>OX422213.1:37418972-38618972 GCA_949130495.1 Sambucus nigra
GCTCCATCAATAGTTCCCTTGGACACCCCATGATAACTTGTCTGAATGCCAACTTATTTGGAACTAAGCGATTGTCACTCGATCCAATGCTACTCATTCAAATGTGCTTCGACATTTCTCCTGTTGGGAACCATGCTAGAACAAAGTAAGAGATTTCTAGAGAAAAGGTTAGTTTATAGTGCACTACACCAAAATGGGCAAATTGTCACCTTTCAGCTGGCCAGCCTTGTCAAGGTCATTAACCGTGACAAAAAAACAAGCGTTTTACGTCACGGTCATTGACCTTGACACGACCATGACAACGAATTGTCACGGTCATTGACCGTGACACGATCGTGACAATTAAATTTGTCACGGTCGTGTCACGGTCAATGACCGTGACAATTCGTGTCACGGTCAAAGACCTTGACACGACCGTGACAATTTTTCCAGCAAAAACCCTACCCCCCTTCTTTTTTCCCTCCCGCGCCCTTCCCTCCCTCTCTCTCTCTCTCTCTCTCTCTCTCTCTCTCGACGCTGCTCTCTCTCTCTCTCTCTCAGGTCCAATTTCTCTCTCTCTCTCTTCCATTTATATATATATATATATATTTGTCTGTATATTTATGTGTGTATGTGTATATATATATGTGTGTATGTGTGTGCGTGTGTGGGGGGTGGGGCGGGATGGGGGTAGGGGGTGGTGGAGGGGGGCAGGGGGTGGGGCGGGGTGGGGCAGGGTGGGGGAGGGGGTGGGGGGGTATGTGTATATATATATGTGTGTATGTGTGTGCGTGTGTGGGGGGTGGGGCAGGGTGGGGGTAGGGGGTGGGGTGGGGCGGGGTGGGGCAGGGTGGGGGAGGGGGTGGGGCGGGGTGGTGGAGGGGGCAGGGGGTGGGGCAGGGTGGGGTGGTGTGTGTGTGTGTGTGGGCAGGGGGTATTTTTTTATATTAACTTTGAAATCCTTAGAGAATAAGAAGGCCTAAGAAATGATTACAAAAATCAAATTGTATACTCATTATAATGATAACAAGGTTAATATGATAATTGTTCAAGATTTGAAATCCGTGCCTTATGATTTTTCATTGAGAATTGAAAGATGAAATATGATTATGATTAATCAATCCCGTGGAATTGTATTACAAAATTACTAATAGTTCTCTTGGGAAATTTTTAATTGTTGGGTAACTCATATGAATCCCACTTTATATACGTATAAATTAATGTGTTATGCTACAATTGAAATCTTGGAAATTTGGCTAATACACGAGAAATTGATAATCGTAAATATTATGAATAAAAATGGTACTTTCTTGGAGACTATAAATTATTATGTACAAACTTTGGTTCTAGACCTATGTTGTTGGATTTGGATGTTGGGTGTTGATTAGTTGGTATTATTGGGAAGATTGGGTTAAGTTGAAGCATATGTTGTTGGAGTTGAAAATTATATGTTAATTCATTATTACTATTGGGGGATACAGTGTTGAAAAATATTGGTATTTATCGTAGATAGTAGAATTGTTTAGTAATTGGTATCGTTGAATGTTAAAAGATTACGGGTTGTGATATGTGCAAAAATTATGGTTTGGTGAATAGTTACATATTTGTTTGATGGAAATGTTTTTGGTGTTTATTATCGATGGGACTTAATTTGTTGAATGATAATATTTGTATTAGATACTTGCGTGGTTTTACCTAACTTGAATGAATTAATAAATGTTTCAGTAAAGGTTGAAGTGGACAAAAAACGTGTGAATTGATTAATATCCATAATGTAAATAAAAGGTAAAGTAAGTGTGTAAATGGGTGGTTGAGCAAGCTAAGAGGTCTAACCCATATTTAATACATAGGTGTGTTATGAAAGGTTTTCAAAGGGTAATTAAGTATTTTCAAATAATGACCCCGAAACATAGAAATTCAATCTCAAGCAATTTAATTTCAATCTCTACAAATTTATGCATGTATTCAAGGGATTTATGATGGATTAATATTAATATTCAATTCCTATACATAATCTAAAAATTATAACTCAGATTCAACTAGAATAAACCAAACCAAAGTTAGTTAAATAAACCAAAGGATTAATATTAAAATTCAACTCTATTAGTTAAATTATAAATGTAACAGAATTAATCCATATAAATCAGATTTTAATCACAATTAGGTTTTAGAGTTACATAGATAGGCTTAATCTAAATCAATTTCAGTCATACAAATATTCTAATTAACTTGCCTCAAATTTGATGAATAACAAGGGCTAAAAGTATTGTTCATTTAATTCAATTAGGTAAAACCCATGATAATGAAATTTATGCTACAATTATAATTATCTCATGTCATAATTTTATTGATAAATAATATATGTAGTTGTCACGGTCGTGTTGGGGGGAGGGGGTGGGGGTGGGGTGGGTAGGGGTGGTGTGTGTGTGTGTGTGTGTGTGTGCGTAGGTGTGCGTGTGTGTGTGGCGGAGGGAGGGGGCAGGGGTGGGGCACCCATTTAATAACTCTTTAAATATTTGGAAAAAACATAATATTACAAAATTGAAACGAAATGGTATTGACGGAACTTACACATACGTTATAATATAGACGGAACATTTTTTTATCTGTACTAATAACATTTTTTTTATCTGTACTAATAACATTTTTTTTACAGCAAAAATGTCTCCTTCAGATGTTAGGGCGAAGATGATGATGCTGTTTATGATGATGTCGTCGTCTGGGTTCGGTGGTAGCGGAGGCGACGAGGGCTCCTCCGCCCCTAGGCTCCCCAGATATGGAAAATTTGGGATTACCGTCGAAAACAAGTCGGAGCTTTTAGCGAGATCCCTCGAGCTGGTAAAGACGGTCATCGGCCCGGGGTTTATGAGTTGGAAGGAGGTGCCGTATGAGCTCAAGTTAGCTGTTTGGGCGGCACTACAAGTTATATTTATATGAATATTTCAATTTCAATTTCAATTTATATTTATATTTATATTTATATTTATATTTATATTTATATTTATATTTATATTTATATTTATAATTATATTTATATTTATATTTATATTTATATTTATTCGCAACTAACATTGTATTTGTTGGACAGGAACAATTCAACTTGGATCCAAAGCTACGCAATTCCGTCTTGGAGCAGTTGAGGGAGCAACACAAGACGTGGAAAAAAATATGCGGACACGGTACTTTGGAAAAACACGAGAGTCCATTTTACAATGGCGCGGATCCGTCCAGCCCAAGGAGCCGATCTCATTGGCACAATGGCAAAAGTTCATTGACAATGAGATCGAGGATCGACAATTGGCATCTCGCCAATCGGGGAGGGAAAATCGGGCTAAAAAGACGGACGTGCACTACTCCGGCCGGACCTCTTACGCTGAGGTGGAGCATAGGATGAAGGTAATATTTAATTTATCTATAACTACAGAAATATATTATTGGATATTATTTTACTTTGTGGGGCCGATACTAATTTTACTTTACTTTATTTTATTTCAGGGGGTAGGGAGTGGGCCAGGGGGTAAGCCACATAGGCTCGATACTTATGTGGCTCTTCGGACGAAGAAGGGGAAGGACAAGGAGGTGTCCCCGAGCGTCGCGACCACGATTGTAAGTAATCCGATAGTTTAATTATTGTTAATTACGTTATAATTTTTTAGTTTACTTATTTTACTAATCATGTGCTTTTTGTCGTTTCAGGCAAAGCTTAAGGAAGTGCATGAGTCACAGTCTGATGCCGACAAGGCATCTTTGTCCACAGACGCACTCAGCCAAGTGCTTGGCTCTGATCGCAAGGGGAGGACAAGGGGAGTGAGCTCGCGGGTGGCCAAATCTAGGATCATTGGATTGGAGACGAGCGACACCGGGTTGGCTCGAACGGTGGATTCACACGACGCGAAGCTGTCCCGTTTGGAGGCGACGGTCCAAGATATGTACGCATTCATGAAGCGTACGTTGGGTGGATACCGTAAAGAGAAAGGGAAAGGGAAAGGGAAGGAGAAGGCGGTGGAGGAGGAGGTGCGGGAGGACGAGGAGGTGCGGGAGGACGAGGCGCAGGATGACGAGGATGTGGACCTCGCTGCTTCATCACCGACACGTTCGTACTTCGACGATCCACTTCCCTATTTGACGCCCTCCAACAGACCATTATCGACAATTGGTTGGCCGAGCGTGTTCATATTGGACATATTTGATGGCCAGCGGATAGGGCGGGGGTTGAGGGACCCGAATATCGTCGAGGGTGGAATAGTCCATGGACGTGTGCTTCAACAGATGGAGTCCAGGGTGCTCGTCATGCATGTCATACACGGGAAGGAGAACTCCCTATTGTGGTTGCGCGAACAATACGGCACGACGTATATTAGTGGGTGCGTTAATTCGTATGTCGTGTGGCCTACTCACCTCCTCAGTTTTATCCAAGACATGTAGTAACATTATTTTCTAGTTTGTCCATTTTAATTATATTTGGATTATATCGTCATGTATATTATTTTTACTTTGAAGATTTGGATTATACTATCATGAATATATATTTGCATTATCTTTAGTTTGTGTTGGATATATGATGTTTGGAACAGGTACAACGTTGCTATAACAGGTACAAATATACTGCTGGGCAGTGGCAGTGGCCATACTGCCCAGCAGATTTTTTTTAAATTCTGCCCAGAATTGTCACGGTCATTGACCGTGACAAGTCCGTGACAACATTTGGCACGGACTTGTCACGGTCATTGACAGTGCCAATTTTTTTTAAAAACGGTCACGGCTTTGTCACGGTTTATAACCGTGACAAACGTGTCACGGTCATTGACCTTGACACTACCGTGACACAAAACGTGAGTTTTTTGTCAAGGTCAATGACCGTGACACGACCGTGACAAAAAAAGTTGTCTCGCCTTGAAATGTCACGGTCATTGACCTTGACAAGGTGGATTTGTCAAGGTCAATGACCTTGACAAATGGGCAGATTTGGTGTAGTGGTGTTAGCATCTTTCAGTTTCCGATGAGTTGCCTTTAGTATAAAGCGGCTGGACTCACTAAATGATACGATTAGAGAACCAATAGGTACAGATCCAAGACTGTAACGTGTGAGCTACCTCATTGAGTAGAAAACTATAAAAATGCAGCCAGCTATGACAGTTGAATCAACAGAACCGGCTATCACATCTCACACGTTTCAATTTCAGATCTTACGCACAACAGTTGCAGTTGCATATGGCAAAACAGTTAATTGAAGTCAATGAAGATTAAAGTCATGCATTTGTTATTGTATCCTTACATTTAAACTTCATCCTTACATTTGGTATTGCATCCTTACATTTAAACTTCATGCATTTGTTGTTGTAGTCAATTAAGGTTAAAGTCATTTGTTTGCAGAGAATTTGAGCAGAAGGGGAACTCAGAGAGAAAGGATTGCAATTTGGCACTGATTTAAACAGGCGCGCTGGATCAATGCCTGCTACAGCCTCAACATCGCCTACACAATCAACATCCAATAGTGGGACAACTTTAACTGTCATCACAGCTATGGCTTCTGCACCAAAATTACCATCTGAAATCCTCGGTGTTAATGGATGTTTTACAATAATCTATAGTTAACGTTACAGTTTGTGTATCAATGTGTTTTTCAACTTGAACTATTTTAATCCTAACCTTTTTCCCAACTGCTACTAGGTGTCTTTTAGAGAGCTTGGTTCAAGAAGTACTTCAGAAGATTATGGATGGTTGAACGTGTGTTGTGGTGGTTCTCCATCTATCCGCATTACAGAAAACTTATTGCATTATCGCGATCACAGATCATGCTGCTAAATTCCATCTCTCTCGCATTCAAATACTGCTGATAAAGTCACGATTAAATGACTACCTAGACAAACGATTAAATGATATATAAAATGAGTTGCATAGTGTTTAATAATTAATGATTTTTTCTTCAAATTTCAATGAGATACATTATTAGTTTAATTTACATTAATACACACACACACACACACACACACACACACATATATATATGTCTTTATGAACTTTTGTTTACAATTTCATTTATATACTTTTGTTTTGAGTTTATGTAAAAACTATGGATGGAACATGTTAACCATTGGCCTAGTTTGAATTTAGTGCATTGCAATGAGCATCGGCATCTTCTGATAAATGTTGAATACTTTTTGAAGTGTTGCATTTTTTTACATGTACTCAGATTGCCAATTGATATCTGACATTTGTTCAATTCATATGTAGGTTGATAAGCAAGAAGATACATGTTGATTAAGGAAATTAACCCTGCTCTTTTGACATGATCTAAAGCCCAAGTAAATTTCTAAGCTCTACTGATTTTGAAATTGTTTATACATTTTTTTTGGAACAAAATTCTTATTTTAGGATATGGTAGTAATGTTTCTCCCATATTATTTTGTAGTTTTAGATACTGATGAAGGGGGGTCTATGGAGTATGCATAATTCAAGCCCGAGATTGTCTACAAAGGCATTATTGGTTCCTCTCCAGACAGTATAGTCTACAAAGGCATCATGAAAGTTGGGCCCGAGATTGCTGTGATAGCCCTTTGGATTAAAGAAGAGCACTGGACAGGTTATCTCAAGCCCTATTTTCAAAAAGAGGTAACATAAATTTTACCTAATGCTTACCTTGAAAATACCCCAAACACGTACAAAATGTAAATGAAAATTTAACTACAATTGGAGAAGGATGCCAGCTCAGCTAGACATGGAGAATGAAAATTGTTATAGGCATCGCTAAGGGACTAATGTATCTTCACACTGAAATTGAGCCTCCCTTTACGATATCTGAGTTGAATTCTGGTGTTGTATACCTTACAAAAAACTCTTTGCCCAAGGTATGCCAATAACATGCAAGTCTAAAGTTATTAACACAAATAAGAAGTCGGTTGGTTAGAGTTAGGCCCCGTTTGGGAGAGATTATTTGCCCCAAAATTATGGATTATATAGATCAACTTGTGAAGTCATGTATGAGATTTAGAACAACTCAGCTATTGTACTTGTATAAGCCTCCTATAGAGATTCAATAATCAATATAGACCTCGAGGGTTGAGCATAACTCTGTTCCAAGCCCATGATATAACAGTATAACTGTATAACGGTATATACAGTTATAAACTGTATATACCGTTATATATAATATATACATATATATAACTATATATATATAACTATATATAAATGTTATATATAATATATACATATATATATAACTATATATATATAACTATATATAAATGTATATGTATACAGTTATATATATATAACAATATACATATAACAATATATATATACAGTATACATATAACATTATATGTATACTGTATATATATACTGTTATATGTATACAGTTATATATATATAACAGTATACATAGTATATATGTATTTGTATATATATGTATATACACTGTATATAACTATATATATAACAGTTGCTTTGTTCTTATTGGAACGTGAGTGTTGTTAATTCAAGTTTCGAAGTTGAAGTCAAGTTGTTTTGTTTTTTCTTTCTAAATTAGACCTATGAGGGGTCTAATTTTGTTTTTTCTTTCTAATTTTAATGTCTTTTGTTGTTAGCACCAGATGTTTAACTATCAAATGTGAAAAAATAGATGTTCCCGGTTGGTGTTCTTGATCTCACAGTTGTACTAGAAAGTATGAATTTACATGATCTAGAGATAATGCATTTATCTTTAGTATGTGTGCGCCGAATGTGCATTTATCTTTAGTTGAACTCCTTAGAATATATATGTGTGTATGTGCATGCCAAATGTGGAGATTAAAGACAATTATTGCTTCCCATAATGATAATCGAACCTAATGGATATAGTAGTTAAATGATGAAACAAGTAACTACAAAAATCAGTGACACACACACACACCCCTCACTTCTTACACCATTGCTCAATATATCTCAACATTGAGAATTTGTTTTTGTTCTCTCTCAGGTCGAATGTGTACTGAGAACCTGAAACATCCAAACCAGCGGCAACCATGGTAAATCGATAATCTTACTTCCAAATCCTTAATCTATGTTTTCCATTTTTTAATATTTCAATAATCAATACGATTGTACACATCACATCTATATACTGATATGAACTGTATGTATATAAAATGTCCAATGTTTTAATATAAATCTTCTTTTCCTTGGATGCAAGTAAGATTAGGATTGAAAAAAAGCTCATGTATGTTACTGATTGTATCTTTACTTATGTGATTGTATCTTTGTTCGAGAAACTGATTATGTTTATTGTTTGTCAAATCGTACAGAAAATCGAGAGGGAAAGAGTGATAATGGCGAGAGGTGGGAAGAAGGATGGGAAGACAGCAGTAGTAGCACTTAATCCAGAAGCAGATGAGTGCAAAAGACTTAAAAGAATTGCAATTTCCAAAAACATGCTCTCCGATGCTTCCGCAAAGGTTGCTCAGACATTTTGAGGAAGTCCCACAGAAAGAATAAATTCATATTCTCCTTTCCCGGCCTTCTAGCTCCCATCTTCGAATTTGGGACTTTTTTTTTGTATTGTTGGATTTGTTGTTACTCCTTAAATAGGGTGGATAGTCCAATAAACAAAGGAAGCTCTGTCCAATTTTTTTTTAAATTGACACTTTATTTTTTTTTAGACCCAGTGAATTTGTGGAATATTATTTTGTAATTCATATTTATGAGATTTGGTTGAAAATTGTGGAATTTCGTATTACTTGTGATTGTATGAAAAATGCGTAATGTTATTTTGGATTATAAGGTTGCACGTTTGATGAAAAAGTGCAGGTTTAAAAGTGCTTACAATTGCGAAAAAAATAAAAGGTAATAAATAAAAATATTGTACTTTTGGCAACACAATTTTTTGTCTCCAAAAGTTATCATCTACATCTATCACTTTGGATATGGCAACACATGTTTGGTTGCCAAAGATACGGCTTTTGGCAACACAAGAGCCGTGTTGCCAAAGGTATGACTTTTGGCAACACAGGAGCTGTGTTACCAAAAGGCTATACCTTTGGCAACACAACTCTTGTGTTGCCAAAGATATTGCTTTTGGCAACACAAGACCTGTGTTGCCAAAGGTATAGCCTTTTGGCAACACAGCTCCTGTGTTGCCAAAAGCTATATCTTTTGGCAACACAACTATTTTTATTGCCGTTGAGTGACTTTTGGCAACACAAATAATATTTTTTATTATAAATTTGACAAATTAAAAAATACTTTTGGCAACACAATTGCGTGTTGCCAAAAGTATACCTTCAGCAACACAAGTCTGCTATGTTGCCAAAGGGTTTCCTAGACAGACAATAGGAAACAAGCTGACAACATAACAAAATATGTTGCCAAAAGCTTTTAGCAACATATTTGTAACTTTGGCAACATAATTTGTATGTTGCTAATGGTGCAAATTCTTGTAGTGCCATCATGACAAACGTGTCATTTCAAGCGTCCCCAAAATGGAGAAAAGATAGTTTGTGTGGAGGAAGTGTTCGACCCTGATGCTCATTTGTGGGAAGCTCCTCAAGATGGTTTCTATACCTCGCGGGTGGGGGATATCTCATATGGCTTGATTGTTGGTTGAAGTATTCTACTTATGGATGGATCATAACATTTATTTTTGCTTATGTCTTTATGCATGTGGACCTTTTCTAGTATGTTTGGATGGTTCCTCTATGCTAGTTATGGAATATGCATATTTATGCATTTATGGACAATGATATGATGGCTTTTGATTACGGGAATATACCAAATAGTCCCTCGAACATTTTTTAATATACGTTTAGTCTAAGCCTTCAAAAATTCCTTTACTATGCCGCTGACGCGGACCTTTACAAGTAGAAGAATAAGAGACTTTTTGGTACAAAATAAAATGCTTGGACTAAATGTGTATTAAAAAATGTTGGAGGGACTTTTTAGTATTTGATCCTATTGATTATGTATAGCTTTAAAAATTTTAAAGTGCATGAGTTTTTATGAATTTCTTTTTAGTGATTGTTTATTATTATTATTATTATTATTATTATTATTATTATTATTATTATTATTATTATTATTGTGGCTCCAATTCAATGTTGGCATTGATTTTGAAAGGGTGAGGAAAGATCGATTGGTTAGTTCCCTGGAATATATATATATATATATATATATATATATATATATATATATATGTATATGACATTTTCTAACAGAGTAAAACTGTTAGAAAGTCTCACTTCTAATGATTTAGATTCGTTAGTAAATAAAAGGAAAAACATAAATATGAAATTAAGTCCTCACATAAATAACGGTTTTTATTATTTGTAACGGTTATTTTCCGTTAGAAATAACAAATTTCTAACGGTTTTAATCCCTTAGAATTAATAAATTTACTAACGGGGTGTGTCCGTTAGAAATCATATTCCCAACACATTATTCCTAACGGATATATCTGTTATAAAATTGATTACTAACACTCGTTATATGTTAGTAAATGGTCATTGTGGTGTAGTGTAATGGCAAAATAATAGGTTACAGATTGATGGAGTATATTAGACTAGTGTGCATAATTTCATTAAATGAAATTGAATCTTTTGGGTTCATTTTTACTTTTACGTATTTAATATTCTATTTACATGTTATCGTTTTCTTCTGATATAACAATTTGTGTATCACTTAAGTTAGGAACTATATATATATATATATATATATACATATATATATATATATATAGAGAGAGAGAGAGAGAGGTTCTTAAGTGAACCAAAATAATGAACTTTTTAATGAACCTAATAAGACATTAAAAAATAACCCTTAATTCCTTGTTGTAATTAGACACGTGTCATCTGTCGATGAGCACAAAAGAGAGAGAGAGAGAGAGAGACCGCCTATAATTTATGGGTCCATCGCCACATGATATATATCCGGTTCACATTGTTAAAATGCTGAACATTCCGCACAAGAGCAGTACAATATATATATATAATAAATACAAATAATACATGTTTTATTCATACTAATAATATTCTATAATACTTTACAAAATATTTTAATTTAAGATTAAAAAATAAAGAAGGGGGATAAAATAAAATAAATGTATATATTTGGCCAGACCCAAGATCCGAAGACTCGAACGGATTCGGGTCTGGATCCAATATTGTAGTCCCGATGAAGACCCGGACCCGAACCCCATGAAGACTCGATTACACGGATTTGGATCTCCCTAAATTCAACCCGCCTCCGACCCGTTGACAGGCCTATTGCCGGGGAATCGCGCGAGTTTACAACTAGTATACATATTTTATAATAAAAAACTATTTTTGCATGGTTTAAAAATGGCAGAAGAAGGTTTATGACTGTTGTCATCACATCGATTTATACAAAAATATATATATATATATACACTTAAAATATGTGTTTTTGTTTGTTGAGTGGCCAACCGTTTGCACATAATAACATAAGAAAATGCATTAAATTTTTCATTATATGATTTTATTGAGTTGCATTTTCATACCCTTATTTTGTGATAAATTTGGCAAATTTTTGTGTACAAATATTTATTTATTTTTTGCTAAAATTTGCATGAAATGTTGTTGAACAAATACAAATGAAGATATACGGATACGATTTTTTCAAAAATATGAAATTCAAGAGAAACCATTTGTATCATAAATATTGTACAAACTAGATTTTAATCCCGCGTGATGCGCCGGCGTTATACAAATCTCAAATAGAAAGACTAAAAGAAACACGCTATTCAAATATTATAGAAATATGTATCTGAATATTTTTAATCTCGTAATCATTTTTTATTTGATATATTACAGATTTGGCTTGTTTGTCTATTCTTCTTTGGATGCCATTGACAAGATTTACGTGTGTGTGTGTGTGTGTGTGTGTGTGTGTGTGTGTGTGTGTGAGAGAGAGAGAGAGAGAGAGAGAGAGAGAGAGAGGGTAATCTTTTTCTTTTTGTTTTTGTTTTATTAATTAGCTCGTCATATTTCTTGAGAAAATTATAAGTTAGAGATTTTTTGGGGAATTAGTTAGTTTATTTCCTTATCTAGTTTCCTTGTCAAGCAGGAGGGACAAGGGGTATTAGACTCATATAAATAAAGCACCTAGACAGGGAAATATTATTATGAAATTTCTGTCAAAGGGGAAATTGAGATTATCATATTAATTTTTGAATTACTCTTTCATAATCTCATTGGGCATAAATATTATATATTTATCCCCTTAATTTCGGTACCTTTGTGAACTCGAGTGACGCGATTGATATGGATTTCACTCACATTTATGCTACTAACCTTCGTTATCAAGTATTTCATGGTTTGTGTTTCTCTTATATGTTTTACAGGTTAATTATGCAAGCAGTGCAAAAGAGAAATCGAAACAATGAAAAAAAGCTAGGAAGGCAAGTTCAAGGGAATTTTCGTAATTCGGCAGTCTGATCCCAGAGGTGGGGCCAACTGTAAAGTTGAAGATCTCGGAACAATGAGAACACTGGAAGAAACGTGACCCAAATCCGAGCTACGGTGAAGGAGTTATGTTCATTTGAAATTGAGGAAAATCCAAGAAAGAAAAGAAGAAAACAAGGAAAAATTCTAAGTGTTGGAAGAAAGAAAAGAAGAGCCAAAACCAGCAGAAATTCCCGAACCACACTGGGAACCGGTTCGGGGGAGAACCGATTCGGAGTACCCGCGAACCGGTTCGGGGGTTCTGATGCGCGAATTTTTCTTTGACAACTGATTGGTCCAAAGAGTCCTATATTGTTAGAACTTTTTCTAAAACGTATTTGTACGAGGGTAATGACTTAAGAAACATAGTTTTTCATAGTTTTGATCAGTTTTGATAGATAGAAGAGTAGAAGAACATCCTAGTAAGATAACTTTAATTTGTGGATTCAAGAGTGATTAATTCTAGGTTTTATTTCAAGTTTTAATGCAAAGTTTCATTCTCTCTATTATTATCCTTGCATGTTATTCTTCTTGCATGATTTAAACAATTTCTAGGTTTATAATTGTTTCTTGCATATTTCAAGATATTTTTATTATGATTCCTCTCACATGCAACATAGTTAATTCATGCATAGTTAGGTTTAACATGTCCGACTAGATTTTTAAGGTCGGGATGCATGTGTTGGAACATGAGGCCCCCAATTTTAAAATTCTTATACTTTAAAATCAATTTCCTTGTTAGATATGCGGAAGCGTGAGATGATGGTTCAATTAAATTTTAATTTACTTTTCAAAATTAAAAAAATTAAACCAAGTGAAATATGATAGAACACACACATAATTTGATTTCACTTAAACACAATTAATTAACCCAAGTCCTTGAAATTTGCCTAAGTCATATTTTCAATATTTCCAAATTAGGTCAAACCAATTTTATCAAATTAAAGTAATGACTTGAATTAAATTAATATAAACATTTACCCAAATAATTTTGTAGCACCAAATTAAACATAAGTAGTGATTAAACCAAATTTTATCTTTTTACCTAAGCATGTGTTCTAGGTGAGTTTTGCAAAAGATAAAATAAACAATGAATCACTATGCCGCGATGTACGAGGAAAACCCACAATGGGAAAAAACCTCGGACGGCCCTAGACTCAAATCCACTAAGTATGGTTTTACAAATACAAGACAGTAAGACTTACAACACTCGACTCGATGCCTCTCAAGTCCCTACGCTTCTTCTTGTATACACCTCCGCCTAGAGAATAACCACGGAGGTCCACCACGGTCTCGAAATCCACCGATCGGACTTTATATGGTCACCGTCACCCTAACTAGGAGCCTTTCTCCAAGTGGGCAAATCAACGCAAACTTCTTCTTCTTTGTGGGATGTAGAAGCAAAAATAAACGAACTCTTCAAACGGTAGAGTAATACCCGGTGCCAAACACTTCAAGCAATGATATATATATTGAAACTTGGAATAAACAATATGGGGGTAAACTAGAGTGTTAAATGATTTTTTCCTTGAAAAACTTGGACACTCAAAACATGAACTTTTTCCTTTTTAATTTTGCTCTCAAACTCTCTCTTGGAGATGGAATGGTATGAAAAAGTTAAGTGGAAAAAGTTGGTTCCCGCACATATTAAGTCTGTCAAAAATTAATACATCATAGGCTTGAAGGATGATCAATAACTCTATCCTATGACTCAAATGTTTTTGTCCGGAATTGAGCCAAAAATACAAAGGACTCAATTGGAAATTTGTGTCCTTACAAATCTCCCCCTTTGGCTATTCCGGGACAAAAACAAACAAAAATCCTAAAGGGCCGTCAAGCTCTACTAGACTAGTAAAAAGTGCCACCCAAAAATAAAAATACAATGCTTGACTCAAACAACCCAAGGATTAAAATCTTTGCTAGTGAAAGTTGCCACTTAGAATATAATTCCTCCGCACTTAAGCAAACACATTAAACGCATAGGGAATATCAAAATATTAAATGCAATTAAATAAAGACTCATCCTTAATTAATTCTCCGCTTTATCAAACATGACCAACCTAAGAAGATAGCGATCTCCCCCTAAGTAAAATCTCCCAAACTAAGATATGATGACAATTGAGGATCTTGGCAAAGGATTACCAGCTTCGCGAGACCTTTTCGATCTACACATGGCGTTGCTCTATTGGGCGATGGCTTATCGAAGAAAATCCCGTACTTGATAAGATCAACAATAAACACCTGTCTTTCCTTACCTCAAAGAATAAGAGAAGGGCCTTGGGCAATGGCTTACCGGCTCTATGAGCTCCTGGGCCTAGCTTTTTTGCTCATGAGTATCTTGGTGGTCGTTACTTTTGGTGGTCTTTCCTTTTGGCTGACTCCTCTTCCTGTTCTATTGATCATAAGCATCCAGTAGCGCCACGCCGGTTTAGAATTAGATTCGATTATAAGGGCTAAGGATCCCCTTATCCCCCCTCCCTTTTCCCCCTGGCCGTGTGTAGGCCACACTTAAGAAAGGCCCTACGGGGGTCCTTCCCTTACTTGTGTGAACTCCCCGCCCGCTCACGCTCCTTACCAACAACTCGAGGATTAGATACCATTTCTCCCCCTATCATTCTCCCCCTTTTTGTTCAGGAATAAACAAAGGCTAAAGAATCAAAACATTAACTTATCTCCCCCAATTAAAGCATATACACCCCTTAAACTCAACATGGGATAAATAGAATGGGATAACAAGCTAAACATGCAATTGTGCCTAAAGTGATGAGAACATTAAAGCACATAGGCAACTAAATCATAACTAATCCATACAAATGAATACCGACTATGATGCGAAAACAAATGATACCAAAATGGCAAATAAGATTCTAAGCATGTGATATCAAACAAACTACGCAACAAACAATGTACCAATTATGAATTGAAGCATAAATGAACTCGCTAAACATGGCAAAGATTTATACAAAATATCATATATAACATTACGCAATAGATACAAGCTAAGCATAAGTACACACATATAGATATAAACACCAAAATGACATAAAATAAGATAAGTTTTTCACACCCGTATGGAAAAAATGTGTCATATGGAAACGGAAGTGTTGAGGTGTGAACTAGCAACAATTAAATTTAGACCCAATCACTTAAAACATGTTCACGGAGTTCTCAATTGATTGCAAACTTCATCACATATGAATATAACCTCATGTGACAATATAAATTGAACTCAATGAACAAACATACACAATACATACAAGCCTAGCATGTTGATGATTCTACAAATCAATAGAGTCATGACAATGAAAGCTCAACTAGGATAAATGGAAATTGTGCAAACCGTTGATATATCATCCAGACTCCCTCAATAAGTATATATATTATTCTTTTGAATGAATAAATCAACTAAACAAATTAGACATTGGCAAATTATTTTTCTTTTAATGCCATATTTTCTTTTAGGCCTTGGACCACTTATTTATTTTAGGTCGAAACAAACGGTGGCTTACTATTCGCAAAGGATAATAAATCCTTTCGGAGCCCTTCCTCGTGCACATTTATATTTATCAATTTTTTTATATCTCACACAAATCTCACGTGCAACGGATTTTGACATGCACTAGTCCTCCTCGATCAAAAATATGTAGATGACAAGATTGGTAGGAGAGCACCTCACAAAGCTCAAGTATACATATGACGTTGAAATTTCAAAAGTGCTCGTGCATGTGTGAAAAGAGGCATATAAAAATAGAATCCATTTAAGCAACACAAAATTCAACTACTCCATGTAAGCATGGTAAAGAACATAATAAGGATTGACAATCTAAACCAAAAGTTCTAGCCACATGAGAGCGTAAAAGATGGGATTCTAACACAAGTGTATGCCACATAAAGTGTGTTAAACTAAAATACACACAAAATAAAATCTTTTTGAGTTTTTGAAATTTTTAATCAAAAATAAAAATATATACTCAAAAGACAAACAAAAATCATTTGTATTTTTCATTAAGCATGAATTACTAAAAGGGTAAAACACAAATGATAAACAAAAATCTTTTTGTATTTTTCATTTAATGCAAAACAAAAATGAAGGGAATATAATACAAAAGATAAATAAGTCATGATTTCTAGCATGAGATATGAAATAAAGCAATGACTAGAAAATGACTAAACAAGCATACATTTAGCATGATAATATAGAATGAAGTACAAAAGCTAAAGTATGCAAATAAAACTAACACAATCAACCTTTAAATTTAGCAAGGGAGGTTTCATGTGAAAGCAAATGAGAATCAACAAATCTAATATCTAGCGTGTCTAAAAATGATTTCCGAATCCATATAGATGTATATTTAAAATGATGGAATTTGGAAACTAATGAAATGCTAGACATAGACTTTCTAGGACTTCTTTTAAGATCAAAACAAAATGACCTAAGGTGACCTTTCCTACCACAATGCAAGCATGTGAAAACACAAGAAATGTTACCTAAGGAGTGACCTTTTCTAAAGTCTTTGGATAAAGTGGACCCTCTAAAACAAACAATGGTTTTAGCTTTAGCAACGGATGTATTTGAACTAGATGAGCTAGAACCATCACAACTACTACTCGAGTCTTGTAAATCATTTTTCATTTTTAAAATTTCGGACTCAAGTAAACAATTAGACTCCTCAAATTTTCGGTACTCCTTCTTTAAATTTTCAATTACACCTAGAAGGTTATCACGCTCCCCCTCAATGTGAGCAAACTTGTCCCTAAGAGTCTTTTCTCGACTATCACTCTCTTTCTTGGACATTTCTAAAATATTAAAATTATGATTTATATCCATGAGATTTTCACGAAAAATATCTTTTTGAGATAGGGAGATTTGCAAAAACTCAACTCTAGTTTTAAAACAAGAATTTTCATCTTCAAGAAATTTAATTCTTTTTGCAAATCTCAAATTTAATTCTCTTAATTTTTCATTATACTTATTAAGCCCATTAAATTCCTCTCGAATAGAAAAAATTTCATTATCATTAAAAATGGACAAATTATCATTAAGACGTCCCAATGAGAGATACACAAAAATTGAGAGTGAGAAAAATTGAACCACCTAAAAAATACAAGGAGCAAAAAAAATTATAAAAGCCGAAAAACAAATCTTTGATGCGATAAATTAGCGGTCCGGGTCTGATACCACTTGTTGGAACATGAGGCCCCCAATTTTAAAATTCTTATACTTTAAAATCAATTTCCTTGTTAGATATGCGGAAGCGTGAGATGATGGTTCAATTAAATTTTAATTTACTTTTCAAAATTAAAAAAATTAAACCAAGTGAAATATGATAGCACACACACACAATTTGATTTTACTTAAACACAATTAATTAACCCAAGTCCTAAAAATTTGCCTAAGTCATATTTTCAATATTTCCAAATTAGGCCAAGCCAATTTTATCAAATTAAAGTAATGACTTGAATTAAATTAATATAAACATTTACCCAAATAATTTTGTACCACCAAATTAAACATAAGTAGTGATTAAACCAAATTTTATCTTTCTACCTAAGCATGCGTTCTAGGTGAGTTTTGCAAAGGATAAAATAAACAATGAATCACTACGCCGCGATGTACGAGGAAAAACCCACAACGGGAAAAAACCTCGGACGGCCCTAGCCTCAAATCCACTAAGTATGGTTTTACAAATACAAGACAGTAAGACTTACAACACTTGACTCGATTCCTCTCAATCCCCGATGCTTCTTCTTGTATACACCTCCGCCTAGTGAATAACCACGAAGCTCCACCGCGGTCTCGAAATCCACCGATCAGACTTTATATGGTCACCGCCATCCGAACTAGGAGCCTTTCTCCAAGTGGATAAATCAACGCAAACTTCTTCTTCTTTGTGGGATGTAGAAGCAAACCCAAACGAACTCTTCAAATGGTAGAGTAATACCCGGTGCCAAACACTCCAAGCAATGATATATATATTGGAACTTGGAATAAACAATATGGGTGTAAACTAGAGTGTTAAATGATTTTTCCTTGAAAAACGTGGACACTCAAAACATGAACTTTTTCCTTTTTAATTTTTCTCTCAAACTCTCTCTTGGAGATGGAATGGTATGAAAAAGTTAAGTGGAAAAAGTTGATTCCCACACATATTAAGTCTGTCAAAAAGTAACACGTCATAGGTTTGAAGGATGATCAATAACTCTATCCTATGACTCAAACGTTTTTGTCCGGAATTGAGCGAAAACTACAAAGGACTCAATTGGAAATTTGTGTCCTTACAGCATGAACTCAACCTGATGTAGTAGTTGCATGTTTATAAAATTAATCCTCTAAACTTAAGGATTTATTATGACCGTATTGCGTAGCAATAGAACTATTGTAGACCTTTTGATATCGTTTGCTTCAGGGTAATCAGGATACTTCAGAATGAAATTCGAGTGTAACTATCGCAATACCAATTTACTCATCCTCTGATTATGTATGGTGCGGGCTTGAACCTCATATATATAATTCTTGGGAGTATTAAATTATGGGTCTAATTAATCCCTTAAATTTACGATTAATTTTGTACTAGCAACACACTAGGGTTGAGGGACTATATTACCGTCCTGTTTTCCTCATCATATAGTTCAAGTTTTAATTCAGTCATCATCAGTATTTTAGGTAATTTAGAATAGTTGCATTCCATTCATACTTTAGTTCATTAGTTTTTTTTTCCGGTAATTAACTTTAGTTCATTAGTTAGTCATTTTCAAAATTGCATTTAGTTGTAGTTATTTCACCATTAAAATCATCTTTCCCTTTTCCTTAAAGTCAAAGTTAGGTTTCCTTCATTTGTCGAACGTCGTTTTAACGCCATTTGTCCTATTTCCCTAAGGATCGATACCCGAATTATCGAATTATTACTTGAGTGCTAGGATTTCACTTGATTTTGGATAGTACGCACTTCTGAGACACATTCTTAGTCGCGTCAAGCTTTTGGTACCGTTTTGGGGATTTAGGTAGACTTAGGATTAGATGAAGTCAATCTCAAACTTTGACCAAAATTTTCCAAAAATTCAAAAACATAAAAATAATTTAAAAGCACAAAAATTTCCTCATCATCTCTCATAATCCTGTTAATGCAAAATTCTGAACTCACTCCAACTCCCCATAATACTCCAACACACATTCACGAAAACCTAATAGTTGAGTATGACCCCGACAACCCTCACACTCCTAACGCTCCACAATTCTGGGTTCCACCTCCCACACAGTCACACTCAATTGCAGATAACACTCCGTTTTCCCTTTTAGGACACACTTCAGAGAACACTCCGAGTATACCAAGTGAGGACACAAAGTCTTTGAGTGAGAGAGACATGTCACAACAAGTTAGTGCAGCCGCCGGTGAGGAAGAGGCCCCATACCGCCCTTTGAGAGAAATCTTATATCCCGAGCACACTGTCACTCCGGGATGCATTTTACTCCCGTAAAATGCAGGGCAATTTCATTTTAGGAATGGGATGATCCAGATACTTCCCACTTACCATGGAATGGATTTAGAAAAGCTATATCTCCATATCATGGAATTTGAGGAGGCGTGCGAGACCCTAAGCGATCAAACTTGCACAAAAGATGTGATCCGCCTCAAACTCTTCCCATTATTGCTAAAGGATAAGGCTAAGACCTGAGTATGGTCTTTACCTCCAAACTCGATTTCATCATGGAATGAGTTACAATCTAAATTTCTCAAGAAATTCTTTCCTACACATCGAACGAACTCCAATAAGGCTCAAATTCAAACCTTCGGACAACTAGAAAATGAGTCGCTCGATTGATATTGTGAGCGTTTCAATGAGTTAATTACTTCGTGCCCTCATTATGGACTTGATAAACTTCAAATAATTTCCCTTTTCCATAATGGGCTGAATATAAATTCCAAACAACTCGTTGAAACTATGTGTGATGGTCCCTTTGTCGACTTAGACGCCAACGATGCTGAGCTTCACCTGAGGTATGTCGCCGAGACTACCCAAGCATGGGATACATCTGACCCTAATGCTCATAATCAAACTCACCAAATGATAACCACTCCATCGGCATCCAGCCTATTTCACGTAGTAAAGAATGCTGTGACGGACAGTCGACTCGATTTTCTTAAAAAAAGAATGCGAGAAGTACTTGAGATGTGTGCAAGAGGACCAACTAAATCCATCCCAAATCCCGTCGTGAAGGTGTGTGCGATTTGTGAGGCGGGTCATTCAACAGAGGAATTCCCGATAATACCCGCCTACAAAGTTATGCTTCAAGAGCAAGTGAGTGGTATAGGAGGATTTAAGGGTAGTTTCGGTGCACCGCACGGGAATTATTATAACCATTCATGGAAAAACCATCCTGGTTTTAGCTATGGGAAACAACATGCTTCGATGAATCCTAATTTACATGTTGCCCCTCCTCCACCATCGCACTTTCAATAAGCTCCACACATGCAAGGACATGTGCAAGCACTACCACCTCAAGGGGCATTTATCACTCCACCGCGGAGAAATATCGAGGATACGATAAACCAATTTATCAATACCCATAATGCAACCAATGATAGATATGAGCGCATGATCAACGACATAAATGCAAATATTTCAAAGATGCAATCATCGTTGAGTATCCAAGAGAAGGGCAAGTTTCCTTCCCAGGGCCAAAGACCTCCCCAAGGTCAAACTAGTGTCATCTCCACCTCTACAGAACATCAGGAGCAATGTGAAGCTGTGACTACTCTTCGTAGTGGGAGAGTCTTTGATTTATCACCTCCCCCACACGACGCAACCAAAGATAAGGAGATTTCGCCCGGCACGAAAGAGGCCGGAGATGTCCCCTTGAAAGAGAGTGATAAAAAAGACACTAGTGGGCCCGAGGTAGTAGTGAAACCACCCACCGCAGCACCGTTTCCTCAAAGGTTGGTTCCTTCCCACAAAGTAAACCCCCATGATGAAGTGTTAGATGTGCTAAAGAAAGTTAAGCTAAATTTACCTTTCCTCGATGCCATTAAGCAGATTCCATATTATGTAAAAGTCATCAAAGACTTGTTAACCGTAAATATAAAGATGAAGGTAAAGAAAAATGTATTTCTAATAAAAAAACATGAGCTCCGTTCTACTTAATGATCTCCCACCAAAGTTCAAAGATCCTGGTGCACTTACCATTTCCTGCATCATTGGAGAAAATAAAATTGAAAAATCCTTACTTGACTTGGGAGCAAGTGTCAATATCCTCCCTTACGCCATCTATAGGCAACTTGATCTGGGAGACCTTAAGCACACAAAGATCACTCTCCAGTTAGCTGATCGAACCGTGAAGATACCAAGAGGTATAGTTGAGGACGTGATCGTTCAAGTTGACACTTTCTACTTTTCGATAGATTTTGTCATTTGGGATACAGAACCCTCCTTCGCCTCAAGCAATCATGTTCCCACCATTCTTGGGCAGCCATTATTATCTATGGCTAACACAATTATCAATACTCGAAATGGGCAGATGCAACTCACCTTTGGGAACATGACCTTAGAGACTAACATCTTCCATATAGACCAACATACGGGGGAAAAAGATGATATTCACGTGGTGAGCCTAATCGACGAGATCGTATAGGATTACTTTGAGGAAAATTATTGTGGAGATGACCCAGGGTTCTATTTAGTGTCGAGCCACGAGAGTGAGGGGACGTATACTGCATTTGAGAGGGAATTTGAGGAGTTGAGAGAGTTACTTGATGAGAGAGCATCGGATGAGGACGCGAGAGATGTAAGTTAGGAGAGGACGTATCACGCATAGTTACCTCTAGCGATAAATTTTTTACCCTCGAATTAAAGAAACTACCCTCCCATATTAAATATGCATACCTAGGAGAGGACGAGACATTTCCTGTTGTTGTCTCCTCTAGCCTAGACGAAGAGCAGGAGGGTAAAATGTTTAAGATTCTGAGGAAGCACCAAGGTGCTCTCGATTGGTGTATTGCTGATTTAAAGGGGAAGAGTCCTTTTATTTGCACCCACAAGATCCACCTCGAGGAGGATGTAAAGACCTCGAGAGAAATGCAAAGAAGGCTAAACCCCAATATGAAAGAAGTGGTGAGGACCAAAATTATTAAGTTATTGGATGTCGGGATTATCTACCCAATCTCAGATAGCAAGTGGGTGAGCTCTATTCAAGTTGTCCCGAAGAAGTCGGGCATGACAGTGATTGAAAATGCTAAGGGAGGGCTAGTTGCCCAACGTACCACCATCGAGTGGCGCGTTTGCATTAATTTCCAAAAACTCAATGCAGGAACTAGGAAAGACCATTTCCCCTTGCCATTTATTGATCAAATGCTTGAGAGAGTAGCGGGCCACCCTTACTATTGCTTCCTTGATGATTATTCCGGATATAACCAAATTAAGGTAGATGTACTTGACCAGGAGAAAACAACCTTCACTTTCCCCTTTGGTACGTTTGCCTACAAACGTATGCCATTTGGCTTGTGTAATGAACCCGCGACCTTTCAAAGGTGCATATTGAGTCTATTTAGCGACATGGTTGAGAGAGGACTTGAACTGTTCATGGATGACTTTAGTGTTTTTGGCACCTCTTTCGATTTATGTCTGGAAAATCTGGAAAAGTACTTGCCTAGTGTGTGGAGAAGAACTTAGTGCTAAACTGGGAGAAATTCCATTTTATGGTCACCGAGGGAACAGTTCTTGGCCACATAGTTTCATCCAAGGGGATTGAAGTTGATAGAGCTAAGATAGACGTCATAGCTGATCTACCCCCACCAAAATCGCTTAAAGACGTGCGCTCCTTGGGCCATGCGGGGTTCTATCGAAGGTTTATTAAGGACTTTAGCGCCATCGCTAGACCCTTAAGCAACCTTCTTATGAAGGACACCCCATTTGAGTGGACAAAATCCTGTCATAACGCTTTTGAAAAACTGAAAACCATGCTTGTGTCCGCTCCCATCATGCAAGTTTCGGATTGACCCTTACCATTCGAGCTTATGTGTGATGCTAGCGATTATGCGATAGGGGATCTTTGGGCCAAAGAAAAGATAAATAGGCTCATGCCATCTACTACGCTAGCCGGACTCTTGCCGAACCATAACTCAAATACTCCACCACAGAGAAGGAGTTGCTAGCGGTAGTTTTTACTCTTGAAAATTTTTGGTCCTACCTTATCGATTCTCCCATTACTTGCTTCACTAACCACGCGGCATTAAAATACCTACTTGCGAATAAAGACGTAAAACCGCGCCTCATAAGGTGGATCCTACTCATATAAGAGTTTAATCTCTCCATTAAAGATAAAGAAGGAGTAAAAACGTCGTTACTAACCACTTATCACGGCTTTAGTCCGACGTACCTAGTGATCCGATACCTATAGATGAATATTTTTCGGATGAGAAACTCTTTGCTACCTCTTCTTTGCACTGATTTGTGGATATAGTGAACTATCTTATCACGGGAGCCATCCCTCCCGATTGGACATCACAAGATAAGAAGAGGTTCTTCTCTTGGTCGCGCATGTTTTTCTATGATGATCCCTTCCTTTTTAAATATTGTGCCGACCAAATCATCCGACGATGCGTACCGGATGACGACATCCCGAAAGTCATCCAATTTTATCATTCAAAAGCTTATGGAGGTCACTTTTCGACAAAAAAGATGGCCGCTAAGATTCTTCAATGCGGCCTCTATTGGACCCCACTTTTCTGGGGTGTGAAAAATTGTTGCAAATCTTGCAATAGGTATCAAAGGATGGGAGCGATTACTCGATGAGACATGATGCCATTAACCTCGATACTCATTAGTGAGATCTTTGACTGCTGGGGTATTGACTTCATGGGCCCTTTCCCCCCATCTTTTGGTTTCCTATCCATCCTTGTTGCGGTAGATTACGTTTATAAATGGGTGGAAGCTATAGTTACCAAGACAAATGACAGCAAAATGGTGATTAGGTTCCTACAGGAACACATACATTCCTGTTTCGGTGCTTCGAAAGCGATAATTAGTGATAATGGCATGCACTTTTGCAACAGGTCATTCGCGAAGCTCATGAGAAAGTATGGCGGCGTTCACAAGGTTGGAACAACCTATCACCCACAAACGAATGGGCAGGCCAAATTAGTGAATCGGGCAATCAAGAACATTCTCGAGAAGACCATCAATCCCACTCGAAAAGATTGGTCACTTCGATTGAACTATTCACTTTGGGCTTATCATACCGCATATAAAAATCCACTCGGGATGTCCCCCTTCTGCTTGTGTTTAGCAAACCTTGCCATCTTCTCGTTAAATTAGAGCACAAGGCGTATTAGGCGATTAAGAAGTTGAATTATGACATGGATAAAGCTGGTGAAGCTCACAAGCTTCAATTAAATGAGTTAGAAGAGATACGCAATGATGCGTATGAGAACGCAAAAATTTCAAAGGAAAGGATGAAACTCGCTCACGATAACATTATTCGACGCAAAGAGTTTCTTCCCGAACAAAAAGTGCTTCTCTATAACTCTCGGCTTTATCTATTTCGGGGCAAGTTGCGGTCATGATGGTCTGGCCCGTTCGTTGTAAATAATGTATTCCCTCACGGAGGTGTGGAATTAGACAATTTAAAAGGGGGAAATACATTCAAGGCAAATGGACAACGCCTAAAGCCATATATAGAGGCGTGTGTGGATGAAGTCGACACCGTTTGGTTATCGAACCCCATTTACGAGGTCGATTGAGCTGAAAATGAGAGGTCGTCGCACCCCCGATGCGTATGGGGGGAATTATTGTGTACAATAGTAAGGTGTGAGTTAGGTTATTTAGGAGTCTGGAGCATGGTTCATGAGAGGGAGCGAGATAGCACACTTTCCAAGAAATCGTGCACGTATTTCGAGCGCATGGTAGAGGAGTTTTTAGGGAACCCGAGGGTCTAGAAATCTTTGGGGGAAATACGCATAAGAGGAGGTATGAGAGAAAACTTAATTTTTTAAAGAAGAGAGAAATCCAACTTCCAGGCCAGCAGCTCCCCCCGAACCCCAGGGTGAATCGGTTAGGGGGGTGAACCGGTTAGGGGTACCAGCCAAACCTGTTCGGGGTACCTGGTAGATTCATCTCTCCCCTTTTCCAAATTCATTCTCCTTTCCCCCTTTCCCTCCATTCATTTCTGTAAAAATGTGACTGTGTGAAAATTGATTAACTTTATTTGCAAGTTTCTAATTCGGCACACTTATTTAATTAGAGTCTATTTTTAAACCAAATTAATTCAGCCCCTAAACATTCATCTAAAAGTGCGTGTGTCAAACCATAAATAAATAAAGAATGTGACACAAATATTCAGTAAAAATCTCCCAAAGGGGCAAAACCTTTTATTTCACTATAATTTGTAAGAAAATGGCTTACACGGATTACAATGACATAAGGTGACATACGAAATACTCACATGTGTCGGTTCCGATGTCTTGGCTGGAACTTTACCTTTCCAGGAGGGCAACAGTGAAGAAGAAGACGGCTCCTCCACAAGTTACGGCTGGAATTTTCCCTTTACAGGAGGGTAGCAATGAAGAAGAAAAACGGCTTCTCCACAAGATGTGAATTTTATAAGGACTCCATCCACAATAGCACGCAGCTGTCAGTTGTAGAGTTTTCCCCACAAAGAATAAACCAAAGCAAAATATGTTCTTGAGTTCCACAAAACAATTCACATAAAAGTAATTCGGCTTTTGTGAATTAAAACAAAAATATTTGAACCCTTAAAATTATTGGAGAAAAACTTTCTGCCAAAAGGTATTGAATTAAATCTGGGAAGATACATAAAAATTTCAAAAGAATAAGACTCTTAAAAGTTGAAACTGTTCTCCACATTTTTCAAGGCTACGAGGATCCCTTTTTATAAAAAATCTGAGTCGGTCAAAGGATAAGCATTGCAGCAGCGTGTCAGCCAAAAAGCAGGGCCGTTCGAACGAGAACCCCATATCACTTGAACGAGATCGCGTGTCATTTGAACGACTATGCGTGACATCCCAATGTCGTTCTAACGAGATTGAGATCTTGCTTGAACGACCTTGGCGTCAAAACCGAGGTACGTTTACTGCTGTAGTAGTTTTTTCACAAAACTTTTCAAAACAAAACTTTCTCTTAATAAAAGTTATCTCTTTAAAAAAAAACATTTTTATATAAAAGCTTTTTAAAACCTTTTTAAAAACATCCCAACACTCTTAATATGAAATGTAAATGAAACTTTAAAACAATATCTTACCAAAGTTCGTATTGTTGGGCTTGAATGTTGAAGGCAACTGGTAATTCGGATCCGTCTTTTGTAGATGCCATCTTCACAATTCTTCGACGACTTGTAGCGGTATACGATATAATTAATTGTGATGGACTTATTAAAAATACGTCCTTACAAATCTCCCCCTATGTCTATGCCGATACAAACATAAAAACATCTGAATTATCAAAAACCAAAATGCCTATACAAATCTACCCTCCCACGAATCCTAAAACTGAAAAGGTAAAATTTGTAAGTTCTTAAATTTTTCTTCAACATAAAAAATCTCAAAGATTTTCTCATCAGGGTGTGCAACATCATGATCTTCAATCTTCGTACCTACACACATGAGATAAAGCAAAAACCTTCGTGACACATCGAGTTTGAAATGATATAGGAATGAAGCATAAATAATCAAATCTCCCCCAAAATGCAAAAACTTCCCCCATTACATGATGATTCTTTCTCCCCCGTTTTTTGATGTCCCCAAATAGACAGATAAGAAGAAAAAATCAAAACATGGAGTGTCACGACAAAATGCATAGCAAACAAAGATCAAGCTACGCGCATGCAAAGGTATGTCCTAAAAACATCCACAAACTATTTTTGATTTTTCAAAATTTTCATACAAAAATAGGATCTCAAACAACCCAGTCATGGAAATGGAATGAATGGGTGTGAACACATTCGATAGGTAAATCAACTCAATCAAGCATATGTGCACGATGCATATGTGTACCCCTAACGAATGAACATCAAAAGTATCCGTAGGTGAAAAGATTGTTGAATTTAGATGACATCGTCTTATACAAATCAACAAATCAAAGTCAAAATGATTTCCACCCCAATAACGTCCAAAACTATTGAACGTTTTTTCAAGATTTTCAAGGACGTGCAAACTTGTTTAAAATCTCCAACCAAACACCCTCATATATGTTTTCTTTTTAGAGGTAATCTAAATTCTCAAACTTTGGAGAATTGGTGAAAAAACCTAAATGGCCCATAATTTGGCATGAATTTCTTTTTATTGCCTTTAAATTTTTTCTGGGGCTCTTTTAAACCTCTTGGGACCCCGGATAATAAAATTCCTCCACTTTTTAGTTCCAATTTAACGGTGGCTTAGTATTTGCAAAGGAAAAATGAACCTTTCACAGCCCTTCCCCCTTTTATAACAAAGCACACAAACTCACAAAACGGTTCTTATATGCACAATTTTCTTATCAAAATTTATTGCGCTTGGTTCGTTTTAAAGGTCAGGATTGAAGTGAATACACCCAACCAACATGTGATAAGACAAGCACAATAATCAAACAAATCCGTGCATGTGTGCAATAAAGGAAATCATGAGTTAAACATGTAGGAAGTAACACTAAATTACATCTCAATGATTCCAAACATTGTAAAGAACATGGATGAATTGACCTATTGTCTCAAAACACTATCAAATAGTCACATGAAGAATGGAATGATGTTGTGACTTGGTCATCCTAAGCGTCCATCCATAAAAGGTGTAAGCAAAATACAAAATTCTTTTTAGATTTTTCAAATTTTTTTTCAAAATAAAATCTTTTTGTATTTTTCAACATTTTTCAAAAGAAAAAATCTATACAAAAAGTACATGTCACAACGCTAGCAAAAATATATCAAAAAGCATAACTAGCGTATGAAAAAAAGGCAAACACAATCATCTATATGATATGGCGAGAGAAGAATCATGTGCAAGCAAATGAGAATCAACTATTCTAAAATCTAGTGTATCCAAAAGTGATTTCTTAACCCAAACGAATGTAACATGTCGACACGGGGTTTTGGGAAACAACAAAATACTAAACTTCAAATTCCTAGGACCTCTTTCAAGATCAAAATAAAATCTCCTAAGGTGACCTTTCCTACCACAATATGAACATGAGTAAACGGGTGGAACGACACCTAAAGTGTGATCTTTTCTAACATCCTTGGAATTAGTTGTCCCTATAAAACAAATAATGGTTTTGGCTTTAGCATTAGAAGCATGAGAACACGATGAGCCATTACCATCACTATCAAGCCTACTTGAGTCTGTCAAATCATTTTTTAACTTCAAAATTTTTGACTCAAGCTAAGAATTAGACTCTCCCAAAGATAGGGATTTCTTTTTCAAATTTTGAACTAAACTTAACAGTTTATCACGCTCCCCCTCAATTATAACAAACTTATCCCCAAGAGTCTTTTCACATGCCGTAAAATCATCGATTAATTTTTTATCCTTGACGACACAAACGGGAACCCTAAATTTTTTTAAGTCCTTTAATTCATTCTCTAAAACAAGGACTCTCCCACCACTCTTCTTTTTGGCAATTTTCAAAGAATAAAAATCAATACACAAATTATCAAAATGCTCACGACAAATATCACTTTGAGTTTGAAACTCTTGCAAATATTCAATCTTACTTTTAAAGAGAGAATTTTCTTTTTCCAAAACTTTAATTCTTTTGCAAAGTTTCAAATTCAAACTTTTTAATTTTTCAGCACGGTCGTGAATTTTTTCAAAAATAAGCTCCTCATTAAATGGGCGTTCCATTAAAAATTGCGATTTTTCACAAGACTGATTTAAAAAAAATCAATATCACACAATTTTTAGGAAATAGGAATACGCGACAATTTAGCGTAACCTGCTCTGATACCAATTTGTAAAAACGCGATTGTGTGATAATTGATTAAATTTATTCGCAAGTTTCCAATTCGGTACACTTATTTAATTAGAGTCTATTTTTAAACCAAATTAATTCAGCCCCTAAACATGCATCTAAAAGTGCGTGTGTCAACCCATAAATAAATAAAGCATGTGACACAAATATTCAGTAAAAATCCCCCAAAGGGGCAAAACCTTTTATTTCACTATAATTTGTAAGAAAAAGGCTTACACGGATTACAATGAAATAAGGTGACATACGAAATACTCGCAGGTGTCAGTTACGATGTCTCGGCTGGAACTTTCCCTTTCCAGGAGGGTAGCAGTGAAGAAGAAGATGGCTCCTCCACAAGTTACGGCTGGAATTTTCCCTTTCCAGGAGGGCAGCAATGAATAAGAAAAATGGCTTCTCCACAAGATGTGAGTTTTATAAGGACTCCCTCCACAAGAGCATGCAGCTGTCGGTTGTAGAGTGTTCCCCACAAAGAATAAACCAAAGAAAAATACGTTCTTGGGTTCCACAAAACAATTCACATAAAAGTAATTGGGATTTTGTGAATTAAAACAAAAATATTTGAACCCTTAAAATTGTTGGAGAAAAACTTTCTGCCAAAAGGTATTGAATTAAATCTGGGCAGATACATAAAAATTTCAAAAGAATAAGACTCTTAAAAGTTGAAACTGTTCTCCACATTTTTCAAGGCTGCCAGGATCCCTTTTTATAAAAAATCTGAGTCAGTCAAAGGATAATCATTGCAGCAGCGTGTCAGCCAAAAAGCAGGGTCGCTCGAACGAGAACCCCATCTTGCTTGAACGAGATCGCGGGTCGTTTGAACGACTATGCGCGACATCCCAATGTCATTCGAACGGGATTGAGATCTCGCTTGAACGACCTTGGCGTCGAAACCGAGGTACGTTTACTGCTATAGTAGTTTTTTCACAAAACTTTTCAAAACAAAACTTTCTCTTAATAACAGTTATAAAACCTCTTTGAAAAAACATTTTTATATAAAAGATTTTTAAAACCTTTTTAAAAATATCCCAACACTCTTAATATGAAATGTAAATGAAACTTTAAAACAATAGCTTACCAAAGTTCATATTGTTGGGCTTGAATGTTGAAGGCAACTGGTAATTTAGATCCATCTTTTGTAGATGCAATCTTCACAATTCTTCGACGACTTGTAGCGGTATACGATATAATTAATTGTGACGGACTTATTAAAAATATGTCCTTACAATTTCCCCTACGAAAATTCCTCCCCTCAAACTTCCCTCCATTCATTTCGCACTCTAAATTCCTTCCCCCTTCCTTTCCTTCCACTCCTATTACCATTTCCCACCAAAAGCCAACCACCTCACCTATAAATTAACACTCACCCCTCTTCATTTTCACACTCCATTTCAATCTTCCTCTCTTCTACATCATAACATCTCTCTCTCTCTCTCTCTCTCTCTCTCTCTCTCACACCATGACACACACCCGCCATGCCAATTTCTGCCCTCGCAAATATGACGACACCACCATCCTTGATGATGAGGGTAGGGGGTGTTTTGGTGCATCCAAGAAAGCCATTGGGCCGAGCTCTACTTCTCGGCCACGCGCCCAATCCATATCGAGCATTTTGTCAATTGGGAGCAACTTCCCATTGACGTCACCATCCTTTTCAACCGCCGAGGGTGGTGCTCATTCCTCTTTCCCACGAGCAACAACGTTTTCGAAGCTGCAATTTGCCAATTCTACACAACAATCGTTTGAAAATCATCCACGCTTCATGAGACCTATCTTGATGGTATTCAAATTTCGTTCTCCACTGCCATCATTACGCGCAAAATGCGAGCTAAAGGGGTTGTCCTCCCCGTGCCATTCCGGTATCCCACAAATGGTCCCCCCCACACCAAAGAAGAATGTATTGCCCGAATGGCACTCGGGGAGGAATGGGCGTGCGATTCTTTTCCCATAGGAAGTATCTCGGATATGGTACAATTCACCACCTGATTGCATGTGAAGCAATCCACCTACCACTAATGACTCGGCAGTCCGGCTATGTCATGCCAACTTCCTTTACCATTTCCTAGACCCCGAGAGCACGATAAATCTAGCCCAACTCTTCTACGCAGACATCATCAATGAGGAGTGGGGAAAAGTCGCGCTCCCCTACTCCCGCCTCATCACGGAACTTCTGATTGATGCCGGGGTGGTGTAACAACCCGAGATCTTGGAGACGATGATTTATTTATTTTGGAAAAAATAAGTATTATTTTATTTGGAGAAAATTAAATTGGCAATTGAGGTCAAATCTTGAGTCGTTAGGAAGTGTCTCAAATGGTGATTCTGAGGGTGTAGTTGTGTTCGGAAGGGTCGAGAAAGTCAAAATGACTGTACTTGGGGTCTATTTAGGTTTTGAAATATTTTAAGCTCGTTTGGCTCGAATTAAAGTTACCGAGTCATTTAAAGTGTGTATTATCATTTAAAGATGTGTATCTTGGGAGTTAGGGCTTAAAAGCCTACGGGAGATTTATTTCTCCAAAGAGAAAAAGAGAAATAGAAAGAGAGAAGAAGAAAGAAGAAGAGAAAGAAGGAGAAAAGAGAGAGAAAGTGGAGTTTTTCCGGCATCTACGTGATTTCGAGGACGGATCAGATCCTATGAACCCGAGGCAAGTGATTAAACTTGATAAATAATTGTTGTGTTCCATTTATTTCATGATTTGTGGATTAAATCTTTGGGTTTTAGGTTTAGTTTATCAAAACCTAACTTTTGGGTATAATCTTAGATTTGTTATGTAGATCTTGGATTTGATGATAGAAATTAGTTTAAATGTATTCTAGGATGAATATTGATGTTATATATGTGATTGGGTTGAAGAGAAATGGAGAGAAAATGATTTAAATGAATTTTGGGATTTTTGGCTTACTAAAAAAAAGCCATTTTCGAGCCTCCAGGTAGGCCGAATCGATTCGGCCCCCTAGCCGAATCGATTCGAAAATCTACAGGTGCCCAGGTCTGAGTGACCGAATCGATTCGGACTCCAGCTGAATCGATTCGGGCTGAGACAGAGTCCCAGGTCTGATGACCTGAATCGATTCGCCTTGGAGGCCGAATCGATTCGCTGGGCCGAATCGATTCGGAATTGGCCCGAATCGATTTGAAAATAGGGCTTTTCGAGGGAAGTTTTTCTAGGGAGAATTTCATTCCGTTTTGTTCGAGGTTATCGATAGGAAACCTCTATAGGAGTTATTTAGAGTATGTTTTGGAGACTTTTAGAGTGTTTCCCGTATAATAAATTATTGGAGTCATGTAGACACAAATTGAGGAATATCGATTAGAGATTTTGGTATTTCCTAAGTGGGGAAGCCCACTTTGATTGGAGACACTATTTGGAGACAATTATTAAATTCATATAAAAGAATGATAATAAATTTAGAGATAATGGATCTTAGGATCCAATCCCAAATGGGATAACTTTAAAGGTTCATAAAATGAATTGAACCATATTATGAAAGGAGAATCGTAAATGCTAATTAATGAGCATACGGATATAGAAATATCCTTGATGATGATTGATTTGGGAGATGTCTCACACGATGAGAAATGCTAAATGAAGTGCATTAGGATAAAGAATATCCTTACTTAAATAGAATTGAGAGACAATTCATAAATAGAAGCGGCATGTGAGCTTCAAGCGAGAAATAATATAGTGTATACTAAGTGGGGAAGATGTGTGAGAATTGACGATTAGTATATCAAGAGGGAAATATACTAAACAATGGCATTTATTCTATTGCGCCTAAGAGCATATAACAATATGAAAAACAATGTGACAGGTATACCTTGTATGACGGTACATCTTTATATGATGTGATGGTGTATGTATACCTTATATGATGGTATATATATATATATATATATATATATATATATATATATATATATATAGTGAAGCATACCCCCTCATTGCTATCATTGGGAAGTTGCGTGCGATGAGGGTGAGCATCCTGGCTCAAAGAGCAGGGTGTGGATATTCCCCAGTTCATAGTCATCCATTGTGGTTATTATGCAATATATATATATATATGCAATGTTTTGGGGGTGAGAAGTCGGGGGTATGTGACGTTCTCACTTGCCGGTTAGGAGCTATGACCGCTTCCCGGGATGTTGTGTGCGTGAGTTGATCACGAGGTGGGTGCGGTGCCGTTGAACCCCACCAGGTGGCCCTAGTTTTGCTACGTGTATGGGAAACTGGAAGATGATAGCAAAGTGAGCCTGCGTCCTCGAGTTATAGCTCGGTTGGATGGTTATGATATTGATAACTGTGCTTGTACTTGAGTATCGAGGGCATAATGGACCTCAACGACCCACATTGCCAGGATTAGTGTATCGGGGGGTTCCTTGTTTGGATTTCTCCTCGACGAGATGTCCCACGCATGAACCGCAGTGTAATGTTGGAAATTGAGGAGAAGTTAGTCCTTAATGTTCATATTTATATCTATATCACCTATCCCGACTATCGACAGTGCCAGAAGTAGTGTAACGGGGGGGTTCCTTATTTGGATTTCGCTTGGGCGAGACATCCCACTCATGAAACGCCGTGTACTGTTGAGAATTGGGAATATTAATTAATTAAAATTGGAGTTATAATAATTTGGGTTACATGCATCATGCATTGGGGGCATAATGAACCTCGAAGATCAATACTATCAGAAGTAGTGTAATGGGGGGTTCCTTGTTTGGATTTCGCTTCGGCGAGACATCCCACGCATGAAACGCAGTACAGTATTGAGAACCGGGAGAAGTTTAGTCCTTAGCACTTGATGCTAATAACTCACATATATATATATATATATATATATATATATATATATATATATATATATATATATATATATATATATATATATGATTTCATGCCAAATGAGAGAATAACTAGAATATATGAAATTCTAGTAAGAGAATGTTGATGTATTGTGATGATGTTGTTATGAAGATGGTTATGCAACTTTTTTATGTTCAATAAAGGAACAGATATAAAGAGAACTATGAAACTTAAATATAAAGTAATGTTGTCGATGGAACTTAGATAAGGGTAGATTGCGAGATAAGTTAGATAATCTTAATCGAATCTTCATTTTGGGATCTAGTTAGATTTTATTGCCTAATTTATATTTGGGCATTTATTGGGAGACCACATTCATACGTTTAGTGCGCGCTCTAGTTGAGAGGTGAGTTGGATTATTATGGAGAGAACGATTCCATTAAATCATGTCATAATGCATTTATAATTATTATGCATTTTAATGCACTTGCTATAACATGTTTTCAACTCAGGCTCTGACCCGTTTATATTTTCTCCTGCTATGTATATATTGTATTACTTTAGGTGTTCCTCCGCAAGGACGCCGTTGATGTTCTCCCATCCAGTGTATTTGTGGAGCTGTGGCAGTAGCGGACTGTTACGGCATCTTGTTTAGACGATTCCTATCTTTGATGTATCTACATTAGGATTCAGTTTGTATATCGGGTTTATACTCTAGTTTTGTAGATTAACACTTTTATATTTCTTTCATCAAATTATTGTATTGTCTGTAACCCGACAGCATATTCGGGTATTTAATTGTTGAGATTTTGTTGTACATTGTATTATACTCTTTTATATAATTGGAGTCTGCATTTTATCACTCATCATAGTTAGATGTAGTATTGTTGTAAATAGTTGTATGGTTGGTTTTTAATTGGTGTTAAATAAAAGTTTTAAATTTTGGCACCCTCTTTTAATAATTTCGGGTAGTTAGCCTTATATTATTTAGTATTGTCCGTTGATGTTGAGACTGTGCCATCTGAGATACCTAATTTAATGTAGTATAGGGCTGGCCACCCGTTATTATTTTGAGCTGGTTGTCACAGGTGGAAGACCCAGGGCAGCAAGTCCGACTCCCCCGCACAATTGGAAGCACCTCCACCACTCGGAGTGAACGCCAAATGCGGGTGGCTCACCCCGACTGTCTCATTCACGACGAGGGTGCGGGGGAGGAAGAACATGATACCCCATTGATGGATATGGGGGAGGAAGATAAAGAATATGTCAAAGACGAGGATGACGATTCCTGCTTTGAGCCTCCCGGTGCGAATTTCGATAGGCGCATTTCTGCGATTGAATCCCGTTTTGACGGGTTCATCACCCAATACAATCAAGATCAAGGGGCCTATCAGAGGGACATGAGCATAATGCATCATCTCCAAGCCCATCTATACGAGCTCAACTTGGGCGGACCCCTCCGATTTTCCTTTATGATCCATATGATCCGAGCGCACCGAGACCCTCAAATCAGCCCCCCCCCCCCCCCCCAATGAATCCCGTGTCTGTTTTTGATGTATTTGATGTTTGTGTGTAAGGGTGGTTGTTTACATTGTTTAGTTGTTTGCTCAACCCTCTCCATTGTAACACATGATTCTCCGTTTCTATAATAAAATTTTGCATTTCCGTTTTAATTTGTTTGTTGTATTTTTCTGCACTTTTAATTATCTTTGAGTTAGATTTTAGTCTTTTTTGCTTGAGGACAATGCAAAAGTCTAAGTTAGGGGGGGTCACAAGTGCGTTTTTTTAAAACTTCACAAATTTTCAAAAATGCCCAAAATTTTCAAAAAAATTGAAAATTTTTTGATAAAGCAAAAAAAAATTCTTCAAAATAAATAAAAATTGGAATTCAAAATTTTCAAAAATATCATTAAAAGTCGATTTAAAGTCTCAAATTGTAAAAACATAATATACAAAGCCGAAATTGACCAAAGATGGAAATTGAGCGAAAATTGACGATTTAACGAATAAGTGTGGAGATTAACAACCCGGGTGAGATTCGAGCCTTTCATTTTTTTGAAATTTATAAATTAATCCGAGTTAATTGTTAACTCAAAGTTGTTTTCAGTGGTCTAATAAGTCGTCGGGGATCTCAAGTCTTTCACTTTGATCGATTTTAAGAAATGCGTGTGATATTGTCTTGAAAAACGTGCCGAAGAAATCTCTAATTTAAATTCATCTCGAAACGCATATGGTAACGCAATTAGTAGTTTGGATAATGAAGTAGACCATCGTTTGTTACCCAAAAATATTGGCCATAAAAAGTTGTGAAAAATCATCCCTTTTGTAACCCAAAATTGAGCCGAATAATTTTTCCTTTCGTTTGACAACCCAAAAACCCCAAAAAGCCCGGAATTGTGAAAAATGGAAAAATTCAGAATTTAGGTTCGAAAAGTGCAACAAAAAGGGGCAAGAAAAGAATAACTATGCTCAATAAAAATAGAAGAAAATAGAAAAAGAAGAAGAAAATGAGCAAAAGCCCGAAAAAGAACTAACGGATATCATAAGCTAAATTTTCCAATTCCGAAATTCTTAACCTTTTCCAATTTTACCCAATACACCTTCAACCCGTGAAAGTCCTAACCGAGTCCAAAATTGTGAAATTGGTTACTGCGTGGAGAACTAAAACACAAAAAGATAATAAAAGAGATTAAAACTATGAATTAGAGGCAATGTTCCCGTTTCTTATACCCGTAAACCTTTGATGAGATCCGATTACCATAAAATTTCTGTCTTTTTATTTGTGTGCTTGAACTTGGTTCCAATATATTTACTCTTATAAATCACGCACACCGAGAGAATAGACAAATTCTGAATGATTAGTTTGTGAGAGCATCCCGTGAGATTTGGAAATCAAAACGATTTTTCGGATAAGTAACGTAGTGGTCAATCGGTGGAAATTCGCGGTTAAATTTCCGGCTACGCACACACGCACTATGATTTGAGACTCTTGAACATGATTTGATGATGACTATTTTCGGGAAAAGTTTGAATTATACAATTGTTATGTATTTTGAATTTTCTTTGAGTCGAATTTTGTGGGTACATTCACTACAAACCCTCACGAGACAACACTCGTCCTATTAGGGTAGCCTAGGGGTTTAACGACTTATTGCATATGCTAAATGCAGTCTCTTGCCCGCAAAAAGGTATTCTATCCCAATAAAATGATTAGAATAGTTGTGACCTTATTCCTTTTTCTTTTACATTGCTCGGGACAAGCAAAGTTCTAAGTTAGGGGGATTTGATTGGGCGTAAATATTGTATATTTATCCCCTTAATTTTGGTACCTTTATGAACCAAAGTGACTCAATTGATATGGATTTAACTCACATTTGTGCTACTAACCATTATTGGCAAGTATTTCATGGTTTTTGTTTCTCTTATGTGTTTTACAGGTTAATTATGCAAGAAGTGCAAAAGATAAATTGAAATAATGAAAGAAAGGCTAGGAAGGCAAGTTCAAGGGCTTTTCATAATTCAGCACCCTAATCCCAGAGGTGGAGCCAACTATAAAGTTGAAGAGCTCAGAACAACGAGAACACTGGAAGAAATGACACCTATATCCGAGCTACGGTGAAGGAGTTATGTTCATTTGAAGTTGAGGAAAAATACAAGAACGAAAAGAAGAAAATAAGGAAAAATTCTAAGTGTTGTAAGAAAGAAAAGAAGAGCCAAAACCAGCAGAAATTCTCGAACCACACTGGGAACCAGTTCGGGGTACCTGCGAACCGGTTCGGGGTTCCTGATGCGCGAATTTTTCCTTGACAGCTGATTGGTCCGAAGAGTCCTATATTGTTATAACTTCTTCTAAAATGTATTAGTACGAGGGTAATGACTTAAGAAACATAGTTTTTTATAGTTTTGATCAGTTTTGATAGAGAGAAGAGTAGAAGAACATCCTAGGAAGATAACTTTAATTTGTGGATTGAAGAGTGATTAATTCCGGGTTTGATTTCAAGTTTTAATGCAAAGTTTCACTCTCTCTATTATTATCCTTTCATGTTATTCTTCTTGCATGATTTAAACAATTTCTATGTTTATAACTGTTCCTTGCATATTTCAAGATAGTTTCATTATGATTCCTCTCGCATGCAACGTAGTTAATTCATGCATAGTTAGGTTTAACATGTCCAGCTAGATTTTTAAGGTCGGGATGCATGAACTCAACTTGATGTGGTAGTTGCATGTGTATAAAATTAGTCCTATAAACTTAAGGATTTATTATGACCGTATTGCATAGCAACACAAACATTGTAGATCTTTGGATATCGTTTGCTTTAGGGTAACTGGGAGGCTTCAGAATGCAATTGGAGTGTAACTATCGCAATACCTATTTACTCGTTCTCTGATTATGTATGGTGCACGCTTGAACCTCATATATGTAATGCTTGGGAGTAGTAAATTTTGGGTCTAATAATTAATCACTTAAATTTACGATTAATTTTGTACTAGCAACACACTAGGGTTGAGGGATTGTATTCCCATCCTGTTTTCCTCATCATATAGTTCAAGTTTTAATTCAATCATCATCAGTATTTTAGGTAATTTAAAATAGTTGGATTCCATTCATACATTAGCTCATTAGTTAATCATTTTCAAACTTGCTTTTAGTTGTAGTTATTTCACCATTCAAATTAACTTTCCCTTTTCCTTAGAGTCAAAGTTAGGTTTCCTTCGTCTGTCCAACGTCGTTACAACCTCATTTGTCTTATTTTCCTGAGGATCGATACCTGACTTATCGGATTATAACTTGAGCGACGGGCTTGCACTTGAGCCTAGGGAGTACGCACTTCTGAGACACATTCTTAGTTTCATCACAATCCCTAGTTTACATCAGAAGCACCTAGAAATTATTAGTGACATATTAGAATAAAACAATATAAGAATGTAAGGACATTTTTGTCCAACGTAGTTATATATGTCATTTGCCGTAACACCGTTGAAGAAATTCAAGTTCATATCATCATCAACGGAATCCGAGTATCGAATCAAGAAAGAAGAAATCAGAAATCCAGAATACCGGACCGGTCCGCCCCTAACTAAAACGAACCGATCCGCATCGGACCGATCCGCCCAGACCCGGACCGATCCGCCTTGTATAAATCCAGAGAGCCCCGGATCGAATGAGAACCGAAGCTGCCTCAAATAAAAAGAACCGATCCGCATCGGACCGATCCGCCTAAGGTCCGGACCGGTCCGCCCTGGATAGAATTTCCCAGATCGTGATTCAGTTTTTTTAGGGTTTTGATCCCTTATTTAAACCACGATCAGCAGTTGGTTTTTCTTAAGACTTTCACACGATTATCAGAGCATATCAACCCTAAAGTCTTCACCTATTGAGTCCTATGATTCTAGGTTTTTTTATTCACACAAATTCCATACATTTGTGAGTCAAATTTGGTAACCCAAGAACACCATTCTGTTATTCAACCCTTGTGAAGTGGACCGTTCCTTCCTCTTCATTGCAGCCCTACTGGACAGGGATAGTTCCAGCCGCCACCCCTACTAGAAAGGGTTTCTTCCAGCCGCGACTACAGAATCCGATACCTGAGGGTAATTCTTAGTCAACCTGTATTTCATTGTAATCCGATTGTAAACCGTATTTTACAAATTATAGTGATATACAAATGGTTTTGCCCCTGTGGGGGATTTTTCCTTAAACTTTGTGTGTTGAATATTTATTGCATGATTTCATATTGTTTCAATCACACCTAGTTGCATGCTTAGGGTTAATTTGGGTTAAAAATGGCAGTTATTATATTACTTCTTAATTGAACGCAAGCGCCAACTCTTTCAAATTGGTATCAGAGCAGGTTACGCCAATCTATCGCATATTCCTTTTTCCGCAAAATTTTTCTAAAGATATCAATTTTTGAAATAAATTGATTTTTGAAAAGAGCGTGTTCAAATGGAGAAGTCATATTATAAAATGCCTATTTTTGACGGGTCGAATTATGCCTATTGGAAAGCCCGTATGAGGTCGGCTTTAAAAGCCATTGATGAACGTGTCTGGATTTTAGTTGAACGAGGATGGACTCCTCCAACCGTGACTGTTGATAATGTGACCAACTTGAAACCTGACATCACTTGGACTGATGATGAATTTAAATGGTCGTCTTTTAACTCTAAAGGTCTAAGTGCTATTTCTGGGTCTGTCACTCCTGATGAGTTCAAACGCATAATGACGTGCACCACGTCAAAAGAAGCATGGGATATTTTGCAACTTACCCATGAAGGAACAAATGCTGTTAAAGAGTCAAAATTGCAAAATTTAACAACTCAATTTGAAACCATCACCATGCATGAAAATGAATGTTTTGATGAATTTTATGCTAGGCTCTCTGACATTGTTAATACTAGCTATAATCTTGGTGAACATATTCCAAATGCTAGGGTTGTTAAAAAGATTCTTCGTTCCCTTCCTAAGCGCTTTATACCTAAAGTCACTGTGTTGAATTCCTTGGGTAATTTAAATACTCTAAAATTGGAAGAACTGGTAGGAGATTTACAAACTTATGAAATAGACATGTTTCCTAAATCTGCCAAGCCAAAAGATAAGGGGATTGCCCTTAAAGCCCAAGAGAGAAAAAGTGAGGGGTCGGCAAGAAAGAGAGTCGAGTCGTCTAGAAAGGTAGAAACTTCTGATTCTGAATGTGAGTTTGACCTAGATGATTTGGCACTTTTTGCTAAAAACTTCAAGAAAATTCTGAAATTTAAGAAAAATGGGAACTTCAAAGATAAAAAGAATTTTCAGAAAAATAAGTTTGAAAAGAAAGATTTCAAAGAACCCCCTAAAGACAGTGAGAGGTGTTTTGAGTGCGACGGTAAGGGACACAGAGCGTTTAAGTGTGCCACACGTCTGAATAGGGAAAAGGGTAAAGCTGTCCTAAACACTACCCTTAGTGACGACAGTGAGGTCGAGTCGGTGGACTCGGGAAATGAGTCACCGCATGAGCGTAACTTCACCGCGTTCATGGCTAGTCATGTGAGTACTCCTAGTGCATCTCACGACGATGAGGATGCTACTTCACAGGGACACCTCGACAGCGAGAGCGAAGAGAGTGAGGGAGAGGAGGAAGGTAGTGAGGACGAGAGTAGCCTTCAACGCGCCTACGCCGAGTTATATGATGAGTCTTTCAAAACTAAAAAACGTAACAAGGTGTTAGTTCTTAGGATCACCGTGTTAGAAGAAGAGTTAGGAAAGACGAGAGAGAGAGAGTCCTCCACCTGCACCGCCATGAGAGAGAGAGAATCTGCCTGGTTTAGTAAAGAGAATTTGCTTAAAGAGAGAGAGAGCAGTTTTGAGAAAGAGAAAGCGGACTTGACTAAACAAGTGGCTAGTCTTACGAGTGAGCTCCATTCCTCCCTGGAGACTCGAAAGAAACTTGAAGCCCTTGTTGCTCAGCTTACTCATGACCTTGAGAGAGCTAGGAAAGTCAAGGTACAAATCGAGGACAGATCTGGGAAGATGGGAAAGATGCTCCTCGGTCCCGCTTTAGGTTTTGGTGACCGGCAAGGAATAGGTTTTGATGGTGCCTCCACGTCCCAAATTGCACCCGGACCAATTCCTGAGTTTACTACGACTCCTTATGGCCGTCATAAAAAACCAAGAAGGAGAGTTCGACCAAGAAAAGCAATCCAAGGTCCTTCTAATACTGTGCCCTTTTGCTCCCATTGCAAAAGAAACGGACACCTTAGGGATAATTGCTATAAGCTGGGTCGGACACGACGTACGTTAGCTCCACCACATCAGACTGATGAGTTTGCCAGTCTGAGAGAGCGAGTTGAGTTTCTAGCCGCCACATCACAGAGTTTGATGGAGGAATTCCGACGGATGACCTTACCATCAATGAATGCGCCCCGCATTCCGGCTAAAACCAACAACAACAAGGGAATACAAAAAGGTACCTACTCTTGGGTTCCTAAGAAAGAGAAAAAGGCCCTTGTTGTCCATGTTGCTCTCAAAACATATAATACCTCTCAGTGGTATTTTGACAGTGGATGCTCCAGACACATGACAGGTGATATTTCCCTTTTTACTCAGATTGAGGATTATGATGATGGGAGAGTTACTTTTGGAGATGGGAGTAAGTCTAGCATTGTAGGACGAGGTACAGTTGAGTTACCAGGACTTCCTAAGCTAGAAAATGTCTTGTACGTCAAAGGTTTGAAAGTAAACCTTCTCAGCATCAGCCAGCTGTGCGACGATGACTTTGCAGTAAAGTTTGACCGGGAAGCTTGTAAGGTCTATAATCAAGCCGGTAAACTATTAGTGCAAGGGGTGAGGACAGAGGATAACTGTTATGGGACTGAGCCCAAATCCTCACTAGTCTGCAACAGCGCCACGATCACTCCTATGGATCTGTGGCACCAACGTCTAGGTCACGTGAACGTTAGAGAATTATCCCGTTTAGCTAAAAAGAACTTAGTACGTGGCTTACCGTCACTTGGAAAGCCAACTTCCACGATTTGTGGACCCTGTCAGTTGGGAAAGCAAATCCGTAGCCCACATAGGAAGTTGAATTCCATTACCACCTCACGTGTTCTTGAGTTGATTCACATGGATCTTATGGGTCCTACTCGCACGGAGAGTCTAGGTGGTAAGAGATACATTCTCGTGATGGTAGACGATTTCTCTAGATACACTATTGTAGGTTTTCTAAGAGAGAAATCTGATGCTGTAGAATTTTTAACGACCAAGTGCCGTGTCATGCAAAATCAACACGGTGTCACTATTAACAGAATACGTAGTGACAACGGCACTGAATTCACAGAAGCAAAGGTAGATCTTTACTGTGATAGCCTCGGGATCAAACATGAGTTTTCTGCTATGAGAACTCCTCAGCAAAATGGGATTGTTGAGAGAAAGAATAAAATGATCCAAGAGATGGCTAGATCTATGCTTCTAGGTCGTAAAGTCTCTAGGAGATTTTGGACAGAGGCAGTTTCTACTGCATGCCATACGGTGAATAGGGTGTATCTGCGTCCACACACACTTCACATGCCTTATGAGTTGTGGACTGGCAAGAAGCCCAACCTAGCATATTTCCGTGTTTTGGGGAGCAAATGCTACATCCTACGGGATAGAGAGCAATTAGGAAAGTTCGACTCCCGGAGCGACGAGGGAATATTTCTAGGATATTCATCGAACAGTAGAGCGTACCAGGTTTTTAACCTGAAGAGCTCTAAGGTTATGGAATCAATAAACGTCACCATGCAAGATGACGAACCTCCGACGGTTATTGATCCTAACCTTCAGTGTGAGGATGAGGACTGTTCTAACAGTGATTTACCTGTTCCTGTCTCACACTCTGTGGACCCTATTCCTGTTTTAGGGGACACACCTACTTGGGTTCGCAAGAGTCATGATCCTTCAGCCATTGTTGGCGATCCCACTCTAGGGGTCAAGACTCGTGCTCAACTAGAGAACGTTGTTAGTCATCATTGCTACACGTCCAAAGTCGAGCCCAAGAACCACAAAGAAGCACTCCAAGATGAACACTGGATATCTGCTATGCAGGATGAGTTGCTTCAGTTTAAGAAGAACAATGTCTGGGAACTTGTCCCCCGACCTAGTGATACTAATGTTATTGGTACCCGGTGGATTTTCAAGAATAAAATGGATGAAAATGGTACCATAATCAGAAATAAGGCTAGGTTGGTCGCTCAAGGCTACACACAGATAGAGGGTGTAGACTTTGGGGAGACATTTGCTCCTGTTGCGAGGCTTGAGTCCGTCCGTTTACTACTCGCCATCGCATGTCATCTGCACTTCAAAGTATATCAGATGGATGTCAAGAGTGCCTTTCTGAATGGCATTCTACAGGAAGAGGTTTTTGTGGAACAACCAAAAGGGTTTGAAGACCCTAAGCACCCTGATCACGTCTACTATCTGAGGAAAGCCTTGTATGGTTTGAAGAAAGCACCCCGTGCTTGGTACGAGAGGCTTACTTCCTATCTCTTAGCCCGTGGCTTCAAGAGAGGGGGAGTTGATATGACGTTGTTCGTCAGGAGAGATGACGGTGCTATCTTGGTTGCCCAAGTCTATGTGGACGACATAGTCTTTGGATCCACATGCTCCCAGCATGCTCACCACTTTGAGGAGGAGATGAAAAGTGAGTTTGAGATGAGCATGGTAGGTGAGCTTACATTCTTCCTTGGTCTCCAGGTTCGTCAGCTAGAGGATGGGATGTTCATCTCCCAATCCAAGTATGCTAGAGACCTAGTGAAGAAATTTGGATTAGACTCCGCTAAGCATGCTCGTACTCCTATGAGTACCACTACCAAGCTTAGTAAGGACACTTCAGGCAAGGACGTAGAGCAAACCTTATATCGGAGTATGATAGGTAGTCTTCTCTACTTGACTGCTAGTCGTCCCGACATTGCCTTTAGTGTTGGAGTCTGTGCGCGCTATCAGGCATCTCCTAAAGAGTCACACTTACTCGCTCTAAAACGTATTATCAAATACGTAAGTGGGACTCTCTCATACGGTATTTGGTATTCCTTTGATACCGATGACCGTCTGTCCGCCTATTCGGATGCCGATTGGGCCGGGGACGTAGATGGATGTAAGAGCACTTCGGGTGGGTGTTTCTACTTTGGTTCTGCTCTTGTCTCTTGGTTGAGCAAGAAGAAAAACTCCATCTCGTTGTCCACTACGGAGGCTGAGTACATTGCCGCCGGGAGTTGTTGCACGCAACTCATGTGGATGAAGCAAATGTTGGAGGATTATGGGATTTCACAGGACACCATGACCATTTCCTGTGATAACACGAGCGCGATACACATATCCCGCAATCCTGTCCAACATTCGCGCACAAAGCACATCAGGTTACGCGAGCACTTTATACGTCAGTTAGTTGAGGAGAAGGTCGTAACCCTGAGTTTTGTTCCTACCGACCGTCAGTTAGCCGATATTTTCACAAAACCTTTAGATGCCCTTAGATTTGAGAGTCTTAGGATGTCTTTGGGGATTTGCACAGTTGACTGAGGGGTTGGTCTATGTCTAGAATAGGATGCTTCTTCATGATCATATCATATGCTTCCTATTGCTAGTCTGTTTTATATGTACCATAGCTTTGTTGTACAGTTTTTATGTATCTTTTTGTATATATTCTTGGTTTTAAAAAATTACTTGAAAAATACAAAAAGATTTTCTTTTTAGAAAAATTTTCTGAAAAGCACAAAAAGATTTTATTTTGATAAAATTTTTTTGAAAAATTCAAAAAGAGATTTGCTTTTTATGGATGAGCATTTAAGATAGCCAAGTCACAACTTCATTCCATATATCCATGTGACTGTTTGAAAGAGATTTGAGAGGCTACATCATTTCATCCATGTGCTTAACATTGATTGGAGTTCTTGAGATGTAATTAGTGATATTTCCTACATGCTTGACTCCTATATCCTTTATTGCACACATGCACGGCTATATTGGATTGTTGCACTTGTCAATCTCATGTTGGCTTGAGTGTTTCCATCTCAATCATGTCTATACAATGTATAAAATGCGATAAAACTTGACAAGATTGGATTGCATGTAAAAACCGTTTTGGTGAGACTGTGTGTATTTTTTCATAACGGGGAGGGGCTGCGAAAGTTGATTCGTATCCTTTGCGCAAAAGCCACCGTTAAAAAGGACCTAAAAATGGAGGAATTATAATATCTGAGGTCCTACGAGGTTAAAAGAGCCCGAAAAAATTGAAAAGGCAATAAAAAGCAATACATGCCATATATGGGCCATTTAGGTTTCACCATCAATTCTCCAAATTTTGAGAATTTAGTATACCTCTATTCAAAATATAAAATCTGAGGGAGTTTGGTTGGAGATTGAAAAAACGGGTTTGCACTTCCTTGAACGTCCTGAAAAAGCATGAAAATCATTTTGGACGTTATTGGTGTAGAAATCACTTTGAGCTTTGATTTGTAGTTTTGATATAGTCAATGTCTTATATTTCCAATCTTTTACACCAAAGGAAGCATTTGAGTTCATTCGTTAGGGATATCCAATATTCATCGTGCACATATGTCATGTTTGTATGCTTTGATTTTCCTATCGAATTATGATCACACCCATTCATTACGCTATCACCGACTTGTTTGTTTTATGTTCATTTATGGTGTGATTTTATGCCTTGTGTCACCCCGGTACTTGATTGCTTGATTTATTTCTCTCATTTGTCTATTTGGGGACATCATAAAAAGGGGGAGAATGAATTATCTGATTATGGGGGAGTTTTGAAATTCTGAGAATTGGTATATATGCTTATGTTTATCTCATTTCAAACTCGATATGTCACTTGGTATTTTCTTTGTCTCATGTGTGTAGGTACATCCTTGATAATCCCATGATGCACACCCTGATGAGAAAAGCGGTGAGATTTCTGAAGATTCGAAGAACAAACGATGCAGCCTTAGTCATTTGTACCTCTTTCAGTTTTTGGGTTCATGGAAGGGTAGATTTGTATAGGCATTGTGATTATAGATAATTCGGATTTTTTATGTTTGTTCCGGCATAGACATAAGGGGGAGATTTGTAAGGACATTTTTGTCCAACGTAGTTATATATGTCATTTGCCGTAACACCGTTGAAGAAATTCAAGTTCATATCATCATCAACGGAATCCGAGTATCGAATCAAGAAAGAAGAAATCAGAAATATAGAATACCGGACCGGTCCGCCCCTAACTAAAACGAACCGATCCGCATCGGACCGATCCTCCCAGACCCGGACCGATCCGCCTTGTATAAATCCAGAGAGCCCCGGATCGAATGAGAACCGAAGCTGCCTCAAATAAAAAGAACCGATCTGCATCGGACCGATCCGCCTAAGGTCCGGACCGGTCCGCCCTGGATAGAATTTCCCAGATCGTGATTCAATTTTTTTAGGGTTTTGATCCCTTATTTAAACCACGATCAGCAGTTGGTTTTTCTTAAGACTTTCACACGATTATCAGAGCATATCAACCCTAAAGTCTTCACCTATTGAGTCCTATGATTCTAGGTTTTTTGATTCACACAAATTCCATACATTTGTGAGTCAAATTTGGTAACCCAAGAACACCATTCTGTTGTTCAACCCTTGTGAAGTGGACCGTTCCTTCCTCTTCATTGCAGCCCTACTGGACAGGGATAGTTCCAGCCGCCACCCCTACTAGAAAGGGTTTCTTCCAGCCGCGACTACAGAATCCGATACCTGAGGGTAATTCTTAGTCAACCTGTATTTCATTGTAATCCGATTGTAAACCGTATTTTACAAATTATAGTGATATACAAATGGTTTTGCCCCTGTGGGGGATTTTTCCTTAAACTTTGTGTGTTGAATATTTATTGCATGATTTCATATTGTTTCAATCACACCTAGTTGCATGCTTAGGGTTAATTTGGGTTAAAAAATGGCAGTTATTATATTACTTCTTAATTGAACGCAAGCGCCAACTCTTTCAAAGAAAGTAATATCATATTTATATTTCAGTTGACCTTCAACCCTGCATCTCATCCAGATGGAGAGTGGTTTTCTTTCCAATACATTGCATATGTCCAAAAATCCTTTGTTTTTCTGGATAGGTTGTCAAGGTTGCTAATTTTGGAGTTTCCAGAGTGCGGACTCAATCTGGAGTGATGACTGCAGAAACAAGAACCTACCGTTGGATGGCTCCCGAGGTAATATGGTTAGATGTTATGTTTGAGGGTTTTTATATTCTACTTTTACCTAATGTCCGAAGAAAGATAACTTTCCATTTATGTTTTATAATGGTTCAATGTCTTAACCAAACATATAATGTGCTAAATAAATATGTAATTAAGTATTTGTGTGGACATACCTACGTTAATGGATGATCCTATCGGTTGGGGTTTCGCGTGTTCGAAACCATAGCACACGTCGGCACAAGTGAGCTGGGCGTTGTTTAGGTCATAATTTTGGTACTACGTAGGAGCACCGCTTAAGAGAGATAGGCGTAGATGCTGGAATCCTCTGTCACCTCTGGATATGGGTGGTGCAATGATGTATTGCATAGGGACCGTCCCACTTGTGCATTTTGTGATGTCCAATTTGGATAAGGGATTCCTCTGGACTTATCGATATATATATATATATATATATGTATGTGTGCGTGTGTGTGTGTGTGTGTGTGTGTGTACATACTTATACATATATAACCCTGCGAATGTAATGAAATTAGTTATCTAAGTCTAAGGATGCAATCAATTGATTATAAATTCAATACTACGTAGGATACATAGGTAATGGTGGGTCACTATTGTAAGTAATATGGCTAAAGAACTTGAAAAAGGGATAAGGGTGTAGACAATGATATGTCCAATACACGATTTATCACTACAAGAAAGTTGCCAATTGGTGGCAAAATAATTTTTTTCCATGAAATATAATAATTGGTGGCAAAAAAATTAATTTCCACTAAAAATAATTGTAGAGGAAGTGTTAGTAGCAAAAATGTGAGATTGTCCCAAAAATTGCCATTAAAAGTTTGGCGCAAAAAATTTTAGCTGGCGAAAAGTAAATTGTAGTGAAGTAGGTGGCAAATTAGAAATATTGCCACTAAAAATCAACATTTAGTGGCGATTTTGAAAATTTGCAACAAAATATTTCGTAAATTAAATTTAATTAAGAATTTACTTTTGCCTCCAAATACTAAATTAGAAAAAAAGGTAAAAACTTGTTAGGCGTCCCGCTCAAATCAGAACTCGTTGCCACGAACTACTCTAATACACCAAACGTAACAAACCCCGCAACCGCTCAAACTCACATATCCACCTCTCACGTATCTTTTTCTTTGTTCTCTTCTCCGTAAAAATAACCTAGGGACTCTCTCTCTCTCTCTCTCTCATTGAAGGTCGGCTTTAAAAGTTGCATTGAAGGTTGGCTTTCAAATCTTTGCTTATTTGAATCAGCTATGTATCACTAAATATGTATCATAGGTTTGATTTGAATCTAGTTTTATATGGGTATTATGAAATCTTTACCTATTTTTTTGACGGGTTGATTTGAATCACATATATATATAGCTACATATGTATTATACATCTGATTTGAATTAAGTTTCAAATGAGTATTATAACATCTTTGATTTATTTTTCGGTTTCATTGCTTTTGCTAAATTTTATTACCTTTCTTGCAATTTTATGGTAACATCTCTTATTTTTCTGTTTTTTCATGAAATTCAGTACGTGATTGGTGGCAAAAGTTTTCTTCCCAATTTAGTTGGTTGACAGAGATCTTAGGTAAGTTCATTTATGTAATTTTTTTTTATTTTAAACTCATGGTCATACCATGTACTTTCTTAAATGTACACATACATATATATACCCATTACTCAATTTGTGGTTGTGTGAACTTCGAATCTGTCCATGTTAAAATGGATTTTAATAAAAAAAAAGTTGATGTATGTAGAGTTTTTTTTATAGCTGAAATAGTTTTTTTTTCTAATAGCTGAAACATTTCTTTTAGCTGAAATATTTATTTTTTAATAGTTGAAAGAGGGGTTATTTTTTTATAGTTGTAACTTTTTTTTTTTGTTCAATGTAATTGTTTTTGTATGGTAATATTTATTACATGCTTGAGATATGAGTCTCATTATCCATTATGACTTTATATCCATATTGGATATATGACCCCCAATCGTATTTCCAACAATTTTTTTATTTTTTTTATTTTGAGTTTTCATTTCTATTTTTTATTTTCATTTTCAATAGAACATTTAGAGAATGAGGGAAGCACATTCATTTGGTATAAATGGGCCATTATTTTAAAAATGTAATTTATAGATATTTAAAAGGACGAAATATAACTTAGAGAAAGTTTGATGTCTAAAATGTAGTTTACCAATAGTGTAATGGCTAAAATGTAATTTATAGAAAGTTTAGGGACAATAATATAACCACGAAGATTTTATGGGCCAAATCGTAATTCACCGATAGTTTTCGACTTGTTATTTTTTTCCCTAATATTTAGGAATAAAATGTATTTTTTTTTAAATTTTAGGGGCCAAAATATAATTTGCAAAAAAATAGGGGTGTAAATGTAATTGTGAACGTTTCGAAAATTTATTGAAAATATTGTAAAGTAGTTTATGGAAATTTGGAAAATCAGAAAACTATTTTCCAACTTTTTTTGGAAAAATAAATTTGAATATATTGTCATTTTTATGGAAATTTTTCAGAATTTTCTTTTGGAAAACAACCTTATTTTATACAACTAAACACACCCTTAGCGTTTTGAGATACTGATTTGCATTTTTAAAGGTTAAAAAAAGGGGGAAAATGAAGAAAGGAACAAAACGACGTAGATTTGTAATTGATGCATTAAAATGACTTATTCCCGAATTGCTCCCAAATAGCACTAAATTGGGTCAATCACGCAAATAGCGTGAAAAAGCGTCAAAATCGCGTGGTACGTCATCGACCGCGCACACTATTTGGTCTTCTCACAAATCAGAGTGGGCAATGTCGCGTTATCACACACAAAAGCGCAATCGCGCACTACATCGCGCACAATTGCGTGCTTTTTAAAATATTGAATAATGCTATACACATCATCACCAATAATATTAATCAGGAATATGGAAAATAGTCTCTCAAACCCTTTTTAATACACGTTTAGTCCAAGCCTTTTTATTTTGTTCCAAAAAATCCCTCACCACATAAAAACACTAAAAAAGGAGCCCCGGTGAGGATCGAGGAAGTTTCTGCAGTGGGGGTGGGGGTGGGGTGTAGGAATGCCGCTAGCACGGCCCCTTAAAAATAAGAGAATATTAGTTAAATGGGTGTTTGAGGGACTTTTTGTAACAAAATAAAAAGGCTCGGACTAAATGTATATTAAAAAATGTTTAAGGGACTTTTTGTTAATTGATCATAATATCAATGGAGAGGGTGGGAATTGCATTATTCAATTTAGTTTGCTTAATGCTTCACTATTGTCTTTATTTTTTTCTAATGCAATGAATCACTATTCAAACTTATAAAAGAGATCTTCAAATGACTATATATATATATATATATATAATTGATTGAAACAAAATGTGTTGGCTGGGATAAAAATATATGAATGTATGACCTTAATATGAGTTGCCGAGTACGCAACATTACTTGGTGAAAAATGTTGTTTGGCTCTTTTTATATATAACTACTGTTCATTATTTCTAAATATCTCATGACTTTATTGTTATTTGTTTATCATTCATATTTTTGACTGTTCTCTCAAGTTGTAGGGTTTTAAAATGGATAAGAGTTGGATGCATCATCCAAATAGAATTAGTAGTGCATATCGAGATGGGGTTAAATAATTTATTGATTTTGCATTTGCTAATGTTGAGCAAAATGGTAAGATTAAGTGCCCGTGTAAGAAATTTAATAACTTTTATAGGAAAAATCATCAAGATGTTCAAAGTCATTTGCTTATACATGGCATAGTGAAGAGTTATACTAGGTGGATATATCATGGTGAACCATTGGAATCATAGAACGATAATGCTTATGATTACAATGAGTATGAGTTGGAAGTTGGAGATAATGATAATATAGGGCAAGAAGAACACACTACAAACAAGTTTGAGCAAGATGACATGGAGAGAATATTACATGATATGTTTGTCGGACCTTACAATAATGATGTTTTAGGGGATGAATCTGATGGACATGTTACTCAAATGCCCGAGGGTGAAGGAGAAAAAATTGCTAGATTAGTTAGGGATACGCAACAATAACTGTATTTGGGTTATCAGAAGCTATCTAAATTATCTTTCATTATTGAGCTAATGCATCAAAAGTCAATGAAAAACTTGAGTGAGAAATCTATTGATTCACCACATTCCAAAGTCATTTTACGAGGCGAAGAAAATAGTTCATGGCCTGGGGTTAGACTATGTGAAGATTGATGTTTGCATAAATGATTGTGTTCTCTTTTGGGGACCAAATAAGGAAAAAACTAAGTGTCCAACATGTGGATAATCTAGATGGAAAATCTAAAAAGCCAATGGTGTGAAGATCCCTAAAAAAGTCTTTCATTACTTTCCATTTAAACCGAGGTTGCAACGTCTATTTATAAATAAGGATATAGCTTCAGATATGAGGTGGCATAAAGATAAGTGCGTTAAAGAGGCCAATGTATTAAGACATCCAGCTGTTGGGGAAGCATGAAAAGAATTTGATAAGGTTCATGAGTCATTTGCTCGAGATGCTTGCAATATTAAGCTTGGACTCTCTAGTGATGGATTCAATAAATTTTCAAATATGAGTAACATGCACAACACATGGACGATTGTTCTAGTGATATATTATTTACCTCCATGGAAATGTATGAAATAACCATTTTTCATCTTATCAATGCTTATAAAGGGTCCTAAGGCTCCGAGAACTGACATAGACGTGTTTTTTTAACCATTGATAAAAGAGTTGAAAGAGTTGTGGGATGTTTGGGTGCAAACATATAATACCATTGCAGAGACTACATTTATGTTACGTGAAACAGTGATGTGGACTATTAATGATTTTCCATCTTATGCTAACTTGTTAGGTTGGATCACAAAGGGGAAGTTGGCTTGCCCAATATGCAATAAGGAGACTCATTCCATGTATCTGGAGAATGGACATAAGACATGCTATATGGGGAATCGTCATTTTCTACCAATGAATCATAAATGGCGAGAAAATATGTCTTCCTTTGATGGTAAGAAAGAGCATCGAGAACGACCAAAAGATCTTAGTAATAATGAAATACTTACTCAACTTGAGAGGGTTCGCCCTAAGGTATTTGGGGAAGCATGCAAAAAAAGGAGACGTGCGGCATATGAGTTGCAATGGGACAAAATAAGTATATTATACGATTTTCCATACTGGAAAGATCTTAGATTGCGTCACAATTTAGATGTCATGCATATTGAGAAAAATGTATGTGAAAGCATTTTTGGAACATTGCTAGACATTGATGGGAAAACAAAAGACACTTTCAACTCTCGGTTAGATTTAAAGAAAATGCGTATACACAAAGATTTGCATCCATATAAAAAGGGAGATAAATAGGTGATTCCTCCTGCTTGCTACAGTTTGTCAAAAGCAGAGAAGATGGTTTTATGCGAATTTTGGCAATCACTGAAGTTGCCCGACGGTAAGCACCCAAAAGTTCTCGATGTGTGAGTGCTACCGATGGCAAGATTTTAGGGATGAAAATTCATGACTAGCACATTTTTTTACAACGTTTACTACCGCTTGCAATTCGTGGTCATCTTTTGAAGGAACTTTGTCAACCATTAATTGAACTTGGGTTATTCTTTAAGGAGTTATGTTAAAAAAAATTGAGATTGGATGTCTTGGAGAGACTTGAGGAGAGACTTGCTATATCTATGTGTAAACTAGAAAGGATATTCCCACCGTCATTATTCGATGTTATGGTTCACTTGCCAATTCACCTTGCACGAGAAGCCATTCTCGGTGGACCAGTGCAGTATCGATGGAAGTATCCATTTGAAAGGTAAATGTAATAAGTGATATCTTATTTTAGTAATAATTTAATGTTTTCATTGCATTTTCTGCCATCTTACTGTGACAACCCGAGATCCGAAATAAGGGGTGGCCAGCCCGATACTCCAATCTAACAGGAGTCATGGATGGAATCATTCTCATCATCACGATAATATAATAAGTATACAGGATAACCACCCAATGTTTTAGAAAAACGGGCTGTAAATTTTTTATTTTACAAGTTAAAGAAGGAAATTAAACAACCCAATTTAAAAGAAAGTGGAAACCCAAAAGACTTATAATACATACACAACAAGAATAAAATAAGGGGACCGAATAAGCTGTCAGTCAACATCTCATACAACAATGTTCAACAAGTTGAATTTAAGTTGCATCATATATCCATTAAGCAATTACAAAAGTTTGGGCCACACGCCCGAGTAAAGGACCCAATCAAGGACCCAATCAAAACTAGAATACAAAAAGGAAGGCGTCTACACAAAATATCCCGTAACATCCGCAAAGTGTCACGGCTCCTCAAAACACCGAATAAAGAAAGTCAGAGCGGGCGTCCTGCGGCGGAGCACCTGAGCGGGTACAAGTTTCATGCACAACAAGAAATATCAACGGGTCAGGGCCCGGTTTTATATGATCACCAGATGAATAAAAAGTATGACAGTTATGTATAGTTATTCATGAATGATAAAGATGAGACTCTACGAACATAATCTCAAAGCATAAATTAAGACAATGTAAATGATTATAAATATCTTTTAGTTATGCAAGAGGATTTAAATGAATATCATCAATTAAAAACTTTCATCCTTTTTCACTATTTCATTTCATCTTTCCACTCCTTATCAGGAATATAATTACTTTCATATGCTCTTTGTGGCATTTCATTCCTTAGCAGGAATATAATCACATTTCATGCTCTTGGTGGAATTTATTATACATCAAGTCCCACTTGATTAAGAATAGTTATATTCATATATACATCTAATGATTCTAAGACCGCCCTTTCGGGTTTTCCCACTGTGCGCGCCCCTAAATGACTATCAGCTTACAGGGCCTATCACCAAGACAACCTGGGCACCTATAACGTAAGACGTCGGGAAGCGGCCATATGCCTACGGAATAGTCAAGGCCACACCCGAAATCTCCTAACCAGCGCATAAAACATAACATAATCGCTCATATGGCCTAGGACTATATCCACCCTGCATTCATTAGCCAGGGGGTATCACCATGCGCGCGAACTTCCCTTATGATAGCATTTAGAGAGGTGTGTTTAAATAAATTAGCATTTATCTTTTAATCTCATTTTCATTTCCATTTCTACATGCACATGTTTCATTTTTATCCGAAACTATGATCATTGAATATTCTCATTAGAAATCATCATATACTAAGTCCCGAATATTTCTCCAAGAGATCACAATATTACCACAAGTCACAAGGTTTTAGATAGCACAATTGAGCCCCTAAAGTCTCCAATTATGACCTTACAACTCCTAGACTCCTTAATAATTTACAAAAAGGAAAGTAATGCGTGAACATCATTTTATGCACCCTCAGAATGAACCCCAAATGAATTAATTCTAATCTAGGGTAGTGACCAAACTCAACTAAGACTCTAGGACTCTAAGTTTACTTCATATAAGAAGGTTAGTAGGTCCTAAGCCTAAAGAAATAGGATCAAAATTGAGTTGAAGAAAATAACTCAAAACTGCAGGAACCGAAATGATTCGCCTAGGGCCGAATCGATTCGCCCCCAAAGCGAATCGATTCGCTCAAATAGCGAATCGATTTGGGTGACCAACCCAACTTTTTATAAATGCCGAATCGATTCGGCCTTAACCCGAATCGATTTGGGTACCCAGACTTGGAAACTGTCCCCTTGGCGAATCGATTCTCCCTATGGGACGAATCGATTCGCCCCTGCAAATGGGCCAAGAAGGGGGCTACGGGTTATGAACCCTAGTTTTTCCCCAAACCAATTTCTCTTCCATTTTAAAACACAACCATCAACATCAAACTATCCCAAATCATCCTACATGATTATCCAAGACTATAATCTACAAAATCATCAACTAAAACCATAATTAGGGCTCAAACACCATAAATTCCATTTTTGATCCATAAATTCAAATACACAACTATCACACAATCTACTCATCTTAAATCATATAGTAGTAAGTAGAAAACTTGCCTTAAGCTTGAAAATTCAAATTTCTTGGAAGGTGGAAGCAAGATCAATCCCAAATCTCCAATTTCTTCTCTCTCTTTTCTTCTCTCCAAAGCTCTCTTCTTCTTCTCTCTCTCTCTCCCTCTCTCTCTCTCTCTCTCTAGGTTAGGATATACACTAAAGAGAAATATTTGAAAGGCAAGACATAAATCGTGGCTTAAGTCTCAATTCCCAACTTAAGCGGTTAATACCACATTAAAATGACTCACAACTACACATTTGAGTCAAAACCAGTCAAAAGTCCCCGAAACACAAAAATGCAATATGGCACTTATTTTGACTATCTCGCACATTTCGGGACTAACTACACCCTCCAAATTATCGTTTGGAAATTTTATAATTCGTTTCAAATCCCGGTTCCATTTTAAACCATGAATGTCATTTAATGCACATGACACTATGAACGCAACATAGTGATATTTACTTGCACATACAGTAAATATACAACAAACTTAGCAATTATTAACTTTTACCTCATATAATTAATATTTACTCCATGACCCAACATTTTATATAATTACTTCGCACAGTAAATAAATATAAAATAGGTTCTCAAAAGCGAGGGTCATTACATACTCGCCCCCTTATGAGGGAATTTTGTCCCCAAAATTTAAGCGTACCTTGCAAGAAGAGATGCAGATACTTTTCCCGCATGTCATCCTCGCGCTCCCATGTCGATTCCTCGACATTATGATGACTCCATTGCACTCTAACCAAGGTCACTACCCACGATCTCAATCTCCACTCTCCGTGCTCTAAAATAGCAATCGGTTGTTCTTCATATGAAATGTCGGGTTACAACTCAATATCCTCAAAAGGAATGTGCCAAAGGGAATCTTCACACCTTTTGTACTTCTTCAAAGAGGAGACATGGAACACGTCATGGACTTACTGCAAGTGTTCCGATAAAGCGAGTTGACACGCCATCGGACCCACCTTAGCAATAATAGGAAAAGGTCCAACGTAACGCGGTGCAAGCTTCCCTTTCTTTCCAAAACGCTTGATGCCTTTCATAGGAGACACTCGCACCAACACTTGGTCCCCGACCTCCATCTCCACATGCCTTCTAATCGCATCGGCATAGCTCTTTTGTCGATCTTAGGCTATCCGAATGCGATTCCGAATGAGTTTAATTTTTGAAGAAGTATCCCGGATCATTTCAGGTCCAAGAAACTTGTTATCCCCCACCTCTAACCAACAAATGGGCGATCTATAAGGTCGACCATACAAAGCTTCATAGGGCGCCATCCCAATAGTGAATTGCTACGAATTATTATAAGCAAATTCGATCAATGGGAGATATTGTTCCCAACTACCCTTGAAATCAAGTACACACATACGGAGCATATCCTCCAACATTTGGTTGACCCTTTCTGTCTGCCCATCTGTTTGAGGATGATAAAAAGTGCTTAACTTCAATTCGGTTCCCATTGCCTCTTGGAAACTTTGCCAAAAGTGGGAAACAAAAATCTTGTCTCGGTCGAAAACTATATTTAAGGGCACCCCATGCAGTCTAACAACCTCCTCAATGAACAACCAGGCATAACGAGCGGTGTTGTAATTGGTGCGAACCGATAGGAAGTGTGCCGACTTTGTCAATCGATCAACGATAAGCCAAATAGAATCGTGACCCTTTTGCGACATTGGTAAGCCCGTAATAAATTCCATTGATATGCTCTCCCATTTCCATACAGGGATCTCCAATGGTTGCAATAAACCAGTCGGTTGTTGATGATCAATCTTGACCAATTGACAAGTGGTGCATTGGGACAAGAACTCAGAAATATCCCTCTTCATGCCTCGCCATCAATACTGACGGCGCATGTCTTGATACCTTTTTTCGTTACCCGGATGCACTGCAAATTTGGAACCGTGAGATTCCGCCATTATGGCCCTTCTTAAGTCCCCTTCATCCGGGATAATGAGTCTCCCATGGAAACGCACCCCACCCTCAGAGCCAATAGAGTAGTATTCTACTCCCTCGGTCAACAAATTGTGTATGTGGTCTTGACAACCTTTGTCCCTCCTTTGGGTTTCAACCAACCTTGTCACAATAGTAGGCATAACAGTCATTACAGACATAAACGCCCTAGCAGCTTCATCCTGTTGGCCAAGCTCCTTCCATTTTGCTTTCCATACTTTCGCCAACTCCCCTTCGGGCTTTCTGCTCAAAGCATTCGCTACCACATTCGTCTTACCCGGGTGGTAGTGAATGTCGAATTGATAATCTTTCATGAACTCTAGCCATCGGCGCTGTCGTATATTTAAATCTTTTTGTGAAAATAAATATTGCAGCGATTTATGGGCCGTGAAAAGACTGAATTTCTCCCCTAAGAGATAATGCCTCCAAATCTTCAAGGCAAAGACAACCACGGCAAGTTCTAAGTCATGCACCGGATAGTTCCTTTCATGGGGCTTTAGCTTGCGGGAAGCATAAGCAATTGCCCGTTGCTCTTGTTGAAGCACACCTCCTAATCCTTGTAGAGATGCATCGTTGAAGACTAGATATTCCAACCCCAGCTTTGGCAATACAAGGACTGGAGACGAAGTCAACCTATCTTTGAGCTCATCAAAAGAGGCATGACAAGAGTTATCCCAAACAAATCTCACCCCTTTCCGGGTCAAATTTATCAAAGGGCTAGCTATTTGAGAGAAACCCTTGATAAATCAACGGTAATAACCCGCCAAACCCAGAAAACTACGAATCTCGGTAGGTGTCATGGGCTGCCCCACTCCCTCACCACAACCACCTTGCTCGGATCCACCGATACAGCCTAGGATGACACAATATGACCCATAAACTGTACCTCCTGCAACCAAAAGCCACACTTCTCGAACTTAGCATATAGTTGATGATCCCTTAACCTTTGTAGGACCAACCTCAAATGAATAGCATGGTCAGATTCCGTTCGAGAATAGACTAGGATGTCATCGATGAAGACAATAACAAATTGGTCCAAGAAGTCCCGAAATACCCTATTCATGAGATCCATAAATACAGAGGGGGCATTGGTTAGTCCAAAGGGCATAACAAAAAATTCATAGGATCCATATCTCGTCAGGAAAGCGGTCTTGCATACATCCTGATCCCGTATCCTCAACTGGTGATACCCCGTCCTCAAATCGATTTTAGAAAAGTACGACGCTCCCCTAAGTTGATCAAACAAGTCATCGATACGAGGCAAAGGGTATTTGTTCCGAATGGTGACTTTATTCAACTCTCTGTAGTCAACACATAACCGGAAAGAACCGCCCCTTTTCTTTACAAATAACACCAGAGCACCCCATGGCGACGTACTACGCCTAATGAATCCCTGCTCCAACAACTGCTAGATTTGATCTCTCAATTCCCTCATTTCCACAGGAGCCATGCGATATGGAGATCTCGCAATCGGTCTCGTTCCAGGCGCTAAATCGATCATAAACTCAATCTGCTGACTCGGAGGCAAACCCGGTATTTCCCGGAAAACATCTTCAAAATCTCTAACAATCGGAATAGAATCCAAGGGAACAACTACCTCCCGAGAAGTCTCCTCTGCAATACAATACAAATAAGTGCTAGTACCTCCTTCTAAATAAGGCATAATCACCAAGAACATTTCTTGTCCCGGAACGGCAAAGACTATACTCTTCCCGTAACAATTTACTATCGCATGATACTTCACTAGCAAATCCATACCCAATATCACATCATACCCGACCATATCTAGGACGAGCAACTCGGCCTCAAAGCACATTACCAAGAGTAATTCCTATTTGTTTACAAACAAAGAAAAATGAGTGAACCATCGCCCATAGAGGACTCGACACTAGTGAAGGTACTCTCTGCAGATTTTATCAACTCTGCAGACTGAGCAAAACTTCTAGAAATGAATGAATGTGTCGCACCAATATCAAACAAAATGCGACCCATGTGTCCCTGAATAAGGAACTTACTGTCACACCCCTCGTAATTAAATACCGGGTGATCTGTCCTTTATTAAATTATAATCAAGGTGAACGGTTGGTTAATTCTTAGCATCACTATCGTAAAAATAACTTTTCCAATTCAACACCCTAAATAATTAAGCTAAGTGTCAAAACCATTTTTAGACATTACTTTCCAAATTTTATTATAAAAACCAACATTTAAAACTTTACATAATTCATATTTAAAGAATCACACATAACTATTCTGGAGCATATAATCCAAATAATTTAAACATCCAACTGATTTATTCCAACATTTAAAACTTAAAGGAAAAACATCCTGACAATAATAAATCCCAAAGTAAAACTACTGAAAGTAAATGAAATACAATCCATCACAAAACCAACAGAATAATAAAAAGGGCGACACATGCCCAACTAGATAAGGTAGAACTAGAAGTGGAATCAACAAATGAGGTCGTCTAAACAAAAGGCCTGCAACTCCCACCTAAGCTGCAGCGCGTTCCTTCCAACGGATTCTATGCAAGACTCCCCTGTGGATGGGCACCTGTAATATATACATATATATACAAGAGAGAAAAGAAAATGGAAATGGGTCAGAGCCCGATTGTAAAAATGATTTAAAATTTGTTTAGCAAGTATTTAAATTGTTTACTGGCCAATGCAACAACATATAAGTGCGACACTCCCTTGAGAAATTCTCACCTCTCTACTAATGTGCACGCTTATCGCACTAACCTTCCCAACGGTTTAACTTATCTTATCTTAGGTTGCTCGAAAGATTTAAACTGACAATTTCAATTTTTTAAGAGGTTAATTTTATTTAACAACAAAATTCTCATTTAAACCTTATTTACTAATAAAGTTTCTCAGTAACACATTATACTTTTCAAACACTTATTCCTAAATTGAAATAGTTATTCCATTCTTATTTACCATAGACACAACAGGTAGTTCCCAAATTCCAGATTTAAACATATATATATATATATATATATATATATATATATATATATTAAATACTCATATAAAATATATATTCTAAAAGCACCCCACATAATAATTATGGTGCGCTCATACTCTGCTATCCAGTCCCCGTTTCACTCGTACTAAGGGAGATACAAGTTCGGAATCACTCTCGAACTGTATTGAACAAAACATAAATAATATTGAGGCGAAGCATAGTTTCCAAGAGGTCAGCACATACCCTCACGTCTCTTAGGACCATCTGACTATCGATCCGATAGCCTGTACCTAGGATTCCTATCTTCTAGGGTATGAGTCAATATCCCCCATAAAGGTCCATTCGAGATAAGACTGTCCCAGCGCGGTAACCTTAGGGATAGCAAGTAGCGCGGGCATGATTTTCACACGTATATAGTATATGCATAAACACAGTCATATAAATATACTACTATTACCATATCAAATTTAGGTACATCTCATAACCCATAATTATGATATTTATCCTTATTTCTCATTATTTAGTTATCACGTATAACGGTTCGTTTCTTACTTTAATTTGAGGGATTATTCCAACTTACTACGTAACACTCATGGATTCTTATCTTTCCAAATTATAAATTCAGTATGTACTCATTTATTTTCCAACGTAACTACCTTATGTGTCTCCCCACTTTAATACATAGTTCCATCGTCCCTTATATGTAAACATCCCCGAAAAATGTAAATCTCGTCTTACATTAAAGGTTTCATATTTTTAATAAGTCCTACTGGTCTTCTTTATCTCCAAAAATATTTTAATAAGGATGTCCAAAGATTATTACTCATTTAAATTGAATTCAACTATTTAGAAGGGGAAATATGGGTCTGCCAGGAGGGGTCGATCGATCGATATAAAGGGGTCGATCGATCGAACCTTCGATCAATCGATCAAGCAGGTATGGCAAATTCTGCAGAATAGCAGCTACGAGTTCTATCATCCAACAACATCCAAATCCATATTTTTAACTCCCAAACTCCCAGAAATTTATACCACAAATGTTCTAAACTCAAATGGATAATATTCAACATAAGGCATGTGAGTTTTCATCAAGAATCATGGATCAAAGTGCCAAACTTTTATACAATTCTCGTGAACCCTAAAATTTTCTTTAACTTAATTCAAATCATTCTTTTTCCAGAATTTCTACTTCTAATCCATCATAAATCCGTGGTTCAACCTCTACATGTGAAGGGGATTTCCAGATTTTCATTTATATCACTACAACATGCAATTTCTAATCTCCAACATGGGTTTTCTTTCATAGAAACTCATTCTAATCAACCCTAAACTAACATGAATGAAGAATTAACGAAATTAAACAAGATAAATACTTGCCTGGGGATATTTGTTTATGATTTGCGGCTGAAATCAGTGTGGTTGTGACCCTTGTGACGTGATCTAGCATTTGGCGGTGACGGCGGTGCAAACGGAGGAGTTTTCGGCGTAGAACTCTTGGGCAAGCTCTCTCCTTCCTTCTCCAATGGCCGTTTATTGTTTTTGGTTGAGTTAACCCTAGAAGGCAACCCTAAGGCATCTGATATAACCTTACAATTTTCGTGGGTTTTCAGGCCTAAAAATGTTAAATGTCCAAAACGCCCTCCCGGGGTGTTAATTAGGCCTAAAAATGCCCCAAGACCCAAACTCAACCCCCGGGTACATTATTTTGACTATCTCAACCCTTCCGGACACTTTCGTGCACTCGAAATGACCATACGGGTGACTTATAATTTATTCACTTTTATTAATCAACATTTAGTCCCGACACGACATGAGCGCATCCCGACTTAAATTTTCAAAATTGTCCTTTTATTCACTCGTGACATTTAACAAAACCAATATCATATATTAATTTACTCATTAGTAATATTCAACAAATTTCCAATGATTACTAACTCTCGTCACGTTAGTAATTATAAAAAAAAATATAATTTATTTCCGGATTTATATTAAATTAATATCTCACATTAAATTTAATAAATACCCAAATTTAGAAAGCATAAAAATACGGGGTATTACATACTTCCCGCCTAATAAAGGAATTTCGTCCCGAAATTCTGAAAATAAGGCATACCTGGTAAGAATAGATCCGGGTATCTCTCGCGCATATCTGCCTCGCGCTCCCAGGTGGATTCCTCCACATTATGATGCTCCCACTGGACCCGTCCAAGTGGAACTACCTTAGATCTCAATCTCCTTTCGCTATGGTCTAGGATAGCCACTGGTCTGTCATCGTAAGAGCTGTCAGGCTGTAAGTCTATCTCTTCTATCGCGATGTGGGTGTGGGCCATATCATCCCGAAGGTATCGTCTCAACGACGAGATGTGGAATACATCGTGGATGCGATGTAAATGCTCTGGCAGCCCCAATATGTATGCTACCGGCCCAATCCTCTCGATAATAGGAAATGGTCCCACGTACCTCGGGGCCAATTTCCCTTTCTTCCCGAACCTCATCACTCCTTTCATAGGAGATACACGTAGTAATACTTGGTCCCCCACATTAAACTCTCGGAAGAACCATTTTGCATCGGCGTAGCTTTTCTGCCTGTCCTGGGCTACTCGAATGTGACTCCTGATCATCTCAATCCTAGCGGAGGTTTCCTGAATCACCTCTGGTCCGAGCAACTTGTTATCCCCCATCTCTAGCCAACAAGTTGGGGAACGACAAGGTTTGCCATACAAAGCCTCAAATGGAGCGATGCCAATCATGAACTGATAAGAGTTATTATAAGCGAACTCTACCAGTGGATGATGTGGCTCCCACCTCCTCCAAAATCAAGGACACACATGCGTAACATATCCTCCAACATATGATTAATACGCTCTGTTTGTCCATCTGTCTGTGGGTGATAAGCTGAACTCAATCTCAACTCTGTACCCATAGCCTCCTGAAAGCTCTCCTAGAAATGCGACACGAAAATCTTGTCTCTATCTGACACAATATTCAGGGGCACCCCATGTAATCTGACAATCTCAGCAATAAACAACTGAGCATACTGACCCGTGGTATAGTCTGTCTGCACTGGCAAAAAATGATCCACCTTGGTCAAACGGTCCACAATCACCCAGATGGAGTCGTGGCCCCGTTGTGATGTAGGCAACCCAGTAATAAAATCCATTAAAAATACTCTCCCACTTCCACGCGGGTATTTCCAATGACTGAAGCAACCCTGACGGTTTCTAGTGGTTCACCTTTACCAGCTGGCAGGTAGAACACTTGGACACAAACTCAGAAATGTCCTTTTTCATCCCACTCCACCAGTATTGCCGCCTCATATCCTGGTACATCTTATCTCCCCCAGGATGCACTGCAAATCGGGACCTGTGAGATTGGGTCATCACTGCATGACGTAAGTCTGCTCCTTTTGGGACCACCAATCTCCCATTAAACCTCAAACCCCCATCAGAACTAACAGAATAGGACTCAGCACCCTCGGCTAAATGTCGCACAATCTGCTCTTGGCAAAATAGGTCTGCTGTCTGCACTTGTATTAGCCTCGTAACAACTTTCCAGATGTCCGCTACATTGTCAACCGATCTACGGCTCAACGCATCGACAACCACGTTGGCCTTCCCCGGATGGTACTGTATGTCGAACTGGTAGTACTTCACAAACTCTAACCACCTGCGCTGATGCATATTCAGCTCTCGCTGAGTGAACAGGTACTGCAGTGACTTGTGGTCTCTGAACAAGCAAAATTTCTCCCCCAATAGATATTGTCTCCATATCCTCAATGCAAAAATGACCGCTGCTAACTCTAGGTCGTGTGTGGGGTAATTCTTCTTGTGAGGCTTAAGCTTGCGGGAGGCAAAAGCTATAGCCTTCTCCTCCTGCTGAAGTACTCCCTTAAGTCCCCGTAAAGAGGCATCAGTGTAAACAAGATACTCCACGCCCGGCTTAGGTAAAGAAAGGACCGGTGCTGAAGTAAGCTTGTGTTTCAGCTCATCGAAAGCCAATTGACAAGCATCGTCCAACACATATAGTACCCCTTTGCGAGTCAAGTTCGTCAATGGACCCGCTATTTTGGAGAAACCCTGAATGAATCTCCTGAAGTATCCGGCTAATCCCAAGAAACTATGTACTTCCATCGGTGTCATGGGCTGTCCCCACTCCCTCACCGCTGACACTTTACTCGGGTCAACTGCTATCCCTTGTTCAGAAACAACATGTCCCAAGAACTGCACTTCCCGTAACCAGAACCCACACTTCTCGTACTTAGCATACAGCTGATGCTCTCATAGAGTCTAAAGAACCTGCCTCAAGTGCTCGACATGCTCCTCTTCGGAGTGTGAATATATCAGAATGTCATCTATGAAGACGATAACAAACTGATCCAAGAACTCTCTGAACACTCGGTTCATCAAGTCCATGAATACGGATGGAGCATTTATGAGTCCAAATGGCATTACTCTGAACTCATAGTGTAAGAGGGTACTTTAGATTAGATATGTGGAGGCGTAACCCCTATTGAGTATGGTAACCACGAGTTAAATTAGCCAACACCCTAGACTAATTATAGGAAACACACACACAAAACTCAATGAAGATGGACTCAGTTTAAACTCATAAAGCCTCTCGTGTATGACTCAGGGAATAATAATGAACTTTAGAAGTGACTTAGCTAGAGGGAGAGGGAAAATAAGCACCCTAGATACATCCTGATAGGCAGGTAGCAACACACCAAACTCCCTCAAGAATCTCTGTCAAATATTAAAAGCTTCGCAATAAATGACAATGGTGAGTTAGAGAACTCTCTAGTTTGCAATGATTCTTTTTCTTAATTCTCCAAAAAGATCATGCTCTCCTCAAAGGTGGTTGGGGTCCTTAAATAGCCCCCCACACCACCCCCGAGGCAACTCAGTCATTAAAGAGTATGAAAGACATCCCTCATACTTTATGTCACAACATTAAATGCCTGATGCACTAGTTGTCTCCATGTCATAAACATTAAATGCCAAGACATGCCTTTTGCCTATCCACTGTGTGTCAGGGGTTTGTTGTCGCAGAGGTGGTTCACCAACTACCTGACAGCCCCAAATACCACAGCGGTTTACTCAAGTGTATGTCTGACAAACGTTTAGATGGCTAGTGACATCACCCATAGTAGATGTGACATTAAGTATAGGGTTGTTTGGTCCATAACTTAATGCCCGATAGAACTCCAAGCTGCTCCGCTTGAGGTTCCACGATCAGGGTCCTTCGGTGCTTTACCAGGTGTATCTAAGGTGGTCAGGACAAGCCCCAACGGTGCCTTACTTCTCAATCCTCCAAACCAGGTCCCTCTAAAGTTCCCACAGTGAGGTCATTCGATAGAGCATGAAAGCTCTCCCAGGCCCTGCCAAGCCTGGTCTCTCGCAAGTACCGTTTGACCTCATACAAAACCCTTTAGTTATTATCGTTACGTCATTACAATCGTTAGAGCTTACAGAAATCAATAATGAAAGTACGATGTGATTAAAACAATAAGCTAATATATGAGTTGCCACGCTGAGCTGCCTCGCCAAGATGTCACGCTTGAGTTGCCACGCTGAGCTGCCTCACCAAGATGCCACGCTTGAGTTTGCCACGCTTGAGCTTATCCTCAGAACACTGTTGCTAATTAGTGGATTATCCCTAATCCCAGGATTACCTTCAGGCCCCCTCTACATTTGCCCCTTCGTGGAGGGATTTGTTGTGGGAACAAGAAGTGCCTCCACGAAAACTTTTTAATCCGATGAACCTTCTCTGTCTGGCCTGCTGCTTTTTTCTAATGCTGAGCCGCAATCGTTCCAGCTTGAATATCTGAAATTCTCCCGAAGGATCTGCTAATATTCTCCCAGTAATGTTCGAAAGAGCGAAAAATTCTCCCCGATGTAACTGAGTCATAACTAAACAACGTTTGAGCTTCTGTCGAGGGGACATCGTGGCTTTTTTGAACCGTTGGGACACCTTCTTTGTTGGGGGGTTTATTGGATATGTCAGAGAAAATCTTGGCGCCCAAAACTCAATCTTGCTTAGGAAGGTAACGGTGGCTGTTCCCTAGGTGTCACTTCATTAATTGATGGCAGTTCCCCAGGTGTTACTTCATTAAATGACGTAGCGTTGTCTTTTCCATGTCAAAACACTTCCCGAAGTGCCACGTGTACATTTGAAATGATTGCAGGCGGCTACACACGTGCAATGGTGGGAAACTTAAACGACGAACTTAAAAAACTAAACGGCCAAATCTCCCAAACACTTAAAACCTTTCTTTCTCTTACTTTGCCACTACCTTCTTCAAATTTCCTTCGCTTTTAGAGAGAGAGAGAGCTTCCATTGTGACTGAGGTATATCTTTCCTCCTATCTTTTGTTAAGATTTTCATAATCTCCATCCTATAACGTTGACTTAACAACGAAAGCGCTTGTTAAGATTTTTCACAAAACTCCACCTTATAACGGTGACTTAACAACGAAAACACTTGTTAAGATTTTTTTCATAAAACTCCACCTTATAACGGTGACTTAACAACGAAAACACTTGTTAAGATTTTTTCGCAAACTCCACCTTATAACGGTGACTTAACAACGAAAACACTTGTTAAGATTTTTCATAAACTCCACCTTATAACGGTGACTTAACGACGAAAACACTTGTTAAGATTTTTTCGCAAACTCCACCTTATAACGGTGACTTAACAACGAAAACGCTTGTTAAGTTTTTTTCATAAACTCCACCTTATAACGGTGACTTAACAACGAAAACACTTGTTAAGATTTTTTCGCAAACTCCACCTTATAACGGTGACTTAACAACGAAAACGCTTGTTAAGATTTTTCATATCCTTATTTGGGCTTTTCTTTTCAGGTTGCTCGGGAAGATTCGCCCCCAGTCCTCTCACCTGTAGGCTCGCCCTTCCGAGAACCTGATGCTTCGGAAAATTCTATTCATGATGATCAAGGTTCTACGACTGGTGCTGCAGTTGAGAGCGAATCTGGGTGTGAGGTCCCTCTTCCCGACCTAGCTCCTCACTCGTTCTGTCTCATGGTGCTTCGGCAATCTCCTCAAATGCCCGTCAACCATCGGCTGGTGATTGAACAATTGGTGGATCACCATCCTGAGACCTTCACACCGGATTGCCTGCGCTCAAATATTCATGTGATGAGTCACAGGCTGCAAGGCATGGCGATCGTTGTTGCTGAAATTGCTAGTACCCCCACTGCCAGTGTTACCAGATCCCTTCTCAACCAATTTCTAGGTTTTCTGAAGGAGTTGGGGCGTGATGGTTTCCGTTTTGACTGGCTTATAACGCATCTGAAGACTTTGAAGAACCAGCAACTGATCGGCCAGAGGGAAGTGTTGATAAGGTACCAGGAGGACCAACGGGCTGAGGAGGTTAAGTTAGCCGAGCTGGCACCTCTTTTGGAATCGGCCGATGAAGAAGTAACGAAAGCCGAAGAAGCTCTGCGTTTGGCTAAGCTAAAACGGGAAAAGCTCCTTATTGAACGCGCCCAGGTGCAAACCAGGCTAGAGGTTGCTGTCAACGCTCAAAATTCGTTTGCATCAGCTTCTTCGGGCCTCCCCGGGGATTTTTTCTCTTCCCCGGATCTGTGGTTTCTCCTAGCGTAGTAAAACTCCTGTACATATTTTCTTTCTTTCATTCATGTAATTCCTGGGCAGTAGTTCCCTATTTTGCTTGTAATGCTCTCTTCTTTAATGAATGGAAGAATGTACGTTGTTTAGTTTATCTCTGAGTTATGCTTGCTTTCATATCAATGTCTATATTTCATATCATCAGTAAAACTTGTATATTCATAATAAGAAGGCCCAATACATCGATGGTACAAACAAACTGTCTACACATGATATACTTTCAGCCATTTATTGTTAATTTTGAATGGCCTATCTTCCTCCAACTTAGAAATTAGGCAATAACCTGAATCATGAGCTTCGTTCACGATGAAAGGTCCCTCCCAATTGGCTGCGAACTTTGGCAGAGGAAGTCCCCTAATGTGTTTCACTGCTGCCTTCAAAACGAGATCTCCCTCCACGAACCTCCTTGGTCTTACCATGTTGTCATATGCCCTAGAGAGATGCTTTGTATACATTTGAAAATGTTGCATCGCGTTGTCTCTGTGTTCATCCAATGCCTCCAACTGCACATGCCTGTTCTGAGGGAGCATGCTGCTTCGCAAGGCGTATCGAGCCGAGGGAACTTCCAACTCTACTGGAAGAATTGCCTCAGCCCCATAGACAAGGGAGAACGGAGTGTACCCTGTGGGCTTCCTCTTCGTCGTTCGATAGGCCCACAACACTGTTGGTATCTTGTCATCCCACGATCCTGGAAAGTCCTCCATCGTTTTAGCCAAGATATTAACCAGAGTTTTGTTAGTTGCTTCAGCCTGACCATTCCCCTTCGGGTATGCTACCGTTGAAGTGTGATGAACAATGGAGTACTTGTCTGTGAGCATCGTTACTTCTGAGTTGACGAAGGGAGTCCCATTATCTGAGAGAATAACCTTTGGGATCCCAAAACGGCAAATGATATACTCTCTGATGAAGCTACTCACTACTCCAGCCGTGGCCCTTCTAAGTGGTATTGCTTCAGCCCATTTTGTAAAGCACTCCGTTGCTACCAGTATCCATATCTTACCCCTCGACGAAGGATGTATCGCCCCCACGAGGTCGAACGCCCAAGTGTGGAAAGGATAAGGCGTTGCCAGAGAGTGTAAGTCCACCGATGGGGCATGGATCATATTTCCATGAAGCTGGCAAGCCTTGCATTTTCGGACAAATTCGGCGGAGTCTTTCTCCATCGTTGGCCAATAATACCCCAACGTCATCAGCTGATCATATAACTTGGCCCCTCCCATGTGAGCTGGGTCATGGGCTTGTTTGAGGACCTCAGTTGCTTCTTCTTTTGTAATGCAACGCAACGGCCTGTTGAAGTACCCCCTTCGATAAAGCTGCCCCTCTTGGATATAGAACCTCGGGGCCCTTCGCCTTAGTCCCATCGCATCCAATTTCTCCGTTGGGACAATTCCACCCTGAATAAAGTCGATATAGGGCTGCCTCCAGTCTGTTTGGGCTTCAATGAAATGGCACTCAGCTGCTTCGAAAAATAGCTGACACTTATCACAATTCCGTTGTAGTTCTGCCGCATCCTGTTTCATTTTAGGCCAAAAATATCCCCCTCTTTGAATTCTCCTATAAAGAGGTATCTCAGTTGTTTCGCAGTGCTCCTCATGTGTTTTCTTCAACCTCCGCTCTGCCTCCTCTGGCCCAATGCATCTCGATAACCATCCCCCTGCATTTCTGAAGTAAAGATTTCCCTGGTTTGTAAAGTATTGGGCCAACTCTCTGAGTCCCATAGCTCCTTCGCCAGACTCCAGTTGCTTCCTGACCTCTCCTCTCCAACCCGCGTCTCCCTCCGTCGGTAGTATTGACTGTATCACCGAAGGAGCTGTTCTTCGTTGGATCGTAACAATAGTCGTATCGCTCCTCATGACCATCTTTTGAGCAATAGTGACATAAGCGTCTGGATGTCGGTTCATTGTTCTGGGATGTCTTCTGATTTTGGCCCGATGGAACTGGCTGAGGAGCCTTTGAATGATCGTTCTGTACGGTGCCAAATTCATGTGTTTCAACGCATATTCTCCATTAACTTGCTGAATTACTAAGTTCGAATCACCCTTGATGCAGAGTGAACGAATTCCCCTTCGAAGAGCCTCCAGCAACCCTAGTACCAACGCTTCGTATTCTGCTTCGTTATTGGAGCAAGGGAAATCTAGTTTGTAGGAAAGGCAAATTTCCTCCGTTCCTTTTGAAAGGATGACCCCTGCCCCTCCTTTTTTTTCAGCCGAAGACCCATCGAACTGCATCGTCCATTCCTCATCGGTTGTGTCCAGATAGTTGGCTTGTAAGTCGTCTCCCGGAATGTCTTCTTTAGGTGGTTCAAACGTTCCTGATGGAAAGATTGCCAACAGATCAGCATACGCCTGGCTCTTGATAGCACGAGGAACCACACACTTTAAATCATATTCGGAGAGAATAAGGAACCACCTAGCTGCCCTGCCAATCAAGATAGTTCTAGCCAACAAGTACTTAATAGGATCACATCTAGTTACAATATGAATTGTAAAAGACAGCATATAATGTCTAAGTTTTTGTGCTACAAAGACTAAGGCCAAACAATGCCTTTCTAGGCTGCTATATCTAATCTCCGGCCCATGTATGATCCTACTGAGGTAATACACTGGCCGTTCTTGCCCGTCGATCTCCTGTGCCAGCAAAGCTCCAACGGACCTTGTAGTGGAGGTGAGGTATAGCTGCAACGGTGCTCCTGCCTGTGGAGGAACCATGATTTGCGGTGAAACGAGCAGTTTCTTCAACTCATCGAGGGACTCCTGGTGATCCTTTTCCCACCTGAACTTTGTGTTCTTTCGCAGCAGTTGCATCAACGGGTGTGTTACCTCGGCCAATCCTGGTACAAATCTTCTGAGGTAGGAGACCTTTCCGAGGAAGCTTTTTAGCTCCTTCGCCGTTCTTGGGTACGGCATTTCTAAGATCGCGCGTTGTTTATCCTGGTCCATCTGCACCCCTTGTCGATCAACCACGAAGCCCAGAAACTTCCCACATGTTACTCCGAAGACGCACTTCAATGGGTTCATCCTTAGTTTATACTTCCTACATCGAGTAAACACCTTCTTTAAGTCATTTAGGTGGGACTCCTCCTTCTTCGATTTGATGACCAAATCATCCACATAGAATTCTACAAATTTGTGGAGGAAATCGTGAAAAATGGCCATCATTGTTCTTTGATAAGTGGCTCCCGCGTTCTTAAGTCCAAACGGCATTACTTTGTACATGAAATTGCCCAACGGGGTTCTGAATGCCGTTTTCTCTGCGTCCACGGGGTCCATCTTGATCTGATTGTACCCAACGTACCCATCCATGAAGCTGTACATCTCATGTCCAGCCGTGGCATCTATCAAGCTATCGATGGAAGGTAGAGGGAACTCATCTTTGGGGCAAGCCCTGTTCAAATCTCTAAAATCCACACAGATCCTTATTTGATTCTTGTCCTTCTTCCCTACTGGCACAATGCTAGATAGCCACAGGGGATGTTGTATTGGTTTGATGAATCCTGCTGCCAATAAACGCTGAACCTCTTCCTTGATCTTCAAGTCCAACTCAGGTTTATAAGTTCTTGTTGCCTGTTTTACCGGGATGGCTGAAGGTGTCACGTTTAGCTTGTGGCAGCTCACTTCCTCATCTAGCCCTTCCATTTCGGTATACTTCCACGCAAAGACATCTATGAACTCCCGGATTAGCCCAACCAGGGCTTCTCGCTTCGCTTTACTGAGATCCTTCGCGATGAAGATGGGCCTTGGGTCTTCCCCTTCTCCTGCCAGGTTCAACCGCTCCAACTCTTGTGCCTGGGGCTTCGGTTGATTTGCCATGTAGTCTGGTTCTTCGGCGACCTCCTCCACGAACTCCTGTATGTTGGAGTTGTCTATCACCATACACTGTCCCTGTTGATCTATCAAGAAACACTCATATAACGGGTCAGCCCCATCCTCGGTCTCTTCGGCCGCCCGCTCACATCGTTATAAACGGTATACCACCTTCCCCTCCTCAGTGATCACCTTCTTGCATTGCCTGTTGGTAGCTGTTGCCAAGGCCTTCCTCTTCCTTTCTCTCGAAGCCTCAGCGATTCTTCCTCCTGAAAAGCGACTCAGCACGCTTTGCCGTTGGGCCTTATGCTCCACAGGATCCATTCTAAGCTTTACTTTGTTTTTGAGCTGCTTCGTAGTACCTTGGGGTCGAGGGATCACCTGATGGGTTTCTTCGGCCCTCACCCCTTCATTATTCGCGGCTGCTTTGCCTTGCTCGTTCAGAGGCCCCATTCTATCTCTGATCGAGGGAACCCATGCCCCCTCCATTCTTCTTGTTAGGACTCGAGCATCTTCCTCCAACTCCGTATAAAAGGCCGCATCCACAAAGTGAGCTTCCTCGATGGCGAAGGGCCTTTTTGTAGCCCTAATGGTCACTTCTGTTCCTTTAACATTCGCCTTGGCGCATTGATGATATGTTGAAGGAACTAAACCTTGATTGTGCATCCATACTCTTCCTATTAGTAAATGATAGGAAGTTGCACTTTCTATTACATGGAACTTGATGTGGGAACTCAGATTTCCCATTACAATTCCCACATTCACATACCCAATGGATTTGGAAGATTGGTTGTCATACCCTGAGATTACCAGAGGCATGGGAACCAACCTTTCTTCTGGGATATCAGCTGCGTGGAAGGAGTTGATCGGCATAATGTTGATGGAAGCACCCCCATCCATAAGCGTTCTTGCAAAACTAACCCCGTTGATACTGGCCGTCACATACAAGGGCCTGTTATGAGGGAACCTTACAGCTCTATCTGCATCGCTGAAGGTCACCTCTGATAGGAACTTTTTTACCAGCCTCGCCATGGGTCCTCTCCATTTCAGCGAGGGAACCGCGTCCTTCTTCGCGATGTCAAGGATCGCCCGAGTTATCTCCAGTCTGCTCTCCTTTGGTATCCCCACTTGATCGAAGAACCAAGCGAACTTTGGGGATTTTGAAACTGCGCTGTATTCTATGACTGGACCTGTTTCCTCGCCCTCAACGCTATAGGCGTCTTCTGCGTCCCTAGCACTTGCTTCATCATACGCCAGAACTACGTTGGCCATTCCTCTAGTGCAATACTCAAGTGCTTTATCGAACTCCCTCGTTGCCCCTCTCCCCTCTCGCTCTACCTCTTCATCATAGGCCGTCACAACATTGGCCCCATGCGCCGGGAGCGGGTTATTGTTAACGTTTTGTGGGGGAATTTGCAGCGTTCCCGCCTTCACGTACTTGTCTATGATTCTTCGCAGCGTGAAGCAGCTTTCTGTTGGATGCTGGACCTTTCGATGCACCTGACAATATTTGGGATTGGCCCTAGTTGCCACGTCGGGCTCCTCTATCGGGACACCTTTTGGCTCGTAAACCGTTCCGCCTTGGACCATTGCGTTATAGCAACTCATAGCCTCCTCCACCGTACAAGGCAACGGTGGCGGGTCTTCCCTATCCCTTCCGAACTTTCTTTTGTTGTCCTTCCTCTGAGCCTTGCCCCCATCTTCTCTCTCGACATATCCTACCCGTGGGGCCTGTGTCCTTCCCCCGATGGGTTGTATCGTCTGTCTGAACATCATGGGGGCTACTACCGGGCTAGGTCGCACCACCAACGATATATTTCTTGCAGATTTTAAGAAAGCTGAAAAAGTTCCCTCGCGTGTCTCATTGATCAAGTGACAGATATACTCAGGAAGTAATCCCTCAGCACAAATTTGTAGTAACCTGGCCTCCTTAGCTTCTTCCCTCACGTCAAGGGACCTTTCCCTAAACCTTCGGATATAGGCCACTACCTCCTCTCCTGGCCTTTGCCTCTCCCTGCCAAGTTGGGTTAGGGTGAACTCATCTTCTGCCAAGAAGAACTTTCGGACAAACAATACGTGCATCTCCTCCCACGTGGAGACACTATTGGGAGGCAGGTGAGAGTACCAAGTGTAGGCCTTATCAGTCAAGGATTTGGAAAACTCCCTCAGCCTAAGCTTTTTGTCATTGCAATGCGCCCCCAGGTGCTCGACGAAACTGGTGCGCCCTAAATATGGCTTGTGATTCAAGTGCAAATCTAATCGCAACAAGTAGAATCCGGTAAGTACGGAATCGTGATCCACAGGGATTGAACGCTCCTAAGAGAACTAAATTGGGGCAACGAGATTCTCTAAACGTCACAAATTGTTAAAGTGTAAAAGATGATTTGTGATTTGGAAAGGTGATTGAGATGCAACCTCTAAACTAACATGCTATTAATGAACAGATGATTAACAACTAATTACGGAACTGATGAAAAGAACTAAGGTAAGCTTGAGTTCAAGAAATTAAGGGGATTGAGGATCATTCTCCCACCTCGGATTCACAAGGAAGGGGATTATAGGGCTTGATTAAATTAATTCTAATCGAGCATAACTAATTAAGTCCGAACATCAACCATGTAGAGAATGAACTCAACAATGGAGGATTAGGGTTTAATTAATTATTGCTAGATGGGTTGAGTTTGTAGTAAAGCTTCAAACACTAGCCCTTGCATGACAAGGGAAGTTAAGAAACTATGATACTCCAAAACCAACACATGAAGTTCCATTAGAACCATTAAAACCAAACCCTAGATATTAAGTTCAAGCATCCAAGGTGGGATATTGATCCCCAATCACAAGTCTAGCTACTCATAATTAAAACTAAACTACACATGCTAGTTAACAACATACTTGAATTAGTTATCTAGTTAAAACTCAAATCAATTCAAATGATGGAATTCAATGCAATTTAAAGCTAATGGAACAAGAAGAGATGGAGTAATTGAACTTATCTTGCATTAATCACAACTATTCAACAAGCAATCAAAGCCTTACAAGTTGGGGAAAGCCATAAATGAGATTGACCTAGGAGAGAGAAGAGAGTGTTTTTCTATCTTACTAAAAATCCAACAAAAGTAATCTCCTCACAAAAGAGGAAAAAACAAGGGATAAAACCCCAAAAATCCACCAAAATGGCAAACTAGTAATAAGAAGAAAGCTGAAAATGCAGGGCCGAATCGATTCGGTGGTGAATCCGAATCGATTCGGAAGTGGAGAGAAAAGCCCCTGCAAGTGACCGAATCGATTCGGTGGTAATGGCGAATCGATTCGGGCCTTCTGCAGAAAGAAGAGCTGCCTATATAGGCATTAATTGTTCCATGCTTCACCGAAACTTCCGTAACTTTTGCGTTCGAGATCGGATTCACGCACCGTCGGAGGCCACGCGAAGAGGAGAAGAAGGTCTACAACTTCCGTGAAGAAATCGGGAACAAAGCCCGCGTGCTGAAATTACTAAAATGCCCCCGACTGTGCAAGTGTCAACGGAACTTTCCGGATCAAAACCAAACTTCCCAAAATGCATTCCCGAGACCTATAAAAGCTCAATAAAGACACAGACAAAGTATATATGATGAATTTAGGGGTTAGTCAATAAATGAGTATAAGAACCGGGAAATACATGCACGGGAATGCTAGAATGTACAAATTAACGGGGTATAAAATACAATAAAAGTGACGAATCACACCCCCTAACTTATACATTGCTAGTCCCGAGCAATGAAGTATGAAGAAACAAGGTCCAATCACCGCAACCAAAATATAATAAATATGTACAACGTAGGAAAAATGCCACTTTCGTAGGCGAACGATTGCATTTAGCGTATGCAATAAGCCGTTAAACCCCTAGGTGGCCCTAGGGGACGAGTGAGGTCTCGTGAGGGTTTCCAGGGATGACACCCACAAACATCAAATCAACTCATACTATGATACTGCAAAATCCAATGCGTAGCTCAACAAATATCAAAGAAACACAATTTATCAACAAAGTGAACGAAGCTCACACAGAAGACGGCAATTATCGGCATTAAACAAATAACTTCAACTAAAAATCGAAACCATGGGAATGCGAAATAAGCGGACACATGTGGTAATTTAGATTTGGCAAAACTTTCAAAATCCATATATAAGCTAAGGCATGCATACTCAAGTTCTCTCCGGTCGTTACACTCAACAATTGAAACACTTAGAAATGGGATGTAACACACACGGGACATGCGGGCATTAAGAGTAATTGTAAAGGGAAACTAGGCCACACACATGTCATCAATGAAGAACGCAATATAAAAGTGAAAAATACAATCTCATGAAAGGATATCGCATATTAACCAAGAGAAGAGCATTTAAACAGATTATCGCTAATGTTCGACCTTTGAATCACATCACCCTAAGATCAAATAGAACTTTTTAGGGGTATAGAATTTAGGCTAGGTTAGGGTTTGGAAAAGAACGGGATGTGTGTAGGATCAGAGGAGATTCGGGAATATCGCGCGGGATAATGGATTTAATGGGCAACTTAGGAATCGAAATCAAAATCCACAAGCAATGTATTCATGAGAATGAGACTTTGATGTTCATGCACAAGGGGAAATGGGAAACAACAAGGTCCCATTTTATTCGATATTTATCCTTTCTTTTTCTTTTTCTTTGATTTTCTCTTTTCTTTGATTTTCTCTTTTCTTTGATTTTCTCTTTTCTTTGATTTATTGCAAACCATATAAGCAACAACATTCAATCCCGGGAACAATCCCTAATCAAGGTACGGGGGGGGGGAGTAAATAAGAGTTTAGGACTCCAATGTGGAGTTGGACAAGGGATTTGGGGTTCAAACGAAAGGAATAATAAGGCTCAAGGGGGTTGACTAGGGGAAACATTTAAGGGAAAGGTCAAGGTCATGTGGGTTTAACAACAAGGGCCTATAATCATTTCCTATGGTTTCATGTGATTCGCGGGACTCAACACCATTGAAACTCATGCTCAAGTGATAAATCAGTTAGTATGCAATCAAATGAAAAGAAAATGAGATCGTCAACGAGTTCATTGACAAGAAAGAGATAGAGTAGGTGTATACGCTCACAAATGATGATAAGTCTCAATTTTCACTTTTGTAAGGGTATAGCATGCGCCTTAGAATAACGAATTCGAAACGCTTTTAAACCAAATCATAAATAATTATTTGTGTATATGCTCAAAGCTTCACAGTTTAATTTTATGATGCTATTCACAATGCAAACAATAACGGGCTAAAGGATAATAAATCAATGACTCAAAGCATGCTTCATAGCTATACAACAGGATATGCCGATCATATAAGTAATCATAGTAGATATGAGAAAGAAAAATAAAAATTTTTTTATTTTTAAATTTTTTTTTTTTTTTTTTTAATTTTTTAAAATAAATAAATAAATAAATAAATACTAATATGATAACCGGCATCACAATGGTATTCCATACCCCCTAACTTGAATGAAACATTGTCCCCAATGTCAGTAGGGATAAAAAGGGAAAAAAAAGGGTATGAAAATAGTCACCCCGTAAGGAGTAACTCGAGAACCGCGCAACGGCATGCCTGTTACAAGTTAGTACCATAAACAATAATATACACAACATAGATATATACAAGAAGAAAAATGAAACCAAAACTGAGTCATTTCATTAATATATACGAGTTGTGTACATGGGGAACAATGAAACCAAAATTAGAAAATACAAGAAATTGCACTCTCTTCTCCCCATACTAACACAACTACCTAAGTACAACCCAACAATCAAGATAAAGAACCACCCAAAAATAATCAGCAAAAACAGGATCACAATAACCTACATGTCGTCCGAGTGGCGGCGCGGGGACTCGGGCGCGGGAGGATCGCGAGGAGCGTATGGGTCAAAGAGGTACTGAGGCACAGAAGCCTCGCCCCCTCGCAAGTGTGAGAACAAATCCATCTGCGCCCGAGCGATCATCGATATATCGCGCTCGTACGCTCCCCGATAGGCAGAAAAGTCGGCCCGGAATGATGCAAAGTCCGACATGTAGGCGCCCCGAAACTCGGAGAAGTCAGCCTGAAGCTCATCCATCCGCACCCCTAGATATGCAATGGGGTCTACAGTAGATGGGGCAGGCGGTGGGACTGGATGAGGCACAGGCTGAGGCATGTCCGGCATAGGAGCATCCGGGGCAACAGGAACAGCAGGAGCATCCAACATCCTCTTCTTTCTCCTCTCCAAATGATCCTTCCCTAGACTCTTTTCGATTGCCTTTTCGTTAAGCATCTTGGGAAGGCGAGGAAAATAGTCCGTACCCGCAACCTCACAGTGAGCATCCCTACATATGCGGGAAACCAACCGCGCGTAAGGAAGGGTAGTGGTCCCCTTTTCACAGTATGCGGCCTTGAGCATCCGCTGTAGCACCAAAGCGGGAAGGTTTATAATTGAATTCGCATCCAGTAGATGGTAGAGGAAGTGGGCCTGCGAAGAGCGAAGGACCGCCTTTGTTTGGGTAGGCGTGATAGAATTAACGGCTACCAAGTGGATAAGGCGGTGGTTATCGGGCATAGCAGATGTGGGGAAAGTTTCCCCAGCCCAAATATGCCCTGGCGCCAGACGCGCAATCAGGGTTTCGTTGGTCAGTCTCCCCTCGTCAGCGCACGGGTAATCGAAATCCTCGGGGTTTTCGGCCCCGGTGAGGTGCAATGCCAAGAGAGGCTTAGAGAGAGGAATTCGCTTACCCCGTACGTAAGCCTCGAACGTGCGGTCCCCAGTTGGGACGAGCGATGCATAAAATCGACGAACGTGCTCCTCATTCACCTCCCCCGCCCTGGCAAGGTGTGCCTCCCAGTTGAATTTCTGAAAGTAGCGACGTACCGAGGCAGGAAAATCCTCAAGATGGACAGGCCGCTCAATAGCTATAGGGCGACCCGAAGGGAATTTCGCAACGAACCAATCCTTTTCTTGTTTAGACCGGAAGGACTCGAAGCCTCCCCGACCCGCAATTAAGTTGGAGGAGGGCTTGGTGACCGAAGGACCCTACAAGAAAAATCAATTCGATACTTACACAATTAGTGTAATGCACAAAATCAATTTGGCGTGAAATAGGGTCGTAAAGGAATCGGTGGGTGTGCATCGGGAAAAATTGGTCGAATTAACGTTACCGATGCACACCGCACTCATACAAGGGTAATTCAACACCATTGCGCGAGAAAATGTGCGAAAATGAAGCATTATGGCACATTTTCTCCACAGAGGCATTTCATCGAGCACCTAGTGTGCAGTGTATGGAAAATAGGGTGAAATTTACATTTACATGTGGAAAACCCCCAACACATACTACTTAAACGTCACAGCAACATAATCAAGTAGTATGTGTTGGTTTCTCATCATAATCAGAGGAAAAAGAAAGAGTTTTATGCATTAAACATGTAAAAATGGTGAAAATGCAGTTTACCCTATTTTCCATACTATATACACTAAATCAGGAATGAAATGAATGTATAAGGTTGAATTAATACCTTGGATGAAGTTGCCTTTGATGATGAAGCCATTGGGAAGATTGAGAATGGAGGAGAGGATTCGATTTGGGAGAGGGTAGGTTCGCAGGAAAGAGAGGAGAAAGAATTAGAATGTGGGATAAAACAGAATATGGGATTTTTAAGTGTCAGGTGACCCGAATCGATTCGGTGGGAAGTCCGAATCGATTCGCGATTCTCGAACTTGAGCACTGGAAGTGACCGAATCGATTCGGTGGGAAGTCCGAATCGATTCGCTAATGAGGGACCTGCTACTTTCAAATAACCGAATCGATTCGGTGGGATTGCGAATCGATTCGCAAAATCAAACTTGGCTACTGGAATGGGGCGAATCGATTCGGTTGGAAATCCGAATCGATTCGGCTTCTGGAGATCAGTTTCTGCTTTGCTGAATCCTGAATTTTTGGTTGGTGGTTTGATTGGGCTGCATAAGGAGGTATTTTTGGACCCCAATGTCAATATTACATACGTACAAAGGGTCCGGGACAAAAAGTTTGCACCCCGCACTTGCCGGGGGATGCTCGGCACAAAAATACACAATTCCGACGTCCTATGGAGCCCCGTAAACGGGGTCGGACAATGGAATCGTGTCCGAACTCGGGTCAAATGGTTCTAGGAAGGGCTTTAGACGCTGACCATTGACCTTGAATAACTTTCCATCCGACGGGTTCTCAATCTCAATAGCACCGTGATGATGGACGGTCTTAACGACAAACGGACCCGTCCATCGAGATCTTAGCTTACCCGGGAATAAATGCAACCTAGAGTCGTATAAGAGAACCTTTTGGCTAGGGTGAAATGTTTTACGGGATATGCGCTTATCGTGCCTCTCTTTCACCCTTTGCTTATAGATTCTCGCACTCTCGTACGAATCACCCCGGAGTTCATCCAACTCGTTGAGTTGGAGCATTCGCTTTTTTCCGGCCTTGTCGAGATCGAAATTAAATTTCTTGATCGCCCAATAGGCCTTGTGCTCGATTTCTACCGGTAAGTGGCATGGCTTGCCGTACACAAGTCTAAAGGGCGACATTCCCAAAGAGGTCTTGTAGGCCGTACGATATGCCCACAAAGCGTCAGGAAGTCGAAGAGACCAATCCTTGCGGTCGGGATTGACCGTCTTCTCTAGGATATGCTTGATCTCTCGATTGGCCAATTCAGCTTGGCCATTGTTTGTGGGTGGTAGGTAGTTGCAACTTTGTGTGTTACACCATACTTTCGCATAAGAGTAGCAAACGGGGAATTACAGAAATGCGTCCCGTTATCGCTTATAATCGCCTTCGGAGTTCCGAAACGCGAAAGCATGTGTTCCTTTAGGAACTTCAACACCACCCGATGGTCATTGGTTTTGCACGCAATGGCCTCGATCCACTTGGAAACATAATCTACGGCCACTAGGATGTAAAGGTTACCAAAAGACGGTGAGAATGGGCCCATGAAGTCAATTCCCCAACAGTCAAAGACTTCAAGTTCTAGAATGGGGGACATTGGCATCATGTTGCGACGTGTTATAGCACCCAATCTTTGGCAACGATCACACGAAACGCAGAATTCGTGTGCATCCTTAAAAAGTGTGGGCCAGTAAAGCCCGCATTGTAAGATTTTTGCGGCGGTTTTCTTGGAAGAAAAGTGGCCACCACACGCCTCCGTGTGGGAGAAACGAATCACGCTCTCATACTCATCATCCGGGACACATCTCCGGATGATCTGGTCGGGACAATATTTGAATAGATACGGATCATCGAAAAAGAATCTCCTTACCCAAATAAAGAATTTCCTCTTCTCTTGAGGGGTCCAATGAGATGGAATCGAACCCGTCGCGAGGTAGTTCACGATATCAGCGAACCACGGCAAAGAGGAAGTGGAGAACAGTTGTTCGTCCGGAAAGAATTCAGCGATGGGGAGTTGGTCTTTGGGTGCCTCAAATGTTAAACGCGACAAGTGATCCGCGACAACATTCTCTACTCCCTTTTTGTCCTTAATAGTCAAATTAAACTCTTGGAGTAAGAGCACCCACCTAATCAAACGCGGCTTGGCGTCCTTCTTAGATAGAAGGTATTTGAGCGCCGCATGATCCGTAAAACAAACTATGGGCGATCCCACGAGGTATGCCCGGAACTTATCTAACGCATAGACGATCGCTAATAACTCTTTCTCGGTGGTAGAATAGTTCAATTGAGCACCGTTAAGAGTCCTACTTGCATAGTAAATGACATGGGGCTTCTTGTCACTTCTCTGACCTAAAACCGCCCCAACCGCGAAGTCGCTAGCGTCACACATTAATTCAAAGGGTAGGGTCCAATCAGGAGCTTGGATGATGGGAGCGGTGGTAAGCATACTTTTCAAAGTCTCAAAAGCTGCTTGACACTCATCGCTCCATTCGAAAGGAGTTTCCTTGGAGAGGAGATTACACAAGGGTCTAGCAATCGAGCTAAAATCCTTGATGAAACGGCGATAGAATCCTGCATGCCCAAGGAAAGACCTTACATCTTTCAGAGACCTAGGAGAGGGTAAGTTGGCAATGACTTCAACCTTTGCCTTATCTACCTCAATACCATCAGAGGAGACAATGTGGCCTAAAACAATACCCTTAGTGACCATAAAATGGCACTTCTCCCAGTTTAACACGAGCTTTTTCTCTACACACCTAGACAAAACCTTTTCTAACATAGAAAGACAATGGTCATAGGAGTTGCCAAAGACGCTGAAGTCGTCCATGAACACCTCTAGACCACGCTCTACCATATCACTAAACATGCTCAACATGCACCTTTGGAACGTAGCAGGCGCATTACACAACCCGAAAGACATTCTTTTGTAAGCAAATGTCCCAAAAGGGCATGTGAAAGTGGTTTTGTCTTGATCCTTGAGATCAAGTTCGATTTGGTTGTACCCCGAGTACCCGTCGAGAAAACAATAGTACGGATGACCGGATACGCGTTCCAACATTTGGTCAATGAATGGAAGGGGAAAATGATCCTTTAATGTCATTGCATTAAGTTTTCTATAGTCTATGCATACACGCCACCCAGTGGTGGTGCGTTTAGTGATCATTTCCCCTTTTATGTTTTCCACAACGGTAACTCCTGATTTCTTGGGAACAACATGGATTGGACTGACCCATTTGCTATCGGAGATCGGATATATGATATCCGCATCTAAAAGCTTAATTACTTCTGCTCTCACAACTTCTTTCATCAACGGATTCAATCTCCGTTGCATTTCACGAGAGGGTTTTGCATCCTCTTCAAGGTTAATTTTGTGAGTGCAAATCAAGGGACTAATTCCCTTCAAATCTGCAATTGTCCACCCGAACGCACCCTTGTATTTTCTTAGCAATGCTATTAACCTTTGTTCATCCCCCGCCTCGAGGCTTGATGAGACAACAACGGGATATGTCTCATTTTCGCCTAAATAAGCGTATTTCAACTCGGAAGGCAATTGCTTTAATTCAAGTTTGGGGAATTGCACATCCGAGGGAACCTCATACGAATCACGAGGAGGTAAGTCCTCAAAAACACTACACCAATTAATATCATCTACACTCTCGTCCTCATCTAACAACAAACTCATGAACTTGACCTCTTTATCATAGGGAGAATAGCTATTCTCCGAGGAAATCGGGTTCACAAGACATCCCTCCAAGGGGTCCGATAAATAGGTAGCATCAAAATGCTCTTGCACCACCTCTTCTAGAAAGTCCACCTCATGGACTTCATCATCACATTCCCCCACTTGGTTCGAAACATTAAAGATGTTCATTTCCAAGGTCATATTCCCAAATGTCAGGTTCATTTGGCCATTCCTAGTATTAATCAATGCATTGGAAGTGGCAAGGAATGGACGACCGAGGATAATGGGGGTAGTTCTACCGCTAGTAGAAGTAGGATGGGTATCAAGCACCACAAAGTCCACAGGAAAGTAGAATTTGTCAACCTGTATGATGACATCTTCCACTACACCCCTCGGAACCTTAACGGAGCGATCCGCTAATTGGAGGGTAATCTTTGTGGGCTTGAGGTCCCCTAGCCCGAGCTGTTCATAGACATGATAAGGTAACAGATTTACACTCGCTCCTAGGTCTAGCAAAGCCTGCTCAATTTTAAAGTCCCCTATCACACATGAAATGGTGGGACATCCGGGATCTTTATATTTAGGTGGTAATTCAGATTGAATTATTGAGCTAATATTTTCGGCCAAGAAAGCTTTCTTCCTTACATACAATTTCCGCTTAACAGTTAGTAAGTCCTTTAAGAACTTAGCATAAGCGGGGACTTGCTTGATAGCATCTAAAAGAGGGATGTTAATTTTTACCTGTTTGAACATCTCTAGTATGTCAGAATTACTAACATTCCCCTTTTTCGACAAGAGCCTTTGAGGGTAAGGCACGGGACTAGGAAGTTTCGAAACCACATCCGACTCTACCGGGGCTTTCCCTTCTCTCTGTCTCAAGGAGGCATCTTCGACCTCTAATGGGTCGGGCGAAACCTCCTTAACGACTGTTGGGACACTAGGAGGGGTGGGCTTATCAACCACTTTCCCACTCCTAAGAACGGTCACGGCCTTAGCACTATCGGGAGGGGGATTCGAAGTGTCATTGACACTATTTTGCCCCAATGCCTTTTGAGGTTGAGAAGGGAATTTTCCCTTCTCTTGGATACTTAAAGCCGAGGTCAACTTGGAGATTTCCTTTTCAAGCCTAGAATTCGTGGCTTGTTGAGAGGTTATGAAAGATTGAAGAGTCTCTTCGAGGCTCCTCTTGTTCGGGTGAGCATATAATGGTATAACCGGAGGAGGTGGTCCCTGTGGGGGACCTTGCATTTGAGCTTGGGGTGGAGGAGCTTGATTATATGGTTGCTGAAAATTATGAGGTGGGGGATGATTTTGATAATTCGGGGGAGGTGGATTTTGAGAATGTTGGGGCTGCCCATAAGAGAAACCCGGATGGTTTCTCCACGAAGGATTATAGCCCTCACCTAAAGGAGTCATGTATTGTTTCTTGTAAGTGGCCATCGCGTTGGCTTGATCGTGAAGCATCACTTTATATGCTGGGATTGTTGGGCAATCCCTCGTTGAGTGATCGTCAACGTCGCAAATGGCACAAGACTCCTCTTCATGTGAGGGAGAAGGATGGGATGGTTCCCGAGATTTGGCATCCATTGCCTCGATACGCTTAGAAAGTTGGGCTACTCTTAATGACATATCTTCTCCTTCGGCAAGGTGATATATGCCATGGCTAGATGAAGGTGGATTGGATGACCGGGCATTGGTTTTGCTAGGGTCCGAAGTGTCCCAAGCTTGGGTGGTCTCGGCACAATATTTAAAATGTGCCCATGCATCATCCGGATCCAAACCGAAAAACTCGCCGGAGCACATAGTCTCCACCATTTGTTTTGCATTGAGGGTGAGGCCATTGTGGAAAAAGGAGATTAATCTCCACCTTTCGAACCCATGATGTGGGCACTTATGAAGCACCTCGTTAAACCTCTCCCAACATCTCTCAAATGATTCGCCTTCGGCTTGAGCAAAGGTTTGGATTTGACCCTTTAGGGAGTTGGTGCGATGAGTAGGAAAGAATTTCTTCAAAAATTGCGCTTGCATTTCGCGCCAACTCCCAATAGAATTAGGAGCCAAGGACCAAAGCCAAGTTTTGGCTTTGTCCTTTAAGGAAAATGGGAAGAGTTTGAGTCGGGTGACATCTAGAGGGCAATTTTGGTCGCTAAAAGTAGCGCACACCTCCTCAAACTCTCTCACGTGAAGATACGGTTGTTCACTTTCCATGCCGTGGAAAGTTGGAAGTAATTGGATCATTCCATTTCGGAAATGGAATTGCGCGGCATTGTATGGAAAGATGATGCAAGACGGAGAGGTGGTCCTTTCCGGTTGTAAGTAATCACGCATAGTTCTATAAGGGGGTTCGGGTGCAATCCCCTGACTACCATGTTCACTTACATTATCGGCCATTGTTGTGGGTTCAGAGTGAGCCCAAGTGTACGAAGAAGATGAGATCGAACTAGCACGAGAAACCGATGGTAAAGGTCTCCAATAGTCCGAGGGCTCACTAGACGAGGGTTCGCAAACAGGATTTAAATTACTACTACGCTCGTCTTGCATTTACAAGTGCTTTTGGATTGATTATTTTGGAAACCGTGTTGTCACGGTGACCACAGGGAACGATTAGTGTAAAGAGAATTTCCAAACCCTAAGTTAGTTGCCAATCCCCGGCAACGGCGCCAAAAACTTGGTGCGCCCTAAATATGGCTTGTGATTCAAGTGCAAATCTAATCGCAACAAGTAGAATCCGGTAAGTACGGAATCGTGATCCACAGGGATTGAACGCTCCTAAGAGAACTAAATTGGGGCAACGAGATTCTCTAAACGTCACAAATTGTTAAAGTGTAAAAGATGATTTGTGATTTGGAAAGGTGATTGAGATGCAACCTCTAAACTAACATGCTATTAATGAACAGATGATTAACAACTAATTACGGAACTGATGAAAAGAACTAAGGTAAGCTTGAGTTCAAGAAATTAAGGGGATTGAGGATCATTCTCCCACCTCGGATTCACAAGGAAGGGGATTATAGGGCTTGATTAAATTAATTCTAATCGAGCATAACTAATTAAGTCCGAACATCAACCATGTAGAGAATGAACTCAACAATGGAGGATTAGGGTTTAATTAATTATTGCTAGATGGGTTGAGTTTGTAGTAAAGCTTCAAACACTAGCCCTTGCATGACAAGGGAAGTTAAGAAACTATGATACTCCAAAACCAACACATGAAGTTCCATTAGAACCATTAAAACCAAACCCTAGATATTAAGTTCAAGCATCCAAGGTGGGATATTGATCCCCAATCACAAGTCTAGCTACTCATAATTAAAACTAAACTACACATGCTAGTTAACAACATACTTGAATTAGTTATCTAGTTAAAACTCAAATCAATTCAAATGATGGAATTCAATGCAATTTAAAGCTAATGGAACAAGAAGAGATGGAGTAATTGAACTTATCTTGCATTAATCACAACTATTCAACAAGCAATCAAAGCCTTACAAGTTGGGGAAAGCCATAAATGAGATTGACCTAGGAGAGAGAAGAGAGTGTTTTTCTATCTTACTAAAAATCCAACAAAAGTAATCTCCTCACAAAAGAGGAAAAAACAAGGGATAAAACCCCAAAAATCCACCAAAATGGCAAACTAGTAATAAGAAGAAAGCTGAAAATGCAGGGCCGAATCGATTCGGTGGTGAATCCGAATCGATTCGGAAGTGGAGAGAAAAGCCCCTGCAAGTGACCGAATCGATTCGGTGGTAATGGCGAATCGATTCGGGCCTTCTGCAGAAAGAAGAGCTGCCTATATAGGCATTAATTGTTCCATGCTTCACCGAAACTTCCGTAACTTTTGCGTTCGAGATCGGATTCACGCACCGTCGGAGGCCACGCGAAGAGGAGAAGAAGGTCTACAACTTCCGTGAAGAAATCGGGAACAAAGCCCGCGTGCTGAAATTACTAAAATGCCCCCGACTGTGCAAGTGTCAACGGAACTTTCCGGATCAAAACCAAACTTCCCAAAATGCATTCCCGAGACCTATAAAAGCTCAATAAAGACACAGACAAAGTATATATGATGAATTTAGGGGTTAGTCAATAAATGAGTATAAGAACCGGGAAATACATGCACGGGAATGCTAGAATGTACAAATTAACGGGGTATAAAATACAATAAAAGTGACGAATCAGAAACGCTTGATGTGCTCCTTCGGGTTCCCCCCCTTCCCTGAATATTTTTCAAAGGTAGGGGGAATATAGTCCTTCGGGTAGGGTTCGTCATTGTACTCCTGGGGGTAAGGTGTCCGGAAGTCGTCGTAGACTGCTGCCACTTCGCCCACAGCCTGCGAGGAAGAATGCATGAACTTCAGCATCTCCTTCTGCATCTCTTTTCTCATCTCTTCCAAGGGCGAGGCCACTGGGGCCACCTGCAACGGAGCAGATGGTTGAGCGCTCGTTGCAACTGGAGCGAACGTTATCGGTTGCGCCATTGAAACGCCTGAGCCGCCCACAGTGGGATTCACAACAGAGGGTACACTTGCTGGTACCGCTCCCGTAACGCCTGCCCCTGGTGGGGCCCCTGGGGCCACTCCTGGTGTCACGAAGGCACTAGTCTCCAATCCTCCCAGCATAGTGGAAGCTACTGGGGTTTGCAAAAACTCGTAAAATTTGCTCATGAGGAGCGCCATCTGGGTAGGTCCCAGCCCTACGCTCGTGGAGGGTTGTGCAGCCCCTGGGACGCCTATCGTTATTGGAGCCAGCGGTATCTCTCCCCGAGGAGCCCCATCTCTTAAGGCCTCCTGTTCCCTTGCAGCTTGTTCTTCATTATGCTGTATGTCATCAAAATTGAGTCTTCTAGTAGCGTTATCCTGCGCCATACTCCTTCTCTAGAAGGATGCCTCCCCAGCAGAGTCGCCAAATGTAAGAGGGTACTTTAGATTAGATATGTGGAGGCGTAACCCCTATTGAGTATGGTAACCACGAGTTAAATTAGCCAACACCCTAGACTAATTATAGGAAACACACACACAAAACTCAATGAAGATGGACTCAGTTTAAACTCATAAAGCCTCTCGTGTATGACTCAGGGAATAATAATGAACTTTAGAAGTGACTTAGCTAGAGGGAGAGGGAAAATAAGCACCCTAGATACATCCTGATAGGCAGGTAGCAACACACCAAACTCCCTCAAGAATCTCTGTCAAATATTAAAAGCTTCGCAATAAATGACAATGGTGAGTTAGAGAACTCTCTAGTTTGCAATGATTCTTTTTCTTAATTCTCCAAAAAGATCATGCTCTCCTCAAAGGTGGTTGGGGTCCTTAAATAGCCCCCCACACCACCCCCGAGGCAACTCAGTCATTAAAGAGTATGAAAGACATCCCTCATACTTTATGTCACAACATTAAATGCCTGATGCACTAGTTGTCTCCATGTCATAAACATTAAATGCCAAGACATGCCTTTTGCCTATCCACTGTGTGTCAGGGGTTTGTTGTCGCAGAGGTGGTTCACCAACTACCTGACAGCCCCAAATACCACAGCGGTTTACTCAAGTGTATGTCTGACAAACGTTTAGATGGCTAGTGACATCACCCATAGTAGATGTGACATTAAGTATAGGGTTGTTTGGTCCATAACTTAATGCCCGATAGAACTCCAAGCTGCTCCGCTTGAGGTTCCACGATCAGGGTCCTTCGGTGCTTTACCAGGTGTATCTAAGGTGGTCAGGACAAGCCCCAACGGTGCCTTACTTCTCAATCCTCCAAACCAGGTCCCTCTAAAGTTCCCACAGTGAGGTCATTCGATAGAGCATGAAAGCTCTCCCAGGCCCTGCCAAGCCTGGTCTCTCGCAAGTACCGTTTGACCTCATACAAAACCCTTTAGTTATTATCGTTACGTCATTACAATCGTTAGAGCTTACAGAAATCAATAATGAAAGTACGATGTGATTAAAACAATAAGCTAATATATGAGTTGCCACGCTGAGCTGCCTCGCCAAGATGTCACGCTTGAGTTGCCACGCTGAGCTGCCTCACCAAGATGCCACGCTTGAGTTTGCCACGCTTGAGCTTATCCTCAGAACACTGTTGCTAATTAGTGGATTATCCCTAATCCCAGGATTACCTTCAGGCCCCCTCTACACATAGCACCCATATCTCATCAAGAAAGCAGTGTTTGAAATATCCTGCTCCCTAATACGTAGCTGATGGTACCCTGACCTCAGATCTATCTTCGAAAAGAAAGTTGCTCCCCTCAGCTGGTCTAACATATCATCGATTCGAGGTAACGGATACTTTTTCCGTATCGTGACCTTGTTCAGCTCCCGGTAGTCCACACATAGACTCAGTGAACCATCTCTCTTTTTCATAAACAAGACTGGAGCGCCCCAAGGTGAGGTACTCATGCGAATGAAGCCCTGACCTAACAGCTGCTCTATCTGATCTCGTAACTCTCGCACCTCTGCCGGAGCCATACGGTATGGAGTGCGTGCTATAGGTCGAGTATCCGGTAATAAGTCTATGACAAAATCTATTTCTCGACTGGGGGGTAGGCCTGGTATCTCCTGAAATACATCGAAAAACTCCCGAACAACTGGGATCGAGTCTAAATGGATCACAACCTCCTTAGAGGTATCCTCCTCTATGTAATACAAATGAGCGGTCGAGCCTCCCTCTGGGTGAGGCATCCCCACTACAAACATCTCTTTCCCCGGAATGGCAAAGATAATACTCCCACCGAAACAATCTATCATGGCTTTGTAAGTTGCGAGCCAATCCATACCAATAATAACATCGTGCTCATGCATATCTAAGACTAACATGTCTGCCGGTAATACCAAGCTACCAAATTTTACCCCTACACCCCGGTATATAAAGAAAATAAGCGATCCATTTCCTAGTGGTGAGTCTACAAACGTCACAGTGCTCTCTGCTGTGGCTAATAACCCTAAGGCATTCGCAAAATGGGTAGCTATAAAATAGTGCGTCGCCCCAATATCAAATAAAACCCGACCCATAGTACCATGGATAGGAAACATACCTCAATCGCGGGTGGTGCCTGTGGAGCTATTGCCTGGTGGACGTTACAGACACGTCCGTACTATAACTACCCCTACTGCAGTGGAGCAGCTGGAATGGCTGGTAGGGCTGGTACCTGAGCTGGTGCTGGGAGGGCGGTTGGAAAAAGTGGCCTCTGTGGTTCATTACGGGAACCTTGCTGCTGTGGGGCCCTATCACCCTTTGTACAATCCTGGCGCTTATGGCCATTTTTGCCGCACACAAAACATCGGCCCCTGAAATTACCTCCCCTATGTACTTGTTGATTACGGCCCTGCTGGCCGTTACCACCCCTCCATTGGCTCTGCTGACCCTGATGAAATCGTTGTTGCCCTGATGGCCCTACTGCTGACCCTACTGCTGGCAGTGTTGGCCTTGCTAGCCCTGATGATTAGGTTGGACCTGCCTAAATCCCCCAAATATCTGTCTGGAATCACCCGATCGGAACCTCTTAGCAGGGTCCCCCTGATGGGAAATCTGCTCATGCGGGCGAGTCTGCCCCTGATATGTCGGTGCTCCACTAGCACCATTACCCCCTGTCCTGCCCTGCTAGCTGGACTCTCCTGCTCGCTTGCTTCCCTGCAAATGGAAGCGGTGATCCTGGCAGTGTAGCAAAGCAGCATTGAGTACATCCGTGTAGGTACTCAGAGACAGATTCCCTATAAGGTGTTGACGGATCCTCCAAGCTAACCCGTCCACAAATAACAATATCTTCTTGCCCTCAGTGGGTGCCTCATCTGGCACTATAGTGAGAAGTCTTGTGAACTCCTCTTCATACTCAGCAACAGTAGAATTTTCCTGCTTCAAGTTCAGTAACTTTCGCCTCATCTCAGTTTTCACGACGGAAGGAAAATACTTGTAGTCAAACCGCTCTGCAAAGCGGCCCCCACTAGCTTAAATGAAGCCAATAACTGTTTCTGCACGTCTGTGCACTCATACATACGCAAATGCCTCTGTATGTCCTTTTTCCACTTGACAATGACGATATCTAAACTACTTAAGAACTCAGGGGGATGTGCCTTCTGAAAGGCATCCCTAACTCGCTCCCATGCAGATGAAAGTTATGCCGGTACTGGAGCCACTGCCTGAACTTGGGGTGGAGCTTGCTGTACTACCGCTAGCGCAGCATTCACCGCCTGAGCAACAATAACGGCTACCTCATTAGCATCCATTGTTCCCTGAGCCGGAGCTACTGGCTGCTCGGCTTGGGCACGCCTATCCTTTGGTGCACGTCTCGGAGTCATCTGAAACTAGAAGAAATTTATTAGTCTACAGTTATTATCAAATTTCAAGTAACTGAAGACGAAATCGTAAAAAGAAGGAATACGACAATCCTAAAATAGGGCTCTATAACAAGAACGCTAAGCTGAAAGCGAAATAAGTCGTACAGATCCTAAGGACACTAGAACCTGATGCTCTGATACCACCTGTGACACCCCGCCTAATTTAATACCGGGTGATCAGTCCTTTATTAAATTATAATCAAGGTGAACGGTTGGTTCATTCTTAGCATCACTGTCGTAAAAATAACTTTTCCAATTCAACACCCTAAATAATTAAGCTAAGTGTCAAAACCATTTTTAGACATTACTTTCCAAATTTTATTATAAAAACCAACATTTAAAACTTTACATAATTCATATTTAAAGAATCACACATAACTATTCTGGAACATATAATCCAAACAATTTAAACATCCAACTGATTTATTCCAACATTTAAAACTTAAAGGAAAAACATCCTGACAATAATAAATCCCAAATTAAAACTACTGAAAGTAAATGAAATACAATCCATCACAAAACCAACTGAATAATAAAAAGGGTGACACATGCCCAACTAGATAAGGTAGAACTAGAAGTGCAATCAACAAATGATGTCGTCTAAACAAAAGGCCTGCAACTCCCACCTAAGCTGCAGCGCGTTCCTTCCAACGGATTCTATGCAAGACTCCCCTGTGGCCGGGCACCTGTAATATATACATATATATACAAGAGAGAAAAGAAAATGGAAACGGGTCACAACCCGATTGTAAAAACGATTTAAAATTTATTTAACATGTATTTAAATTTTTTACTGGCCAATGCAACAACATATAAGTGCGGCACTCCCTTGAGAAATTCTCACCTCTCTACTAATGTGCACGCTTATCGCACTAACGTTCCCAGCGGTTTAACTTATCTTATCTTAGGTTGCTCGAAAGATTTAAACTGTCAATTTCAATTTTTTAAGAGGTTAATTTTATTTAACAACAAAGTTCATTTAAACCTTATTTACTAATAAAGTTTCTCAATAACACATTATACTTTTCAAACACTTATTCCCAAATTGAAATAGTTATTCCATTCTTATTTACCATAGACACAACAGGTAGTATATATATATATTAAATACTCATAATATATATATATATATATATATATATATATATATATATATATATTCTAACAGCACCCCACATAATAATTATGGTGCGGGCATACTCTGATATCCAGTCCCCGTTTCACTCGTACTAAGGGAGATACGAGTTCGGAATCACTCTCGAACTGTATTGAACAAAACACAAACAATATTGAGGCGAATCATAGTTTCCAAGTCCAAGAGGTCAGCACATACCCTCACATCTCTTAGGACCGTCTGACTATCGATCCGATAGCCTGTACCTAGGATTCCTATCTTCTAGGGTACGAGTCAATATCCCCCATAAAGATCCATTCGAGATAAGACTGTCCCAGCGCGGTAACCTCAGGGATAGTAAGTAGCGCGGGCATGATTTTTACACGTATATAGTATATGCATAAACACAGTCATATAAATATACTACTATTACCATATCAAATTTAGGTACATCTCATAACCCATAATTATGATATTTATCCTTATTTCTCATTATTTAGTTATCATTTATAATGGTTCGTTTCTTACTTTAATTTGAGGGATTATTCTAACTTACTACGTAACACTCATGGATTCTTATCTTTCCAAATTATAAATTCAGTAGGTACTCATTTATTTTCCAACGTAACTACCTTACGCGTCTACCCACTTTAATACATAAATCCATCGTCCCTTATATGTAAACATCCCCGAAAAATGTAAATCTCGTCTTACATTAAAGGTTTCATATTTTTAATAAGTCCTACTGGTCTTCTTTATCTCCCAAAATATTTTAATAAGGATGTCCAAAGATTATTACTCATTTAAATTGAATTCAACTATTTAGAAGGGAAAATATGGGTCTGCCAGGAGGGGTCGATCGATCGATATAAAGGGGTCAATCGATCGAACCTTCAATCGATCGAACCTTCGATCGATCGAACCTCTTGGCTCGATCGATCGATTAAGCAGGTATGGCGAATTCTGCAGAATAGCAGTTACGGCTTCTATCATCCAACAACATTCAAATCCAAATTTTTAACTCCCAAACTCCCAGAAATTTATACCACAAACGTTCTAAACTCAAATGGACAATATTCAACATACGGCATGTGAGTTTTCATCAAGAATCATGGATCAAAGTGCCAAACTTTTATACAATTCTCATGAACCCTAAAATTTTCTTTAACTTAATTCAAATCATTCTTTTTCCAGAATTTCTACTTCTAATCCATCATAAATCCGTGGTTCAACCTCTACATGTGAAGGGGATTTCTAGATTTTCATTTATATCACTACAACATGCAATTTCTAATCTCCAACATGGGTTTTCTTTCATACAAACTCATTCTAATCAACCCTAAACTAACATGAATGAAGCATTAACGAAATTAAGCAAGATAAATACTTGCCTGGGGATTTTTATTTCTGATTTGTGGCTGAAATCAGTGTGGTTGTGATCCTTGTGACGTGATCTAGCATTTGGCGGTGACGGCGGTGCAAACGGAGGAGCTTTCGGCATAGAACTCTTGGGCAAGCTCTCTCCTTCGTTCTCCAATGGCCGTTTATTGTTTTTGGTTGAGTTAACCCTTGAAGGCAACCCTAAGGCATCTGATATAACCTTACAATTTTCGTGGGTTTTCAGGCTTAAAAATGTAAAATGTCAAAAATGCCCTCCCGGGGTGTTAATTAGGCCTAAAAATGCCCCCAGACCCAAACTAAACCCCCGGGTACATTATTTTGACTATCTCAACCCTTCTGGACACTTTGGCGCACTCTAAATGACCATAAGGGTGACTTATAATTTATTTACTTTTATTAATCAACATTTAGTCCCGACACGACATGAGTGCGTCCCGACTTAAATTTCCAAAATTGTCATTTTATTCACTCGTGACATTTAATAGAACCAATATCATATATTAATTTACTCATTAGTAATATTCAATAAAGTTCCAATGATTACTAACTCTCGTCACGTTAGTAATTATAAAAAAAATATAATTAATTTCCGGATTTATATTAAATTAATATCTCACATTAAATTTAATAAATCCCCAAATTTAGAAAGCATAAAAATACGGGGTATTACACTTACCCTCAATAGCTGGCGGCACCGGCGGATCCAGAGTAAGCATAGCATCCTGGATATGATAAACTCGCCCATACTATTGCTGACCCTGCTGCGGAGGGACAACTGGATTAGGTGCCTGTGGTGGTATCTGAACCTATAGCTGCTGTGGAATCCCAGGAAGCTGTCCCCCAATCAAGTGAGGACACATCATCTTGATATGAACCAACTCTCCACATTGAAAGCACCGATTCGATAGGTTCTCCTGACCTCGACCCCTGTTATTTCGGAACTGCCCGAGTCCTTGGCCCTGATGGCCTCTACCTCCATTTCCACCTCTACCTACTTGTTGCGGTTGCGGTCCACTTTGACCTTGCCTATTGTTATTGCCGCTTACAATAAACCCACCGAAATGTTGTCTCTTTGACAAGTCCCCCTGCTGGGGATCCCTTTCTTTCTGCTTATTACCCGAAGATTGGGACGAGGGAGAGGCTCCTCCACTAGTCCCATTGCCTCCAGGTTTTCATGCTTGCCCCACCACTGTAGATTTCTTGCTACTCTGCACGTACAACCTATGTTCTTGGCAATGGAGCAATGTCGCATTCATCACATCACCAAAAGTCTGCAAAGCAGGGTTGCCCAGCAAATGTTGACGGATCCTCTAGTTCAGACCTCCCATGAACTTCGAAACCTTCCTCTCTTTCGGAGTCACTTCGTCTGGTACAAAACTTGCTAACTGGGTGAACTCCTCTTCATATTCCGCCATGGATCTCTCACCTTGCACCACATCCTGAAGCTTTCTTCTCATCTCCCTCTTAACAGCGGGAGGGAAGTACTTCCGATCAAATAAAGCCCAAAAATCATTGATAGTCATGGTATCCCTCTGCTCTGGTGTAGTCATCGACTCCCACCAATGTAACGTAGATCCAACGAGCTTGAAAGTAGCAAGGACTTGTTTCTTCTCCTCACTACATTCCACCATACACAGATGGCGTTGCATATCCTTCTTCCACTGATTAGCTCTAATAACATCAGAGCCTCCATCGAATTCCGGGGGATGGCCCTTCAAAAAGGACTCTCTAACTCTCTCCCACGGAGAAGGTCCCGTAGGAGCTGGTGCATCCTGAGCCCGTTGTTGATCTTGCGATAATTATTGAACCATGGCGGTCATAGCAGCATTAATCGCTTGGGCAACAATGTTCGCTATGTCGGTAGCATTTATAGTTGCTTGTGGCGGCGGGGGAGGACCAACATCCTCTTCTACAACTCTATTGCGTCTCGCTGGGCGACCTCTCTTAGGCGACATCTGAGATAAGAAAACAATAGAGTTAGAATACTATCCAAAATAATCTATCTTGCAGAAGATCGCAACCATAAGTAATAAAGCAGTCCTAACATTAGGCTCTATATCAAAGAACGCTACGGTAGAACGTGGCAAGTCCGCATAGATCCTAATACTCTAGAACCATGCTCTGATACCATCTATGATAACTCGAGATCCGAAAGAAGGGGTGGCCATCCCGATACTCCAATCTAACAGGAGTCATGGATGGAATCATTCTCAGCATCACGATAATATAATAAGTATACAGGATAACCACCCAATGTTTTAGAAAAACGGGCTGTCAAAAATTTTGTTTTATAAGTTAAAGAAGGAAATTAAATAACCCAATTTAAAAGAAAGTGGAAACGCAAAAGACTTATAATACATACACAACAAGAATACAATAAGGGGACCGAATAAGGTGTCGGTCAACATCTCATACAACAATGTTCAACAAGTTGAATTTAAGTTACATCATATATCCATTAAGCAATTACAAAAGTTTGGGCCACACGCCCGAGTAAAGGACCCGATCATAACTAGAATACAAAAAGTAAGGCGTCTACACAAAATATCCCGTAACATCTACAAAGTGTCACGGCTCCTCAAAACACTGAATAAAGAAAGTCAGAGCGGGCGTCCTTGCGACGGAGCACCTGAGCGGGTACAAGTTTCATGCACAACAAGAAATATGAACGGGTCAGGGCCGAGTTTTATATGATCACCAGATGAATAAAAAGTATGACAGTTATGTATAGTTAATCATGAATGATAAATATGAAACTCCACGAACATAATCTCAAAGCATAAATTAAGACAATGTAAATGATTATAAATATCTTTTAGTTATGCAGGAGGATTTAAATGAATATCATCAATTAAAAACTTTCATCCTTTTTCACTATTTCATTTCATTTTTCCATTCCTTATCAGGAATATAATTACTGTCATATGCTCTTTGTGTCATTTCATTCCTTAGCAGGAATATAATCACATTTCATGCTCTTTGTGGCATTTATTATACATCAAGTCCCACTTGATTAAGAATAGTTATATTCATATATACACATAACAATTCCAAGACCGCCCTTTCGGGTTTTCCCATTGTGCACGCCCCTAAATGACTATCATCTTTCAGGGCCTATCACCAAGAAAACCTGGGCACCTATAACGCAAGACATCGGGAAGCGGCCATATGCCTGCGGGATAGTCAAGACCACACCTGGAATCTCCTAACCAACGCAGAAAACATAACATAATCGCTCATATGGCCTAGGACTATATCCACCCTGCATTAATTAGCCAGGGGGCATCACCATGCGCGCGAACTTACCTTATGATAGCATTTAGAGAGGTGTGTTTAAATAAATTAGCATTTATCTTTAAATCTCATTTTCATTTCCATTTTTACATGCACATCTTTCATTTTTATCCGAAACTATGATCACTGAATATTCTCATTAGAGTTCATTATATACTAAGTCCCGAATCTTTCTCCAAAAATCACAATATTACCACAAGTAACAAGGTTTTAGATACCACAATTGAGCCCCTAAAGTCTCTAATTATGACCTTACAACTCCTAGACTCCTTAATAATTTACGAAAAGGAAAGTAATGTCTGAACATCACTTTATGCACCCTCGGAATGAACCCCAAATGAATTAATTCTAATCTAGGGTAGTGGCCAAACTCAACTAAGACTCTAGGACTCTAAGTTTACTTCATATAAGAAGGTTCCTAGGTCCTAAGCCTAAAGAAAGAGGATCGAAATTGAGTTAAAGAAAATAACTCAAAACTGCAGGAACCGAATCGATTCGCCCAAATAGCGAATCGATTTGGGTGACCAACCCAATTTTCTGTAAATGCCGAATCAATTCCTCCTTAACCCGAATCGATTCGGGTACCCAGACCTGGAAACTTTCCCCTTAGCGAATCGATTCGCCCTATGGGCCGAATCGATTCACCCCTGCAGATGGGCCAAGAAGGGGGATAAGGGTTATGAACTCTAGTTTTTCCCCAAAAACAATTTCTCTTCCATTTTTACACACAACCATCAACATAAAACTATCCCAAATCATCCTACATGATTATCCAAGACTATAATCTACAAAATCATCAACTAAACCATAATTGGGGCTCAAACACCATAAATTCCATTTTTGATCCATAAATTCAAATACATAACTATCACACAATCTACTCATATTAAATCATATAGTAGAAAGTAGAAAACTTTCCTTAAGCTTGAAAATTCAGATTTCTTGGAAGGTGGAAGCAAGATCAATCCCAAACCTCCAATTTCTTCTCTCTCTTTTCTCCTCTCCAAAGCTCTCTTCTTCTCTCTCTCTCTCTCTAGGTTAGGATATACACTAAAGAGAAATATATGAAAAGCAAGACATAAATCGTGGCTTAAGTTTGAATTCCCAACTTAAGCGGTTAAGACCACATTAAAATGACTCACAACTACACATTTGAGTCAAAACCAGTCAAAAGTGCCCGAAACACAAAAATGCAATATGGCACTTATTTTGACTATCTCGCACATTTCGGGACTAACTACGCCCTCCAAATTATCGTTTGGAAATTTTATAATTCATTTCAAATATCGGTTCCATTTTAAACCATGAATGTCATTTAATGCACATGACACTATAAACGCAACATAGTGATATTTACTTGCACATACAATAAATATACAACAATCTTAGCAATTATTAACTTTTACCTCATATAATTAATATTTACTCCATGAACCAACATTTTATATAATTACTTCGCACAGTAAATAAATATAAAATAGGTTATTAAAAGGGAGGGCTGTTACACTTACTTCTCGACAGATATATGCACACCTTAAAACTTACCGTGGGGAACAAAGCACATTCGGAGGGCTAAATTGTTGAGGCTTACGTTCTTAATGAATTCCTAACATTTTTCTCGATGTATCTACGTGGTGTTGAGATAAAATTCAATCAACCTGAGCGAAATTATAATGGTGCTGATTTTCAAGAAGGTTTATCCATTTTCGATACAACGGTCATTTGCTTAGAAAAGCGAATTACCAATACCTCACAAAAAGTGAATGGAAAAATGCTCGTTTATATGTGTTGGATAACTGTGATGAAATACAAGAATTTGTGAATTATATTAAGCTATACTACTTCTTTTCCTTACACACACACACACACACACACACACACACACACACACACACATATATATACACATTATTTTTTCTAATTAAATTCATTTATATATGTTTAGTGAGAACAAGAATTTTTTAAAAGCCGAAAGGAACAAAAATATTGACCGAAGACAAGCAGAGAGATTTCCCAAATGGTTTGAATACTGCTTAAGTAGTTGAATATAATATTTTTTGGTGTAAACTGATTAGGCTTGTTATTTCTTACTAAGCATTTATATATAAACAATAAACATGTTAGCATATTAGAGCACGAGTCCCCCGATCCTTCTAGTAAGCAACTTTGCTCTTTATCTTGGGGTCCCGATCGAAGAGTGAAACATTTATAAGGGTTGTTAAATCAATGGTTATAGGTTTCACACCCAAGATCATGATAAGTACAAAAAAACTCAAAATAGTGGAATCGTTATAGTGTACGAACATGAACAAAAAGACATTGATTTTTATGGTGAGTTGATTGACGTTATCGAATTGGAATACCCAAAAAATAATCGTGTTGTTCTATTCAAGTGTGACTGGTGGGACCTTGAAAAAAAGAAGGGGGTGTGTGGATTACGTAAAGATGAGTATGATTTCATTAGTTTGATTACCGCTAATACATGGTACAAAGACCAACCATTTGCGTTTGCTTATCAAGCAAAGCAAGTCTTCTATGTTACAGACATCAAGTTGGGAAATGATTGGAAAGAGTTAGTGAAGAATACTCCACGAGACAAGTATGACTTTCCTGAAATTGTAGCAGAGGAGGATGAGGAGATGGGTGATGAGGAATCGTACCAACAACTTGAGAATAATATTGTAGATGATGAAATAGTGGAAATAGACGACGAGTGTCTTCCATTACGAAGGGATGATATCCCAGAAATAGAGGTTAGTATGGCTAATGTGCAAGGAGAAAACCGAATACATGATATAGATGATAACATCTTGTCGTCCGAGGATGTCAATGTTGATATTAATGAGGATAATGGAGATGAAGATGATGAGGAATTTTGACAGTTTGTGTTAGTTATTTTTTCTTTTTAGTAAATGTTTCAATTTATTTTAATTATGACACTTAGATCTATAGGAATGTTTTAATAAATTACACTTGTGAAATGTTTTTATTGAACTAAATTGCATGTTTATGTATACCTTTAATAGGTATAACAATGACGATGTCAAACTATGAGAAACAAAGGATGAATAGGATTCAAGATAACATAGCAACAATGAAGGCATTGGGGTTGCATAAAGGGGCTAAATTCTACATGGGTTCTTGTAAGAGGAATAATAATAAAATAATAATAATAATAATAATAATAATAATAATAATAATAATAATAATAATAATAATAATAATAATAATAATAATAATAATAATAATAATAATAATAATAATAATAATAATAATAATAAGAGTGAGACAAAGGGAAAAATCACACTCACAATATATGAAACTATGATACCAACAAATTGGTTCATAGTACAAATCATCCTCCAAAGAAAAATACTCACAGAATACATATATCTACTATCAATGAATCAAAACATGGTATATGTAAGTAAATGACTATAAAACAAATTGTAACTACAGTTAATATATGTAGGAAAACTGAATGCAAAAGAAGAAGAAACAAACTATCTTTTAACGGAAAACTCATGAACTATGATAATGAAAAGGTTCCCATAATGAAAATCACAACTGTTGCAATTCACTTGGATAGGGGAATTAAGGTTTAGCTCAATTAACTACTTGTCGAAAATGGTCCTACTGACCTGCTATTTCTTCCTGACTGAATCCTCTAGTTTCTAATCTCGTACAAAATAAGATTTTGGATCCATTGAGAAAATAGTGGAATGGATCTCATCATAAGATGGAATAGAAGACGACACCAAATTTTCTGGAGAAGTCACCATATTAGGGATCACATATTCAATAAGACCATTGTCAGATACATTAGAATTGTGGGCACACATAGAAGAAAAGAAGTCAACAATATGATATTAGATTTGGGAAGGACCAATCAGAATTACATCATCTTTTTTTATCATACAGATAGAATTTATTATTCTCCCGTGCTTGACATATTTGTTGAAGAATGCAGTGCACCTATCCATATATTGATTCCACTTAAATCTAGCTTTGTCTCTCCAGAAAGATGATTCAAAATTCAAAGCCGCTACTAAATTATCTTTGGCTTGAATTTTTAAAGACTAACATGATTATGGACATATTTGTCAATTTCATATTGCACTTTTAGTAATTCAGCTTTGTATTTAATAAGTCTGCTATGAATATTCCCAAAACTTTTATAATCCACTTTTTGATATCTCCTTTCAAAGTTTTTAACTTTTGTTGAAGAACAAAAATAGGGTAGCCAACTCGAGAAGTCTGATTCGAAACTTGCTTAACCAAATCAAGAAAATGGTTATGATAAAAAAAAGAAGGAAGGAATTTAAAAGGTCTAGGACCACTGAGATACATTATGAACATACGAGTAACTTAAAAATAATTTACCTTTATATTCCACTTAACTTAGCGGGAAATCCTATTAGCGATGGGAATTCTATTTGGAGATAATTATGGGTCAATAAGAGAGAGGTAGTGTACGCTTCGTGACGTTAAACTTAAGGAATTAATCATAAATGCGATAATGTTAATGGTTCACATGAGCTGCTAAATCGTAACCAGACTTGGGAATGATTTAGTGTGTCACCGACTAGAATAGTTTGTGATTATACTTATAGCGGAAATATTTATTGTATATCTATGTGCATACAGATATAGATGGTGTGTGTATGATATATATATATATATATATATCTTGTTTGTATGTTAATTACGTAGACATACCTAGCATATGCTATCATGGGAAGTTGTGCGATGTGGGTGAGGCCTCTGGCTTGAGGAGTAGGGAGTGTATAGTCCCGAAGTCATAGGCGTCCATTATTTGTGTTATGAGCTATTGTATCAGGGGTAAGACGTTTTGGGTATGATTCGTCTTATTTTTCGGTGAGGAACTGTGACACCCCGCCTAATAAGATATCGGGCGATCACTCCAATATTATATTAAAACAGGAGTCTCATATGGATCATTCTTAGCATCACTATCGAAAATCCATTTAATACTAATAACCTATTAGGCCTGTGTCAAAATTTTAACTGTACTACTCTTTTTAACAACTGTAAATAAATCATCCACACAATTTTGCGGAAATGAAACTGAAATAAAATAAAATAACCGAACACTCGGTCAAAAATATACACCCATATCGGATGCTGAACTCAAAGAATAAATAAATGCAATTGGACCATTGGCCCGAATATTTATACAGTACCTCCTATCTAGAGTACAAGAATGGAAGCGGCTAACAAAAACCTGCACGCATCCACAGCTGCTGCAGCTGACGTCTGACTCGAAAGAAGTGTCATCCAAGCGTCCCTGTGTCTGGACACCTATATAATATATATATATATATATATATATATAGCAAGAAAGGAAAAGTAGATAAACGGGTCAGAGCCCGAGTTTTGAAAATATTTAGCAAGTGCATAAATGTCTTATTTTTAGAAAAAGGTTTTATCTCATATTTAAATTAGTATCGCACTCCCATGAGATACCCCTCACCTCTCCTCTAACAGTGCACTCCTAGCGCATCCCTCTAAACATCCTAGTCAAGCTACCCTGCTAAAGTAGTCTATCACCCAACCACTATCTACCCTAGATAGTCCAACAAATGTACTAAGGGCTAAACTTCACTCTAATCTCGACGCTATGCCATGTTCGTGCGTGGGGTGTCTCGCGAAGCGAAATCCAAACAAGGAACCCCCCCGATACACTACTATGCGGCAAGGTCGATCGTCGAGATCCGCCAGTCCCTCAGTACAGAAAGATATATATAAATATATATACCATAAACATTTATAATATTAGAGCACTAAGGATTAAACTTCTCCCCAGTCTCAACACATTGCCATATTCGTGCCTGGGGTGTCTCGCAAAGCGAAATCCAAACAAGGAACCCCCCCGATACACTACTATGCGGCAAGGTCGATCGTCGGTATCCATTAGACCCTCAGTACTCAATTCATCCATATATACATATACGTATTTTACCATAACCATCCGGATCTATCTCCCGGACTGAGGATTCATATATCAAGTATTTATCAATACTATCATTTTTATCTCAAAACCTTCCATTTCCCTTCTCATATCCAGGAAATGTATTTAAAAGCCAATTCATTATCATGAATTGCTTTAACAAATCATACCTCTTTTTAAAGCCAGTTTTATTATCATAAAAATGTTTTACCTTTTTAAATCATCCCATTTCCCTTTTTATACTCAGGAAATGTATTCAAACTCATTTTCATTATCATAAAAATGCTTTGATCATATCATATGCTTCCACATCCCTTCTTCCATCCGGGAAGTGTTACCGAAGCCAAAACCTTTATCCCATTTCCCTTCCTATATCCAGGAAATGTAATTAAAGCCAATCCATTATCATGAATTGCTTTAATATAACGCGTTCTAAGACCGCCCGTTCGGATTTCTCCACTGTGCGCGCCCCTAAATGGCTATCATCTTCCCGGGCCTATCATAAAACAACCTGGGATCCTACATCGCAAGACGTCGGGAAGCGGCCATGTGCCTGCGGGATAGTCAAGACCACACCCGGAATCTCCTAACCAGCGCAGAAAAATATATATCAACAAACGCTCACATGGCCTATAGGACTATATCCACCCTGCGTTAATTTGTCAGGGGGCTTCACCATACGCACGCAACTTCCCTTATGATAGCGATTTAGAGAGGTGTGTAATCCATATTTTATTAATTATGAAAAACATTTCTCTTTCCATTTTGAAAATATTCAATTTTATATTTTCAAAATCATTTCCATCATAACATATATATTACCTAAATCACACAGTATATACATATCCTATATATTCTTCCTAGAATATATATAAACGGCCATAGTGGCCTATAGCATCAAGCGATGACCAATAATCCCAAAGATTCCCTCCAGGAATCATAATCATGCATTCATATAGCATGATTCTAAATCCAAATTATTTCTTAATTTAATAATCACTATATACATCAATCCCATCTAAGGATTTATTGGATATCTCCAATGATACCCTTCACTCTAAGTGAAATTAACACATATCTATACTCCCAAATTATCCTAATTATCTCCTAGGATACACTTAACGATAATCGATATAATTATGCTTTCTAAGCATAATTATATAGGCCTCTATGCCTACGATAAATATCCTCGGGATTTATCTCACCCGAACAACCTTAAATTCAACGAGTTAAGGATTTCATTTCCTTGAACCCCAAGACTATACCTAGTCCAATTAATCATTTAGAAGTCCCCAATATAATTTAGGAACCCTAATCCATCACTTTCTACAACTATTCTATTTTCCTCGAAAATATAGATTAAGGGTTATATACTTAAAACCCTTACTTTACCCACCTAAATTGCCTTAATTTATGGACCATAAAATCCTAAAAGGTCCTTTAGGTTATCACCTAATTAACCTCAAAGCAAGATGAAATGGAATCTATCCCATCCAAATCATCCTAGAAAAATTATCAACTTTCAGCAGGGGTCGATCGATCGACCCATGGCCGTCGATCGATCGATGGCTTCGATCGATCGATCCCCTATGATCGATCGATCGATCAAGTCGGGCAGCTTCTTCTCCGAAAAGCTGTTTCGGCCATGGAAGCTTCCCCCAAGCTTCCATCTCTACACCAAACGGCCTACAACTTAAACCAACTACAAATACATCTATAATACGGGTTCTAAACATCCTAGAATCCGAAATCACCAATTAATTTCAATTAAAACCTAAGTTTCTCCAATTTACCATTTTTAGGGGTTTATTCGTTTTAACTTCCAAAAACCCGTTTTATCCACGAATACCCAACCCAAAATCATTAGAGTTTGTTATACCAACAATGATATGAGATATTTATGCTTAAAAACAAATAATTCGATACGTCCCCAATTATCACATCATAAATGAAACTCCAGAAAAATCTCCAAAACGTGTTTCTCGCATCATATAAGGATGTTCCTAATCGATAAACCTAATCGGAACGGAGTAAAACTCACTCTAGAAAAACTTCACAAAACAGCCCTATTTCCGAATTGATTCGGCCCTTCCGAATCGAATCGATCCTAAAAGGGAATCGATTCGGTCCTAAAGACCTGTAAGTCTACTACATTTCGAATCGATTCGCAAGGGGAGGTGAATCGATTCGGTCCAATGGACCTGTAAGTCTCCAACACGTCGAATCGATTCGTAAGGGGGGTGAATCGATTCGGTTTGTTCAGCAAGCTACGAAATGGATTAATTTCTCCAAAACCCAAACTTTAAATACCCAACTATATCATCTTCTGTCCATTATTCTTCAACCCAAACATGTTTTTAACTTCAAAACTCATCCTACGTCTCATCCCATCAAGTTATACGCCATCAAATCCATATAAACATCAAATGCAAGATTTAATCGACAAAATCTAGGTTTTGACATATTAACCCAAAATTCATATTCTTATCCACAAATCATGAAATAAATTACACACATAGATTATTTAGCAAGTTTAATCACTTGCCTCAAAGTTGTAGAGGTTGAATTATCCTCGAAATCACGGATTGGCCGGAAATCTCCAAGCTTTTCTCCTTTTTCTCTTCTTCCTTTCCTTTTCTCTCTCTCTCTAGGGCTTTCTCAATCTCACAAATGAGATTGTTATCTCACGTAGGCTTAATAAGCCTTATCTCCAAAATACCCAACTTTAAATGGTAATACACATTTTATATGACTCGTTTACTCCAATTCGAGTCAAACTAGCTTAAAATATTCCAGAATCCAAATAAAATCCAAGGACAATCATTTCGACTATCTCGACCCCTCCCGGATCAACCGTGCACTCAGAATCATCATCCGAAATACTTTATAACATCCTCACATTTTGAGCTCATTTGCCAAATTTAAAATTCTCCAATTCAAATAAATATTATTTCTCCCAAAAATAATTAAATTTTAAGTCCTCAAAATTACAGTGTGTTACAGTTTTGTGGTATTTTGAATTATTTTTAGTGTAAAAAATATTTTTTTTTTAGATTTTTCAAGTTTCTTAAATTATTTTACACACTTTTTTTATAACTATTTTGGGCAAACTCTAATTTTTAAATTAAAATATATTTAAATCCAAAATAAAAAATTAACTTAAAAAAACCCATTTTTTATAACTTAGTTTAAGGGCTCAAGTAATTTTAGTCAACATAGCCATGATTTAAAAATCCCTCTAGACAATCTCCAAAGATTCTCAATATATAGTATTAGACTAGGGTTTTCTCCGTCATCAAGAAAAAGGCAGTACCCAAGAGAGAGAAACAAGCAACCATGACGGGGAAGGCAAAGCCAAAGAAGCACACCGCAAAAGAAATCGCCGCCAAAGTGGACGCCGCAACCACGAACCGAGGCGGCGGCAAAGCCGGCCTCCTGGACCGAACCGGAAAAATCAAAGGCGGGCACGCGAAATACGAGTGTCCCCTGTGCAAAGTGACCGCCCCAGACGTTAAATCCATGCAGATTCACCACGATTCTAAGCACCCCAAAATCCCTTTCGACGAGTCCAAGATCATTAATCTTCACGCCACAGTCGCCCCACCGGAGTCCTCTATCCCCCGCCCCGGTATTCGTGGTAGCCTCAAGAAATGACTACAACTACAACTACAATTATAATATCTTATCATCAGCATGTCTGCTATTACTATTGCTATTACTAGTACTACTGCTTTGTTGTTGTGTTGGTTTTGCTACTTGTGATTATTATGGAAAAGCATGTGTTGGGATAAATTTCATTATGCCTGCCTACTCTTTTCTTCGCTTAATATACGTATATTAATCTTTGACCATTGATTTAGTGTGTGCTTAACATTAGTCGTTTTAAACAGGGAGTGGAGACGTCTTGTTTTAAATTTATTCATCTTCCAGTTTTGCTGATAGTGAGTGGGTATGACTAGGCTTGGGATCTGGCCTGTTCGGGGTTTTACGGTGTCGTTAGCGTTTTAGCAGAGGTACAGTTTCGTGGGTAAAGGCATTAGGGTGTGCGCGGGGGGAGGGTGTTGTTGGTGGTGGTGGTGCTCAGACATCATGGAAGATGAGGGAAAAGATGGTGACGAGGTCGTTCAGAGAGAGATGGATAGCGTCACCTGTTACGATATGTGCATTCAACTCCGTCAATTTTAGCCTGTATGGGGGGTTTCTCCCACGCCTAGGCACTCCTTTTAGAACACTGGCTTACAGAAAATACTCTTGCCAAATATATTTCTTCTCTTACCTACAATACCCACTTGTGTATCTGATTTTGTATCTTTGTGCTTGCAACTTTCCTTTGAGTAAGAAACTTGGAGAGCACATTTTCCTTTTGTCTTTATTCAATGTACGAACAACAACAGAGTCATCTCCTTGAGACTCAGTTCCATTGAGCCATTTTTTGGTATCAATTGTCTCTATAGTTTTTAGTTGGTATTGAGCCGTTTTTTGGTATTAATTGTCTATTTTCGTTGAACAATTCTTGGATTGGAAAATTTATTTTGTTGATCATAAAACTTATTTTTGCTGATCTTTTTCATGTGTAATTGATGCAAATGGATTTGGCTTAGAATCCATGGAAACGCGGTGCCGTTATGACAGTTCGTCTTTGTAACTATTATGATCATTTCTTAGGTTCCTTACCAGGTTAAAAGAAAAAGGAGGGCATAATAGGAGCCGTATGGTGAAATGTGTTGGGCATAGATAGCAATGTAGTTTCAGCGGATCATTATACACACAGGAATAGGAATTCCTTCATAGGGTACCCTTTTGCCATGCATTTGAAAACGATAAGAAGAATACAATGGAGGGAGGATGATTACTGCGTTTTAAATTTTTCGAAAGATTAATGAGAAATGAAACTAAGAAACAAAACCTATTTTAAGGCATTATCAGTTGTGTCATTTGAGGGAAATTAGACAGGCGTGCGTGCTTGAGTTCACCTGTTGAAATTCAAGAATCATTCTCTCCGCTTTTTATGAAGAGGTTCTATCCTTCTATATATAATGATCAACGTAGTTTACTATTTGCAGGTTTTTCACAAGGCGAAACTAATGCTAAATGTGTTTCTTGGTGAAACAAATCATAGATGGAAAGTTTGCTTTATAAATTCTCGTATCTTGTTTCTAGACGGGTGTGGCATATTCCTAAACCACATATTGAATGGGTATTCTGATTTTAAAATCTTTTGGATCTCATTGTTAATTTGAATAAATCCCCCTGAATAGAATTTTCTGAGTTTGCTCCTGGGTGGATTGTTTAACCAACTTAAGTTGTGCTTTAGATTTTGTATGTCCTTTTTTCCCCAGATAACATATGAATTGTTATTTGGTTTGCAACGCACAAAACACTGACAACGTATCTGTAGAGTAAACCTAATTATAGTAATATCTGACATTGTTATGTGATTCCTTTTGGGGGATCTGGCTGATAATTTGTGAACGTTTCTCAGTAGCAGTTGTACAACCATATCCTGTTTTTTTTCCTAGGTCTTTTAGGTGTAATGTAATAATGATAAATTTTGTGTAAAAAAAATAGAAGGCTGTTATACAGTGTTAGTTCATTTATGTGTACGATTTTTTAGCATCTTTATTTGAATAATCTCTAGATTGAGTATTGACTGGCTATTATCTGAATTTGTTTTCCATGTGTGTAGCGGAGGCCCTGCTACCCATTTAGTATGTGGTTGGATGACGAATTTGCTTATATCACGAGGATTTCGAAATGTAAGGGGATTCGGAAACAATTGGAATGAATCCCAATGTTTTATTTAAAACCCACTCTTTAGATAGCGTGTGCTACATCTGAATAAACTTGTTAGTTTTTATTGTATAGTGATGATTTTAATGACAATATTTAGGTTGCAAAATGGTGGATTGATGGTGATGACTTGTGGTGGCTAAGGTGATGGTGGCAACATGTGGCGGTGATGGTGATGGCAACATGAGGTGCTGTTAATGATAGATCAGTGTTGCAATGACTGTGTGGTGTTTCATTGGTTGTTAAGGTGGGTAATGTTGTACGAATGGTTTTGATTTGAGGTGATATTTGAATTAGAGGTTTGATCCTTGAAAGGGCTTTGGGAAAATATGAACAAAGCAAAGTATATGAGTTTTAGATTTCGTAATCCACAGCCGAACTTAGATCCCTCTCCCGTGCCCTTAATATAATATTTCACAATCATCGATGTACCACTACTTCCCTGTTTCAGCAAAAGATTGGATATTCTTGATAAAGTTGATGAAAAACTGAGGTCATGTCCAATGGAGATAGTCTCGATAAGGTTGGTGGAGAACTGAATTCAGTCCAATGGATATCCTTGATAAGGTTGGCGGAGAACTATTTGTTCATGTAGTAATGCTAAGTTTACTAACAAATCGTACATAAAAAAACAAAAACCTTCTTTATTTGCGATTGTGGGCTTAATACAATTTATTCACATTGACTCTGACTTAGAACAATAAATTGCGTTCCAAACTTTACATGAAAGATTCAATGCCAGTTCAGAGGGGCGTTGGCGGCACACCCAAACAGTTAGTGGGGTAACATCTCTTTTGCTTGTTGGCTATGAATCTTCAATACATTATTACAGAAAATACATCATAATATCTCATTCGTTTATAGGCCAAGAAAATACCCACTCATGTATCGGATTTTGCATCTCCACGTCTGCAGCCTTTGGTAAGATACTTGGAGAGCACATGTTGCTTTTTTCTCTTTGTTCACTGTAGGAACTAGCACGGAGTTGTCTCACTGAGAGTCTGAGACTCAATCTGGAATTTCATTCTAGTTTTTAGTTTGGTATTGAGCCGTTTTTTGGTCTCCATTGTACGTTTTTTTGTTATTGTTAAACAATACTTGGATTGGAAAATTTATTTTGCTGATCATAAAATTAGAAACGATAGGCAGAGATTAAGGGACTAATTGCAATTGCTAGTGCTCTAAAAATTAAAATATTGTTCGGCAAACCTTAGTATGTTATCACTTATCGGAATTTGGAAGTCGGAATTTGGTGAAAGGTTCCAATTTGCTCATTGCACATTCAGAAAAAAACATATGTTTTGGGTTTTCAGGGAAGTTTGGATTTTGTTGAGGACTTGGATGATAACGTAGAGAGTAAGATGTCTTGTAAAAAAAGAAAGATTTTGGGGAGATATGTGGATCGGATTTTAGTCCGAATCTGGTGTATTAAATGGATATGAATTTGTGTTGTGAAATCTGATAATCTGGTAATCTGATTATTTGTTTATTCGATTACTAAATGAATCGCTTAGAATCCAATCCGATTTGGTATATTAAATAAATAGAAAATTAAATGCTATCTAGTTAATACTCATAATCTTCAACCATATTGTGTATTATTTCATGATTATTATTACACTTGAAATAAATATTACATATTACATATTTTTGTAGTCTTAATTTATATTTTTATCCAAATTATTTTATTATATGAAAAATATGTATTAATGCTTTTTTGATAGGGCCAAATAATATCGGAGCTGAGCAGAGCCGATTCGGATATGGATAATGTCTTGAAAATTCGTTATGCGATCCCAACATATCCGATCTGGTCCGATAGTTTATTTTATAGATAGATATTGAATGACCTTGTTCCGGTTTGAATTAGATAGATATTGAATGACCTTGTTCCGGTTTGAATCCGACTCGTTAACAAGCCTAGATAGAAAGCAATATGATAATTACATATGCCACTTGTCGGGTCATAATATTCCGAAGTCATTGTTAATCTTGAAAGGTAGTGGAGAAATTACGAGGAAGTCTCTCTTTGAAGATAGCAAGGTTTATCCAAATTAGTCCATGTCCGTTAAGGGATTTGTGTTGGTTTATAGCTTCACAATATGTGCATTACTGTTCTTTTTTATTTTTAATTGATGCATATGACTTTGGCTTAGAATCCATGGAAACGCGGTTTTGTTATGACAGCTTGTCTTTGTAACTGTTATGATAATTTCTTAGGTTCCTTATCAGGTTAAAAGAAAGAACGTGAGCACAATAGTAACCGTGTTATGAAATGTGTTGGGCATAGATAGCATTGTAGTTTCAGCTGATCATTAAACTTACATGAAAAATAATTCCTTCACAGGGTACTCTTTTGCCATGCATTTCGAGCTGCAAGTCGATAAACATGTTTGTTGTTTTTGAAAAGGAAAAGAAGATTACAATGGAGGGAACATGATTATTGGGTTTTAAATCTTTTGAAAGAAAAATGAGAAATGAAAATAAGAAATAAAACTAAACGTGTTTCTTGGTGAATCAATTCTTAGATGGAAAGTCTAAATTTCCGTAACTTGTATCTGGATGGGTTGGCATGTTTCTAAACCAGATATTTGAATGGGTATTCTGATTTCAATATCTTTGGGGTTTCATCAATGTTAATGTTAGTGAATTCTTCTCAATAGAATATCCTGAGTTTGCTCCTGGGTGGATTTGTTGGACCGACTTAAGACGTTTAAATTTTGTCTTTTTCCCCCTAGAGAACATATGAATTGTTATTTGGTGGCATTCTACCTCTCAATCCACAGACCACCTATCAGTAGAGGATCTAATGATAGAAACATACGACTGACCCATTGTTTAACCATATAATGGGTTTTTTCCTAGGTCTTTTAGGTGTAAGAATGAGATAAATTTTGTCGGGCAAAAATTAAAGGCCAGTATATACAGGATTAGTTCATTTATGTGTACGATTTTTAGTATCTTTATTTGAACAATCACTGGATTGGGTATTGACCGGATATTATCTTTGTTTGTTTTTCATGTGTGTAGCGGAGGCCCTGCTACCTTTTTAGTGTGTGGTTGGATGATGAATTTTCTTATATCATGAGGATTTCGAAATTTAAGGGGATTCAGAAACAAATTGCATGAATCCCAATGCTTTATGCAAACCCCCACTCTTTAGTTAGTGTGTGTTACATCTCAATAAACTTGTTAGTATCTTTTTTTAGTGATGATTTCAATGACGATATAGCAAAATGGTGGATTGATGGTGATGACTTGTGGCGATGTGGTGGCTAAGGTGATGGTGGCAACGTGTGGAGTTGATAGTGATGGTGATGGTGATGCTGTTGATGATAGATCAATGTTGCAATGGCAATGTGGTGTTTAGTTGGTTGTGTGAAGGGTTTCAGTCTGAGGTGATATTTGAACTAGAGGGTCGAACCTTGAAAGGGTTCTGGGAAAATATGAAAAAAACAGAAGATTTGGGTTTTAGATTTCGTTATCCATGGCCGAACTGAAATCTCTTCCCTCAAGCCATCTAATTTTTCACATTCGTCAATGTACCACAACTTCCAAGTTTCAGCAAAAGATTGGATATTCTTGATAAAGTTGATGGAAAACTACGAGTTAATGACGAATGGAGTTATTCTCGATAAGGTTGTTGAGCTATGAGTTCATGTCCAATGGATATTCTTGATAAGTTCGTGGAGAACTATGAGTTCATGTAGTTGTGCTAAATTTACTAACAAATCTTACAGAAATATTTATTCGGAATTGTGAATGTTTGTGCTCGTGTAAGATTATTCTCGTTTAGGTTCACTAGAATTCAACACCAAGGATCACGTGATGTCATTGATCATTTGTCAGCTTGATTTGCGGCAAGAAAGTAACAGTTAAGAATTTGTTGATTTGTAACCGTGTATTTTGTTTGATGCCTACAAGCTTGAAGGTGTGTAATTGTTGTATGCCCTTCATTTTAAATACCACTACAGCTGTTTGTTAATGTCCCAAAGGAGAAGAAACTAAAAAAATCATTTGGGGGACAAATAACTCTTGTTCAAAATCATTCATTTGAAGTGTATGTTTGGTAAGGGCAAAGGTTTGACATGTTTAATTGCAGTGGTATGTCACCTTCAAGTCTAAGAAACTTTGCATGCAGTTAATTTACTTGTGAATTTTCTTTATGTTGTGGAAAGATATATTAGGGTTTGCCTCGTTTCTGATGGAAGTACATAAATGCATATAATTCTGCATGTTTAAGAATTACTTCTAAAATGAAAAGAAATATTAATCATAGGTATTTGCTTTTTGTATGATTTGATATTGACCGAGACCTTTAAAGCTAAATTGTCAAGAATAAATCTTGGAAAAACATATTTTCGGCAGTTTGGGAATATTAAATAGGGACTTGTAATTTATATGGGGGGAGTAGTTCCCTGCTATTTGCCTTTGTTTTTCTTTCTTCAATAATGGAGAACAAGTTGAAACTGAAATTGACATGGCTAAAACAAATTTGTTTCCCCCTTTTATGAAGTGGTTGGAAATGGTTTTCAGCAAATAATTGTGCAGTAGCTGTGGATGGTGATGGGTTGCAAACACTGGTAAATAATGCTCGCCCAGTATAGTTTATCCGGTTTGTTTATTTCATAAATGCATGCATGGAGCAACTAAGGCATGTTTTGGAGATGAGAAAATAAGAAAATGGATTTAAAATACGCGCTCTAAGCTCGTGTTTTTGAGGTCTATTAATTGCGCCACGCGTCAAAGTTTCCAGGTGCCACATTTACTAACAAATCGATTTGTGTTGAACAATAATATCATGTAATGTGCAGTGGCGGAACCAGGATTTCACGCTGGGGCGGGCTACCTTAACAGTGATTTCCGGGGGTTCGGGGGCGGGAGCCCCCGCCCCGATTTTTTTTGGGGTTATTTTTTAGTATTCACCAAATAATTACCTAAATATAATTAAATATATTGTAGTATTCACCAAATATTCAACGAATCCCTAATTAAAAAGGTAGGAGGTTTGAAAAAACCTATAATATTTCAGCAATATAATAATAAATTCAGCATTCAACAAATAAAAAAAAATCAGCATTCGGAAATTAAAAAAAAATCAGCATTCAGCAAATAAAAATAACTGCATTAAGCAAATAAAAAATTCAACATTGACCACATAAAAAAATTCAGCAAATATTTCAGCAAGGACAAAAAGCCCTAATTTCAGCAGTAAATGAACATAAAGTTTTTCTTGACATTAGAACCTAAAATAAATCTAAAAAATAATATAAATTAGTTATTACTAAATAAGAAATAAAAGCCCTAAATTTCAACAGTAAATGAAAATAAATATGGAGCAATAAAAATCCTAATTACGACAATAAAAGCCCCAAAATTGATAGAAAGCCCTAATTTCAATAAATAAATATGATTTATTCTTGTTAAAAGCTATAATTAAAAATTACCTTGATAAAGCCCTAATTAAAAATTATAACTTGTAAAAGCTCCAAAATTACCTTGATAAAGCCCTAATAAATTATTAACAATATATTATTTTGATACTAAGTGAGATAATGAAACAATAGCATATTTCAGCATTTGGAGCAAAGAAGTTTGAAAATTTACCAAGAAGGTGAGAGCAACTCCTGATTTTGTAGTAGCCTAAGTGAGAGCAGCTCTTGATTTCGTGGGGGTGGCCGGCTAGAGGGAGAGATGAGAAAAAGATGAGTTTTGATTTAATCTTTTGAAAGGGTTTGGAGTGAAGGTTCTGAATTTGAGTTTTGAGAATAGGGGAGGGCTGCTCCAGCCTCCGTGTTTTGTTTTTATCTTTAGGATATTTACATTTTTTCACCTCTATTTTAAACTTTAGTAAAATATTACCTAAAACTTTAAAAAAGAGGGGGAGGGCTCAATTGGAATTTTAACAAAATAACCCCTGTTTTTTTTTTTTGGCTTTTGTTAGAGACGGGCTGGAGCCCGTCCTAGCCCTCTCATGGTTCCGCCACTGGTAATGTGTCACTAATTTGGCATGGCCTTGCCTGTCCTAGAAGGGGCTTAAGGTTATTGATTAGCTCACTTTGATAAAAATTTGGCATATTTTTTTTTTTAGCCATGCCAAAAAATTTGGTTAGGTGTTTTTTATCAAAAGGTTTAAGAACATGAGAACTAAGCGGTGTTTGTTTGGCGATTATGGTGTAGTGGAAAACAATGATGAATGTATAGCTCAAATTTAAAGGCATTACATTAATGAAGATATAATCAACATATTTTGGTATTTTTTCAAACATAAAATTCTAGAGTAATTAAAATGAAGACAAATATATTTTTCATATCTTCGCCAATTTTTTCTAAATTCTTGTTAAAATAAAGTTCAAAAGAAAATGAGGCAGTGCATTTAAATGACAACCTATAAGATCTTTCACCAAGTTATTGTTAAAAGAAAAATTCTAGAATATTGTGCATTAGATTGAAATGCATGGACTTCACTAATAGAAATCGAGCCATGCCAATTAGGGGGCATCTTATCAGAAGGGGGAATAAAGAAATTTACTTTTTTAGACGTGTGCGCTGCACTTTTTTTAATCATATAACTTAATATAATAACGAAAGCTACAGCTTGCCTCGTGCCACGCTTAGCGCATAACCTTACACACTCATCTCTCTCTATTAATTCCACCTCACTCGGCTCTTAACCCAGGAAACCATTCGCGCCTCCTCCCTTGTCCATTGATTCTTTATCTCCCTATGTCCTCTATGCTCGACTCTCTATTTTCCTCTATTTCCATTTTTAGTTTTTAACCATCCATCTCCAAATTTTATTTTGGAGTGTCGGTGAAAGAGACTCGCTTAAGGAATCAATGGATAGCTGATTTTATTTGGACCTTTCAAATTCTCTTCATATATACATCTTTCTCTACTGTATTAAGGAATTTCTCCCCTCTCCCTTGCATGTGTCGAGTGGACGATTGCATAGGACTCTCGCGGGTCTATTTGTTATTACTTCTATGTTGGGTGCCCATATTTTTTTTTTATATCAATACACATAAACTAGGCATATTTTTATAATTTTTGCACGGGGCCTCGTCAATTTTTATTAATTTATACCCTTATTACGCGACTAGATTATTCCGTTTAATTTTGTCCAACACCCTTTTTCGGCCCTATTTTGTTCCAATTTAGTAAAAAATTATTGTCTTCTCACAACCCTATTCCTATCCCTATTCCATGCGGGCCTATTTATAGTGTTTTTTGTATCAGTGTTTGTTCATTGCTCTCCTTACTGGAGAAATTGTAGCCAAGTTTCAATCAAGAAGGTAATTTTTGTTTTGGTACATTGTTTTCATTTTGTTTGAAATCTTTTATTATTGATTCTTAATATTTTGTCTAAACTGTTGTTATGAGAAAAACATATGTGATGTGTTGTCCCATTTAGTGAGAAGGATGCCTAAATTATAAATTCCTCACACAACATTGTTTGGTCTTCTATTTGAGAAACTTACTGAGCATTCTTTTGAACGTCAATTTTAATATGTAAAACCACAACAATACCATGCTTTTCTTCTTACCATTTGAACAACACTTTTACAATTTTAATAATTGATTTCTGCTATGAACTTGCTGTGATTTGAAATTCTTTTTGTGTCCCATGTAATTTAATGTTGCCGTAATTGTCGGTTGGTGTTAATTTTTCTCATATACTATCTAAATGATTTGTTTGGTTTGGTAATTGATTTTATAGTAGTTTATTTAAGTCAATTAATCATAAAGTTGATTCCTATATTGATATTGTTGTAATTCCATGTTGCTGTAATTATTCAGTTGATGTTAAATTTTCCAGCATGATATCTAAATGATTTTCTTATTGTTTTAATTTAAAATAATTAATAACAAACCTTCTATATTTGGTGTTCCCTTTTGTTGCAATGGTTTTATAACTTTTTATGTGCTGTAAATGTTTGGTTGATGTTCATTTATCTCGCATGTTAAGTAAATGAATTTTTGCTTTTGGTTTAAATTAATGTGATACCTTGAATTTATTGTATTTATTTAATTAATTATTAATTGCCTATTAATTAGATATTTCTTATGACATGAAATATATCATTTAGTAGATATATATATTGCTTATGTAGTATAACGTAGTTCAATTGTGTGATGCTTCGATTTACATTATTATAGAAATTGGCGAACTCACAATAATCCACCAAGTTAAATATTTAAGTGACTTAGTATTATGGGCGGCTATGAAATGGTCAGGGGTTAAGTGTCGGACGTTTCCTTCTTTGGAATATTCCTTCGGTATTGGGTCCTACCGATTGTGAAGTAGGTTCTTATAATACCAAGTTATAATTAGTTAATTAATAATTAAGTTTTAAACTTAAGTTACGCGTACCGACTAGTTAATTAATTTTATGACATAATGGATTTGTAGAATATGTTCACTTTCGGTTTGATTCTTAGAACGTTTAGAAAGTCCGGTTTGGGTTTAAAATAGTGGAATATTAATCCACTGGGTTAATATATGGGTTGGGAAAGTTTTAGGCCAGTTGGGGCTTGTTTTGGGCCTTTTGGATTGGGGCTATTTTGGGTCCTAAGCCTAATTTCGGGTTTTATTATTATATTAACCTAATTGTCTTAACTTAATTCACATAACACAAGTTAGAAGAACCCTTGCTGCTAAGGAGAAAGAGGAAGAACCTAGGTTTTAGAAACTTAGGAGTTTTTGGGGATTGATTCTTACAATCATTCTAAGGCAAGTTTACATTGTATAAAAATATAATTAGGTTTGTGTTGTGATAGTAACATTATGTTGGAATTTGTAGGGGATATTAAACCCACAATAAAAATAATATTATTATTTTGGCCCTAGAGTTATGAATGCAATAAATAGAGGACAAAGTATGCATATGGTTCGACAAATCATCTTGCCTATGTCCACGGGGAAGGGAGGGAGAACTGTTTATTTCTTGGAAGAACAAATGACGATTGGAGTGATAGGGTTGCTAGATGAGAGTCTAAGTCACCGTGAGCAAAATACAAGTCAATACCCCAAAATTGGCTGAGGTCCCTGTATTAATTATTACAATATTTCTATGAATCTAGGTCTCTCTGCATTGAGCTTATCTTTAGGTGATATAGTCGTGTTATGATTAATCGTCTATAGTGTGTGGTGATCCTCTTAGATTCTAGCTTAGCTCCTCCTTATTATTTGACCGACTATGCTTTTCAGCCTCTAAAGCCACGTGTCGTTCCACATGGCGTAATGAACTGCATTTCCCTTCAATATCCCCTAAGACTAGGGCGATCGTCCTTATTTGACAAGATCAGCCTAGTCTTGCTATTTGTATGGACATGTATCAGTATGGGTTTACTCAATCGTCGTTTCCCATCTTCATACATTCCCACTTCTGGAAGTGGGCTGCAATCATCACTTGCCTGATACGTGTAATTCCTAGTCCCGAGGTATCGCAAATTATCAGTAGGATTTACAATCAACATTTATGCGTTGGAGCGTGGGCTCCTTGCCTAACACCTAAATTTCGATTGACTTGATTTTGGAGGCAAAAAGTATAAGGTCTCAAGGACCTTATACCTTAACCATTTCACGATTTATTTCCATTTCTTTCTCTCTCTTGAACCAGAGCATTTCCATATATCATCTTCTTCACCCCTCTTTTTTCTTATTTTCACTATGTCTAGGCGGGGAGGACAAATGACTTCGAGGAATTTTGTAGCCCATACTTAATTCATGACAATGTTCATATTAGAGCTTTACCGGAAGACAAAAACAATTTTGACATTGATGGTGAATTTTCTTTTATAACGGTGGCAATAATAAAAAGGGGAGTTCGCTTTCCCCTCCACCCATTACTGGTGGAAATACTCCATTATTATGGAGTGCTTTCAATCCAGGCAATTGGTAGTTTCTACCGGATTGTTATGGGCACAATTTTCATAAATGAGGTATGTGGGACCAACCTTGGTGTTAATGAAATCATGTATTGTTATGACGTGAGGTGTTCCCCAGGGACTGGCATATACTAATTCCAGGCGAGGGATAAGTCTCGTAGTCTGGTTACATGTCAACCCAAATATCCAAAGGACACCAAGAAGAATATCTTTGTGTTTTATGGGTTATATGGTGAGAACTACGAAGGTTTCCGAATTCCCTCATCGACTAGAAAACCTGGTAGGTCGTCAACCATTTTTACCGTTACACTATGATTTTTGTTCTATTACTGGTCGACTTTGCTTTGTATGTAGATCGTTTCCTCAACAAAAATCTAGAGGATTATCAAGTCATTATGCAAGACCTTAAAGTTGTCTGGAAAAGAAGAATTTCGATCATCGTGAGACCCCACTAGAGGGTGGCCCACATTTTTCTCGATTATGAACTGACCGTCACCACGGCCAAAAACTTTATCGCCGTCCTAAAGGTAATGTTGCTGATTATACTATGGTCGACGACAAATCCATTTTCACTGCTACCCCAGTGCCCAATGAATCCATAAGAGGGGTATATCTTGGGGAAAATTCCTTTGTATTCGTTGTCTTAACCAACTCCAATGACAGGCAGGAGGAGACTGAAGAATGCGATGAGGCAGAAGAGAGATAAAACCCCCTTTGACGATCTTGACCCGCTCTTCTCATACAAAGAGGTCGACATCTCAAGTCGCCTTTGGGAAGAGGTAGAGGTGGAAGAAGACTTATGTTTTGAATACTTTACTTTTCCTCCCATCTTAGACAATATCGAAAATGTGACGAATCATCCAAGGAGATCGGTTAATATGGCAGCCGTTAGGGCCAATCAAAAGAATCATGGCGACCAAGGCATCCAGGTCACCCAGAATGCAGTCGCGCCAGAAAAGAAGAGGGTTATGACCCTTAGGGAGAAGGAATCCCTATACTTTGAACAACAAAAGGAGAAAGAGAAACAATCCGAGGAGGACAAAAAAAGGAGGTTGGACAACGATCCTCTCAACTCTCTCCCCCCCCTCCTCCACCAATATCAAATCGACATGTGCTCATTAGCCCATAAACACAGAGTCGTGACATGACGCCCCTCTAGCTACCACCAGGGCCCATCTTTGGGAGATTTCCTTTCTAAAAGGCAAGGAACTGGTCTTCTCTGTTAACTCAATTTATAGAGACTTGAAGGTTGCATACTCCGTTGCCCAGGAAACCATATTACCATGGAGGGACTTCACAAATAAGGCTTCCGTCACGGTGTGTAATACTCCGCCCGATAAATTAATTAAATTGCATATAGATTATATAAAAGGAGAAATTAATTATGACTGAAAGAGGATTGTTGGATTAGGGATTTCAAATTTATGAATTTTAGATTTATGGCAGCAAATTAATTAAAAACCATAAAGACTTCTTCTAAAGAATCCAGAACTGTTGGGGGCAAAGGTAGAGTTACAGACATATTAGGATGTAAAAATCATTACTCCTTCAGTATAATTAATGTCCCTTTCTCTTAAAGTCACTGCCTCGGGTATAAAAGAAGAAAAATAGTATTTTTGACCAAACATGAGTTATTTTTATACTGAAGGAAACGTTTGAGAGAATAGAGGGAATGCCAACCACGTCAACCTCCTTACTGCCTAGTTCGAACGACGGGCTTGTTGTTCAAACGACTACAATTGCCATCGTTCGAACGACCAGCGGGGTCGTGAGAACGACGTTGTGAATTGTCCAATCAAGCGCTACCAATTATTCAGCCTTCGATCAAGACTTCATTAAATCCTGGAGCTGACGGTATTAGACACTATTGTTATACGTTTTATGGATTTACCAAAGAGAGAGGGAAGCGTGACTCAGTGTATAGCATGTTGTCAAATTATCAGCCCTCGAATACATGTTTTGTCGACCTATGAGTAATTCAACACCAGATATGGAAACAATTAAAATAGGGATCTTTCCTTTTAAACCATGAGGGATGTGTTGGCTAGATTTTTAACGTGTATAAGAGAGATACCTAGGGATGGAGCATTTATCATTTTTTTCCCTTGTCTTCATCCCATAAACTTACAACCCTAGTTCCTCATTTTCTTTACTGCATCTGGTCAGCTGGAGTCCTCACATATTTTCTCACACCACTGAATACTTACTTCCCCATTAATAAGATGTAAACTACGAAATGTATGGGAGTGTTGTTGGGGATTCGTGGTGTGTATTGAGAGAGGTTATTTGTAGAAGAAGAGGAATATATTATTGGTGGATTTATAGAGGGTCTTTGGTAAAATTTTTTGAAGCTTCCATGCAGGACTTGGTGGAACTTTTGTGACTTCCTTTAGGGCCACCTTTGAAGGTGGGAGAGTTACCCATCTTCTACACCATTGTCACCATTTTAGAACTCATTAAGGTGGGAAACTAACTCTGAGCCAAGTTTAGTATTGAGTGCATTTTCAGCATGTTGTTCACATATGATTAGGTTATATATATATATATGTGTGTGTGTGTGTGTGGTCTATTGGTTTGTATTCTAGTGTTAATCATTGGACATACTAGCATTGTATGAAATGGTAATAAAAAGATGAGATAAAATAAGTCTTGAAAACAGAATAAATTTCAGAATATAATATTGGACATTTTTATGGAAATAAAAGTGTAGAAAAATATAGTTTGTATATATTTTCTATTGAATCTCAAAATAGCCATTTTTATGGAATAAAAATGGCTGAAAATATTATTGTGATGTGTTTTCCTATTAAATCTGAAAATGGACATTTTTATAGAAATAAAAATATAGAAAATTATCATTTGTGTATACTTTCTAGTAAGACTCAAAATGGGGATTTTTTTGGAATAAAAATGCAAGAAATGTTATTTTGGGATATTTCTAGTGAAAAAGAAATACTAAACATTTATGTGGAATAAAAATGTAAGAAAGTGTTACTTATGTGCATTTAAAAAAAATAAAATAATGGACATTTTTATGAAATAAAAATGTGGAATGATAGTCATGTTGTTAAAATATTTATGAGATAAATATTTGCTAAGCTCGTGTAAAATGGAGACTTTATGAATAAAAGTAAATTTGGGGGCTATTTGTGTGTTAAAAGTGTTAAAGTGAAAAATATAAAAGTTGATGTTATAATAAACAAGTGTTAAAAAGGCTAAAGTGTTTTAAAGGTTAGGTTGGAAACTTATCAATCATTTTTGAGAAAAATAACACTTGTTAAAGAACTAAATTGCAAGTTTGGCAAATGAAGGGTAAATTGGTAATTTACTTAAAGTGGAGCATTAGTATGGAATAAAAATGTTAAGGAATGTCTTTACACCAATGTGTGTGTGAAAATGAATTAAGTCCTAAGCGTGAATGAACTTAGTATAAAGCACGCGTGTGTGGATAAGGGACTTAAAGAAAAGAAACAAAAAATTCAAGAGATAATGGAAAAACGAACGGTTAAGTTCGGATTTTAGCCTCGGTCGGGTAAAAGTAAGGAAATAGAATAATGCGGACATTTTATAAAAATGTTAAAACACATGAAAGGAATTCGAATGACACCGGGATAAAGTAAGAAGGGCCTGGAGCCCTTGGGTGAAAAGTCCTAAACCACTGGCCAGAGCATATAGCGCGCATAGCCGGCGCTGTGGTGCTCGTGGAAGTATGCGGTATTGGAAGACTTCAAAAAAAAGATAAAGAAATTATGGACGTATCAAGAAATGGGTTGTGTGGTAATGTGTTAATGCAACCTAACTTGAATAGATGAATAAATGTTCCAATAAATGGTAATGGACAAGTGAATGCTTAAATCTATTAATGTCCATAAGATGAAGTAAAATGAGATAAAGTAAGTGGATAAATGGGTGATTAAGCAACCAAGTTGTTAAACCCTTAATTTCATAAGTAAGTATTGAGAAGGGTTTTTAAGTAACACATCAGTATTTTCTAACACGGTGGATGCGTGAGTTGAAATGGAAATTTTTGATAAAAATACTAAAGTGTATATAAATGAGTTCAAAGGAGTAGTTTCGGTAAAGTAATGTGTTTGGGTGACTCAAGTATAATGGTTTTAAGTGTTAAATCAGGTGTGCCAAATATCATGAAAAATGCTAAGTATAATGCAAGAAAGTATTTTACAAGAATAAGGTTGTAAGATGTGGGTTCTTCAAATACTATTAGTATTAAGTGAGGCGTAACCCCTTATCAAAATCGGGGCCAACACCGTTAGATATAGAGCACAATTTAGAGCCATAGGTGAATCAGAGACAAAGAGGTTTAATTATTCAAAGTTGTATTAAAGAACATATTGACAAGGGCAGCATGTGGTGAACACAATAAATGAAATGGTACTAGCAGATGGCATGGTTGGAGGGAGAAAGAACAAGCACTCTGGGCACAATAAAGACAAGGTAGGAACTTCAAGATCAGTTAATGCCCAATGATGGGTGCATTGAATGTGTATGGGAGTTAATGCTCTTTTCGAAGGCTCTCTGGTATGAGGGAATTTGGACAATAATTCTAGGTTCTGGATTCTCTCCCTTCATTTGTTTATCTTGGTCGTATTTATATGGAGGGAGAGGTTGCTCGAGTCAGCATGCCTTCGATCCCTTCGACCTCGTGCATTGAATGCATGAGATACTACATTTAATGCATGGGATATGTTAGTTCTTGCGGGAAAGAGTTCTATAGGTTTGAAGTATTTCATTCATTTATGAAGGATATGGCTTGTCAGCTTGGGGATTACTCTAGGATGGCTATATGGTCAGATTTGGTGAAGTAGACCTACCGTCCTAAGGATAAAGGCACTCGAGTGATGTATTCTTGAGTTCCTAAACGTCAGACATTATGACTTCAAGAAGTGGTTCAAACCGTGGCTATTATTTGGTATCTAGTCATGCCAGTCAGACAGGCTGGCGCCCGAGGTACCTCGAGGGGGTAAGAATTAAGGGAGATTAGATGACTCGAGGAATGTCGCTCGAATAGGTAAGCAATGAGTGGGATCGAGTGATATTTTTCCTGGGTGAAGTTTTGTCCAAGTGTGCCAAGAGGTTCGGTAATAACTCCCAACGTTGCCTTGTTCTCAATCCTCCAAACAATGTCCCTGCGAAGTTCCCAAAAGAAGATAGCTTGATAGAGCATGAAAGCTCTCCCATGCCCTGCCAGGTATGGTCCCTCATGGGTACCAAGTGACCCCTCTCAATATATACATTCATAAGATAAAGTACATAATACAACATTCTATTTCTTATTACAAACTATTGTCATTCGGGTGACCTTTGATCTTCGAACCAGGTCTTTCAAGCCAGGTCAGTTGGAGGCTCTTCGAGGTAAAGCGCTGCGAGCAATTTTCTTGTGAGGATCCTTCGAGGTGGGTCCTACAAGCTACTTGCATGGAGGATCTTCAAATTATGTTTGTGGGGCATCTTTCTCTATAGCTGATCAATTCACTTGGCTAAGTTAATCATCCATGTGGGGGAACACCCCTCCACATTTTCCCCTTTGTAGAGATATTTGTTTATTTACATGAAGAAATATCTGTACGAAACTTTCGCTTATCTATGATTTTCCTTCTTGGGGATAATGAAGATATTTTTTCAAATTTGCCCCAAAGCTCTTCGTTCCCCGAGGTAGACAAGACCCCCAGGCATGCTTCATTTAATGCAGCTGTCGTTTACAGTTTAGTGCGTCACACGTGGCAATGCCAAGGTGGGCGTGTGAAGGAGACTCAACTATTCGACGTGTCGTTACCTGAATCAACATCATAGCAACCTTTACTCTTCTGCAATCACGAGCGTTTAACACGCAGATCACATAATTCTGAAATGCTATAATTACTCTTTTTCAAACATCACCTTTGTTGCCATCTTTTGAAATTCGTGTTACCCCTATAAAAGGGGGTGTACCTTTGGTTTAGACTCACCTTTGGGTTTAACTTTCCGAGTTCAAGCTTTTTCGTGAGAGTTTGTCAAAGGCATTCTTCCTTACTTCAAGCTTTTTCAAATATCTTACATTCTCCTTTCTCTCGTCTGATATGGCACCAGTAAAGAGAAATCTTTCTGTCAGGGGCGCCTCTCCTGCCACCCAAGCACGCCAGGCTTAGTGGGCACGATACCATTGTGCCCCTTATTTTGGAGAGGACGATCATTTCTAGGCGATGATCGAACGGTTTCCTAGCGCTTTGGTACTAACTGAGGAGCCAAACTTCCTAATGGATGAAGGTGAAGATGGTAAGGACTTCGCTTCTATCCCTACCACTACTGTAGACCATTTTCGAATAGAGCGCAGTGATTTCCCCTACTCCAAGGTGGAATTTGAGACGTCCTCTAGTGCTAGTGAAGGGTTGGGCCCTTAGACGGAGTATATCCATGCAAAGTACTCGGTTCAACTGGCCCATGTGGTTGGGTGACATTACCTTGGCCAAGAATAACACTGCTTTACAACTGTTGGTGTCGCGGTGGAGCCATAGGTCAAACACCTTCATGGCTGCTTGGGGCGAGTTCACCGTTACCCTTGAGGATGTGTGTGAACTGTTGGCATTGTAGGCTGCTGGATATGACACCTTCTTCGAGGAGGCTGTTTCTAGTAAAGAGAAAACTCTAAGGAATGAGTTAGAGGACGTTGTGAAGGATTGCATGGTCACTTACAACAAGTTTACCTACTCTGAGGTCATCCACTACTTTTACTTTATTGAAGAGAAGGCTATCATCAGAGCCCCCGAGGCTGCTAGGTAGAACCCGTAAGGGAAAGCAGTCTTCGAGAAGCCTCTAACTGGGAAAGGCTACGAGTCTAAAATTGAGCTAACGGGGTACATATGGGTGATGCTGTCTAAGGTATACCTTCTGGGTAAGCCCCACGACTGATCTCTCAAGGACCTGATCAATCTGGCCATTCGAATGGCCTATGGTGTAAAGATCCCTCTTGCAGCTATTGTTCTTGGGTCTCTGTACACTTAGTTATATCGGGTGTTTGCAGACTCCGCTCGAAGCGTTGGTAGGTTCGATGTGTCTAACTATGCCAATAATATTCTTTTGACGGCGTTCCTTTATGCACATTTTAAGGATTATGATCCCGCTGGCCACTTCCCTAGTTCACAGGATGTGAGAGTCCCCCATATTTGCTGTTGGAGAAATAAAAGTGTGAAGAAGCCTCTGTTAGCTCTGATTGACCACGCTGAGCGATTCAACCATCGCCCTTATGTTGGTGTAAGCCAGTTTTTTACCAACAACTTCTTTGGTGAAGAGGAGCGTCCCATTTCTCCTATTGAAGAAGCCCTGGCCAGAAATTTCCCCCAGCATAGTGTCCCCCTGTTGCTGATCCCTTCCTATATGCCTTCATATACCGAGTGGTCATCGTTTTACTCTGTTTATAGCCCCCATAGGGTATCCATACAGTTTGGCTACGATCAAGGGCCCCCCTGTTAAGTCATTTTACCAGAGAGAAGCCCACTAACTTTTCGTTTGCTTGTTCGAACTTCCTCAGGTCTACTGTTGCCAGTCTATATGCCCATTATCCTGCTAACCCCGTAATCCTGAGTAAGGGAACTCGAGGAGGGAGATCTTTGATTTTCATCAATGTTTTCTGGTAGAACCAATTGGTTCATTTCCAAACTAACCTTCTCAAAGAACCCTGTTATCCCAAAGTTGAGAGATTTCCCCCCACTGAGTTAGGTTTGAGGAATTGCACCACCCAATCATCTATTTTTCCCCTTAGTACAGCCAATACCGGTGTTCCCCCTGAGCTATCTCCCCCAACGCCTGTGGATCTGGAAGTTGTAAAGAGAAAGAGATCCACTTAATCTTCAATTCTTCCAACCGATGTTGCCCCTGGTCCTTCGAGGCCAGTTGGAAGGACCGAGTCTCTTCGCGCTGCTTCACTGGTGCAACAGTTAGGGCCACTCGAAAGGCTCCCTTAAACACGATTAAACCTACTCCACAACCTCCATTAGTCTCTTCTCCTGACCCAAAGATTTCCAAGGCAGTGAGCCATATGGTAGATCATCTTCGCCAGACTTGGGAGCATTTTAGTGAGGAAGACCGGGCTTTCATGTTAGTCGAGATGTCTGCTCATGGATTTTCTTATGACCCTCAATCTGCTGAGGGTAGAAAAAAGAGGAAAGTGGTTATCCCCCTCAATCTTTTGATAGAGGAGTCGAGCGGGTTCAGTGAGGAGGAGATTGCTAAGGAACATTTGTCTGGTGGAGATGTTGGTGAAGGTGATGATGATGATGAGGAAGGAGAGGAGGAGGAAGAAGAATAATAAGATGAGGAAGAGGAAGAGGAAGAGGAAGAGGAAGAGGAAGAGGAAGAGGAAGAGGAGGAAGAGACTTCCTTAGTGCGTAGGCGTAGGTTGAGGGTAATGGTTTCTTCCTCGAAACCTGCTTCGCCCCCTCAAGACTATGAAATCGTTGAGGATGTGATGGAAGAAGAGGTAAATTTCTTACATCTCTTACTCTAAGTGCCCTCTTTTTATTCATTCTTTCTCATGTTGATGCCCCCCAGTTTGTTATGATTTGATCTTTTTCTTCTGTGAGGTTGGTGTGCAGGTTGATGCACGTGATGGTGCTGAGGAGAACCTCCCTCTCGAAACAGCTATCCCTACTGTTTCTCATGTAGTCTCCCATTTTACCCTAGGGGCAGTTGTATCTGATACTTCGTCTAGTGGTGGCTATTCCCCTGACCCTTCTTTTTTGTGTGAGTAGGTTGGTCTCGAGCGGGGTGTGAATTCGACCAAAGTTATTGAAGATGTACCTATTTCGGTTGTTTTTGTGACTTCTATGCCTTTAGTAAGTCTTTACTTTCTGCACTGATCTCCCTCTTTTCTTACTCTTATTAATTTTTCTGATTCAATTTATGCTTTTTCTTTCCTCCCAAAGGCTCCCACGCATGTTTCAACTGTCCCCATGGTGCCTCCACCTTTGAACAATCAAATGCTTGTTCCTTTATTCGGGCCTTGGATTTCGAACCCAGAAGGTGTTGAGGCAACTGCAGTCGCCCAAGGAGATATTGAGCAAGAACATGTTGAGACAGTGGAGGATAGGAAGGAGCAGGTAGCGGAGGTTGGATAAAATGTGATTGCCCCTCAAAGTCATCCCCCATTGGTCGCCCCCGAGGTGGTTGAGAAGGAGGACGTGGTTCAGATGGCCACACGCGAGTTTGCTGAGGAGCAATAACCTGAAGTATTTCCGCTATTCTGCCTATCTTCTGCATATAGATATTTTAACTTTAAGGTAAAAATGTTCCATAACCACGGGTCGGGCGGGACTAGGAATGTAGGACTTTATATTTCATAAATCGTCCATAACCGAGGGTCAGGCAGGCCTAGTCTTATAGGCATAAATCTCCCATAACCGAGGGTCAGGTGAGCCTAGTCTTATAGGCATAAATCTCCCATAATCGAGGGTCAGGCGGGTCTAGTCTTATAGGCATAAATATCCCATAACCGAGGATCAGGCGGGCCTAGTCTTATAGGCATAAATCTCCCATAATCGAGGGTCAGGCGGGCCTAGCCTTATAGGCACAAATCTCCCATAACCGAGGGTCAGGCGGGCCTAGTCTTATAGGCATAAATCTCTAAGTTAGCATAGTACATATATATATATTTCCCCATGATATCCTTTGTCTCTATTGCTAACTTTGACTACTTAGTTGCATTTCAGGTGGAGGTCGATCAATTAGCAGCTCATGGGCTCGAAGTGGAGCCTGTTATTAAGGAGTCCGTTCAAGCACCAAAATAGTGTGAAAATGATAAATTATGTTTAAATAAATATTATCTTATGTGATATGTATAATATGTTATTAGTATATCTAATATTAAGTGATTTATGTTTAGTCTAATCCTACTTTCAAAAATTGTGAAATGTCGAGTTATGTAGAAACATAAAATTTTGTTAATTTCGGTAGAAATGTCCCTGTTTAAGACTAGTTTTGACCTTTATAACATAACAATTGACTTGAGGTAAAAACTAGATAGTTGTATAAAGATGAGTTAGGGTTGTAACACAACAATCGGTGCATAAAACAGATATCCGAGTAAGAAGTTAGGCCGAATTTACGAACAAGGGGAAAATCTGTCCATTCCCTTTAAGTGGAAAATTGTCTTTTAGTAAACCAAATGTTTTAATCTGATTGGTTGGCATGGGAGGCAGCCTTGGCCGACCTAAAAATCTTCTTATAAGCTATTTCTTCATAAAATTAATCCCTAGGTTCAGTTTGAGGTGTTTTTAGCTTGAGGAAGAGGAAGTAGAAGTTAAGGAAGGAAGGGTTACAAGGAAAAGCTAGGAAAAGAATTCCAAGAAAATTCTGAAGGTGTTTCCAAGGTAAAATTATGTGTTAATATTGTTTTAATCTTGTATTATATTTATTTCAAAGTATATAAATTGTGAATTATTGATTAAAATTCCATTATCCTTTGTGATAATATGTATTGGTTCATATGTGAGATAAGTAGTGTTTATAGGCCATATTGTTTTGTATTGAAACCCCTTCTATTCAAATTTGCATATATTTTTGTGTGCTTACTGTAATTGATAAATTCCCATTGGATATGAAAGTAGACGCATATATTCATATCATATCCAAAAATTAGAATTTATCTCCTTGTGGTTAGGCCTTAATGATGATTTCAAGTTGGTACATAGTTGTTGTTTGCATATTTTATTTCGGTATGCCCACAGTTTAGTCAAGCTTTTGACATAGCAAATGAAGTCAAAAAGTTATGAAACTTTAATTATGTACTATTCATTAGGTGTACTAAAAATGGGTTGAAAATAATGGAAATTTATATTGGATAAAAATTATGAAAATTCTTGGAAGTTGAAGTAACAACAGAGGAGCTTGTAGGGAAAATTTCTTGTATTGTAAAGAAATGGTCATAACTTGCTCTAGGAAGCTTGAAAAATTACACTGTCACCTTCAATGAAAAGTATATTTATATATATTTTCATATTGATAAGTTTGGACACCTGTATTTATGCAATTTATGAATATAGGATGATTGAGTATAGAGGACAATAATTTGACGTATGATTACTATACTGGATACCCCATGAAAGAATATTGTTATCTCCTATTTCCAAAGAGTACTTCGAGTACATGTTTCATATGTATATACACGAAGAAGTATGATTTCATATTTATTTGGGTTTAGTTATAAATTCCTTATGAGGTTTTTCCTACGGTTGAATGTTCACAACTTTATCAACATGTATACGATTGTTTTGTCCTTACTTATGATTGATGGAATATGACTTAAGTGGAATTATATTGTTGTTGTATAGTCATGGAAATTTACATAATTATGTTAGGATAATACCTGTGATTGAGATTTAGTACTGATTTAGTTTGATTGACAGTTGTAAAGTCTAATCAACCCAGTTCAGCTCCTCCTGAAGGAAACGTAAATACGTAGTTGATAACCCAAGGTGAGTGTACTCACTGGAAAAAGATATTTGTATTGTGTTATTGATATGATCATAATATCACGAATATGAAATTGTTCATTTAATTTTACCAAAATGGGAGGTTACTCCCCGACCCGGAATGGGGGAGATTTTTCTACTAATGACAAGGGTTTACTCCTCGACTAGGAATGGGGGAGAATCATCTATTACATACAAGATACATGAATCATGATTAGGAAAGTTAGGTCATTCATTATGAATGAGACGGATAAGTTAATACATAATTATATGAACATGATTTATTGCATTTAAATTCATGTAGTATTATAGTAATGATGCATTCACTGGGCTATTTTTCTCACGGTTCCTATGTTCACATTTTTTCAGGTAACGTGATGTCACTGCCAAATCTAGGAGGTTGGGTTGGGTTATCTAGGAATGGGGAAAATAATGATTTTGTGTAAATGTAAATGATGTAATTAAGTTAACTTATCCTTTAAGAAGTTTGTAAATGCATAACTACTTAATGTTGAAAAAAGTTTTTAGTTGTATGGAGTTACGTTGATGACTTTGAAATTAAAATGCATGTTTATGGTTTTGTTAAATTAATTATGTTTTAACTCACCTTGACTTTCAAACTTAATTATAAGTAACTGGGTTGGGTTGTGTCAGCTTTTGGTATCAGAGCCCAGGTTTTTGAGGTTCTGGAGTTAGAAGAGTCTAGATTTGGCAGTGAATGTAAGAAATATATTTTGTGTGGTACTAAAAATTATGTTGGGAAATATATGCATATCTGCATGTTTTTATATATTTGATTCATTTCAGATATAAAAGAATGGAACAAGGGAATTTAAAAGTGAGAATAAAAGATGAGGCTTCAAATATTCCAGCAGAAGCGGAGGTTGAGCAACCTGTTCAAATTAATGTGGAACCCGAGCCAACTGACAGAGATGCAAAAAATGGCACGTGCTATGACTTTGATGGCCGAGCATCAAGCTAGGCATATGGATCAGATGTAAGAACAACAAGCCAGGAAACTATAGGCACAAGCATTGTCCAGCGCTGAGGAGGTGATACACCGGGAAGAAAAGAGTACTTCACATGAGAAGTTTATTAAAATGAATCCACCATCATTTGAAGGAGCAGTTGATCTAGTGGAGGCATAAGTATAGGTTAAAGAGACTGAACTTATTTTCGGGCTAATGAGAATGCCTGAAAATCAACGAGTGACCTTAGCGACGTATATGCTGAAAGGAGAAGCTAAGTATTGGTGGGACACCACAAAACATTTGTTGATTACTCCAGGAGGTGGGAATGTGATCTTATGGGATTCTTTGGTCAAAGATTTGTATGATAAGTATTCTCCCCTAATGTATCGAAAATAAAAGGAGAAGGAATATATCATGTTGAATCAGGGAAGCATGACAGTTAGAGAATACGAAGCTAAGCTTACACCCTTATCTCGATTTTCTTCGAGGTTTATACAGAATGAGGAAGATATGTGCACCCGATTTCTCGATGGACTAGAGTTAGTTATTAAATCAAGGTTATCAGCTTTAGATACTGTTAACTGTTCAGCCTTGGTGAATAAAGCGATGCTAGTAGAAAAGGACATGAATGAAGCGAGAGGGAATCGAGAACGAGGTGTAAAGAGAAGCAGATTCGATTCAAATTATCAAAAAGGTAGTGGTACAGAATATTCGAGACTTGGAGGGCAAAAATTTTATCATGGTAGAGGTATGGGAGGTAGTTCGCAAAAGGGTGAATTTAGTGGTGGGAGAGCTTCAGGAGTTTCAGCACAAGGAGATCCGAATGTTTTTTTTGTGGGACATCGGGTCATATAAAGAGAAATTTCCCAAAGTTACCGAATATAAAATATTTTAACTGTCATTAGAAGGGCCATCTGAGAAAGAATTGTCCTATGTTATCAAGAGCGGCTTCAGTCAGTAGTATGGGCCTCATAAAGGATCCTCTCCAGGCAGTGCCACCAGGGAAAGAGGTACAGAACAAGCAACTGGATCGAGGGCAGGAGGAAGAGTGTTTGCGATGACACTGCAAGATGCCCATGCTACACCGAAAGTGGTTACAGGTAAATTTTCTATTGTAAACAAAGATTTATATTCACTCATTGATCCTGGATCTACACATTCATTTGTGGCATTACATATTATTTCATATTTGGGTAGACCATGTTCATTTATCAATTGTGCCTTATATATTTCAACCCCAATGGAAAATGTAATTATGGTGGAACATGTTTATAAAGATTGTGTCTTACGAATGGGTGATCGAGATTTTTATGCTGACTTGATACTATTGGCCATTCGGGATTTTGATATTATATTGGGGATGGATTGGTTATCGTCGTATCATGCTTCCATTGATTTTTTCCGAAAAGAAGTTTCATTTCATCTTCCAGGTGAACATGAGTTTCAGTTTATAGGATAAAGGAACGTTTTTCCTAATTGTCTTATCTCAGCAATTAAGAGCAGAAAGTTATTGAGTAAAGGTTGTACAGGGTATTTATCTTATGTTGTTGATGTCAGTAATTAAGCACTTAAATTTGAAGATACACCAATAGTTAGAGAATTTTTTGATGGGTTCCCAGAGGAATTTCCAGGATTGCCACTTGATAGGGAAGTAGAGTTTTCCATTGAATTAATTCCAGGTACTGGTCCAATTTACCTTACTCCATATGAAATGGCATCAACAGAGTTGAAAGAATTGAAAGTGCAATTACAAGATCTTATAAACAAAGGTTTCATTCGGCCTAGTGTTTCGCTATGGGGAGCCCCAGTGTTATTTGTGAAAAAGAAAGATGGCACAATGCGATTATGTATTGATTATCGGAAATTGAATAAGGTGACCAATAGAAACAAGTACCCTCTACCTCATATCGATGATTTGTTTGACCAATTACAGGGGTCACAGTATTTTCGAAGATTGATTTGAGATCGGGTTACCACCAATTGAAAGTAAAGGATAGTGATATTTCCAAAACAACTTTTCAGACTCGATATGGGAACTATGAGTTTTTGGTGATGCCATTTGGATTGACTAATGCTCCAACAGTTTTTATGGACTTGATGAACCGAGTATTCCACCCTTTCATTGATTCATTTGTGATTGTATTTATAGACGATGTGTTGATTTACTCGCATAGCATGGAGGAACACGAGAAACATTTGAGACTTGTATTGCAGATTTTGAGAGAGAAGAAATTATTTGCGAAATTCAGCAAGTGTGAGTTTTGGTTGAATGAAATTGTGTTTTTAGGGCACGTTGTCTCGGGAAATGGGATATATGTTGATCCAAAGAAGGTAGAAGCAATCATTGAATGGGAGATTCCTAAAAATGTTACGGAAATTATGAGTTTACTAGGATTAGCATGTTACTATCGTAGATTCATTAAGGGATTTTCGGCAATAGCATTACAATTGACAAAGTTGACTCGTAAAGAAGTGAAGTTTGTATGGGATGAAGAATGCTAGAGGAGTTTTAAAGAATTAAAGAATCGGTTGGTTTCAGCCCCTATACTTACTATTCCACGTGGGAATGTGTCTTTTGTTATCTATACAGACGCTCCATTTCAAGGGTTAGGATGTGTTCTTATGCAAAAATGGGAAGGTAATAGCATATGCTTCCAGACAATTAAAGACACATGAATGAAACGACCCTACACATGATTTGGAGTTAGCAGCAATTGTTTTTGCTTTAAAGTTATGGAGACATTACTTGTATGGAGAAACTTGTGAGATATATACGGATCATCAAAGCTTGAAATACTTGTTTACACAAAAAGAACTGAATTTGAGACAGAGGCATTGGATAGAGATGATTAAAGACTATGACTGTACCATTCATCATCATCCTGGTAAGGCCAATGTAGTAGCAGATGCTTTGAGTCAAAAATCATTAGGGATTTTGGGTTGCATACAGTGTGGACGTGTTGGAAATATTCTTGACTTGGCATCGATGGGGATTGAATTAAGTTTTTCAAAAAGGGGAGGATTGTTAGCACATGTCATAGTGAGGCCTTTATTGGCAGAACGCATACAAAATTTGCAGATCAATGATCCATTCCTTGAGAAGAAGAAACAAGAAGTTCAGAATGGTAGAGAGAGTGACTTTGAGATTAAGAATGATGAATCGTTGTGTTATAAAAATAAAGTTTGTGTACCGAATGATCCATCCTTAAAGAAGGATATATTAGAAGAGGCTTATAGTTCTATTTATTCTATGCATTCTGGAGGTACCAAAATGTATAGAGATTTGAAAGAGTATTATCGGTGGAAGAATATGAAACGTGAGATTTCAGAATTCGTAGCTAAATGTTTAGTATGTCAACAAGTGAAGGTGGAGCATCAGAAGCCGACATGATTATTGCAGTCATTGCCTATTCCAGAATGGAAGTGGGAATATATAACGATGGACTTGGTTACAGGATTACCCTGGTCACCAAAGGGGAAAGATTCAATTTGGTGATTGTAGACAGATTTACGAAGCCAGCTCATTTTCTTCCAGTTAAGACCACCTACACTGTTGACAAATATGCACGTATGTAAATTGATGAGATTATCCGTTTACATGGGGCACCACTGTCAATTGTATCAAATAGATATCCAACGTTCACTTCTAAAATTTGGCCTCGTTTACAGAATGCCATGGGCACAAGTTTGAAGTTCAGTACTGCATTTCAATTACAAACCGATGGACAATCATGAAGGACGAGTCAAATATTATAAGACATGTTACTGTGACACCCCGCCTAATTAAATACCGGGTGATCAGTCCTTTATTAAATTATAATCAAGGTGAACAGTTGGTTCATTATTAGCATCAGTGTCGCAAAAATAACTTTTCCAATTAAACACCCTAAATAATTAAGCTAAGTGACAAAACCATTTTTAGACTTCAATTTCCAATTTAATTTAAAACCAATATTTAAAACCTTACAAAATCCATAGTTTAAGAATTTCACAACAACTATACTGGAACATATAATCCAAACAATTAAACATCCAACTAGATAATTCAAACTTTAAAACTTTAAGGAAAACATCCTGACAGTAATAATCCCAAAGTATAAATACTGGAAATAAACGAATCACAATCTCTGATAAAAACATCTGAATAATGGAAAAGGGCGACACATGCCCAACGGGATCAAATAGACCTAGAAGTAAAATCAATAATGAGGTCGTCTAAACAAAAGGCCTGAAACTCCCACCTAAGCTGCATCGCGTTCCTTCCAAAGGATTCTATGCAAGACGCCCCTGTGGCTGGGCACTTGTAATATATACGTATATATACAACAGAGAAGAGGAAATAGGAAACGGGTCAGAGCCTGATTGTAAAACAGTTTAAAATTAGTTTAGCAAGTATTTAAAATGCTTAGAAGCTAATGCAACAATCATATTAGTGCAGCACTCTCTTGAGAAATTCTCACCTCTCTTCTAATGTGCACACCTATCGCACTAATACTCCCAATAAATTTGCTTATCTTAAGATACTCACAAGATTCCATGCCGACATTTCTCAAATGTCAAGGAAGTTAATTTTATTAAAAAGCAAGGTTCTCACATAAGCCTCATTTGATTTTAAAGTTTCTCAGTTACACTTCATACTTTTCGAACACTTATTCCCAAGTTGAAATAATTATTTATTACTTACGTACTATTGGTCGCAGTAGGTAGTTTCCAAATTCCAAGTTTAAATATATATTATCTACACATATAATATATATACCAACGGCACCCCACATACAATTTATGGTGCTGGCATACTCTGCTATCCAGTCCCCGTATCACTCGTACTAAGGGAAATAATAGTTCGGAATCACTCTCGAACCGTATTAACACAAAACACATACAAATTGAGGCGAAGCATAGTTCCAAGTCACTAAGAGGTCAGCACATACCCTCACGTCTCTTAGGACCGTCTGACTATCGATCTGATAGCCTGTACCAAGGATTCCTATGTTCTAGGGTGCAGTCAATATCCCCCATAAAGGTCCCATCGAGATAAGACTGTCCTAGCGCGGTAACCTCAGGATAGCAAGTAGCGCGGGCATGATTTTCAAATGTATATAGTATATGCACAATCACAGTCATATATGTATATTACTATTCCCATATCAAATTTAGGTACACTCTCATGACTCATAATTATGATATTTATTCTTATCGCACATTATTTGATTATCCCGTATAATGGTTCATCTCTTTTTATTCTTATTTATGGAATTATTCCAACTTAATACGTAACACTCGTGCATTCCTATCTTCCCAAGTGTAATTTCAGTAGGTACTCATATTTTACAACGTAACTTCCTTACGAGTCTCACCCTTTAACGCATGTTCCCACTGTCCCTTATGTGTAAAACACCCCCATGAAATGTAAATCTCGTTTTACATTAAAGGTTCCAAAATTTTATAAAGTCCTACTGCCTTCTTTACATCCCAAAATGTTTTAATAGAAATGTCCAAAGATTACTACTCACTTAAATTGAAATTAATCATTTAAAAAGGAAAATAAAAGTCTGCTAGGAGGGATCGATCAATCTATGGCAGGGGTTCGATCGATCGAGGCATCGATCGATCGATGCTCTTAGGTCGATCGATCGATCAAGTAGGTATGGAAAATCTGCAGAATTTCCAGTTACGGGTTTCTTCTTCCAAAATCATACAAATCAATATTTTTGATTCCCAAACTCCCAACAATTCATACTACAAGTTTTATATCCTCAAATAAGTGATATTCTACGTCAGGCATGCAGATTTTCATCATGAATAACGAATTAAATGGGGCATAATCCATAAAAATATCAAGAACCCTAATCTTTTCTTTGTTTAGTTTATTCCCATTCTTTTACCAGATTTAATACTCCTTATTTACTGTAATTTCGTGGTTCAATCTCTACATGTAAATGGGGTTTTCAGAATACATCTATTACTCATAAATCATGCGAATTCACATCTCCAAAATAGGTTTTTCTTTCACAAAAACTAGTCCTAATCAATACTAGGCTAATATTATTGGAGCATTAACTGAAATAGAGCAAGATAGATACTTGCCTAAAAAATTTTGGTTCAAATTTGTGGAGATATTGGTGTGGTTGTGATCCTCGTTGCACGATCTAACGTTTGGCGGTGATGACGGTGCAAACGGTGGAGTTCTTGGCCTATAACTCCTTGGAAAGCCTCTCCTCTTCCTCTCCAATGGCCGTCTTTGGTTTATGGTGATTCTAACCCTAGAAGATGACTCTTACCCTCTGATATACCCTTAGAATTTTCGTGGGTTCTCAAGCCCAAAATTGTGAAATGCCCAAAACGCCCTCCCGGGGTGTTAATTAGGCCTAAAAACGCCCCGAGACCCAAACTAAACCCCCGAGTACATTATTTTGACTATCTCGACCCTTTCGGACACATTGACGCACTCAAAATGACCATACGGGTGACTTATAATTTATTTATTTTTAATAGTCCGAATTTAATCCCGACACGACACTAGCGCGTCCCGATAAATTTTCAAAATTACCAAATTAGATTCTCGTGATAATTTTACTAATCATAATTACACCATTTACTTTACACATAAAGTAACTTATAACAAAATAATTACTAACTCTCATCACGCTAGTAAGTATTTAAATGATTTTTTGGATTAATATTAATTTAATATCTCTAATTAAATTTAATAAATCCCCAAAATTTATAAGTCATAAAAATACGGGGTATTACATACTTCCCCCCTAATAACGAAATTTTGTCCCGAAATTCGAAAAATAAGGCGTACCTGGTAAGAATAACTCTGGGTACTTCTCACGCATGTCCGCCTTACGCTCCCAAGTGGATTCCTCCACATTATGATGCTCCCACTAGACCCAGACAAACGGGACTACCTTTGACCTCAATCTCCTTTCGCTATGGTCTAGGATAGCCACTGGCCTCTCCTCGTAAGAGCTGTCGGGCTGTAAGTCAATCTCTTCAATCACGATATGGTTATGGGCCATGTCATCCCGAAGGTATCGTCTCAACGACGAGATGTGGAATACATAGTGAATGCGATGTAAGTGCTCTGGTAGTCCCAATCTGTATGCTACTTGCCCAATCCTCTCGATAATGGGAAATGGTCCCACGTACCTCGGGGCCAATTCCCTTTCTTCCCGAACCTCATCACTCCTTTCATAGGAGATACACCTAGTAATACTTGGTCCCCCACATTAAACTCTCGTAAGAACCGTTTTGCATCCGCGTAGCTTTTCTGTCTGTCATGGGCTACCCGAATGAGACTCCTGATAATCTCAATCGTAGCGGAGGTTTCCTGAATCACCTCTGGTCCGAGCAACTTGTTATCCCCCACTTCTAGCCAACAAGTTGGGAAACGACAAGGCCTGCCATACAATGCCTCAAATGGAGCCATGCCAATCGTGAACTGATAAGAGTTATTATAAGCGAACTCTACCAGTGGAAGATGTGGCTCCCAACCTCCTCCAAAATCAAGGGGACACATCCGTAGCATATCCTCCAACATCTGATTGGTACGCTTTGTTTGTCCATCTATCTGTGGGTGATAATCTGAACTCAACCTCAACTCTGTACCCATGGCCTCCTGAAAGCTCTTCCAGAAACGCGACATGAAAGTCTTGTCTCTATCTGACACAATATTCAGGGGCACCCCATGTAGAAAATGATCCACCTTGGTCAAACGGTCCACAATCACCCTGATGGAGTCGTGGCCCCGCTGTGATGTAGGCAACCCAGTAATAAAATCCATGGAAACACTCTCCCACTTCCACACGGGTATTTCCAATGGCTGAAGCAGCCCCGACGATTTCTGGTGGCCCACCTTTACCAGCTGGCATGTAGAACACTAGGGCACGAACTCAGCAATGCCCTTTTTCATCCCACTCCACCAGTATTATCGCCTCATATCCTGGTACATCTTATCTCCCCCAGGATACACTGCAAATTAGGACCCGTGATACTGGGTCATTATTGCATGATGTAAGTCTGCTCCTTCGGGAACCACCAATCTCCCATTAAACCTCAAACCCCCATCGGAACTAACAGAATAGGACTCAGCACCCTCAGCTAAAAGTCGTACAATCTGCTCTTGGCAAAATAGGTCTGTTGTCTGTGCCTGTATTACCCTCATAACAATCTCGGGTGTCACTGTCATGGCAGATATGAAAGAACGGGCTATCGCATCTTGGTGACCCAACTCTTTCCACTTTGCTTTCTAGATGTCCATTACATCATCAACCGGCCTACGGCTCAATGCATCAGTAACTACGTTAGCCTTTCCCGGATGGTACTGTATGTCGAACTGATAGTCTTTCACAAATTCTAACCACGTGCACTGACGCATATTCATCTCTCGCTGAGTGAACAGGTACTGCAGTGACTTATGGTCTGTGAACAAGCGGAATTTCTCCCCCAATAAATAGTGTCTCCATATCCTCAATGCAAAGACGACCGCTGCTAACTCTAGGTCGTGTGTGGGTTAATTCTTCTCATACGGCTTAAGCTTGCGGGAGGCAAAAGCTATAGCCTTCTCCTCCTATTGTAGTACTCCCCCGAGTCCCCGTAAGGAGGCATCGGTGTAAACCAGATACTCCACGCCCGACTTAGGTAAAGCAAGGACTGGTGCTGAAGTAAGCTTGTCTTTTAGCTCATCGAAAGCCAATTGATAAGTATCGTCCCAAACATATGGTACCCCCTTGCGAGTCAGGTTCGTCAATGGACCCGCTATCTTAGAGAACCCTCGAATGAATCTCCTTTAGTACCCGTATAACCCCAAGAAACTACGTACTTCCGTCGGTGTCGTGGGCTGTCCCCACTCCCTCACTGCTGACACTTTACTCGGGTCAATCGCTATCCCCAGTTTAGAAACAAAATGCCCCAAGAACTGTACTTCCCGTAACCAGAACCCGCACTTCTCATACTTAGCATACAGCTGATGCTCTCGTAGAGTCTGAAGAACCTGCCTTAAGTGCTCAGCATGCTCTTCCTCAGTATGTGAATATATGAGGATGTCATCTATGAAGACGATGACAAACTGATCCAAGAACTCTCTGAACACTCGATTCATCAAGTCCATGAATATGGCTGGAGCATTTGTGAGTCTAAATGGCATCACTCTGAACTCATAGGACCCATATCTCGTCAAGAAAGCAGTCTTCGAAATATCCTGCTCCCTAATACGTAGCTGATGGTATCCTGACCTCAAATCTATCTTCAAAAAGAAAGTTTCTCCCCTCAGCTGGTCGAACAGATCATCGATTCGAGGCAACATATATTTGTTCCGTATCGTGACCTTGTTCAGCTCCCGGTAGTCCACACATAGACTTAGTGAACCATCTCTCTTTTTCACAAACAAAACTGGAGCGCCCCAAGGTGATGTACTCCTATGAATGAAGCCCTGACCTAACAGCTGCTCTATCTGGTCTCGTAACTCTCGCATTTCTATCGGAGCCATATGGTATGGAGCGCGTGATATCGGTCGAGTATCGGGTAACAAATCTATAACAAAGCCTATCTCTCGACTGGGGGGTAGGCTTGGTATCTCCTGAAATACATCATAATACTCACAAACAACTGAGATCGAGTCTAAGGGAATCACGAACTCCTTAGAGGTATCCTCCTCTATGTAGTACAAATGAGCGGTAAAGCCTCCCTCTGGACGAGGCATCTCCACTACAAACATCTCTTGCCCTGGAATGGCAAAGACAATACTCCCACCGAAATAATCTATCATGGATCTGTATGTTGCGAGCTAATCCATACCAATAATAACGTCGTGCTCATGCATATATAAGACTAACATGTCTGCTGGTAATATCAAGCTACTAATATCTACTCCCACGCCTCGACATATAAAGAAAATTAATGATCCATTCCCCAGTAGTGAGTCTACACATGTCATAGTGCTCTCTTCCGTGGCTAATAACCCTAAGGCCTTCGCAAAATGGGTAGCTATAAAATAGTGTGTCACCCCAGTATCAAATAAAACCTGACCCATAGTACCATGGGTAGGAAACGTACCCTCAATCGCGGGTGGCACCTGTGGAGCTACTGCTTGGTGGACGTTATAGACACGTCCGTACTGTAACTGCCCCTGCTGCACTGGAGCGACTGGAATGGCTGGTAGGGCTAATACCTGAGCTGGTGCTGGGAGGGCGGCTGGAAAAAGTGGCCTCTGTGGCTCATTACGGGAACCCTGCTGCTATGGGGCCCTATCACCCTCTGGACAATCCTGGCGCCTGTGGCCATTTTTACCACACCCAAAGCATTGACCCCTAAAATTTCCTCCCTTCTGTCCCTGCTGATTACAGCCCTGCTCGCCGTTACTACCCCGTCATTGGCCCTGCTGGCCCTGCTGAAAACGCTGTTGGCCCTGATGGCTCTGCTGCTGACCCTGCGGCTGACGATGTTGGCCCTGCTGACCCTACCTAAATCCCCCAAATCCCTACATGGAATCACCTGATCAGAACCGCTTGGCAGGGTCCCCCTGATGGGAACTCTGCTCATGCTGACGAGTCTACCCCTGAGATGTCGGTGCTCCACTAGCACCACTACCCCATGTCCTGCCCTATTGGCCGGACTCTCCTGCTCACTTGCTTCCCTACAGATGGAAGCGATGATCCTGGCAGTGTAGTAAAGCAGCATTGAGTACATCCATGTAGGTACTCAGCGATAGATTGCCTATAAGGTGCTGACGGATCCTCCAAGCCAATCCGTCCACAAATAATAGTATCTTCTTTCCCTCAGTGGGTGCCTCATCTGGCACTATAGTGAAAAGTCTTGTGAACTCCTCTTCATACTCAGCAACAATTGAATTCTGCTTCTTCAGACTCAATAACTTCCTCCTCATCTCAGTTTGCACGACGAATGGGAAGTATTTGCTATTAAACCCTGCCCAAAATGACTGAATAGTAATAATATCCCTCTCCTCCAAGGTGGTAGTGGATTCCCACCAATGCAAAGCGGCCCCCAATAGCTTAAAGGAAGCCAACAGCTTTTTCTGCACGTCCGTGCACTTGTACATGCGCAGATGCCTCTGGATATCTTTCTTCCATTAACATGCTACAATAATATCCGAACTGCCCGCAAACTCTGGGGGATGTGCCTTCTGGAAGGCATCCCTAACTCGCTCCCATGCAGATGGAAGCTGTGCCGGTACTGGCGCCACTGCCTGAACCTGGGGTGGAGCCTGTTGTACTACCGCTAGCGTGGCATTCATCGCCTGAGCAACGATAGCGGCTACCTCGGTTGCGTTCATCGTTCCCTGAGCCGGAGCTATTGGCTGCTCGGCTTGGGCACGCCTATCCTTAGGTGCGCGTCTCGAAGGCATCTAAAACATAACGAAATTCATTAGTCTATAGTTATTATTAAATCTCAAATAGCTGAAGACGTAATCATAAAAGCAAGAATACAACAATCCTAAAATAGGGCTCTATAGCAAGAACGCTAAGCTGAAAGCGAAATAAGCCGTACAGATCCTAAAGGACACTAGAACCTGATGCTCTGATACCACCTGTGACACTCCGCCTAATTAAATACCTGGTGATCAGTCCTTTATTAAATTATAATCAAGGTGAACGGTTGGTTCATTCTTAGCATCAGTGTCGCAAAAATAACTTTTCCAATTAAACACCCTAAATAATTAAGCTAAGTGACAAAACCATTTTTAGACTTCAATTTCCAATTTAATTTAAAACCACTATTTAAAACCTTACAAAATCCATAGTTTAAGAATTTCACAACAACTATACTGGAACATATAATCCAAATAATTAAACATCCAACTAGATAATTCAAACTTTAAAACTTTAAGGAAAACATCCTGACAGTAATAATCCCAAAGTATAAATACTGAAAATAAACGAATCACAATCTCTGATAAAAATATCTGAATAATGGAAAAGGGCGACACATGCCCAACTGGATCAAATAAACCTATAAGTAGAATCAATAATGAGGTCGTCTAAACAAAAGGCCTGCAACTCCCACCTAAGCTGCAGCGCGTTCCTTCCAAAGGATTCTATGCAAGACGCCCCTGTGGCTGGGCACCTGTAATATATACATATATATACAAGAGAGAAGAGGAAATAGGAAACGGGTCAGAGCCCGATTGTAAAACAGTTTAAAATTAGTTTAGCAAGTATTTAAAATGCTTAGCAGCTAATGCAACAATCATATTAGTGCGGCACTCTCTTGAGAAATTCTCACCTCTCTTCTAATGTGCACACCTATCGCACTGATACTCCCAATAAATTTGCTTATCTTAAGATACTCACAAGATTCTATGCCGACATTTCTCAAATGTTAAGGAAGTTAATTTTATTAAAAAGCAAGGTTCTCACATAAGCCTCATTTGATTTTAAAGTTTCTCAGTAACGCATCATACTTTTCGAACACTTATTCCCAAGTTGAAATAATTATTTATTACTTACGTACTATTGGTCGCAGTAGGTAGTTTTCAAATTCCAAGTTTAAATATATATTATCTACACATATAATATATATACCAACGACACCCCACATACAATTTATGGTGCTGGCATACTCTGCTATCCAGTCCCCGTATCACTCGTACTAAGGGAAATACTAGTTCAGAATCACTCTCGAACCGTATTAACGCAAAACACATACAAATTGAGGCGAAGCATAGTTCCAAGTCACTAAGAGGTCAGCACATACCCTCACGTCTCTTAGGACCGTCTGACTATCGATCTGATAGCCTGTACCAAGGATTCCTATGTTCTAGGGTGCAAGTTAATATCCCCCATAAAGGTCCCATCGAGATAAGACTGTCCTAGCGCGGTAACCTCAGGATAGCAAGTAGCGCGGGCATGATTTTCACACGTATATAGTATATGCACAATCACAATCATATATGTATATTACTATTCCCATATCAAATTTAGGTACACTCTCACGACTCATAATTATGATATTTATTCTTATCGCACATTATTTGATTATCCCGTATAATGGTTCATCTCTTTTTATTCTTATTTATGGAATTATTCCAACTTAATACGTAACACTCGTGCATTCCTATCTTCCCAAGTGTAATTTCAGTAGGTACTCATATTTTACAACGTAACTTCCTTACGAGTCTCACCCTTTAACGCATGTTCCCACTGTCCCTTATGTGTAAAACAACCCCATGAAATGTAAATCTCGTTTTACATTAAAGGTTCCAAAATTTTATAAAGTCCTACTGCCTTATTTACATCCCCAAATGTTTTAATAGAAATGTCCAAAGATTACTACTCATTTAAATTGAAATTAATCATTTAAAAAGGAAAATAAAAGTCTGCCAGGAGGGATCGATCAATATATGGCAGGGGTTCGATCGATCGAGGCATCGATCGATCGATGCTCTTAGGTCGATCGATCGATCAAGTAGGTATGGAAAATTTGCAGAATTTCCAGTTACGGGTTTCTTCTTCCAAAATCATACAAATCAATATTTTTGATTCCCAAACTCCCAACAATTCATACTACAAGTTTTATATCCTCAAATAAGTGATATTCTACGTCAGGCATGCAGATTTTCATCATGAATAACGAATTAAATGGGGCATAATCCATAAAAATATCAAGAACCCTAATCTTTTCTTTGTTTAGTTTATTCCCATTCTTTTACCAGATTTAATACTCTTTATTTACTGTAATTTCGTGGTTCAATCTCTACATGTAAATGGGGTTTTCAGAATACATCTATTACTCATAAATCATGCGAATTCACATCTCCAAAATAGGTTTTTCTTTCACAAAAACTAGTCCTAATCAATCCTAGGCTAATATTATTGGAGCGTTAACTGAAATAGAGCAAGATAGATACTTGCCTAAAAATTTTTGGTTCAGATTTGTGGAGAGATTGGTGTGGTTGTGATCCTCGTTGCACGATCTAATGTTTGGCGGCAACGGCGGTGCAAACGGTGGAATTTTTGGCCTAGAACTCCTTGGAAAGCCTCTCCTCTTCCTCTCCAATGGCCGTCTTTGGTTTATGGTGATTCTAACCCTATAAGATGACTCTTACCATCTGATATACCCTTAGAATTTTCGTGGGTTCTCATGCCCAAAAATGTAAAATGTCCAAAACGCCCTCCCGGGGTGTTAATTAGGCCTAAAAACACCCCGAGATCCAAACTAAACCCCTGGGTACATGATTTTGACTATCTTGACCCTTTCGGACCCATTGAAGCACTCAAAATGACCATACGGGTGGCTTATAATTTATTTACTTTTAATAGTCCGAATTTATTCCTGACACGACACAAGCGCATCCCGATAAATTTCCAAAATTACCAAATTAGATTCTGGTGATAGTTTTACTAATCATAATTACACCACTTACTTTACCCATAAAGTAACTTATAACAAAATAATTACTAACTCTCATCACGCTAGTAAGTTTTTAAATGATTTTTTAGGATTAATATTAATTTAATATCTCTAATTAAATTTAATAAATCCCCAAACTTTATAAGTCATAAAAATACGGAGTGTTACAGTTACGAGCTTGTGTATTTGACTTCAAATGTAGTTGGGATGATCATTTTCCATTGATGGAATTCTCGTAGAATAATAGTTATCAGTCCACCATTGGTATGGCTTCATATGAAGCTTTATATGGGAGGAGATGTAGAACGCCCTTGTGTTGGGATGAAGTAGGTGAGAGGAAAATTTTGTGTCTTGAATTGATAGATATGACAACTGATAAGATCAAAATGATTCGGGAACGGATAAAGATAGCGCAAAGCAGGCATAAATTTTATGTAGATAAGAGGAAGTATCCATTGGAATTTCAAAAGGGGGATTTTGTATTCCGACGTATTTCATCGTGGAAAGGTGTTATGAGATTTGGGAAGAAGGGGAAACTAAGTCCAATATACATTGGACCATATGAGGTGCCGAAAAGAATTGGGACCCTGGCATATAGATTAGCATTACCCCCAAATTTGTCCCGTTTACATGATGTGTTTCACGTATCGATGCTTCATAAGTGTTTAGCAGATCCATCACATCAGTTGAAAACTCAACCAGTGGAACTGAAGGAAGACTTGTCGTACATCGAGAAACCAGTGGAAATTATTAACCGCAAGGAGTAAGTATTGAGGAATAAAGTTATTAACTTAGTTAAAGTTATGTGGATGAGCAGTGGAGTTAAAGAAGAAACCTGGGAAACGAAGGATAACATGAAGAAACAGTATCCCCCTTTGTTTGGTAAGTGACCTTTATATTAGATTTCGAAGACGAATTTTTCTAAGGGGGGTGAGTTGTGACAACCCGAATATGATTATGATAAATTGTGTTTAAATCATGATTAGATTATATGATATGGATAATATGTTATTAGTATATCTAATATTAAGTGCTTTATCTTTAGTCTAATCCCACTTTCATAAATCGTGAAATGTCGAGTTATGTATAAACACAAAATTTTATTAATTTCGGTAGAAATGTCCATGTTTAAGACTAGTTTTGACTTTTATAACATAACAATTGACTTGAGGTAAAAACTAGATAGTTGTAGACAAGTGAGTTTGGGTTGTAACACAATAAACAGTGCATAAACTGGATGTACGAGTAAGAAGTTAGGTCGAATTTACGAACAAGGGGAAAATCTGTCCATTCCCTTTAAGTGGTAAATTGTCTTTTAGTAAACCAAATGTTTTAATATGATTGATTGGCATGGGAGGCAACCTTGGCCGACCTAAAAATCTTCTTATAAGCTATTGCTTCAGCAAATTAATCCCTAGGTTCAGTTTGAGGTGTTTTTAACTTGAGGAAGAGGAAGTAGAAGTTAAGGAAGGAAGGGTTACAAGGAAAAGCTAGGAAAAGAATTCCAAGAAAATTCTTAAGGTGTTTCCAAGGTAAAATTATGTGTTAATATTGTTTTAATATTGTATTATATTTATTTCAAAGTATATAAATTGTGAATTATTGATTAAAATTCCATTATCCTTTGTGATAATATGTATTGGTTCATATGTGAGATAAGTAGTGTTTATAGGCCATATTATTTTGTATTGAAACCCCTTCTATTCAAATTTGCATATCTTTTTGTGTGCTTACTGCAATTGATAAATTCCCATTGGATATGAAAGTAGACGCGTATATTCATATCATATCCAAAAATTAGAATTTATCTCCTTGTGGTTAGGCCTTAATGATGATTTCAAGTTGGTACATAGTTGTTGTTTGTATATTTCATTTCGGTATGCCCTGAGTTTAGTCAAGCTTTTGACATAGAAAATGAAGTCAAAAAATTATGAAACTTTAATTATGTACTATTAATTATGTGTAATGAAAATGGGTTGAAAATAATGGAAAGTTATGTTGGATAAAAATTATGAAAATTCTCGAAAATTGAAGGAACAATAGAGGAGCTGATTTAGTTTGATTGGCAGTTGTAAAGTCTAATCAACCCAGTTCAGCTCCTCCTGAAGGAAACGTAAATACGTAGTTGATAACCCAAGGTGAGCGTACTCACTGGAAAGAGATATTTGTATCCTGTTATTGATATGATCAGAATATAATGAATATGAAATTGTTCATTTCGGTTTACCAAAATGGGAGGTTACTCCCCGACCCGGAATGGGGTCGATTTGTCTATTAATGACAAGGGTTTACTCCTCGACTAGGAATGGGGGAGAATTGTGTATTACATACAAGATACGTGAATCATGATTCGAAAAGTTGGATCATTCATTATGAATGAGACGGATAAGTTAATACATAATTATATGAACATGATTTATTGCATTTAAATTCATGCAGTAGTATAGTAGTGATGCATTCACTGGGTTATTTTTCTCACGGTTCCTATGTTCACATTTTTTCAGGTAACGCGATGTCATTGCCAAATCTAGGAGGTCGGGTTGGGTTAGCTAGGAATGGGGGAAACAATGATTTTGTGTAAATGTAAATGATGTAATTGAGTTAACTTATCCTTCAAGAAGTTTGTAAATGCATAACTATTTAATGTTGAAATTTTTTTTTAGTTGTATGGAGTTACGCTGATGACTTTGAAATTAAAACGCATGTTTATGGTTTGGTTAAATTAATTATGGTTTGACTCACCTTGACTTTCAAACTTATTTATAAGTAACTGGGTTGGGGTGTGTCAAATAGCATCAACTACTTCTTATGGCGGTGCCCGTGTACTTGGTGATACTTTTACGCCCCGCGTTCCTCAAGTGCAAGCCAGTGATAGTGCTTCGCACACCCGACGGTCATCTGATAGTGATAGAATTTTCAGTGTTCATCCACCTGAGGCATCCCCCGAGGTAGTTGTGAGACAAATTTTGGCCAGCTTCCCTTTTGTTTGACTGAGGGTCCTCGATTTTTGATCGAGCGATTGCTAGCTCTCTTTCCTTCGACCTTTACTATTCGATGTCTTCATCCCCTTCATGGGATGATGGCTAGTCGGTTATTCGGTCTCGCGATGGTATTAGAGGACATTCTCAGCACCTCGCTTATGTCTTTTATCCCTGACATTGTTAAAACTTTACTGGGCAGGGTTAACGCGTTAATCAATGATGATTTTTCCCTGACATGGCCGTTGGAACTGTTGCGGAGTTTTAAAAAGAGTGATCTTCCTAGCATTTATGACCGCCTCCAGAATTCCCATCGCGAGAAGGTGGCTATCTCTGAAGAACTTGTGGGCCTGGAGTCGTAGCTGTTGGTGGCTGAGTAAGCATCTCAAGAGGCTCACGAGGTAGTTGCTTGAACGGAGGCACAGTTGGTTGAAAAAGAACAAGAGCTAGAGACCATCTACCAGGCTCAAGAAAATCGCCAGAAGAAACTAGCTGACCTTGTAGCAGAACAGAGCCAACTTGAGCAGAATCTTCCCCCACATCATCGCCGGCTGTTTGGTTTAGAGAATCTTCACTTCATTATGGACGACCCCTAGCTCCATTATCCAATGTTTCTTTTATTAGTCTTGCCATTTTCATTGAAACTTTTGAATTTGTTTTTCTAACTTGGTTGTAACCCCAAATGATATCGTTTATTTGGAATAATGAAACATTGTCAACTTTGGTGCTTCCTTTCTTTTCTATTGCTTAATTGATTTTGAGCTATGCTTAGACATCAATGCTAATTAGCTCAAATATAATAAATGGGTTAATCAATGGATTTGCGAAAATAAAATATTAATCTAGCATATGCCTTCTGAATTTTACTTCTGACTATATTAAATGGGCAAGCCCGATTACTTTAAAGAGTACATCTATAGTTTAGCAACAAAAAGAACAAGTCATTTAACATGAGTGACATGACATACATTCAGACGTAATAAATCTTCAGCCACCTGTTGTTCAATTTGAAGGTCACATCATCTTCCAACTTAGATATCTCGCAGTAGCCTGAATCATGAGTTACTCGAACGATATAAGGCCCTTCCTGGTTTGCCTCGAACTTTAGTAGTGACAAGCTCTTATTTGTCTCGTGCATGCTTTTAGAACCAAGTCTCCTTCTTTGAACTTCCTTGGCATTACCAATTGGTCATAAGATCTGGATAACTGCTTTCTATATATCTCGAAGTGTCTTGCGGTGTTATCCCTATGTTCTTCCAAGGCTTCGAGTTATACATGGTGACTGTGAGGGATCATAGCACTTCGTAGGTTGTAGCGAGCTGAAGGCACCTCGAGTTTGACTGGAAGCACAACTTTTACCCTAAATACCAAGGAGAACGGCGTGTACCATGTTAGCTTTCTCTTCATCATTCGATAAGCCCATAAAACTTCTGGGATCTTGTCATCCCATGTGCTAAAAAATCCTCTAGCATCTTTCACTAAAATATTCACCAGCGTCTTGTTGGTGGCTTCTACTTACCCATTGCAGTTTGGGTAGGCCACTGTTGACTTGTGATGGATGATGGAGTACTTTTTCTTTAGCAAGCACACTTCGCTGTTCACGAAGGGAGTACCGTTATCTGATAAAAACACCTTCGGGATGCCGAAGTGGCAAATAATGTATTCCTTCATGAATCGATCTACTACCCCTACGGTGACCTTCTTCAGTAGTATGGCCTCCGCCCATTTCGTGAAACATTATATGGCTATTAAAATCCATATCTTTCCTCGTGACGAAGGGTTCCTACAGATCGAAAGCCCAAGTGTGGAATGGGAATGGTGTAAACAAAGAGTGCAGGTCCAATGACGTTGCGTGGATCATATTTCCATATAACTGGCAGGCTTTGCACTTTCTAATGAAATCGATTGAGTCTTTCTCTATCGAAGACCAGCAATTTCCCAAGGTCATTAGATGGTTGTAAAGTTTAGCTCCCCCAATGTGACCTGGCTCATGAGCCTACTTCAATACCTCTTCAGCCTCTTCACCTCTTATGCACCTTAGGGGCTTGTCGTGATAGCCTCGTCGGTACAGTCGCCCATCTTACACAAAGTACCTCGGTTCTCACCTCCTTATCTTCATAGCATCTTCTTTATCTACTAGCGCTACTCCATCCACCAAGAAGTCCATGTAGGGCTGTCTTTAATCTGGTGGTTGATCAATAAAGTTGCACTCTACTGCCTGATAGAAAAATTAGCACTTCAGGCACTCTCTTTGTATTGCGGTGGCTTCTTGTCTCATTGAGGGCCAGTAGTACGCCGCTCGCTGTATCCTTATGTATAGGGGAATCTCGATGGTCTCACAACTATTCTCATGTACTTCGATCAATCTTCCCTTAGCCTCGTCAGGGTCCACACACCTGGACAACCAACCCCCTTTGTTCTTAAAATATAAGTTGCCTCTAATTTCTGATTTCAACTCTCCAGTCATCTTTATCCTCTGATGGCAGCATCTCAGATACTATCGAGGGGGCAGTTCTCTGTGTGACTTGGATCACGGTTGACTCCCTATTAAAGATAATATTTTATGCGATGGTGGCATAGGCATCCTCATGCCTGTTCATTATTTGGGGGTGCCTTTTTATCTTTATCGCCTCAAACTCGCCTAGTAATCGTTAGATGATCGTGCAGTAAGGCAGTGCAAACTCCCCTGTTACTTGCTTCACCGCTAAACTTGAATCCCCTTTGTTTGTTAAAATATGGATGCCCCTCCTCAGCACTTCGAGTAGCCCAAGGACCAGTGCCTCGTACTCAGCCTCGTTATTTAAGCATTCAAACTCTAATTTGAACTACGTGCAAATCTCTTCACTGCCTCTTCGCAAAATAACTCTCGCTCCTCCTTTTTTCTCGACTAAGGAGCCATCGAACTTCATACTCTATTCCTCTAGGCTAGCGGATATAAAATTGGCCTGGAGGTCATCACCTGGGAGCTCTTCGATAGGCGGCTCAAACTTTCCTGAAGGGAAAATGGCTAACAGATCTGCATATGCTTGACTTTTGATGGCTCGAGGGACTACACACTTTGGGTCATACTCCAAGTGGATTAGGAACCATTTAGCTGCCCTGCCTATCAATACAGTTCTAGCAAGCAAAGACTTTATTGGGTAACATCTAGTTATAATATGAACTGTGAATGATAGTACGTAGTGCCTAAGTTTTTGCACCACAAACACGACGGCTAAGCAATGCCTCTCATTGATAGTGTATCTGGCCTCGGGCCCATGTATAATTCTACTTAGATAATAAATAGGTTTTATAATCCCATTGCTCTCTCGAGCCAATAAAGCCCCAATAGACCGTTCTGTTGATGTGAGATATAAACGTAAAGGGGTACCTGCCTTCGGGGGGATCATCATTTTGAGGGGAGGTAAGTAGTACCTTCAACTTGTCCATGGCCTCCCAGTGCCCTATTTACCATGTAAAATTCATGCCCTTCCTCAGCAGCTCCATTAAGGGATACATCACCTTAGCCAGCCTCGGGACGAATCGCCTCTAGTAGGACACCTTGCCCAGGAAACTCTTTATCTCTTTCACGGATTTTGGTCTCAGCATATCAAGGATGGCTCGTCGTTTATCCAAGTCCATATGTACCCCCTGGAGATTTACCATGAACCCCAAAAATTTCCCGCTCGTTACCCCAAAGGCGCATTTGAGGGGGTTCATCTTTAGCTTATACTTACGAGTGAATACCCTCCTCAAATTGTCTAGGTAGGATTCTTCTTTCTTGGACTTAATCACCAAGTCATCGACATAAAACTCCATCATTTTATGGAAAAGGTATGGAATATGGCCATTATCGTTCTTTGATAGGTGGCTCCTGCGTGCTTCAACCCGAAGGGCATGATCGTGTACATGAAATTGCCCAAGGGTGTTCCAAAGGCAGTCTTATCCTCATCAGCTGGATCCATTTTTATCTGAATTAGCCCACATACCAGTCCATAAAGCTGTACATCTCATGGCCCGTTGTTGCATCAATTAATATTTCAATGGAAGGCAGTGGGAATTCTTCTTTTGGGCACGCCCTCTTCAGATCTCTGAAATCTACACATATCCTGATTTGACTTTTGTCCTTCTTTCCCACAGGTACAATACTGGACAACCACCGTGAGCAGCTTCTGTACTTCTTCCCTGATCTTCAAATACAACTCTACTTTGTATGTTCTGGTGGCCTGTTTCAGTGGGACTGCTGCGGGCAAGGCATTCAGTCTGTGACAGCTTACCTTCGTGTCAACCCCCCGAAATCTCGGTGTACTTCCATGCAAAGACATATTTGAACTCAACCAGGAGTTTTATCAACCCCTCTCGAGAGGCTCCCTCCAAATCCTTCGAGATAAAAATGGGGTTCGGGTCCCCACCTTCTCTACCCAAATTGATCTTTTCTAATTCCTAGATTTGTGGCGTAGGGCCGTCTTTCATGCATTTCGGCTCTTTCTCCACTTTTTTTAAAAACTCTTGGATCCCAAAGGTTTTAATTACTAGGCCTTGCTCCTGATTATCTACCAGGAAGCATTCATACACCGAGTCAGCTTCATCGCCTAGTCTCTCGGCTGCTCGCTCACACCTTCATAATTTATAAATAATCCTACCATTAGGCAAAATAACTCGCTTGCACTGCCGATCCGTGTCTCTTTGGAAAGGTTCTACGATTCTCATCCACCTCTTTCACCGTTCGCCTACTAAGAATGCTCTGTGTATGAACTTGGTGCTCAATGGGATCAATTCGTGGGGTCATGCGGTCACAAAGCTGTCTTGACAGGCTGGGTGGCCTCTCTTCCCCAAGATCACGTTCTTTTTCATAATTCACAATCATTTAAGCAGGTGCCCGCACCCTTTCTCGAGTTGACAGAATTATTATCCCCCCGGTACATCTTGCCATCATAATAGCTTCCTCTATCAGATCGGTGTAGAAAGCTGCATCCATTATATGGCCCTCTTCCTTCGTAAAAAGTTTCTTAGTAGCTCGAATCACCACCTCCTTACCCTTTATTTTTGCCTTAGCGCATTGATGATATGTTGAGGGCACCCACCCATGTTTGTGCATCCATACCCTTCCTACTAATAGCTGGTACGATGGCTCGCAATTCATGATGTGGAATTTAATATGGGAAGTGATATTCCCCATCGTGATGCCCACATTGACGTCGCCCACCGACTTGGAGGACTGATTATCATAACCTGATATTTGTAAGGAGTGGGGAATTATTCTTATTTTTGACAACTCGGTAGTACATAAGGATCCCACATGAATTATGTTGATGGATGCCCCTCCGTCCAACAACACTCGTGAAAAAAATGCAATCATTCACCGATGCAGTAACATACAAAGGTCTATTGTGTGGGTACCTGATCATCCTATCTGCCTCTGAGAATGTGACTTTTGAGAGGTATCTTATCACTAATTTAGCCATGGTCCCCTTCCATTTCAAATGTGGGGCCATATTTTTCTTTGCAATATCCATAATGGCTCTCATAACTTCCAGTCGGGAATCTTCAGGAAGGACAACTTAGTCGAAGAACCAGTCAAACTTTGGCGAGTGATCCACGACTGCACATTCAATCCATAGATTCGTTTGATCATCCTCCATCTCATAAACTTCTTCTACGTCTCAATATGCAGCCTCATCATATGCTATCACTGCATTGACTTCCCCCAGAGAACAGGCCCCCATCTTCCCGTTGAGCATCTCAACAGCGTCGAATGCTTCTCCTCCTTGGCTCTCTTTATCTTCATCCTCATCATCTAAATGCATGAAAGCCAACTTGAAAGTGCATTCTTCAAGAAAATCTTCAAAGCCATTACCTTGAGTGCCCTCAGAGCCATTCCCTCCGAGCCATTGCTCCATCGTTGCTCGCTCGAACTCCTCATCGAAGGCGCTAGCCATATGGGCCCATGGGGCGGTAATGGGTTATTGTTTACGTTGGTTTGTAGTAACTCAATATCTCCATTCTTCACGTGACGGTCAATCAACCTTCTTAATGAGAAACACACCTTGGTAGGGTGATTAACTCTGTTATAGAGCGCGCAATAGTGTGGTTTCTCTCTTTCTTCTCGGGTGAGCGGTGCAGTGTAGACATTAATCAGCCTGCAAACTTTATCGCAAACCATGAGATCCTATAGGTTCAAAGGTTGCTCCATCGTACAAGGTAGCTCGGGAGGATCCTCCTCGTCTTCAAATCTTCTCTTATTGTTCCTACCTTTTCTACCTCCTCGACCGCCATTGCCTCCTTATCTACCCCCATCATCCACGTAGTTGATCCTCAAGGGTATTCCCCTCCCTGAAGTAATTGTTAGCCTCATTAGTAAACTGGACAAAGCGGGAGGTGGTACTAGGGGATTCACCACTAATGCGATATTCCTTATTGCCTTCAAAAATGTCGCAAACGTACCTTCTCTTATCTCATTAATCAGGTGACATATGTATTTGGGCAACAAGCCTTCTGTACATACTTGTAGAAGCTTGTCCTCTCGCATCTCCTCCCTCACATCTAGGGAGCGTTCACCGAACCTTCGAATATACGCCATAATGTCCTCTCCTGGATTTTACTTCTCACGCGCGAGCTGGGTGAGTGTGAACTCATCCTCAACCAAGAAAAACTTTTGCACGAACAAAACATAGGAGTGAATTCTCTTTTCGAAGGCTCTCTGGTATGAGGGAATTTGGACAGTAATTCCAGGTTCTGGATTCTCTCCCTTCATTTGTTTGTCTTGGTCGTATTTATATGGAGGGAGAGGTTGCTCGAGTTAGCATGCCCTCGATCCCTTCGGCCTCGTGCATTAAATGCATGAGAAACTACATTTAATGCATGGGATATGTTAGTTTTGGAGGGAAAGCGTTCTATTTGTTGGAAGTATTTCAATCATTTATGAAGGATATGACTTGTCAGCTTGGGGCTTACTCTAGGATGGCTACATGGTCAGATTTGGTGAACTAAACCTGCCATCCTAAGGATAAAGGCACTTGAGTGCTGTATTCTTAAGTTCCTAAACGTCAGGCATTATGATGTCAGGAAGTAGTTCAAATAGTGGCCATTATTTAGTATCTAGTCACGTCAGTCAGACAGGCAAGCACCCGAGGTACCTCGAGGAGGTGACCTCTAGGGGGAAAGCATTAAGGGAGATTCGATGACTCGAGGAATGTCTCTCGAATAGGTAAGAAATGAGTGGACTTGAGTGATATTTGTCCTGGGTGAATTTTTGTCCAAGTGTGCCAAGAGGGTCGGTAATAACTCCCAACGTTGCCTTGTTCTCAATCCTCTAAACCATGTCCTTGCGAAGTTCCCAAAATAAAATAGCTTGATAGAGCCAGGCATGGTCCCTCTCTCAACATATACATTCATAAGATAAAGTACATAATACATAATTCTATTTATTATTACAAACTATTGTCATCCGGGTGACCTTTATTCTTCGAACCTGGTCTTTCGAGCCAGGCTAGTTGGAGGCTTTTCGAGGTAAAGCGCTGTGAGCTATTTACTTTTTTAGGAGCCTTCGCGGTGGGTCCTACGAGCTACTTGCATGGAGGATCTTCGAATTGTGATTTGGGGCATCTTTCTCTGTAGCTGATCAATTCACTTGGCTAAGTTAATCGTCCGTGTGGGGCATCTTTCTTGCTAAGTATAATGCAAGAAAGTATTTTACAAGAATAAGGTAAATTAATCTGGGCATATATAGTTTTCAAAAGTAAAACGATTAATGCATTGAATATGTATTTTCAAAGGGGTGTGTGTGTGTGTATATATATATATTCGCATGCATGTGTTGTAGCGTGTGAGTATTCCTTTCTGCCGTTCGTTTCTATTCTGCTTTGTGTATTCCCACTCGGTATAGTCTCACACCCTCGCTTTCTTACGGTAGGTTGGGTGAGGGTTCATATTTTGAGAGCGTTATATAGCTAAGTATACTTTATTTAATTTGCAGTAGCAAACTCTGTTTACTTAGGGTGCTCCCCACGGGTCCCACACGTAGTTTATCTTAAAACAAGAATCATATGCTAACAAGTGGAACGTTAAATAAAATAAAACTAGACTAGAAATATTATTTAGGATATTTCATTGCACTTCACACCGAATGAATCATTTCGGATCGGGTTGACTCATAGGTAACCCATAAATTCGGGTCGGGGTGTTACACAGCGTGTTGATAAGGTTTCGATTTTACTTCAAATGTTTTTAATTTCATTTTCTTATTCTTCCCCTATCTAATTATGGATTTTCTTTGCTCAGACCATGCAGGTCACACAGGAGCTCGCCCACTAGACAAACCACCAAAGGAAGAGCAACGATGTTCTTCTGAATAATACCAACGTTCTAAAGAAGGCGTTGACGGATCAGAAGAAGGAGGTGACCAGCCTTAATAATAAGATGAAAAGGAGATGGACACTAAAGACAAGGCAGTAAAAGAGGCTGAGCAAAATCAAGTGGAGTTTAATCGAGCTAACACCGAGCTAGCCGACCTGAAAAAATCCTATTATTTGAAGGTTATCCAAAATCTTCTCCTCCATAGGCAAAAATTCATTTTGAAGAGCGAAATCGAGGGCAACCTCAAGCCTTCGATGAAGGTCTTGAGGCAGAAGTCCAGGAGGTTGATTCGCAAGTAAACTACCATGAGTTTGTTGCATTTAATAATGGATGTTTGGTTGGTCTCTAGAGGGTCAATGTCCCCGAGGGCGATCCGGCCTATGCCAAACACCCTTCCTTGGAAAACCCAATGGGAGGATGTGTGGAATTTCCTGAGGTTACTATCACTGATCTCCCTGCTGCCAAGATTAAGCAGGCCATTGATGAGGTCGGTTAAACTGTTGATGCCAACAAGCAGATCGCCACCAACCCTACTATTCCGCTTGAGGGGGTGGCCAGTGCTGTGTAGAATGCACCTCCAACAGGTCATCCTTGACCCTTAATTTAGTTACTTCTTTATTTCAAACTTCTATATTACCTTAATTTAATTGTTTATTTTAGTGAAATCAATTAATTTTTCTTTATTATCTCTTTGGCCTTTTCCCTTTAACTGTGACATGCACAGTTCTTTATTGCACTGACTATGCATTTGTAAAAATAGGCTATATAAAAACTTTTGGGGTCATATTAATAAGTATATCAAAAGTCAAATTGGTTATCCAATTATGAGAATTCCCCCAACAAAACTTTGCTTATGGACAAACCTATGTTTGTTATTGTTCGACCAACTTATTTCTAAGTACCACCCTATTCTTAGGTGGGTTTTTTCTTCTTCTAGGCCGACCATACCTCCTGGGCAATGCCACCATTTTAAGGTGGGTTTTGTGTCAAATGTAGGCGATCGACTTGTTCTAAGTCCTACCACCCAATTCTTAGGTGGTTTTTTTCCAGATTCTTAGGCGACCGACTTGTTCTAACTCGTACCCCTTACTGAATGGGTTTGATTCCAAATGTAGGCGACCGATTTTTTCTAAGTCATAATACTGCTTCAGTGGATTTTATGACAAATATAGGTGACTGACTTGTTGTAACTTGTAAGTCATACAACCCAATTCTTAGGTGGGTTTTTGCCAGATTCTTAGGCGACCGACTTGTTCTAAGTCATACCACCCAATTCTTAGCTAGGTTTTGGTCATATTATTAGGATACCGACTTATTCTAAGTCGTACCATTCAATTCTTAGGTAGGTTTTTATCAGATTCTCAGGTGAGAAACTTATTCTAAGTCGTACCACTGCCTGAGTGGGTTTGATGCCGAACGTAGGCGACCGACTTGTTCTAAGTTATACCCCCCAATTCTTAGGTGGATTTTTTCTTGTTATAGTCCAAAAAACTCTCTTGGTTATACCATCATTTTTAGATGTGTTTAGTGCATTTAACAATTATACCAAGATTGCAACATTAAAGAAATGATTTTATTACTCATAAATGAACTTCAAAAGTTTGCAGAAATAAAATTCTAATTAATGATAAAATTTTCTATGGTTCATGGTATTCCATGACCTTATTACTACTGTACCATATAGTTCCTCTAAGTGATAGGATCGGTCACCTCCCTTTTACGCTATCCTATATGGTCCTTATCATTTCGGTGCCAATTTTCCATCTGAAGGCTTCTTTGTCACTAATAGGATCTTTTTAAGAACCAGATCGTCGACCTGGAATTCACTGACTTTGACCTTTTTGTTATGCTTCTTTGTCAACTCTTGTTGGTAAGCTACTATGTGTATAATATCTTTTTCTCTTCATTCTTTCGCCAAATCCAACTCGTGAGCTAACCGATCATCATTCCAACCATCCTAAAAAATATTTGACATGAGAGTTCAGAATACGATATCTAAAGGAATGACCACCTCTATTCCGTTAGCAAGAGAATATACGGTTTTCTAGGTTGGTCTTTGTGGAGTTATCCTCTAGGCCCAGAGGATTGAAGGGATTTTATCCACCTATCTTTCCTAATAACAAAGTTTTTTATTGATTGCACTGATGGAATACGACTGATGCATTGTGGTTTCTATTCCCATGTTCTGCATAAAAGTCCCTGAAGATGTTATTGTTGAACTATGTTTCGTTATTGGTGATCAGTTTCCTTAAAATCTCAAATCTTGTCATGACATTCCTCCATACAAATCGCTTGACATCTTCTTCTCTAATGTAGGTGAGCAAATATTCCTCCACCCACTTTGTGACATAATTGGTGAAAGTTATCAGTTACTTTTGGTTTCCAAGTGTGATGGGTAGAGGTCCCATTATATCCATGCCCGATTGAGGAAAAGGTCGAATTCTCATAAGGGGGTTTATATCTTTGGACAAATTCTTGATGGTTGGGGAGAACTGTTGACATTTGACTCACTTTCTAGTGAATTGAATAGCATTTGCATGAATGAATACCTTTATCCATGAGAAATTTCCCTATAGGAGAGTGATCTTCCACATACATGATCTCCACACCTTCCTCCATGCATATCTAAGGATTCCTTCCACTTGTTTTAAGTGGACACACTTAAATAGAGGACTAATGAATGATCCATGGTAAATCTTGCCCTCAGAGTTAAGGCATAACCTTGTCGACTGGATCTTTAACTTGTGAGCCTCTTTGCCGTCTGAGGGTAGGTCACTGTTATTCAGAAAGGTGATGATCAAATGCTTTCATAATGGTGCTAATTGAGTCTGCATTACATCCAAAATAGAATCTGTCTCATCAACAGTTGGTCCATCTATGTACTTAATTTCAGTTGTTCTCTATAGGTTAGTGTCAATGTTGGATACCAAAGTAACTAGTGCATTTCCATGACTCTTGCTGTTCCTTAATAACTGCTTCACTAAGGGTGATCTACAGTGTTGGAGAAGATCCTTGCTTTGTCCCTATATGTGAGCATCCTTGGATCCCTGGATTAATACACACCACTGAGTTGGCTTGCAACCAGGTAAGAGTCACAATGACTAATTACCCTTTGTAAGACGTAGATCATGACTTCATATTCAGCCTCATTATTGGAGCCTTTAGACCCCAGTCAGACTTCTTGTCCTATGAGTCAACATTGTGGCATGACGAAGAAGATCTTACTCCGATACCACGTTCATTAGATGACCCATCAATAAACCATATCCATATTTGATCATCCTCGCTGATGATTAACGATCCCAAAATTGGATTCGGCTCCTCCTCCTTTCATGATGGCGATGTTAATAACTCGGCAATGAAGTCGGCCATAATCTTTCCTTGGATGGAAGTTCGTGGCTCATACTTGATGTCTAACTGTGATATCTCTAAGAACTTTTTTTTCATTTTGTTGGAGAGATCTTTGACGCGACCACAAATGTGTCTAGTGTGCGTGCTATGTAGGCTCAAGTGCAAGCCTGTCGCTCAAGTAATATCCCGATAAGTCTGGTATCGATCCTCGGGGAAAAAGGACGAACGAATTCATGATGATGTTGGAAAGATTAAGAAATCCTAGCTTTGACTTTAAAAGAAATGAAAAGATGATTTTGGGGATGAAACAACTACGACTAGATGCAAATTTTAGAGTAACAACTAATGAAACTAAGAACTAACAATATGCAGCTATGCTAATTAAACTAAATGCTGATGATAAATGGATTAAAGATTTAACTATGAGATGAGAACAAGAGGTTGGGCTACAATCCCCCACACCCTAGTAGTTCACTTCATAGGATACTAGATTTTAAATAAACCTGGTCTTTATTAATCCTAAGCATTCCATATATGATGGATCGTAGCCCTCAACATATGAAATCAAAGGTAAGAATAAAGCAGTGTCGCATTAAAAGATACGCGCGTCATACTCTTAAGCATCTCTATTACCTAGGGCAAATGAGATCAAAAGTCCTACGACGGTTGCAATAGTTACGCAACACGATTCATCTAAGATTTTAATTCAAAAGTTTATTTCCCATTATGGTGAATTACATCGGTTGGGGTTCATGCATCCCAACCCTTAGAAATTTAACTGGACATGATTAAACTAGAGAAAAACATGGTTTTGAAGAGATAAAACATTAAGTCCAAAGAAAATAGATGAAAAGAGAATTTCAGAATCAAACCAGTAATCTAATAAATTAGCTATTGAAGAATTAAAGGAAGAATGTTACTTGTATTGAAGAAATCAAAGTGAAATCTTACAACAATGATTCTTATTGTAAAACTAGGGTTTTTTACTATAAAAACCCACTACTCCTAATTAGCCACCTAAAATATCGAACTCCTATTATTATGTAACAACCTAGCATAAATAGCTCCGAAATTTTCAAGAGATTCACCCGCTTAAAACTCTGAGAAAACGAAAAGAAACTTTGAGAAAATCCAATGCGGTCTGGATCCATCGGGCAAGGCGGTCTGGATCCCCCATTTATTTCAAACAGAACTTTAGGCAAGGGCGGTCCGGATCCTTTTTGGAAAAAAGGTCCGAATCGCACCCCTTTTTTATTTAGAACATTTTAGCCATTCGGTCCGGTCCTTTTTGAATAAAAGGTCCGGATCACCTCCATTTTTCATACAGAACTTGCTGGGGAACCGGTCCGGATCCTTTTCTGGGCGGTCCGGGCCACCTGCCAAATTCATGCAGGGATCTTTTCTGGACTTTTCTCATCTTCAAACGCCTGTAACTTTTTCACCGTAGCTCGGATTAACGTGTCGTTTCTTCCTATGTTCTTGTAATTGAAATATTTTCAACTATCTAGTTGGCCTCGCTTACGGAATAAGGTTACAAAATTACAAAATTTCCTTTTGACTTTCCTTAATTGATTTCTTTATCCACTTTTCCAATTTCTTTCTTCCTCAATGCTTTAAATACCTGCAAAACTCATGAGAAATGTACGAAACTAGATGTACTTGCTAAAAGGAGTCAGTAGTAAGGAAATGCAATAATTCAACTCATTTTGCCTTACTCGAAATGATAAAAGTCCCTAAATTAAGAGGATAAATTCGGAAGAATTTGAGCCTAATCAATCTTCCTTCTTAAGAGACTCCTTTAATGGATAGGTTATGAGGAAGACTATCGTGTGGTTATTAAAATAGTGTCCCCACTTTATGGACATGCCATATTCTCAATAGATATATATTTGGCTTCTGCCTTAGGGAGAGTATGGATGACATAGTATACTGATCTTTGTTATCCATCTTGCAATCATACCAGCGCTACGTTGGTCGCATGTTGTGAGATGGCTAGGTATATATAAAGATCTCTTCAATCATAGGAACTGACAGAAAGGGAGGAGATCCCAAGTATAGCCGAATTCCCTCGAGTGCCCGATCTCATTAATCTATCCATACTATTGAGCTTGCCTTCTTTAATGCTCGAAATAAATGTTGACATTTGTCCAACGACCTAGATATAAATCAATTTAATGCGACCAATATGCTGTTGAGGACGTGCATGTCCCTGATGGTGGCTGACTTTCTGATGATGCATAGAGCCTTGATTTGATCAGGATTTGATTATATCCCTCTCTGTGTCACTAAATATCCAGGAACTTAATATAGCTAACCCTAAAGACACATTTGGTGGAATTTAGCTTCATCTTATATTTTCTGAGGATCTCAAAAGTATTTGTTAAATCCTTGATGTGGTCGGTTACCTGCTTGCTCTTAATGAGCATATCATTGATGTAGACCTCCACAGCTTTATCGATCTACATCTTAAACATCTTGGTCACAAGACATTGATAGGTTTCCCCAATGTTCTTTAAACCAAATGACATAACTTTATAACAGTAAATCCCTAAGGTAGTGAAGAATGAGGTTTTCTTTTGATCTAACAAACAGTGGTATCAGATGATATCCAGAGTACGCATCCATGAAACTCATGCACTGATGTATGATTATTATATCTATTTGTTGATTAATCCGAGGCAGTGGAAAATCATCCTTTGGGCAATGCCAGTTAAGATTGGTTAAGTCTACACAAAACCTCCACTTTTTGCTCTTCTTCTTAACCACAATATTATTGGATATCCAGTTTGGTAATCAAACTTCTATGATGGAGCCGGCCAAGAGGAGGTTTTCGAATTTGCTTTCCATAACTTTGACATTTTCTAGTGCTGACTTCCTTGGCTTTTGTTTGCTCGATTGAATGGTTAAATCGACAGGCGATATACAGGTCTATGTTTAGGATATCATAGGGTTCCCACATGAATACGTTGACGTTGGTTATGAGGAATTGGATGAGTTGCTCTACTTCATCCTTGGGTATTCTAATTCGATTATAAAGGCTTTGTCTGGTTGGGATGAATCAATAAAAATAATGATGAGTTCCTCTATTACTCATTCCACGAGGGCCACTCGGGTTTTATTAACCCCCATCCAAATGGCTTTTGGTTGCTATTTCTGTTAGTTGTCTTCTGTATCATCATCATCATCATCATCATCATCATTCTGACTCTTCTTGGACTGGTTCTACTTTATCTTGATGGAAGTTATAAAGTAGCTACAAGCTGTTGCCTGATCTCTCTTAATTTCCAAGACTCCCTAACTGATCAAGAATATGAGCTTTTAATGAAAGCATGAAGGGATGACCCTCGTAATGTGGAGCCAACCTCTGCCTAGGATGGGATTATAAGGTGACTATTATTGGATGACATGAAATTATATCTCATAGTTGACAGGGACGACTTTAATTGGCAGATTGATCTTCCCCAAAGGGGTCTCTAGATTCCTGTTGAAGCCTATCAATAGCCTAAAATTGGTATCCAAATCTTAAATGGCATAGTCAAATTTGAGCAGCAAACTCAATTCATGATCTTCGATGAGCTTCCTTGATTGATCAAAATCCTCTTGACATCCGAATTATCCACTCGCATAGTCAGGACCAAAGATTCTTTGTGTGAAAAATTCATACCAACTTGATCTTCATAAGTGAAAATGATGTCCCAATTAAAGTATATGTCTTTTTGTTCCCTCTTGGAAAGTATGGGCTTGAACACTTCCACTTGGAATGCCTCTTGGATGCAGACTGTAATATATACCTTCTCTCCAATCCTTTTGCCAGTACACAGTGAATGATCGGTGTAGACGTGAATAACTATGACCATCCCTGAAGGTAGGAGATAGTCATCCTCCTTCTGTACCGCATTCACCCTGGTCGAAGGCTGGGTCTTGGTTGTATTGATATACTCCTTGAGATGACCATCTTTTATGAGTTCCTCTAAATATTTCTTGAACATCTTATAATTCTTTGTAGACCTGTCAACGGGTCGGTTTGGGTCATGTACGGGTTACGGTTCAAAATACCCTAACCCATACACAACCTGTTAAGTCTAACATGTCTAATGACAATACCCAAACATGAACCGTTAATATTAATAGGTACTCAACCCGAACCGTTACCACCCGCTAATATTAATGAATCAGTTTGAATCTAAACGTTAGTCTTTAATAAATTAAAAATAATCGATTTTAATTGTAATTCTTATTAGGTATAGGTTGGGTGACCTTCTAGTACCCGTTAATCTCAAAGGATTTAGAAATAATGGGTTCAATGGTTATTCTTATCGGGTACGGGTTAGGTGACCCTATAGTACCCGTTAGTGTTAACGGGTATTAATGGGTAGAAACAGATTAAAATGAGTACAAGTAAATTTCTAAACCCAAACCGTTAGTGTTAACGGGTCTACCATGTTAACCTGTTAATGACCCAAACCAATTAATGCTAAACCCATTAACTTATAATTTTGTGCCGGGTCGTGTCGTGTTAACGGGTTATTATGTTTTTGGACTGGTCTAATTCTTTGTAAGGTGTCCATGGTCCTGGTGATATTTGCACTTGAGGTTATCATTCCTGCCTCCAAGATTACTATCCATCTCTAACGATTTCTTAAAGTATAGGTTGTCTATGATCTATGTATGCAGCTTGTGGACAAGCTCTTTGAAGAAATTCTACGCTACTTGGAAACTGCTTCTGTTGGTCCATGGCTTGGATCGTCCTTTATCAGTGTCATTTCATGACCCCTTCTTCGTCGGAGCACACAGATTTTCTCCTTTGGAGGTATTCTTCGTGTCTTTTTTCTTTGTCTTCTTATAACTCTGGTTAACCAGAACCTTTGTAGTGATGAGTTCATCCTCGACTTTGGCATATTTTTAAATACATGCCATAAGATGATCCATAGTTGATGTCGAATTCTTTATCAAAGATTAATGGAGATATTTTAATCCGGAAAGGCCAAACTTGAAGGAAAAAATGGCGAGTTGTTCATTGCACTCGTTTATCTCATTTAACAATTCCTAGTATTGCTCTACATATTACCTGGGGGATTATCCTCTTTTTTTAAGAATGATCAATGAGTCAACCTCCTTGACCACTTTGTTGTTAGTAACAAAGCGAGTCATAAACTGTTTGGTTAACTCTCTGAATGGGCATACTCATATGGGGGATATCTTCCCAAACCACTTTAAGTTAATCTCTCCTAGAGTCGAGGAAAAGACTCAACATATGAGGGCATTATGATGATTCCAAAGAGACATCGTTTGCCGATAATGTCTGATATGATGGGCATAATCCACCTTCCTAAATAAGTATTTATTTTTAAAACAAATAAATTCTTTGGCAGCTCTGAGGTCTCTATATCCACAACGAAGGGTAAGGTGGCGCCGTGCCCTAATTCTTTTCTAACAAGGTCTTTCGGAGCCATACCAAATTTGGCTTCAACCTTCCATCTAAATCCTTCTTAATGATACTTCAGATCTCGTCACACCCAATTCTATTCGAAGAGACCCTGGGGAGAGTCGATGGAGTTTTTTATGAAGACTCATTTGGCCAAACTAGTGGACAGTTACGGCTAACGGAATTATAAGTCGGTGACCAGTAGATATATCGCCGGTTATAGTGCACCATGACTTTGAAACCTAACTAGTATAGATGGACATGTTGTTTCTCGGGGAACAAATTATTTTTTTGTGTCATTACAGAGTGTGATAGTTGGAGCTACGCTCTTATAATTTATCAGTTAGTTTCCTCCTTAAACTGGAAATCTTTTCATTATGGTGGTCAAACCTTTTTTCATAAATATTGACCAATCAGGACGCTGCTCTCCCCGTGGGTCATTCAACGGAGGGAGTATAATACCGGCGACTGGGTATAGGCATTCTGGACGAATGCCCCCTTGACTTAGATTGTCTGGGAGGTGAAGTGAGTCTGGAAGTAATTTTCTCCCTCCTGACAACTCGTACCTCAGACAGAACATATCTTTTGGCATGTGAACGATGAGATTGGTTAGCACCCATATTTTTTTTATAGGGAAGATGTTTTCACGATGGTGAGAATACAAAATTTCCCATAGACGGTGCCAAATTATAGGGGCTATGAAACCTACAATAAAAGTAATATTATACTTTGTCCGCCCCAGAAATATGAATGAAGTAAAGAAAGGACACGGTGTATACGTAGTTCTGCAGATTGTCCTGCCTACGTCCATGTGGAAGGGAGGGAGAGTTGCTTATTTCTTGGAAGAACAAAGGAAAATTGGAGTGATAGGTTTGTTAGATTAGAGACCAAGTCGTCGTGAGCAAGATACAAGTCAATATCCCCAAATCAGGTGAGGTACCCTTTATTTACAAGTACAAGGTTCCTATGAATCTAGGTCTCTCTACTTTGAGCTTATCTTTAGGTGATAGAGTTGTGTTATGATTAAACATCCATGGTACATGGTGATCCTCCTAGATTATAATATAAATCCTCCTTATTATTCGATCGACTACACCTTCTGGTCTTTGAGCGTCATGTGTCGATATACATATGGCGTAAGCAGCTACATTTCCCTTCGGAATCTATTAATGTAATCCTAAAATAAGATGTGTTAATACACAAACATAATTTCATGATTAAAATTAATCAAAATAATGACCCTAGTTTACGTACTGATGAACTCATGGAAATTGGTTAATAAATCAACAAATTAAACCATGAATCCTTGTAATCCAACTTTCAAATTACCTGATATGAATCATATTGGTTGTAATATGTAAAAGACCTAAGTTTATTACAATGATTGAATAGAATTTGTAGGTTAATTGAATCATTCTTGTGTAAAAGAAGAAGTTAGGGTTACTTTTATAAATTCTATAATTAGACCTTTAATTGTGTTACAAATAATCTAAAGCTTATATAAATATGTTGCTATCACTTATTTGTTGATTATATATGGAGAAGAAGAGTTAATTTTGATATTTAGAGGTTGTATGGTTTGGAAATTTTCAGTTATGGCCACCATGGGGAAAACAAGAGGTAAAAGACCAAACTGGGCCCGTCGGACCGATCTAGCCCAGGCCGAAATTAATCTTCCCTATGGCCTTTCCCTGTTTGGGTTTGTTTTAGAATTTTTTGTGAAATTTGAAACCAGGTTAATTTGGGGACATTTTTGCTAAATAAAAATAGTTATAAACCTATAGGTTGGTATATTGATATCTAAGTTTTGGAATCCTTGGGGATCGGGTTAATACTTATATAATCGATTAATATTTAATTCGTGTAATAACTAAAAATAGAAGAGATTGAACTTATGATTCATTGCATAGGGTTGATTGTCGATTTATGTGAATCATACCACAAGTTTGTGTGCTCATGGGTATCCTACAAGTAGGAATTTGATGGGGTACATATGATGTGATCACTCGGGATCTACCTAAATTTTAATACTTAAATACTATGTCCTGAGGCATCCATCTCTCGATTTGGGACAATGGGATTGGATCCTCTCGTATAACATTGGGTAGGATCGTATGTTTGGTGGGATATCATAATTATTTTCCTTTAATGTTATTATGATGTTATAGGGTTGGAATATCCTATAATTATAACTAGTAGTGCCACGAGTGATCCTTGAAAGCAATACAGATAGGCCTTCTCACTTTGATCTTGGGTTTTATATAAACCTATGTGATTTGGATGTGAGTGGGGTGTACTCACTTTGATATCACATTGCGTGGTTCCCATTTATTGTTACATTATGATTACACAATATACGTATAACGGTAATTATAACTTGGAAACTGTCAAAGTAAGTTTACTTTAGTAAAGATGAAATTATGTTATATGGGCCTTATTCAGGTTTGAGATTATAACTACATACTTATTTAGGTTGTTTGGGTTGGGATAACTTAAATTTAATATTGGAGGAAGATGTATTCTAATTATTGTGGTCCATATATTTTTATGAATTGTAGATTTGCTAGGTTTAATCCTATCTATGGAATTGCTTTTACAAGTCCCAATATGCCTCCATAGCCTCCGACCTGCGCATTCATTGTTGGAGACTTCTCTAGTATTCAGTTTCAATTCCATTTTCTATTCCTAAGATGTAGGTGTTGATCATGTATCTCACTTTTATTACAGCATTCTACTTTTGGGTATTCAGATTACCTTTATGTATTCAATTTTTATTCGACTTGGAAATTGTACTAAAAAATTGAATGCCTTTATTTATATTCATATAATTGAACATAGGATTATTATGAGTGATTTATTTTCCAGTGTGGGGATTTATATTTCATTATGGATTGAATGGTATCAGAGATATATGTGTTAATTATTGATCTTTATTGTGTTGAGCATTGATATCATTGATATCATTATTTATTTAGTTCAATCATGCTTATAATGTTACTAATTATTTTGACTCTCATACTCCTTATATTTAAAATTGATCAATCTATTTATGAATTTTACAGGGTGTCACAGTTTGTATCAGAGCATTCAAGGTTCTAGTGTACTATGGTTTTGAGTTGTCCAACGTTTTTTTGCATTGCGTTCTTTGACTACCATATAGCTAAACTGTTTACGATTTTTTACCTTTTCTCGTACGTTTACTAACACGCTTTTGTTTATCGCCTTTTAGATAGGAAACATGAGTAGAGGAAGGGCACGATGTAGGCAGTCAATTTCCACCGATCCAAAGGGAACACAGCCCCAGCCACAGCCATAGGGTCAGGCACTATTACTTGGGATGACGGATTTGACCACCGTCATCGCACATACCATAGTTATTACTATGGTTGTCATGCGATAGGATCAACCACCACTCACCACCCCTTGTTTCCACACTTTTTGCAGACACTACATTGACTTGGGAGAAAGTGAGGAGTTCATTACTGACAAGATAAACATTTCAACTATGACCATATCACAGTTCTGGATGATGTTCGAGAGTAAGTATTTCTCACTTGATGTTCGCACTAGCCTGAGGAGAGAGGGGTTGAGGCTCTTACAGGGTGATCGTGTCGTGGTAGAGTATGAGAGGGAGTTCACCCACCTCTCACTATCCCAAGAGATTGATACAAAGGAAAATAAGATGGATAAGTTCATCAGGGGACTTATTTGGAGGACTAAGCAAGTGTTACTGTGTAACCCGACCTTCACTGCTTACTCCCAAGTAGTGGAAGCGACTCTCTTACATTTCCAAGATAGGGCTCCTAACAAAGAGAAGTTAGGGACCGAACAAGGGGCAAAGACAGAGGACAATGGTTAGTATTACCGATCTCAGGGAGGTTCACACCAAGAGACACTAAACTAAAAGAGCAAAAATGTCACGTTTTCCATCCGCGTGCTGTCACAGTCATTGATCGTGATAAAAAACACACGCGTGTTTTGTCATGATCAATGATCGTGACAAACCTTGACACGATCTTATCACGGTCCTTGACTGTGATAAGGACCATGACAAAAGTGTCGGGATTTCATCCCTAACCACCCCACTTTCCCCCCTAAAACACATATTTTCCCGCCTCTCTCACATCAACACGGTTGTCACTCTTTCCTAGGTAAAAAATTCACCATTGTTTCACCCAAAGGTATGATATACACATTTGACTTCGATATATATATATATATGTATGTATGTAGTTGTAGTTGTTGAATACATGTGTTTGTTTGTTATATTTACCTGTATGACTTTGATATTGTTAGAAAACAACTTGTGCATAATCTAGGTTTGAACAATTTGACTTTGATATTTGTTTGAGCATGAAAATATGTGTTTGTTTGTTGTAAAATAGATGTATTTACATGTATATCTTGATATTATTAGAAAATAACTTGTGAAACACCTAGGTTTGAAGGTTTAAACAATTTGACTCTAACATTTGTTGGGGCTTAAATATATGTGTTTATTTGTAGTAAATATAATCATTTTGGGTAAAAAAAATAATTCGTGGGTTTATTTAAAAATGTGAAGGATTTTTGAAATCGATATATATATATATATATATATATATATATATATATATATATAATATGAATAATTTGTGGGTTTATAATAATTTGTAATCAAGAACATAATGAATGTTCTACAATAATTTTCAATTTGATATGTATACATGGCTTTGGGTTTTAATCTACATTTTGAAAATTGAATTCGATTGGCTTATAATCTAATTTCGTATATACACGACTTAGGGTTTCAACATGATAGTACTTCAACATTTTTATTCAAACCTAATAGGTTGTTAATTATATTACACTAGTGTCTGACTTAACTAATGATTCAACTACCCATGGAGTTTAACTAATGATTCAACTACCCGCAGGGATAACCTAACTTATGAAAACTCCCCTTTTGATCACACATGGTAGGTAACGATCCCTTAAAGTTTTTATGGGGTATTCACTTGCTGGTGCACTTATACGATAAGGCACTTGTTTATGGCCTAGTAAGATATCAATGGATATACCCATTTGAAATATCGATGAAAGTTTCAAATAGTATGTTTATAATACTAGGTGCATTGATGGATCCATTGCGGAGGAATGCATTACTATAGAGGCATCAGTGTTCGCTAGGGAATATATTCACGGTCCTAACATTGTATATGATGGAAATGAATTCACTCATGAGGGTGGTAAAGTCATGGGCAAATGAGTTAAACTAACAAGTTTACAATATGAGCAAGTGACCCATTCTATGTTTTAAACCCATGAAGATGATGATGAATGGAGAGAGGAAGTTCGTGTTGTAATTTTACTTTGTGTTGTTATCTTATATACATGTTCACCTTCTTGATAAATTTTTTCATTCAATGTAGAAAATATAATGCGCATGGGCACAACAAAAAATGAAGGATGATTTCACATTGAGACAGTGAGTTTAGACTTTGGGTGTCACAAGAGGTAATTATTAGGTCAAATATTCCTTATTACATGATAAATAATTGTAAGATTTAAAACTTATCACATTAACTTATGTAACCCATAATTTGAGTTGTTGAATAATGTTAATGCCATGTCAAGGCTTGCTCGTCTTGCCACTGGACCCAATTTCATGGCACACAATTATAAGAAGTATCGATTGAATGGTTATGTATTCTTGTCGAGGTTGTATGAGAAAGATACGTCATTACAAAATAATGACATTTCATATAAGGCTTTTACATATTTCAGGGCGAGTGCCAAACATAAAAACCCCGTTGAAGCAGAAATGACTTACTATGGTGTAATTCAAAACATTTTGAGTTAGACTATATATATTTCAAATAGATTGTATTTTACTCATAGGATTAGAGCAGGCTGGGTTAAGTGGAGAAGTGGTACCAGCATTTTGTGTGATAGGCGTATACCTTTGAAGTTAAAGGAAATTTTTTATAAGATGGCCATTAGACCTGCCATGTTTTATGGGACAGAGTGTTGGGCAATCAAGAAACAAAATGTGCAGAAAATGAGTGTGGCGGAGATGCGAATGCTAAGATGGATTTGTGGTAAAACTCAAAAGGATAAAATTAAAAATGAACAAATTCGTGAAACGGTAAAAGTAGCTCCGATGGAAGATAAATTGAGAGAAAATCGACTTAGATGGTTTCTACACGTCAACGAAGACTAATGGATGCTCATGTAAGGAAGAGTGATTTAGTTAGTATTGATGGTAACACAAGGGGTAAAGGTAGGCTAAATTGACTTGGTGGGCTATTATAAAAAAGGACATGATGTCATATGGTTTAACCGAAGATATTGCACTGGACAAAATGGAATGGAAAAATAGGATTCATGTAGTCGACCCCAAATAACTGGGAAAAGGCTTTATTGAGTTGAGTTGAGTTGAGTTGAGATTGTGTTTTACCGTGATTGGGTAAGAGTTAAGGACAAAAATTCTGTAAATTTGATTCGGGTACCGATTTAATACTAGTGGACCTGTCCGAGATGAAGAGTAAGCCATTTTTTATGCACATGAAAAGATCAAGCAAGCATTTTACTCGGAGTATATCAACAACGAATCACGGTCAGTCTCCTTACACACGCCCAAACATTTAACCAGTAGTGTGGTTGTAAAATGTATTGAGGATTCCAATTTGTAATGTAATTCGTGGTATATAGTTTGAAATATTTTCAAATATTAATTTATTGTTTGTTAACTCTAATATTGGTTGTTATATTAAAACAATTGTGTGAGTATTTTGCTTTTATTATTATATCCTGATTGAGTATTTTCGTTTGATTCACTAATGAAAACAAGTGTGTGGAATAGCTTTGTGTTATTTAAATTCTTATAGCCCAAATTTGAGTATTTCTATTTGATTTATGTTATATATTATGCTACTAAAGCATATTGCTTTATGGGTGACAAGGGATCTTCTAATAATAATCCCATACGCTTATAAGAATTTAAGTTTGGGCGTAATATTTATAAAACAAAAAAAAGTGGGGGTGACGAGGGATCTTCTAACAATAATCCCATCAAGTTCGGTAAATATGGAATTGTAGTTGAAAACAATACTAGTCTACATATGAGGGCGTTAGAGTTATTGAATTCAGTAATTGGTTTTGAGTGAGAAGATTGGAGGATCGTGTCCGTAGAGTTTAAGATGTCCGTTTTGGGGGGTCTTATAGGTATGAAAATCTCAATATTTATATTAATTAATTGACTTTAATATAAGATTTTATTATTATGTTTTTTTAGTGTTAATTAAATAAGTTTTCTATATTACATGTTTGCTGTACAATAATAATTCAATTTGTCCCTAAAATCACAAGACAATGTATTGACGGGTGTAGTAGACAATGGAAGACATGAAAGAAGAATTTACGTGCCTGTTATTTCGTTAAAGATCGAGACTTTGTGCTTTTATGTACGGACACCGTCTCAAAGAAGGATCCAATCACGTTGGTCAATTGGTAGAGGTTTGTGGATATTGACGCTTTCGATAGACAATTATCCTCATGTGGATCAAGCAGGATTAATTAGTCAAATATGGTGGACCTGCGCTACTCTAGGCGGACATCTTACTCGGAGGTTAAGCATAGGATGGTAAGTAAATTGATTAAATTACACTTTGTTTAGTGGTAAGTATATTAATTTAATTCTGTCACACTTTGCTTTAATTTGGTCGCATTTTTCAAGAGGCTTGGAGTGGACCGAGGGGGATCGAATGCTATATAAAGATTCGAATGAAGAAGGGTGAGTGTGCTAATTCGAAAGATGCCAAGACCATCGTAAGTTATAATTGAAATTATATTGTCAATTTTAAATTGTTTATTAATAATCTTTTCAAAGTTAAAAACGTGCTTTTATATTGTTTTAGGAAAGGCTGAAGGCGGACACCCAGAGCGATGCATCCAAGTCATCTCTAAGTACAGATGAACTGACATAAGTGGTGGGCCAAGATAAAAAAAGATCCACTAGGGGTGTCAGCTCCCGGATAGGAAAGTCAAATCCAATGTCCCTGTCTGGTAGTAACAATGGGTTTTCCTCGAAGTTCGAAAAGTAAAAATAAGACACGAAATCAAAATTGGAAAGTCTCCAACAAACAGTGAACCAAATGTTTAAATGATTCAAACACGCAGTCACGAATAAAGATAAAGGGAAGAGGTAGGTAAAGGATATAGGAAAATGTAAGGAAAAGGCAGGTGAGGGAACCACTACTCCATCCCCTCACCGACTCCGATCGACTCATCATCCCCGTATGACATGTACCCAACTATCCTAACTTTATTATATCCAGTTGGGAAGATAGTATATTTCCTTGACATGTGTGAAGGTAACCTAATTGCAAGGCAATGAAGGATATGAGTATCACTCCTTTTACCATGGGGCACAATCGTCCAATATAAGATTTTGAATCTTGGGTCTGGGTCACTGAGATTATGGTGGGGGAAAGAGGACGAGGTATTATGGTTGGACCAGCAAGCCGGTGTTCGGCATATTGACGACACATTGGGGGCATACATTATTTAATAACTTTTCTCCTCAAGCCTTATTAATTTTTTTATTGGAATGGGTGTATTTTGAAATTTGTAGGTATTAACTTAAAATTTGTGCATTTTGGTTTTGATTTCATTACTATGTTGTATTATATTATTGATTGCGTTGATTTGGTTTGCACAAAAACATGACTTATTCGAAACAGGTTCAGTGCTAGGAAGTAGCTACCGTCCAATAATTTTTTTCACCTTCAACAGATTTGTCACGGTCAAGGACCGTGACAAAATTATAGAAAAAATAAAGGTCATTCGCACGTACTTAATTTTGGTCCATGAACACGACCATAATACATTTCATCATTGACTCCCATCGTGCACAAAACCAAAAGTTAATCGTGCTCATGGGTAAGTTTTGACTTGTCATGGTCAAAGATAGTGATAAGAAAGACCGTGATAATTTTTAAATTATCAAAGTCGTTGACCGTAATAATTCTTGGTTAGACCCATTTATTAGTGATTTACCCAGTGTAAAAAGGACCATGATAAAGGGTATTTTTCATGTTCAATGACCATGATATAAGGCATTGTCAGCCCCATAATTATCACGGCCCTTGACCATGACAACTATCTTTTGTTAGTGTTTTTTATCGTGATAAAATGGCCCACATGGTGTTGTAAAAGGGGATTAGAACAGGGGGAGTAGCTCTTTAAGAGGCTCCAAGGTTAGGATGACCATAGGTGTCAGTGCCACTAGGGCCAAGGATATTAGGGTCAGTAGGGCCACGACCACCCGGGACTGGTCCGCAAAGGTTAGAGTTAGTAGGACTAACCATAAGGGCAGGGACAATAAGCCCACCAACAGGGCCTCCATTTTGATGGTACCTTAGAGGGAATTTATACACTTGTGGCATGAGGGGACACTATTTTAAGATATCCCATAAGGGAAACCCTGTCGAATAAGGCTAGTTCCAGCAGGGGTAGCATCAGGCGTTACCCATCCCACCTCAGTTTTAGACTTTGCCAATGCTCTAACCATGTTATTGGATTTGATAAATAGAGTGTTCTGACTGTACTTGGATCAGTTCATTATCTTATTAATTAAAGACATTTTGGTTTATCTACAGTCTAAGGATGAACATGCACATTACTTGAGGATGGTTTTGCAGTCACTTTGGGATCACAAGTTATATGCTAAATTCTCAAGTGTGGATTATGTTTGTAAGAGGTACAATTTTGGGGGAATATCTCATCATAGACTTGGATTATTTGGATCCCAACAATATGTCGATCGTAATGGAGTGGGCATGGACTATAGAAGATATTGAGGTCAATAGATTCTTCAGATTGTCAGGGTATTATAGGTACTTCATTAAGGGGTTCTTGAAGATTCCATTAATGCACCTCACACAAAAGGGGGTACCATTTGTTTAGGATGACCATTGCCAGAGGGCCTTTGAGGAGATAAAAGAGAGGATCACGACTGCACTTGTACTTGCCTTACCACACGACGTGGAGGAGTATATTGTTTACACAAATGCATCATTACTAGTACTAGGATGGGTCCTTATGCTGGAGGAAAGGCCCATATATTACACTTCCCATAGTCTTACCACATCCAAGATTTGGAGTTGGCTCCGATAGTTTTTTCGCTTCGCATTTGGAGTAATTACTTATTTGGTGAGAGATTCACACTATTCTCAGACCATAAGAACCTGCAATATCTATTCACTCAATAAGAATTGAACATGCTATAGAGGAGGTGGAGGAAGTTTGTGAACGACTACCACTTCTCCATTCAGTATCATCCGTGGAAGGTGAACATGGTAGTAGACACATTAAGACACCGACCGACAATGAGTCTAGAAGCTCTATGGGAAGATCATGGGGATAATGTACTGATTTTATGGGCTAAATAGTGGGATAATTTATATATTATAGATACAACATAGGCAATATTAGTAGTAATGAGGATTGCACCCGATATTGTGTTACCGGTGATTCAGGCCCAAGCATTAGAATCCTTTTTGTTATGAGAAGGTGGAAAAATAGTTGTCCGAATGAGTTCCTTTTCATTAGATTATCTCAAACGGAGTATTGTGATTCTAGGTGAGATTGGTTGTTATAAGAGCAAGTTTAATAATTGCTCATTTTATTTTTATTCGGCTTATCTCGATACACCCTCTGCACCTTCATAACCATTTTCACGTATTCAAAGAGAAGAAATTGATGACATTTGGAAGATTGAAAACAACATTCAAAAGAGTTATGAGGTTGTTTAGTAAAGACTTTAATTATCCAAGGGTTATTTTTAAAGAGTTTGCATTTAAAAGTTTTCAAAATGTTTTAAAATAATTTTCAAAGAATTTTTGAAAAACTCGCTGGTTAAACGAGATTGGTATGTCGCCCGAATGATTGCATAGGGTCGTTAGAATGAGGTTCCCACATTCGAACGGGATCTGGATCGATGCCTTTTGATTACTCTCTGGAATGTTGTTCGAAGTTACATTGGAAACTGTTCTAAGGAGAAAGGGTGCATCGTTTGAACGAGGTGGAAGTTCATTCGAATGAGTATGCGTGTTTTTATTTTTTTAAACAAATCTTTTCTAACCTTTAACCCTTATCTCTTTGAAAAACTTTTTGTATAAATAGAGATGCAAAAATTAAACTTTTTTCTAAGACTTTTTAGTGTTATTTTTGTGATCAAACTGTATTGTTTTTATCCAAACCCCTTGGATCTTTGAAGATTACTTTTTTAAATAAAAAGAACACATTCAAAGTTTAAAAACTCTTGTAGAGATTTTCTCCACTGCTGAATCATGGAGTCGAGGCTCTACTGCTGAATAAGAAAGGAATATAGATTCCTGAGGCTGATCGATAAATATCGAGACAACATCATTCCGTTTTTAGGGTTTGGGAGGACATTAGGATTCATTGTCTTAGAGGTTTTTTATTGTAATTAGATTTTCGATTTTGTTTTATACCGAAATAGCCAAAAGGGAGATTTGTAAGAGCAAGATTTTATAATTGCTCATAGATTAGGATTTTTGTTAGTTTTGGCATATCTCATTACAATCCGACATCTTAAACCGAACATACCCATTACCTCCAAGTTCATTCGAAGATAAGTTAGTGATCGAGCTCCGTTTCTGGATTCATTATCGACACTTTATGGAGGTAAAAGACTTGGGGTTTTTTCATGGATTACTATAAATCATATTTTAGGATGTTTAACTTTAAAATCGAGGCTTTTTTATAAACGGATTTTAAAAAGATTTTTTAAGTCTCGTTCGAACGAGATATGTGGTATAATTTGAATAAACTTCAAACGATATTCAAACGAAACATCCCTGCCTTGACATAGATTTTTCATTCGAAGCTCGTGAGAAGGCAATGAATGAAAAGAGGATTTTATTAGAATGAAATTGGATGTCGTTTGAAAAAATCTATTATTTCCGTTTAAACGAGGTCTAATTTTGTTCGAACGACCTCGCTGCCTCGAAATTTGTGATTTTGTTATAAAAACTTATTTTATCCTGAATTTCTCAAGAACTTTTGCAAAAATGATTTTTCAATACCCGTTCCAAAAGTTCTCATATATGGTTTTTCCAAACCACTTCGTGTTTTCCAAATCTTACATCCCTCTATATGATTTGTAATTTTTTGAAATCCTATTTTCCATAAACCTTGCATGAACCCTTGTAGAGTCCATATCTACTGCTGACTTGTGGAACCAAGGTTTTACTCCTGAAGAAGAAGGCTGATCGGTGGATACGAGGGAAGACCGCTTTCTGTGGATGGCACTGTACTGGACCGTATTCTATAGAAGATTTGGGCATTACACTTAGTTGTGCTGAGTAGTTTGTAAGTCGATTATGTCTGTTAAAATCTTGTACAATGCTGAATTAAAGGTTTTCCCGAAAGGGATTTTTTCCTACTTCTTCGCGCAGTTGCCTGCTTGGTTTGCTTTATTTTTGCTGGACCATATCTTTGAATGCGCACTAAATTATTTAAAAAATAAAATTTGGGAAAATTTAATTTTTATGTGGTTAGCCTAAAATACGAATCAATCCATAGAATCTCACATTCTCAGTAGTGACGATCGATATTCGATTATTGCATTCGGACACTAACTTATCCTCACTCGAAGTCTTGAGAATGTAAAAGATGGTGAAGTGGGGTGTAATGGAAAATGCCAAACTAAAATCTAATGAGAAATCATAAAACTTGCTCTTACAAATCTCCCCCTTCTACTATTCCGGTATAAAATGAAATAACTCCTAAGACAAGTTCTACTAATGTCCTATCTAAACCCAAAAAGAAAGAGACACTTATATAATTGTCTATGTCAAAAATATTCATCGTGTAGTCTATGATATCATCAGTGTGGAAAAAGACCAACACACGTAAAATAAGGAAATACCGTGACAAAAAGAGTTTATAGAAAACAAAACTCACCCTCAATATGTTCTCCCCATTTTTGTTCGTAATAGAGAAAGGGTTAAAAACTAAACCTGAAAAGTTACATCACGAGAATCCGAACATGAAATATCATCACATAGAATAAACAATTAATCATATGCGATGAAACTTCAATAAACCAACAAACTATTTTCTAAATTCTTTGAAAATTTGGAGTATATATAAGTATACATATAAGTACAAATACAAACAGTCACGCCATGGAGTAGCACGATAATATCTGAAGCATAGATACGGAAAGAAATTATGTGAACTGAGTGCATAAAAAAGTCAACATAGGCATACATTTCGATGGTGCACGAAGAAAAAGAGATACTCTTAAAGAAAGAACTCAATTCAACCTTTGATGTAAAAGAATTGAACGAAGTGAAATTGACACAACTCATACAAAATATCATGAATTTCAATGCTTCTCAAATTAATAATGCTAAACTATTTAATATTTTTGAAGAAATTTTGTTGTGCAAGCCTATTGATCTTTAACTAATAATACCCTCAAAATATCACATTTTAAGCATAAACTCTCATTTTTTTTTGAATAAATCATATTTATAATGTATAATGAAGCATCAATGGAACAAAATTGGCCTTGGCACTTATGTTTTTATGTGCCAAAATCAACTTTTAGGCTCTTTCCAATGGTGGACTTTGACGCAAAGAAGACTCCTTTTTTCGTAGACCCTTTACATTGCTTAAACATAAATCAATTTTCCAGTAAAAAAGATCCGGGCAATGATTTTTACATGCACAAACAGTTCCTAGTACATTTGGCTCGCTATTAAGCACAATTGAGATGAGAACATCCTATTCGATATATGATAAGCAAGTACAATGTTCAAAAAGTTTGTCTATGTGCCCTAATGTTCTTTGTACTATAATATTGGATGGAGTTATGAGAAATATAGATTGCACTTGTATTATCACAAGAAATGGTCATTCTGCCTTGAGTAATCCCATAATCTTCCCATTTGTTTCATCCATAAGAGTTGTGTGCACTAATTCTTGATGCTAATGTACTCGACCTTTGTCGTGGATAAAGAAAATGAGTTTTACTTCTTGCTCAACCAGGAGACAAGAGCATTCCCAAAGTAAAAGAATCCACCCGATGTGCTTTTATAACCATTAACATCCCGACCCAATCGGCATCCGAATAAGCCGATAAACGGCCATCAGTATAAAAAAAATACCTATTGCCATAAAAAAATGTCACTCATATATTTAATGATACATTTAGGTCCAAGAAAGTGTGAATCATTTTGGGACTCTTTATAACATGCACAAACTCCAACACTAAAGGAGATATCGGTATAACTCACGATAGAGTAGATGAGACTACCTATCATACTCCTATAGAGTATTTTATTTGCATCCTTACCTAAAGTGTCTTTACTAAGCTTTGTCAAGAAACTCATTGGTGTGCAGGAGTGCTTAGCGGAGCCTAAACCAAGCTTCTTCAGTAGATCCCTAGCATATTTAAATTGAGATATAAATATCCCATTCTCGAGTTGACGCACTTTGAGACCTAGGAAGAAAGTGAGTTCACCAACCATGCTCATCTGAAATTCACTCTTCATATCCTCTTAAAAATTATGATCATGTTGGGAAAATGTGGATTCAAAGACTACGTCGTTCACATATACTTGGGCAACCAAGATAGCACCACCCACTCTTTTAATAAACAACGTCATATCAAATCCCCGTCTCATGAAACCACGATATAAGAAATAAGAAGTTAACCTTTCATACCGAGCATGGGGTGCTTGCTTCAAACCATACAAGGCCTTATTTAGATAAAAGACATGATCGAGGACTTTGGGTCTTCAAACCACTTTGGTTATTCCATGTAAACCTCCTCCTACAAAATACCAATGAGAAAGGCACTCTTGACATCCATTTGGTAAAGCTCAAACCATAGACAACATTCCATGGCGCGTGGCACGCTGACGGACTCAATCCTAGCAATAGGAGAGAATCTATCATCAAAGTCTACACCCTCAATTTGTGTGTAACCTTGAGCATCCAAACTAGTCTTATTACAAATGATGGTACCATTATCATCCATCTGGTTTGTTTACACCTACTTGGTACCAATTATATTAGTCTCGCTAGGTCAGGGGCCTAATTCCCAAACAAGGTTCTTTTAAAATTGAAGTAACTTATCTTGTATAACACATATCCAATTCTCATCATTGAGTGATTTATTCACATTATTGGGCTATACTGTGGAAGTATAGAGAAATTAGTTAAGCACATTCTCTAGTTGAGTGCGAATCTTGACACTTAGTGTGGGATCACCAAGTATATTGGTAGGGTCATGACTCTTTAAAGATAAGAGGGTGGATAATCTCTTTCAATAGTGGGGTTCACCATGGTGGTGTAGGGAATACTGAGATCGTTAGTGGGTGGTGCATTATTTTCACACCTAAGATCATGATCAACAAATGTAGATGGTTCATCATCTTTAATCGTAACATTTGTCGATTCCACGACCTTATATCTTTGAAGATTATATACCCTATATGCTCTACTAGTCGATGAATATCCTAAAAATATTCTCTCATCACTTCTAGAGTCTAATTTGCCTAAGTGCTCTACATCACATCTCTAAGGGTATTTCAAAGACTCCCCAAAACTCAAAAAAACGATAGGTTGGGTTTCTTATCGGTACATAACTCATATGGAGTGTGAAGTGTGTGTGGAGGAAAATAAACACTATTAACCGTGTGGCATGTCATGCTAACCTCCTTTGACAAAAAATGACTCGACACTTTCTTTCCAAGAAACATGGACCTTTCCATCTCATGAATATTAAATTCTTCCTCTTAATTATTCTGTTTTATTGAGGAGTACGAATGGACAAAAACTCATGTTTGATGCCATCCTCATCACCAAATCCATCAACATAGGCTTCTTTAAATCCAATGCCATTGTCACTACGAATACGATTTACAGTGACACCATGTTGATTATGAAAAACACGACACTTGGTTGTTAGAAACTCAACAACATCGGACTTTTCTCTATGAAATCCAACGATAGAATATCGTGAAAAGTCATCAACCATTACTAGTTATTACTTATTACCACCAATACTATCTATACGTGTGGTGTCGATAAGAACCATGTGAATCAATTCTAAAACATGGTAGGTGGTAATAGTATTCAACTTCCTATGGAGACTCTTGATTAGTTTCCCTTTTTAGAAAGGACTTCAAATTGAGAAAGTTAGTTCTCCAAGTGATGGTAAGTCGCGAACTAGGTCTTTCTGAACTATCCTCGTAAGGTCTCTAAAATTTACGTTACCTAATCATTGGTGCCAAAGGTCCATGTGGATACCTTAGCATTTTTGTACACTAAAGAGGACTTAAAAATGATATCATAGCAATTGTTGGTAGTCCTCAAACCTTGCTGCAAAAGATCACTAGATTGATAAAAAATGTTACACTCTGACCAGTCAAACTTTACGGCAAAGTTATCATCCGAAGTTGGCTTATGCTTATTAGGTTTATCTTCAAACATTCAACATACAATGCATTCTCTATCTTAGGAAATACATAAATATCCGCACAACCTCGTCCTAATATGCTATACCTACTCCCATCCCTAAAGGTGACTTTTCCTTCTTTGAGATCCAAAAAGTTGACCAAATATGTCTTGTCACCAATCATGTGCCTAGACCACCCACATCAAAATACGACTGAGAAGTATCTTGAGCCTTAAGAGAAACATGAACAACAAGGGATTTCTTGTTAATTTTAGGTACCCAAGTGGTGGTAACCTTTTTCTTGCCCTTTTTATTGTTGGCACTAGTCATTGTGTTGGAAGTGTTCTCGAAAGGCATAGACATCCTTTAGAATTCTTCCATTAAACTTTACAAGATAGTGACTAGAAACTCAACTTGCTTTCTAAGACTAGCAAGGTCGCTATAATGGTGTCTGGGAGCATACGTGTGAGAGACTCTTCCTAGCTTATAGAAAAACTCCATAAGGTGACCTCTTCATTTGTAATGGGCACAAACAAAGATTTGTTTGGGTTTACCTCGGTTAAAATACCTAGGACTGGTCCTCATTGGTGGGTTAGGTCGAGGCCCATGAGGATTCATCACAAACTTAGGAACCGGTTAGGGTGCGATATTATAAGTGAATGCACCTTCGTAAGATATCCATCGCCTCTATTTAAAACCTAAAGTGGGATATAGGATCATCTTTTTGGCCTTTTTCTATGTGTCCTCTAAAGTGACTTTTACCTCCCGGGCACGTTTGAGATATTTATCGAGTTGGGAAACATCGGTTTTAAGTTTCTCACGAGTATCCAATGATGCTTGAAGATCTCTCGTAAGACTAGCCACTTTATTGGTCAAGTCATTCTTTTCCCTTTCCACTGAAATAAGTTGCGCACCCAAAGAGATTCTCATCGAGGTCTCACTCTCTTTCGAAACCTTTAACTCATTCTCTAAAGACAACATCGTAAGAGCCAAATTTTTATGTTGCTTTTTTCTTTTTAACGACTCGGTTTAAATTTTGGAGAATGCATGTTGAACACCTCTCTCAAATCATCGCCCCCAAACTCACTAGAATGACTTGAGCCATTATCAAGGTTATCACGTTTATAAACATACCCATCGGCATGATATGTATTTGAAGTGCTAACGTGACTAGCCATAAACATGATGAAGTTACATCCATGCAGTGATTCATCCTCGGAATCCACCGACTCCACATAACTATCGCTTAGAGTGACATTATATGTAGCTTTGCCTTTTCCCTATATATTAAGTCTAGTGGGACACTCATGGAGTTTATGACCTTTCCCATCACACTCATAACATCTCTCTGATTTATCTTTCTTAGGATACTGACCTCCAGCTCTCTTTTGATCATTCTAAAAAAAGTTCTTACCCACTTTGTAATTTTTGTTTTTCTCAAAACTTTTATTATTCATATTTTGGTTTTTGAATTTGAGAGACTTTTTGAATTTTGAATTTTTTGGCAAACGGGGCAAGATCATCTAGATCAAATTCAAAATCAGAGTCAGAAACCGTTTTTTCTTTAGATTTAGGTTTAAAGTTATTCCTTTTTCTTTTTTCTTTTGGGGTTTGGGGAACGTGTTTAATTCGTAAGTTTGGAGATCACCTACGAGATCTTCTAGCCTAAGTGAGTCTAGAATGCCCAAAGCGTTAAGCAACGTAACTTTTGTACTAAAATTAGACGGGATAAATTTTAGAATTTTCTTATCATCTCTCATTTTAAGAATTTTATCACCTAAATTAAAACTCGAATTCACAATATCAGACAAATGTACATACAATTCATCAAAAACTTTAGTTTCAAATATGCTTATAGACTCAAACTATGTGGTGAGATTTTAAAACTTCAAAGCTTTGACAACATTAGTATCCTCATGTGTGAATTTTAGGATATTCCCAGCTTCTTTAGACATGGTACAAATCATGATACGACGAAATTCGTCGAGTGGGATAACACCAAAAATTACATTTAAATCATGAGAGTTAAAATTACTTAGTCTAAAATCATCTTCCATCCATATTGCAACTGGCCTGATACTAACGACATTTTCATTATTCACAATAAGAGGAGTCAACTCCCTTTCAACAACAATCCATACACACTCGTCAATTGATTTTAGATATGATCTCATTCTAACTGTTCAGTAGGTTTAATTTTATACATAAAAACAAAGGTGGCCTATTTTACGAATTCTCCATATAACCACCAGGATTCATTTAAATAACCGGTAGAAACAATCTCTATTACCAATTTTAAAATTCTTTATAGAGTGGTCCAATTATATGTTCAGATGAGATTACATAGATTAGGTCACATACAAGTTAAATTCAATTTAATCCAAACTTTATCTTGATTATTTTGGTGACCTAAAAATGCAAGATATATGAATCTAAATCGAATCAAAATAAATCACAAATCCAAAGAAAGTATATGAGGAAAACCCCCTTTCTAGTACAGTCATTTTTCAACAATTTTACAACTATGTATTACAGAATGACACGTACATACATACAGACTTAGACTACACTAAGTATTGCAGTTATGCCTTCCTTTATCGTTATTAACAGAAAGCGATGCAGATCCAACAGTGCTCCACTTGCCTCAGTGTCCACCGATCAGCCTCAAGAAACTTCTTTCCTATCTTAAGAAGTAAATAATTAACTTCACAAGGGTATAAATTTGATATGTATTTTTCTAGATTTGATAAAGCGTTTCACAAATAATTCAAGGGGTTTGGATTCGAAAAAACAAAGTGTTTAAACAAACTAGGGTTTGAAAACATTTTGCATATGTTGTAACAACCCGCTCAAAATAATGTGTGGCCAGCCCTATACTACATTAAACCAGGAGGTTCAGATGGTCCAGTCTCAACATCAACTGCCGGTACTATATAATAAAGGACTAACTACCCGGTATCATATAAGCGAGATGTTAAAAATAAATTAAAACATGAAAAATAACACAACCCAACACTATGAACAGAGGAAAGAAAGATGCAGGAAAGAACTATGAGAAAAGAAATGCTAGAATAAAATGAAATAAATCAATACACCTGAATATATTACAAGGAAGTAAACCCGAATAAGCTGTCAGGTCACAGCAAATACAATGGCTGAAATGGAATAAATATAAACATGTATATAAATATCCCTTGGGTACCAACCCGATATACAACATGAATCCTACCTAGATTTTTAAAGAAGTAGGAAGCGAGTACATTCTGCATCCCGCAACAGTCCGCACCTGTCACGACTCCCAAGACTCTGGATAGAAAGTCATCCGGCATCCATGCGGTAGGACACCTGTAGTAATATATATATATATATATATATATATATATATATATATATATATATATATATATATATATATATATATATACAGGCAGGAGAGAAAAGTAATCGGGTCAGAGCCCGAGTTGTGAAAAATATTTAGCAAGTGTGTTAACTGTGCATAATAAATATCGGTGCACTTATTTCACAATTAAAAGTGGAATCACACTCTCGTGGAACCCCAACTCACCTCTCATCTAAAGGCGCGCACCTATTCGCGTCTCCAATTTTATGTTAAATTACCCCCATTTATTAGGACAACCTAACTTATCATAGGCCAAGCCTATACCCACGAGATCTACCTTCCTAACTTAACCCAAGAATCCACCCCCTTTCTAACCACAGTTAAGTATTTATTTTCAATCATATGTGCCTTATTAGGCTCAGTGGATTCCGGTTTATACTTTAACCATTTATAACTTAATAAGTTACCCAATATGCATTTGGGTAGAAACATATGATTTAATTTCTAATTAATAAGCATGCAAAATTATTATTGACACAACTTCCCTCCAATTTCAACGCTGCACTGTGTTTCGTGCGTGGGGTGTCTCGCAAAGCGAAATGCAAACAAGGAACCACCCCGTTACACTACTCCTTGTCAACGTCGATCCTGGAGATCCATTATACCACACATAAATATCGACAGAACTTCTCTCTACTCTCAACAATGTACTACATTTCATGCGTGGGGTGTCTCGCAAAGCAAAATCCAAACAAGGAACCACCCCGTTACACTACTCTTTGACAATGTCGGTCATGGAGATCCATAATACCGTACATACCATAATTGGCAGAACTTTTCTCCAATTTCAACACTGCACTGCGTTTCATGCGTGGGGTGTCTCACAAAGCGAAATCCAAACAAGGAACCACCCCGTTACACTACTCCTGGACAATGTCGATCCTAGAGATCCATAATGCCATGTATACAATATTATACTACTACAACTAACATCACCAATAATATCCTTGGGATGATGTAACCGAAATATTCCTTAAATGCGATACATCAACCCCCATCAATCTAGTACACTATAATCATCCAAGATGTACTCTACAAAGATTCTATATCCTTTCATCTATAGGATATATAAATATATATATAGGCATTTCATTCTAACCATATATATATACACACCATCATCCAATCCCATGACCATGTATACATACCATATATGATGTACAAAGGCCATGCACAAATAAATACCCGGCTATATATAGCGCCGATAAACTGCATCAATGCTATCATCTTCCCAGTGTCCAGCTCACGTAGCAATACTGGGGCCACCATGGTGGGACTAAACGACACCCATCTCGTGGTAAACTCACGCACACGACGTCCCGGGAAGCGGTCATAGCTCCAAACCGGTAATGAGACAAAACATACCCACCACGTCTCATCCCAAAAATATAAAAATGTAAATCACATAATAACACACGGGACGACTATGACCTGGGGAATATCCACACCCTGCTTTTCTAGCCAGGATGCTTACCCTCTACGCGCGCAACTTCCCAATGATAGCATGAGCGGGGTATGCTTAACCAAATAAGTATATGTATCATTCACATGCATAATATATATACATACATATGATCCAATCATATAATTAAACATTAAACCATCATATACGGTTTAAATATCCAAACCACATATGACCACAACATAAATATATCCATATATTCATATTCATACAGATCTATACACATATATTCACATATCCATATATATAATTAATTCTCGTTCACATGTATAAGATATCTATATACACTCGGCTATAAGTATATAATATCCTCAATATACAAGACGTCACCACAAACTCATTTAATTTACCTCGATATGTAAATACAATCCCTCACTTGAAGCATATTCAATCATTTTTCCTATGATGAATAGTCTCCCAAAATCATATGTATTTATATATACATATATATTCAACCTTAGGGTTATCACCCAAAATTTTGTGTAGGAACCCATCACTACACATTTCATCCATATTCAAAAGTACATAATTACCTTTATTACTATTTAACCATAGGCACATATATGACTTAATAGTCTAAAACCTCAAATTATTCCAACCTCGTTTCCAGTATTGGAATCTCAATGGTCATATCCCCACAATTACGAGTAAACTATCCTAACTAGAATTTATGCTACAGCTTATTCTAATCGATAGTACGATCCCAAATGTTCCCAATTTCACCTGTGGTTCAAATAAATCTCAGGAACCCTTACTCCTATTGAGTTATCAATTGTTCCTTAGTCTAAACATTTCTAAGAATATGAGACCCCTCACTCTTTAAGAGTATGCGACCACTCTCTTCCATTTGGCCCCAAATTGTATCTTAACAATATCCTATCCTTATAAGGATTTGACATAAATGTTGGCCTAGAAATTTCATAACATACATGGATATTTCTTATCCAATTATTCCAAGAAGTCCCCACTATCATATACTAAGTGAGAGACCCCCTATAAGTCACCAAAAGATATCTCTTATTTCATAAGAGAAAGCCCCAAATCAATAAACCCAACCAAAAAAGGGCTAGAAGTCCTTCTAGATAAACCCCATAAAACAACCATTAAGGAAGCCCCTAAGAATAAACTCCAAAAGAAAAAGGGGTAAAAGAACTCCAAACTTTGGGCTAAAAACAAGGGACCGGTCGATCGGTCCCAGACCCCCGGTCAACCGCGGGTCCAAAATTTTGCCTACAAAGGAATGCAGTAGGCTTTTTCCCTAAGGCGCGATCGACCGGTACCCTGGGCGCGGTCGACCGGCCATACCAGTTACCTTGGCCGATTTTCCAATTTCAGCAAACCCACAACCCTCAAACACTCACATATCATCTTCAAGCCCCCAAATCTTTAACCCAATAATATTTGTAACAAGAAAATCCATCCTACATCTCATCTCAACCATTTATATGTCATCAAACCATATCTAAACATTGATTTCAAGATTTAAACCCAAAAATCTAGGTTTTGATATTAATACCCAAAAATCCATTTCTACCCACAAATTATTAAATGAAATACACAAATAGCTATTTATCAAGATTAAACACTTGCCTCAGATTTGTAGAGGTTGGATCTTCCTCGTTGTCGCGTTTGGGCCTGGAATCTCCAAGATTTCTTCCTCTCTCTCTTCTTTTCTTCTTCTTTCTCTTCTTCTTTCTCCCTCTAGGGCTTTTTCTCTCTTTCTCTCAAATGAGAAATGGCTTAATCCGTAATCCTTTAAATCCCTTAAAACAATAAACCCAATTTTAAATGTTAATACACAATTTAAATGACTCGTTTACTCCAATTCGAGCCAAACATACTTAAAAACATTCCGGAGTCGAAATAAAACCCAATGACAGTCATTTTAACTATCTCGACCCTTTCGGGATCAATGGCACCCTCAAAATCATCATCCGAAATACTTTAAGACGTCCTCTATTTTTGGGCCTCAATTCCCAAATTTTAAAATTCTTCAATTCAATTAAATTTTATTTTCCCAAAATTTAATTTCTAAGTCTCCAAAAATCGTGGGGTGTTATGTATGGGAAAATATATTTTACTGAAATTCCTACCAAAAGCTGATGCCAACAATCCTAATTATAGAAAACTCAATTTTCGAGGCAGTATAAATTTTGAAAAAACTCGTTTGAACGAAAATAAGAGGTCGTTCAAACAAAACTGTATACTTTGTTCGAACCAAAATCAAACTCATTCGATCGAATAAATCATCTCATTTAAATCAATATCTAACGAGCTTTGAATAATATTTATTCTGCTAAGATATAAATGTTGTATGATGTTTGTTTAAAGCTCGTTTGAACGAACATCTATTACTCGTTTGAACAAAATCTATACAGTCATTCGAAAGACTTAAAAATCGAAAATATTTTTCGTTGAAAAACTGCCCTAAAACATTTTTATAAAAACAAACAATTGTAAAAATACCCTGAACAAAACGTTTATACAAAATCAACTCATATACCTTCTTCGATAAATGTAATGATGATAGATCTTTGAATATTGTGTTCTGTCACTAACTTTTCTTCGCTTGAAGCCTTGAGAATACACATGATGGTGAAGTGGGGTGTAATGGAATATGACAATCTAAAATCTGATGATCTATCATAAAACTTTCTCTTACAGATACCTTTGTCGATTATCTGTGATAGGGATCTGAATTTTGTGTCTCGATTTCTATTCAGCTTTGAGGAGGTTCTGGGAACGAGATTACATTTGAGTAGATCTTATCATCCTTAGATAGTAAGCATGTAGAGCGGGTGAATTAGATTTTGGTGGATATGTTGTGAGCATGTGTTTTGGATTTTCAGGGTACTTAGTAGGAGCATTTTACCTTAGTGGAGTTCACCTATAACAACAACTACCAGAAATCAATCGGTTAGGCACCATATGAGTTTTATGGGTGACCCTGTAGATCGCTTGTATGTTGGTTAGGCCTGAGCGATAATAGCTTATCGGGGACTAAAAAGATCAAGATGATTATCAAGACTACCCAAAGTCGAAAAAAGAGTTATGGGTATTTGAAGAGGAATGACATGAAGTTCTAGGGGTGATAAGGTGTTTATCAAGGTTTCACCCATGACAGGGGTGATACATTTTGTTTATATGGGAAAGTTGGCCCCGTGGTATTAAGCATTTATGATCATTGCTCGATTAGAATGCTTGTATATTATTTAGCATTTAAAGACCATCCAGATTAGGTACATAATGTGTTAATGCTTTGTTGATTCTTGCAGAGTGGGGCTACTTATCAACACATTGACTTAGAGGATATTCAACTATAGGCTGATGCTTTGTATAGTGAGAAGCCAATACGTATTTTATATTGTATGGTCCAGATTTTGATGTCTAAGGACATACCCCTAGTTTGTTTCCAATGGGGTTACCATAATCAAAACGAGTCCACTTGGGAGATCGAGGATACGATGAGGCAACAGTATCCGTAGTTATTTTGAGACAAGTATACGCTATTTTATGTGGAATCTGAGGATGGAATTCTTTTGGTTACGGAGAAGAACGTAATACCCCATAATTTGAAAGGGAATTTGTAATTGATTAATTAAAACAATTTAATTAATTAATTAATTATGAATCTGGACTAACTATATAATGAAATTTGTGAATTTAAAGTCATTTATGAGAATTTAAAGTTAAAATTGAATTGAAATTGAACTTTATAGTGTGATTGGTAAATTGCTAAAGTTTTGTGGGCCTAAGTTTAATTATCATAAATATTGGGGTTCAAACTATAATTATTTTAAGTTATATATTAAATTGGATGAATGGGGAATTTTGGAAAAATCCTGAGAGTAAGTTGGTCTTTGTGTTGTACTTTGGGATTAAGATAAGGTTTGAATATTTGAGACATGGAAATGAATTTAGCCGCCCAATCCATCCCTAGCCCACGCCTCAACCTCAACCGCAACTATTTACTTACCTTCTTCATAAAGAAACCCTCAATACTCTCTAAACCCTTCCTCAACCAACCATTTTGTAGAATAAATTGAAGAGATTTTTGAGGTTTTTTCAAGAGAATAATCAAAAGAGGATTCAAAGCTTTTCAAACAACTTTTCAAAAGGATTAAAGAGGGTTTCAGGGATAATTTTCAATGACTTCCTCTCCCATTTAAATTAAGTTTTGATCCATTTTGAAGAAAAATTAATAGACTACTCCTCTCTTTTATATCTACATTTGTTACTTTCACCAAAACCCTAATGGAGGCTTAAAATTGGTTATATATTGTGAGTGCAAATGATCACAACTAATGATTCAGAGCAATAGGGAAATAATCAATGAGTAGAACAATCTCACATCAAAAAGGATTTACGTGGTTCGATAATTGCCTACATTCATGGGGTGTTTCTCTGTGTATATTGATTCTTTAGAACTTCTGTAATAAAGAATAGCATACCTGCTTGCCCTGAGGTAAAGTATATATTTATAATGACAGGAGTGGTTGACTTAAATTCAAACTCTCCTAGCCGTTGGTTGGATCGTTTGTTGACCCATGTTGATCTCCTCCGATATTATAAATAAAAAGATTAAGCTTTCCATGTTTATCCCACATGACATTAGTCTTGACTTGAGCAACACGCTTAGTTTTTCTGGGTGGGCCTATTTGGGCCTTAGAAATTTAGGCCTTAGAAATTTAGGCCATTACGATTTGTACCCCACAATTACCCCTAAAATTCTTCTGCAACAATGGGCTGAAGGATTTTGTATGCTTCCCGACCCAAATGATTGGTTTATGACAATTCAGCATTTGAGCTTTTGCAAGGGTATTCTTCACAATTAACTAGTTGTGGTGAGGGGTACATTGGCCTTTAATCCAAAAATGAATCGCTAGTTGTATTGATGGCTTCAGACTTTGTTCCATATGATTAGACTCACTACACCAAAACAAGTTATTTATCACGGTCATAGATCTTGACAAGTCAAACTTATCACGGTCAAAGACCGTGACAGGAATGGGGGTAACAACTGTTTTTATCATGGATTTGTCACGATCGAAGTCCATGACGAGTTTTATTTGTCACTATCATAGTCTGGGACAAGTTCTTCTTTGTCCCGAACTCTCACCATGACAAGTTGACCTTGTCAAGTTAAAAATCCGTGATAATATTGGGCAGCTATATAAAACAAGTTGCTCGATAGTATAGTCATTGCCACTACCCAAAAGTATATTATTTAACCTGTAATAGCAATCAACAATATATTTTAACAATAAAATATAAATCAACTTCTATATTGATAATAATCAATCACTAACCAAATATAAATATGTAACATTATACATTAACCCGAATTTGAATGTTAAATAAAAATTATTACTTAAAAAGTAAATGCTCGTTGATTTTTAGGTTGGAGGAGAAAGAAAGGCCATACAATATAAGAACCAAAACAACCCTAAATATTTTGCACGACGAACTGTTCATTCCACCACAGGGCTTCATTATCTTTCCCCACCACAACGTTAGTGACCGAATTCGAGCCTCATGAGACTGCAGCGATAGATTGTGCACCAAGGAGCCTGGGTGTATACTTGGGTCCCTCAACCCCCGAGCAATATATCGCCTTCTCGTTAGTCTAGCAAATAGATTTTATCCCAACCAATTATGAATGGAGTCTGGACAGTTGGGATCGAGTTGGTGTGGCAAATAAATGATAGTGAGATGAGGGGTCGATTGCTAAAGGTGAGGGTGAGAAAGATGAAGAAGTGGTCCCCTCATCCACTAATTTCTCCTTGCCTTTCCCTGAGATTCTCCCAGTTCGACCTTGAAGAGCTTTCTTAACCATCGAAAATATTTTATTCAATTTTTTTTTATGTTGTCAAACTTTTGGTATAAATTGTTCTTCAGCTCGTCGACCTTGCGTGACAGTCCACTGTTGCTTAACGTAATCCCGCCGAGCCTTGACTTCCCCACTCTAAAGTTAACACCCTAAGTACGACCTTTATGATCCCTCCCGAGCACTTGTCTAAGTGCATCCGTATTCAGAGATGCCTTGTTAGCATCACTCTGCGAGTTGTGGACTTCTTTAAGCTTTTCCTGAAATAAGAAAAAAAATTGCGATTAGATGAAATAACAAAAAACTATGTGAATATAAATAATGAATAAATAACATAAATACAATTATAACTTAAAATAATGGCGGTCATGGCCAGATTGACCTCCTTGTCCTTCCATTTCTTCGTTCAAATTTCCACATAGGCATCAAGCCAATGTGGTTTACCCCCAGGATCACTCCTCGTCTCCTGAAACAAAGTAATAAAAATTAGTGAATTAGTATATGATTAGCACCAAATAGAAAACAATATAAGTTAAATGAAATAACATTCAAAACTTACCATCCTATACTCTACCTCGGCGTAAGACGTACGCCCGGAGTAGTGCACGTCAACCTTCTTGGCCCGATTTGACCTCCTCAATTCATGAGAGGATAACTGCCTATCTGATATCTCATTATCGACAAACTGTTGCCAGTTTACCAATGAGATTGGCTCCTTCTCGGGTACCATGTCCCTACGTCGTAAGACGGACTCCCAGTCCCTATCATAATACCGTGCATGCATGTTCACGTGTTTCTGGGGGAAAATTGAATTGTTCTTGTCAAACAAATACAAAAAAGCTGATTTAGTAGTATTTAGATTATAAAATAAAATGTAAATAATATTGAGTCAAGCATATACCTATAATGCCCCGCAAATGACCAACTTAAGCTCAACGGGCACCCTTCTCCAATCAGTGTACTCGGGTCCAATAATCGTTTTGATCAATTCCAAGGCCCTACATTAAAAGGTCATCTTGTTATCCACTACGTTCCCCAATATGCCCTACTTTAGGCGCCTAATGCTAGACGAGCCTTCCTTGTCTCCGCTTTCATGATGCCTTGATGAAGACATATCCCTCAAAAACTGTTATTAGTAGAAACATATATATATATATATATATATATATATATATATATATATATATATATATATATATATATATATATATATATATATATATATATATATAATAAGATTATTTAAAAAATATAAATAATGAATTGGTTGGACATTATTAGATAATATATATGATAAATTAACAAGGACATTTATAATAAACCATATTAAGAATTGTTTCAAATAATTCTTAAACTGGTTAAAATCCAAATTAACATATTCACAAACTAACCGACAAAGATTGATTTAAATCCCCCAAAACTGATCAAATTCAAATGAATAAAGCATTAAACTGTCATCCAATAATAATATATCCAACAAAGCATTAAACTATGATAAATTAAAAATGGCATTAAAGAATATTAATTAACAATGACATTAAAAGAATACAAATTCATATCATGAACCAAACTAATAATTGTTTCAAATAATTGAAATCCTTATTAAAAATCTAAGAATTGTTTCAAATTTGGTTATCATTTAAAATGGATTGATATTCGATAAGAGCCAAGTCATCTACGCTATTGGTTAGATGCCTTGGCACATGTAAGATGATTAATCACGGATTCTTGTTGATATACTTTGAGTAAAACACCCGCTTAACCTTTTAAAAAGTACAAGGAAATGGCTCATCACTCACTTGCTCGTTTCTCTTCATCTTAGACAAGTCAACTATGATCAAATTGGTACCTGAATCAACTTTACAACATTTTTATCCTCAACTCTTACCCAATCACAGTAGAACACAGCCTCTATGAAGCTTATATAATCCAATTCAAATATATTTCGAATGATACCATAATAATTCATTTCAGCTTCAACAAGGTTTTTATCTTTCACACTCACTCAAAAATAAATAAGAGCCTTATAAGAAATGTCGGAGTTCTATACATTTGTATTTTTCTCATACACCCTTGCATTGAATACATAACCATTCAACCAATACTTTTTGTAATCATGTACCTTGAAATTGGGTCAAGTCGGTAGACAAGTAAGTCTTGATGTCACATTACCCATCTTAAAGAGCTGAGATTATAGATAAATTAATTAGGTTAGTTTTAAATATTTCTTGCAATTTGTTATTTAGTAAGAGATATTCTCATAATAATTACCTCATGTGAGACCCGTATGCCATCATTCTTTGTCTTTTATTGTTCCCACATGCATCATATTTCCAACATTGATCGTGATAAACATATTATGAAGTTGATCAAGTAAAAAAGTTAAATAATGTTAAAATACAACACAAACTTACTTTTTCCATTCTTCGGCATCTTCATGAGTTTCAAATTGATAACGAGCTACTTTTTCATATTGTAAACTATTTAATTTCACTTGTGTGCCGAACACATGATCAACCACGTCGATGAACTCATCACTGCTATTTACAATGCTTGGGTTAGTCATATATTCTCGAGCGAAGATTATTGACTCCACAGTGATGTATTCCTTTGCAATTGATCCTTTAATGTATCATGTATTCTTGACACAATCTTTGAAAACTTTCATCATCCTTTCAAATGGGTACATCTATCTATATCTAACTAGTCCACAAAGAAGTGCCTCGTCGCAAAAGTGTACCAATAAGTGAATACTTATGTCAAAAAATAATAGGGGAGAGTACTTCTCCAATACATAAATCGCTTCAACTAAATCTACATTTGCGGCCACGACGTGCTTTCGATTGACTATTTTTTCACATAAAGTGTGAAGCGGATGCTAAATTACATAATGTCCCTCCGAAAATATTTATGCTTGGAGAAACAGTGCTTAAACAACAAAGGAACCAGTTGCACCATCACATGCCAATCATGAGAATTGCACTTATGTAAATCATGTATGGCATAATTAACAATGCTTTACAAGTTGGATAAAAACTTAGAGAGAACTTTCAAATTATATTTGTTTCTAAAAGAACCTTTCTTTCCTTAGTCGTCAAAGTAAATTCACCAGGGGGATTATTTTCCTTCCGTTATTATCTTATTTCAACCATAGTTGTGGCTTAAGTTTCAACGATTCAAGAAAATCACACCAATTCAATGAATAATTTCTTCAAAATTGACTAATTGCAGCAAATGGTGATATTAAGTTGTGCAAATTTTCTTATTAAACGTGTACATATATTTCAATAAAATAAGAGAATAAACTGCAAACTACACTATATAAAAACCATATCATCGCGTCAGTAAATGGGATGGATCAAACAAATAATAATAACAAAACCTAAAATCCCATATGGGATGGATCAAACAAACAACACCAACAACATTAATTTGATGAACCATAAGTATGTATACCTTTTGATTAGGGGGATTACATTTTCCCCTAATCAAATATTCTTGGAATTTTGCGAGTTTTTTAGGTGGTTTCTGCCCAATGTGCCCCAAACACATGGCCTATTGTCAACGAAGTTCATCGAACTAACGAGCTATATGGGACAAAGATAGGGATTCTAGAGATTAGATACTGCTCCTCCTGGTCCCACACCACAGATGGGATTTTATATCTGAAGGTGAGAAAGACCGATAGAGTATTAGTTATCAACCTTCCTGATTCTAATAAAGGTTATTGGGATCAAGGTTTTATCACCAAAAATTAGCAACACCCGCCTTTTCTTGTGGGTGAGAAGTATAGGGGGTTTATATGCCTGGAGAGGGGAAGTTATATAGGTTGGCTTTTTTTTCTCGTGTATTGAGCTTTATTTAGTTAAGCTGTTACTGATGAATTGTTTTCTTTATTTAGTCTGGCTCGATCAAAGAAGAAAGCTCCCTCCTCTTCTCACTTTAATGGGGATGAGCTAATCAAAGTTTGAGATTTAAGAAGGTCGCTAGTCATTGGTGGGGATCACACAGGGTCGGTATCTTTTCTTTTGGAGTATAAGAATTCTAACAGCAACTTCACAGCTTGTCCAGTGGAAATAATACCTAAGGTTCTTCTCTCGTCTACAAGTGAGGGGTCTTTTAATTCTTTTTCCTTTGAGTCTATTCCTATTACTAAGGACGAGATAATGGATCCTAGGAAGAGAATTTTATTGGTTGATGATGATGATGACGATGATGATATGGCTTCTACTTCCCCCAAGGCGTTACCACGAAGACAAAGTCTGAGAGTCCCCCTGCCCCTATATTCGTGTCGAACTCCTTATAAGGAGAAGACCCATTAATCTTCAATGTCTATGGTGAATTCTAAGATGGGTGATGCCCATAATTTTAGGAAGAATCACCAAGTGATGTAAGTGGAAAAAATCATTATTTAACTTTTAGTGTGCTGAAGGGTGGAGTGCTTGTGCTTGACCCAGACCAAGTTAATCAGCTGACGCGCGATTATCTTTCTACCCAAGCTTCTCAGGCATTGTTTTTGGTAAAGTAAAGTTTTATTCTACTTTGTCTGGGTTATTGAACCTTTTGGAATCCTCACATAATCTTTGTTATCTTCTTTATAGTTTGTGGTGGATTTTATCTCTATTTTGGAGAAATTCTCCGAGCAAACCAAGTTGGACGACCTTAACATCGCCTTAAAGAACTCTCAATCTGCATGACCATTACTCATAAGGTCTAAAAGGATGAAAAGGCATCGACTAACTTGGCGATGGCTGCCCTAAAGGAAGATATTTCTCTTATTCAGGTTAACTTTAACAAGATGTAAACAGATCATGGCCAGGTACTGGTCGAGCGCGATTAATTAAAGAAGGCTGATACATCACGAATATTGCATATTTGCGCCCTTTATCTTTATGCATTCTAGTACTTTTATGTTCTTAATGTCTATATTTATGCTCTTTAATCATACAACCTTGGATTTGGATATATATATATATATATATATATATATATATATATATATATATATATATATATATTGCAGGGGTTAATTGTGCTTTTGTAGGTATTGGAACGCTAAAAGTGAGGTTCGGTTGCATTTCGGAGAAGTTTCGTCGTCGAAAGCTAATTCAAGGGCAATATGATATTTTTAAACTCACTATTTTGTATGGAATTAAGTTACCAACATGTATATCATCAAATTATCTTTTCGTGGCCACTGACCGTGCATCATTCTGACTCCGAATAAGGAAGTTATGGCCATTTTCGAAAGGTTTTGGTATTTTCTTCTACTTCAAGGGCATTTTGGTAATTTCATACTGCATAATTTGGAGGGTTTCAAAATAGAATCATGTATATAATTTAATTATCTTCGCTTCGGTTCTGACCACGCATCATTTCGATTCCGTATGAGGGAGTTATGGCCATTTCCGTGCAACGCATCAAAATTGGTTCGGAGAGGAAAAGGGGGTTGTCAATAGCCCAAGGCAAATCCCAAAATCGCGGTCAATCGGGCCCATCAGATATGGACAAAAATTGAATTATTTTGGGTGTTTTGGCTTTGTTTTGTTGGGGGTTTGTTTTGGGGTATTAATAGAATGGCGTAGGGTTTTATTTACAAGAGATAATTCATTTAGGTTAGTTTTTAGGTGATATTTTTGAGAGCTTCTCTCTCCTAGGATTCCATCCCATTTTGTATGTAAGTTTCTACTATTCATCTTCTTCCTCTTTAATAAAGTTCCCGTTGTTTATTTCTTGTGTTGTGTTGGATTGAACTCACCTAGGGTTGATTTGGTTGCTTTGCTTTGGTGATGGAGTTTACGGGTTTATTTCAAGTGTGTTGTCCTAGTTTTTACGCCTTGGAAATTTAACGGGGTATATCACGTATCCTCCATTTTTACGACCTTGCGTGCGTAATTTTTGGGGTATTTGTTGACGTCAAAATCTTATTAGACTTTTATGTAAATTTAGGGGTGTGACAACTCTTGATTTAATTAACTATCGAAACGAGACACAATCCTAATAACTCGTCGACCCGTGTAACCATTTTTATACTAATTAACTCGGGGTGAGGGATATTCGACGTAACCTGTAATTTTTATTCCTTTGTTAATTTTAGTTTAAATATATTGATGCCTAGTTTATCTTTTATTTCTTTTTAGTTAGAAAAAAATATCTTTTACACTTTTATTTAGAAGTAATAAACCATTTAAATTCTAGAAACTTGTCTTTGTGGATTCGATACCCGGACTGGCCGCTATACTCCCTTAAAAGAGTTTAGTCATAGTTTAGGTTTTTGTATAGAGTTGGTGAGTCGAATATAAAAAACGACAGGCGTCGGTGACGCGACACCGCGGAGAAATCCTACCTATCAAATGGCACCGTTTCCGGGGATAAATTAGAGTTGATTAAGCTGTTTTGTAATGAACTCTATGAAATCAGTAACGATAATTTAGTAGTTGTCGAATATTAGATCTTGATGTGTATACATTTCTTTTCAAATCCAATGCCCACCATCAATTATCTGTTATTTGCTCTTCAACCTCTCTAAACTATTGCGACTCATGGCATGATCCTTTCTAACTTAATCATTGTGGTACATATTTTTATTTTTCTTATGTTGGTATTGGGCGCACGTTCTCGGGGTTCGTTCCAAATTGAGGTGATTTGTTTTTATCCCTCTCTTTCTCATACCGTCTTTAATTACATTGAGGACAATGTGCGATTCAAGTTAGGGGGTGTAATTAGGCATCTCAATTTCTTTTTGATTATCATGCCCCTTTCTATATTTAAAAAAAATAATAAAAAAAATAATAATAATTCAAAAAAATTCAAAAATTGTTTTCTTTATTTCTTTTCTCGTTCTTGGGCATTTTTCCCTAATTGCCTATGATAAATTTAATAATTGCCCTATGAAATTGCTAATTTAATGATGCAATTTCTATTTCTTTCATGTTATTAAACTTTAGTCCTTTTATTATTCAACATCGGGAATAAATGCATGAATTAAACCTTGAAATCCCATCAGCACTTAAGCATATTTTCTAAAATGGTTCGGTAGGACAATTATAGCTTGGTATCTTTTTATTGCTTTGTGTACACTAAAACCTAGAGAGCTTTGTGCTTTTCTTCATTTTCGAGTGCTTATACATTACTCTTTCTCTTTCTTGAAAAACGTATCTTGTTGGCGATCTCATTTTCTTTTCATTGATTGCATATTAATTGAATTATCACTTGAGCATGATTTTTAATGGTGTTGAGTCTCGAGAATCACATGAAACTTTAGGAAAGGATAATAGGCCCTATTTGTTGTTTAACCCATACGACCTCAACCATACCTTTATACATGTCTGTAAGGACGCAAATTTCCAATTGAGTCATGTGTAGTTTTGGCTCAATTCCGAACAAAAACGTTTGAGTCATAGGATAGAGTATATTGATCATCTTTCAAGCCTATGACGTGTTTGTTGAAGACGTAGTGGTAAAGAGTATAAAGCTTCATCAATATGCCGGTTTGCGTGCCTCGTTTCTACGTCATCAACTATAGTTCCATGCTCCCAAGGTATGAATGCAATATTATAAATATAGGAGTTTGGAACAAGTTTAATTGGGTGTTAGGTTTAATTAAAACTGCGTTTAATTTTCAGAAATAATTAATTAAAACCTTAAAATAAGTTTATAAAGTTTTCTGGGCTAAAATTGAATTTTCCAACTTTCTGGAAGTTCGTTCGATATGTCGTTCGAACCAGATGTCGTTCGAACGAGATTGCCAACGACTTCCCATTATGGCATACTGGAACTTCATTCGAAATGTTGTTCGAATGAGATTATCGTTCTAACAAGATTTCTAACGAGCTTCTAACGTGTCCATACTGGAACTTCATTAGAAGACTCGTTCGAACGAGAATGTCGTTCGAATGAAATGTCGTTCGAACAAGATGCTAGGCGGGAACAGTTTTTGACAGTTTTAAGCAGTTTTTCTCCCACTTCCCCACTTGTTTCTTAACCAACTTTTCTCAGACTTTATTATGTTCGGGAATAACATTTTCCAACTTAACTTTTCCATTCCATTCCATCTCCAAGAGAGAATTTGAGAGCTAAATTATTTAAGGAAAATGTTCAAGTTTTGAGTGCTAATTTTCAAGAGAAAAAATATTCTATCACTCTAGTTTTACATCCATATTGTTTATCCAAGTTCACATATATACATATCAATTTCTTGGAGTTTAGCACCTATTTTTCTCTACCTATTTGAAGAAGAGAAGTTTCGGGTTTTCTTCTACATCCCATAAAGAAAAAAGAAGTGTTTTTGTTGCGGCATTACCCCCTTGGAGGAAGGCTCCTTGTTCGGGTGACGGCGACCATACAAAGTTCGATCGGTGGACTCCGAGACCGCGGTGGAGCTCCGTGGTTATCCGCTAGGAAGAGGTATGTAACAACCCTCACTTTTGAGAGCCTAATTTATATTTATATACTATGTTTAGTAATTAATTATAAAATGATGGGTGATGAGTAAATATTAATTAAATATGAAAAAGGGTTAATATTTACTAAATTGTTGTATAGTTACCTTGTGAGTAGGTAAAAATATCCATGTGGTGATTTATAATGTCATAAGATATAAATGGCATTTTGGTTTGATATGAAATTGAAACCTAAAATGAGTTATAAAATTCCCAAATGATAATTTGGATAGTGCAGTTAGTCCCGGTAGGTGCGAGACAACCAAAATAAGTGCTATATTGCATTTTGGTATTTCGGGCACTTTTGATTGGTTATAGCTTAAATGTGTAGTGCATATCATTATATCACGTATTAGTCATTTAAGTGGGCTTCTTAGACTTAAGCCACGTTTTATTTCCCCAATCCTATTACCATTCTTCCATTACACACTTCTAGACTTAGAGAGAGAGAGGGAAGAAGAGAACTAGGGAGAAAGAGAGAGATTTGGAGATTCAAGCTTGGATTGTTGCTCTCATCCTCATCAAATCTGATTCTTGCAAGTTTGAGGCAAGTAATCTACTTTCTATTATGTGATTTAAGGACAATAATTAGTTTTGATAGTTTTTGAATTGTTATGGTTAAACATTTTATGGTTTCGTTTGATTTATGGGTATTATAACTCTTACAAGTTGATTTGGATGATAAATATTGTTAATGTTGGTAGTTAGAGGTATTTATGGTGTAGCAATTGCAGCAAATGATCTTGGGTTGGTTGTTTTTGAGTTTGGGTATAAATTTGGAGTTTAAAACTCCATAGCCAAACTTGGCATTTTCGCATGGGCGAATCGATTCGCATAGTTGCAGAATTCCAGGTCTTGGTACCCGAATCGATTCGGGTTAAGGCCTAATTGATTCGGTATTTGCAGAAACCTGGGTTTATTTTTCGAACCGATTCTCTTTCGGATCCAATCGATTCGCTGGGGCGAATCGATTCGGCCCTTAGGGCGAATCGATTCGTGTCCTGCAATTTTGAGTCATTTTCCTTTTTACTTTTTATTCTTTTTCTTTAGGCTTAAGACCTAGGAACCTTATTAAAAGAAGTAAACTTAGAGTCCTAGAGTAGTAATTGAGTTTGGTCGCCACCCTAGATAAGAATTGGGTCATCTGGGGTTTATTCCGGGAAGGTTTAAAGTGATGCTAAGGCATTACTTCTTTTATTAAAATTTTTAGAAGTTAGGAAGTTAAATGCCCATGCTTGGAGACATAGGGGCTTATCGGAATCCTATGAACTTTGGGAATTGTAGGATCATAATGTCTATTTGGAGACTAAGCCGGAACTTGAAATTTGAGGAATATTAATGATGATAATTGATGATATTAGGTTCGCTTAAAATGAACCAAACTATTCAAAGGTATTAGGTTCGAATAAAATGAACCAAACACATGGATAATGGAAAGTGCTAATGAAATATTGAAAATGAAAATGAGATATAAAATGGTAAATGTTAAATTACTTGTACACACCTCTCTAAATACTATCATAAGGGAAGTCCGCGCGCGAGGTGATGCCCCCTGACAAATTAACGCAGGGTGGATATAGTCCTAGGCCATATGAGCGTTGTTTTATATATATGCATTTTTCTGCGATGGATAGTATATTCTAGGTGTGGTCTTGACTATCCCGTAGGCGTATGGCCGCTTCCCGACGTTGCGTTATGATCCCAGGTTGTCTTATATGTGATAGGCCCTGGAAGATGATAGTCATTTAGGGGCACGCCCAATGGGGAAACTCGGAGGGGCGGTCTTAGAATCATTATATGTATAAGAATATAACTTTTCTGCATCAAGTGGGACATGATGGATATATGCCACAAAGAGCATGGATACGTGCCATAAAGAGCATGTGATTGAGATTTATGTGTCATAAAGAGCACGTGATACTAATGGCATTCCTATTAAGGAATGGAAATATAAAATGGAAAGATAATTAACTATGGAAGTTAATAAATGAAGGGAAATTATAAATTCCTTATTAAACTGAATATATGGTTTTATTCCTAATAAGGAATGTAAGAAGGAAATGGAAATTGTATTAATGAGTAAAGGTTTTAAATTAAAGTGCTTTACTTTTAATTCTCATTTGTAATTGTAGATAACATGCCATATTATCATCCTTGTCATTCATGCATAACTGTTCATACCTATCATGCTTTTTATTCTTTTGGTGATCATATAAAACCCGGCCCTGATCGGTTCCTTTTCCTTGTTGTATATATGATTGTATCCGCTCAGGTACTCCACCGCAAGGATGCCCGTTTTGGTATTCCCATTCCTTTGCTTTTGACGAGCTGTAAGATTTTGCGGATTATTACAGGACCTTGAATTAGACGCTTTCATCTTTGTGTTCTAGATATTTGATTAGTGAATGTAATAAGTAAGATATTAAACTGTTGCACTGGGTTTCATGTAGCTGTGGACCGACAGCTTATTCGGTCCTTTTGTATACATTCGTGTTAGATGTATTATATATATTCTTGTGGAATTCCACTTGCTTATCAGATTGGGTTGTTTAAATTTAATTTTCTTAACTGGTTTCAAATTTCTAAACTTTTTGGCAACCCGGTTTCTGATTTATTAGGTGGTTTTCCCGTATACTCAGTTTATATTTGTGATGCTGAGAATGATACCCATCCATGATTCCTGTTACGTTTGAGTATCGGGTTGGCCACCCCTTATCTCGGATCGCGGGTTGTCACAAGCTATCTACAAGAAGAAGCGTCGGGGCTTGAGAGGGATCGTGTCGTGTGTTGTAAGCCTTTCTGTCTTATATTTATAAATTTCGTATCTAGTGGATTTGAGGCTAGGATCGTCCGAGATCGTTTCCCGTCTTGGGTTTTCTCTCGTACATCGCGGCGTAGTGGATTAATTATTTTATTTTATCTTTTGGAAAATCACCTAGAACGCATGCTTAGGTAAAAAGATAAAATTGGTTTAATTTAATCTCTACGTGTTTAATTTGGTGATAATTAAATTTGGGTAATGTGTAGTTAATTAATTCAAGACATTTAATTTAATTGTTAAACTTGGTGTGGCCTAACTTTGGAATATTGATAATTATGACTTAGACAAATTCTAGGACTTGAATTAGTTGGTTTAAGTGATATTAATATTTGTGTGTGTTTTATTTATTTTCACTTGGGTTTAATTTTAATTTGAAATAGATATTAAATTTTGGTAATTCGTTTGTTTTATTGAACCATCACACATCCTAACGCTTCCGCATCGCGTTCTATATAAAAGGAAATATAATAATATTTTAATTAAGAAAATTAAAATCGTGGGGCCTACAAAGTGGTATCAGAGCCAACGCGATAAATTATTTCGTTAAAGATCTTTTAAATAATTTTTGGCTAAAATGGAATTTTCCCCATTTTCAAACTTTCCTATTTTTGATGGTTCAAACTACACGTATTGGAAAGCGCGAATGAAATCGGCACTTAAATCTATCGATGAAAGGGTTTGGATGTCTATAGTCAACGGGTGGTCTCCACCAACTCATTTAGTTGAAAATGAACGTGTTCCCAAACCGGTCGATAGATGGACTGAAAATGAGTTTAAACTTTTAAATTTTAATTCTCGAGGTTTAAATGCCTTGTTTAGCGCTGTCACACAGGATGAATTCCGACACATTATGACGTGTGAGATCGCTAAAGAAACTTGGGATATTTTACAACTCACTCACGAAGGTACAAGTGTCGTTAAAGCTTCGAAACTCCAAAACCTCACCACTCAATTTGAAACTATCAAAATGAACGATAATGAAACTTTTGATGAATTTTATGCTAGACTTTCTGATATTGTCAATTCATCTTTTAACTTGGGAGAGAAAATACCCGACAACCGAGTAGTAAAGAAAATTTTAAGGTCCCTACCCGATAGATTTATTCCAAAAGTGACCGTTTTAAATTCTTTACCAACTTTAGCCTCTACGAAATTAGAAGAGCTTGTAGGTGATTTACAAACCTATGAACTAGATATGTTTCCCTCTAAAACTGAAAAGAAAATTGAAAAGGGCGTTGCTTTAAAAGCTCGAAAAGAGGTCAAACAAGTAGTAGAGAGCGAGAGTGATAGTGACTCGGAAGACATGGCTTTGTTTGCTCTTAAATTTAGAAAATTTCTTAAATTTAACAAAGATAAATTTAAAAATGATTTTAAGAAATTTGAAACTTCTAAGTATGATAAAGCCGAGAAGATCCCTAAACCTATCAATGAACAATTAAATAGGAACGAGTCAAATAGGTGTTTTGGTTGTGAGGGTTATGGTCATAGAGCTTCTGAGTGCCCCACTAAACTAAGGAAAGAGGGTAAACGACCCATTTCATATAATGCAACCCTTAGTGATAGTGATAAGGAAGAGGGACCCGATTCCCCCACTAAGCCAAATTTTGTGGCTTTTATGGCTTGTCATGTGAGTACCGAAAGTGAGTCTTCTCATGAAGATACTCAAACTCATGACACTTCCGAGGTCAAAGTTTTTTAATCCCTTGTTTTTTATGATAGTGAGAGGGGAGAAGAAAGAGAGAGTGAAAATGAAGAAGAGGTTAATGTGAGTGAACTTCAATATGCTTTTCAAGAACTTTATAAAGAATCTATTAAATTAAAAAGAGCTAATTTGAAGTTAGAAGCTTGTTTAACAGAGAGTGTCAAGGTCGTTGATGATAGTATGTTGGTTGAAGACCTTAGGACACGAGAGAAAGCTCTTCTACAGAAGCTTGAATATATAGAAGGCGAGAGAGATAGCCTTAGAGGTTTAATAGAATCCTTGAAAAAGGAGCTTCTTGCTTTTGAAGAGCGAAATGTTTTATTAGAGTCTAACATTTTAGAATTGCAAAATAAATTAAAAGACTCTAGTAATGTCAAATTTGATTTGGAGTGTCATTCGAAAAAATTAGATAAAATCTTAGGAACGGTCCAAATTAAAAATGACATGTGTGGTTTAGGCTTCAATTCTTATAATGAATCTTCTATTAAAGCCAAAACCAACATTTTAGGAGAATCTACTAGGAAAGCTTGTAGAGATCACTCCGTAGGTAAATCTTTTCGACATGTTTTTACTTGTACACATTGTGGTCGAAAAGGTCATCTTATGAAATTTTGTTTTGATCTTAAAAGAATTCCTAGAAAATCCCAACATAAAGCAACCAATGTATTTAAAGTTCCTACACCCCAAGATAGTCATTCTTCATTAATTTGGGTCAGGAAATCCGACTTGGTTGCCTTGCAAAAAAGGGTTTTTGATTCTCATTTACTTTCACATGCTTCCTCCCTTGCTAAATCTAAATGATGAATGTGTTAGTGTTTGCACACTTTAGCGTTTGTACTCCATGCTATATTCACATGCTAAATGTATGCTTGTTTAATCATTTTCTAGTCTATGCTCCATGCTTATCACATGCTAGAATTATGATTTTTGTTTATCTTTTGTATTCTATTTCTTCATTTTATTTGCATTAAATGAAAAATACAAAAAGATTTTTGTTTATCATTTGGGTTTTTATCTCTTGATAATTTGAGCTTAATGAAAAGGTCAAATGATTTTTGTTTGTCTTTTGAGTATATATTTTTTTATTTTTGGTTAAAAATTTTAAAAACTCAAAAATATTTTAATTTGTGTGTATTTTAGTTTGACATCCCATCTTTTACGCTCTCATGTGGCTAGAACTTTTGGTTTAAATTATCAATCCTTATTATGTTCTTTACCATATGTTATGGAGTAGTTGGATTTTGTGTTGTTTAAATGGATTCTATTTTTATATGCCTCTATTCACACATGCACGAGCTCTTTTGAAATTTTAACTTCATATGTATATTTGAGCTATGTGAGGTAGGGGTGGCCATAGGCCCGAGGCCCGCCAAACCCGCCCAACCCGCCCAATAAAAAAATAGGGCTTGGGTAAGGTGAATAGGCCCGCAGAGCGGGCCTGGCAAAATTTTATAGGCCCGATTTTTTTTCGGGCGGGCTTGGGCATGAGTTCTTAAGCCCGATGAGGCCCGGCCCGGCCCGAGGCCCGAAATATATATATATATATATATATATATATATATATATATATATATATATATATATATGTGGGGGGGGGGGGGGGAATTTTATAAATATAAAAACGTATACCAAGTCTTTTCATGTAGAGTGGAAAACTTTATATATGGACTTTGTAATACATGGAGTTTAAAATAGATTTTTAATTAAAAAAATTGGTCTTTAAATAAAAAAATAGGTATTTTAATTTTTAAAAAAATCTTTTAATTAACATAACAAGGCCCGATTGGGCGGGCCTGGGTAAAGAGCTTTCAAATCTGGGCGGGCTTGGGATTACATAATAAGGCCCGATCTGGGCCCGAGCGGGCTTGGGATAGCACTTAATTTTTCAAGCCCGGCCCGAGCCCGACCGGGCCTGCCCAGGCCCGGCCCACGGCCACCCCTAATGTGAGGTGTTCTCCTTCCAATCTTGTCATCTACATATTTGTGACTTAGGAGGACTAGTGCATGTCAAAATCCGTTGTGAGATTTGTGTGAAAAATGAAAACATGATAAATATAAATATGCACGGGGAAGGGCTCCGAAAGGACTAAGTGATCCTTTGCGATTGTAAGCCACCATTTTGAATGGACCTAAAAGAAATACGTGGTCCAAAGGCCTAAAAATAGAAAATATGGAATTTAAAAGAAATATAATTGCCAAGGCCTATGTTTGATTGATATATTCATTCAAAATTAATATAAATGCTTATTGAGGGAGATTGGATGGTATATCAACGGTTTGCAAAATGTCCGTTTATCCTAGTTGCGTATTTCATGTCATGACTCTATTGGTTTGTAGAATCATCAATATGTTAGGCTTGTATGCATTGTGTATGTTTGTTCATTGAGTTCAATCTATATTGTCACATGAGGTTATATTCAAATGTGATGAAGTTTGCAATCAAATGAGAACTTCGTGAACGTTTGTTAAGTTTGGGTCTAAATTTAATTGTTGCTAGTTCACACCCCTACACTTCCTTTTCCATATGACACATTTTTGCCATACGAGTGTGCAAACTTATTGTATTTTGTGTCATGTGTGTGTTTATATCTATATATATATGCGTGTGCATTCTTGATATATTTATAGTACATATATATATATATGATAGTTTGTTTTGCCTTTGCCTTGCTTTCTAGTCCTTATATGCTTATACTTTAGTTTTGGTATCTATCTTGGATTAGTTATGCTTTTGTTGCCATATGCTTTCATGTCTTATCACTTTAAGCTTCAACATGCTTTTATATTTGTTCTTTATCCTTTGCCTATTCCTGAACAAAAAGGGGGAGAATGATAGGGGGAGAAATGGTATCTTATCCTATTATAATCTTATCTAAGTTTAGGAGATTTAACTTAGGGGGAGTAGCTAACTTCTTGGGTTAATCATTTTGATAAAGGGGAGAATTAATTTTGGGGGAGTATTTATTTTAATTGCATTAAATACTTTGATATTCCCTATGCATTTGATAGTTTGCTTAAGTGTGCAAGAATTCTTCTAAAGCGGCAAATTTTAATGGCAAAGCATTTGATCCTTGGGGAGTCAAGTTTTGGTGGGTTATGTTTTAAGTCTAGTGAGCTTGACGGCCCTTTAGGATTTTTGTATAGTTTTTGTCCCGGAATAGCCAAAGGGGGAGATTTGTAAGGACGCAAATTTCCAATTGAGTCCTTCGTAGTTTTGGCTCAATTCTGGACAAAAACGTTTGAGTCATAGGATAGAGTATATTGATCATCTTTCAAGCCTATGACGTGTTTGTTGAAGACGTAGCGGCAAAGAGTATAAATCTTCATCAATATGCCGGTTTGCGTGCCTCGTTTCTACGTCATCAACTATAGTTCCATGCTCCCAACGTATGAATGCAATATTATATATATAGGAGCTTGGAACAAGTTTAATTGGGTGTTTGGTTTAATTAAAACTGTGTTTTATTTTCAGAAAGAATTAATTAAAACTTTAAAATAAGTTTATAAAGTTTTCTGGGCTAAAATCGAATTTTCCAACTTTCTGGAAGTTCGTTCGATATGTCGTTCGAACGAGATTTTCATTCGAACCAGATGTCGTTCGAACGAGATTGCCAACGACTTCCCATTATGGCATACTGGAACTTCGTTCAAAATGTCGTTCGAACGAGATTGTCGTTCTAACGAGATTTCTAACGAGCTTCTAACGAGTCCATACTGGAACTTCGTTAGAAGACTCGTTCGAACGAGAATGTCGTTCGAACGAAATGTCGTTCGAACGAGATGCCAGGCGGGAACAATTTTTGGCAGTTTTAAGAAGTTTTTCTTCCACTTCCCCACTTGTTTCTTAACCAACTTTTCTCAGACTTTATTATGTGCGGGAATAAAATTTTTCAACTTAACTTTTCCATTCCATTCCATCTCCAATAGAGAATTTGAGAGCTAAATTGTTTAAGGAAAATGTTCAAGTTTTGAGTGCTAATTTTCAAGAGAAAAAATATTCTATCACTCTAGTTTTACACCCATATTGTTTATCCAAATTCACATATATACATATCAATTGCTTGGAGTTTGGCACCGATTTTTCTCTACCGATTTGAAGAAGAGAAGTTTCGAGTTTTCTTCTACATCCCATAAAGAAAGAAGAAGTGTTTTTGTTGCGGCATTACCCACTTGGAGAAAGGTCCTTGTTCGGGTGACGGTGACCATACAAAGTTCGATCGGTGGACTCCGAGACCGCGGTGGAGCTCCGTGGTTATCCGCTAGGAAGAGGTATCTACAAGAAGAAGCGTCGGGGCTTGAGAGGGATCGAGTCGTGTGTTGTAAGACTTTCTGTCTTGTATTTGTAAATTCCATATCTAGTGGATTTGAGGCTAGGGACGTCCGAGGTTGTTTTCCGTCTTGGGTTTTTCCTCGTACATCGCGGCGTAGTGGATTAATTGTTTTATTTTATCTTTTGGAAAATCACCTAGAACGCATGCTTAGGTAAAAAAATAAAATTGGTTTAATTTAATCTCTACGTGTTTAATTTGGTGATAATTAAATTTGGGTAATGTGTAGTTAATTAATTCAAGACATTTAATTTAATTATTAAACTTGGTGTGGCCTAACTTTGGAATATTGATAATTATGACTTAGGCAAATTCTAGGACTTGAATTAATTGGTTTAAGTGATATTAATATTTGTGTGTGTTTTATTAATTTTCACTTGGGTTTAATTTTAATTTGAAATAGATATTAAAATTTGGTAATTCGTTTGTTTTATTGAACCATCACACATCCTAATGCTTTCGCATCTCGTTCTATTTAAAAGGAAATATAATAATATTTTAATTAAGAAAATTAAAATTGGGGGGCCTACAATGTCCCTAGTCAACCCTGTTGAGCCCTATTATGACATTTATTTTCATCTCAAATCCCCTAACCAACTCCACATTGGAGTTTTACACCATACATTTTACCTTTCTTACCTATGTTTGGAATGATATTTGGGATTGAATGATGTTGTGTAGTGTGGTTGCAATTTAAGAAAAAGAAAAAGAAAAAGAGAAAGTTGAAAACAAAAGAAAGAGAAATCTGTATATATTGTTTATAGTGATTCAATAATCCTTGTTACTCTCTCGATTGATATATTTAATGCTTGTTTGGAAATCATTTTCCAATTTTGAAATTGCCCGCTATTTTCCATTATCCCAAGTTCTTCATCTCTAAACATCTTTTGTATCCGTAAATACACCCTTTTATTTCGTAGCCCTAACCCCAAGCCTACATTACAACCAAATAAAGTCCTATTTAATCCTAGGCTAATGTGATTCAAAGGTCGAACATTAGTGATAATCTGTTTAAGTGCATTTCATATCGATTAATATGCGATATGCTTTCATGAGACAGTATTTTTCACTTTTATATTGCGTTCTTCATTAATGACGTGTGTGCGGCCTTATTTTCTTTTACAATTACTCTTTATTCCCGTATGTCCCGTGTGTTACACCATATTTCGAGTGTTTCTATTTGTTGAGTGTAATATCCGGAGATATTTGAGTGGAAGCATGCTTTAACCGAATATCCGGGTTGTAGACGTTTTTATCAAATCAACCCTCTTTACATGTGCATGCACCCCACTCACAATTGAGGTTTCAATTCCATATAGTTATTCTCTTTAAGTTAATAGTTTTGGATTATTGGGCGAAAGAGTCTTTTGCTTTGTTAATAATATGTTGAAATATCTAATTGTTGTTGAGTTTGGCATATTGGTTGTTTGGCCATGCATGTTTTGAGGAAATTTGATGTTTGTGAGTTTCATCCTGGAAAACCCTCATGAGACGACACTCGTCCACTAGGGTAACCTAGTGGTTTAACTGCTCGTTGCATTCGCTAAATGCAATCGTGCGCCCGCGAAAGTGGCATTATTTCTGTGTACATATTGTTACTATTCTTACATCTCTTTATGGCGGGTTTTGTTTTGTTTCATAGCCATTTACTAGCAATGTGTAAGTTAGGGGGTGTGATTAGTCGCAAATATTGTATATTTTGTGCCCGTTACTTATGCATGCACGCACATTTGTGGCCGTTATTTCACCTATTTAAGCTCTTGTACTGTATAACCTTTGGTTTCCATATAAATATGTTTTGCAAGGTTTATTTGAGCTTTTGTAGGGATTGGAGTGCTAAACGGTGCAAGTGTGCGCTATCCGGGAAAGTTCAACGTTTTACGCAACTTCGGAGGTAATTTTGTCATTTCATAGCCCCGGCGATTTGTCAATCCGGTTCCTGAGGACCAAGTTTTGGTCATTTTCCCGAGGCCCCTTACTGTGTAGCAAAAGAGTAAAGGACAAGAGGTTTTTCCAGGCGCGGTCGACCGGTCCCTCAAGTTCTACGAAACCTCTTTTCTTGGTTTAGTTTTTTACCACTCTTGTTTGTGGGTTTCTTCCACTTAGTATATATTGTGAGTGGTTTGTTTATTTGAGAAGATATGATCACAACTTTATGATAGTTTCGTTTCTTTTCTCTCTCTCTCTCCTAGGGCTTGACATTTTTCCTTGCCATTTTCATCTTCCACTTCATTTATTGTAAGTAAAGTTCCATCTTAGTTTATCTTGTTGACTATTGGTATCATTTTGTGCAATTAATATTGTGGTTGTGTATTGAATGCTTGCCTTTACCATAGTTATTTCACTTGTTATTAACTTAATGGTGTGTTTTAATATGGTTAGTGTTATGAGTAGCTAATTTCCTTAGGTTGGGAGCATAAACCCACCTTGGAGGGTTCCATTTCTTGACTTGTTCAATGATTAAATCCAATAAATGGGTGTGTGGGTTAATATTGGAGTTTTATAGGATTTTAACTTCTCTTATCATGTAAGGGTTGTATTTAAGACTTAACTCCAACATCAACACATTTGTCCGATAATATATCTTTACCTTCATCTTACATTGTCGGGTTGACATCCTTCATGTAGGATAGTTGATAACGATATCTTATTCCTTTTTTATTATGATTTAATCAGAAGAACCCGTTGAGTTGTGCACATCCGAGGTAGGGGAATGCTCCTTAACCTTTTGTCAAAGAATATTTTTATAACCCTATATATAAATCTCGCTTGTTCCTTTTACTACTTTGTTTAGCGTTCCATTTATCTTGGTTTGCTTTGGTTCGTTACAACACTTAAAACCTAAATCATCTTTTCTTTTATCTTTTATTCTTGTTTATAAACTTTTAACTGGAAGAATATCCTCGGTACTTCATATAATTCCCTGCAGAAATTGACTCCGGTCTTACCGGGTTTTTATTACTCTCGCGATTAGCGTGCACTTACGCTATACAATATTATGAGCAAGTCAAAGGCTTAGATAGAAGCTATGGCTACTGCCAAGGAAATAGGTTATGACAGTGGATTCAATGAGGTCTATGTCAATGCCAAACATCAGTTAGGCTTTATCAGAAGGTCCAACTTCAATAAATATTGGGATGATGCTCAGACAAGGGCCAATGTCCCAACTAAATCTGAACTTTTTGGCAAGCAACATCTAAATTCCCCAGTAAGGATAGATGAAGAAATTCAAGCCGACCAAGAATCTTTTGAGGCTACTCAGGGAAAAGGTCAAGTAATGGAAGAGAATGTGAAGGAAAAGGAAGTCCATATCTAGTTAGGAATAGTTAGCTTGTTAACCTTTATTTTTTCCTTTTCCTCATTTGTAAAGGCCTTATCCATTTTTTTAATAATGATAGATTTTGCCAATGTTCGATCTTGTCTTCTATTATTATTGAATTCCTTTATTTTACTTCCTATAGCATAGCAATATTCCTGAAGAAATTCCTTCTTTTAATGGAAATTTAGATGTCAATATTAGTTGGGAAGCTAGTGTCCAAGCTTGTTATGCTTTTACTTCTGCTCAAAAGGCTCTTCAAAAGACAACTTAGGCTTATAAGGACCGACCTACCTTAGTAGCCAAACTGAAAGATGATGTGAAGGACCTTAGCAATGTGAGCACCGTTATGCAAGAGGAGATGAATTCCCTAAAAAAGAAGCTTGCTTAGGCCAAAGACATTAGTGAGTTCGAGGCTCTTTTACAAGTCAAAAATAATTCTCTTAAGAAGTAGCTCGCCAAGGATAAAGAAGACGTGAAGAGGAAAAGAGTTGTGAAAATGGTACTTAGCTGTGATATAATCAAGCTTCGTGATCTCTTCAAAAAGGGTGATCGTGTAGTGTGGTCTCCTGGATATGATGAGGGGTGGATGGATACCTCTATTAAGCTAGATGCATCAAAGCAGCTAATCTATAAACATATCCGGTTGAATGCCTTGTGGGACCTAAAAGTCCTAAAAGACTCTGAACTTTGGTACTGGTACCAAATTGATTGTCCGTCATATATCCATCCCCCTTTGGAAGTGAAGAGAGTTAGGTTCCTCTGGATGTTGTTCCTCTTTAACTAGCCTAGAATTATTTGTCATCGCATGAGAGTGATGATGAATTCTGACCAAATCCTGATGATGGTCAAAGAAAGGTTTTTTCTTAGGTGATTTCTCACTAGGGATAGTGATTGTATCAGTTTTATCCTTTCAATGTTGTGAATGAACTTCGTTGTATATTATAACTATATGTAATAAGAAGTTGTTTGTGTAATACTATGTTTTGCATTTTTCCTTTTTGTTATGCCAAGAATGTGTTGTATTGTCTTGTCTTACCTTTTAGGTTACATCGTCATACTACCTTAGGCTTAGAGTAGACTATGGTAACTTGCACCTAGTTTTAAGGCCATCCACCCATTCAAATTTTTATTCAACTAAGGTTCGATTCATTTAGCGTTAGGGATCCCCCGCAGATCTTTTGTATTCTTGGGCAATTCATGAGGTTTTCATATTTTTTATGACGAAGACCTTGGGACCTTGAGTTTAATTGTAATTATATAGCTTTTAATTGTAATCAAACTAATGTGGTGATGATCAAAATTTTGACCATTAATTATGTAAGCCTGCCATTTTGGGATAATGTTAAATAGCTAAATGAATAACTTGAGCTTGTACTTTATTATAAAAGCTAGAACAGACTACGAACATCATAAGTTTGGAATAAAAATTTGCAAAAACTAACTAAGCTAGAAATAACTAAGCAAGAATGAATTTGAAAATAAAACTTCTTGAGGTTGGCAGCATTCCATGCACTTAGTATCTCCCCGCCCTCTATTTTTTCAAAATGTTAGGCTCCTTGCAAATTGTTTTTGATGACTTTGAGTGGTACCTCCTAATTAGGTTCTAACTTTCCATCTGAAGGTTTTTTGTCACTGTCGAGGACTTTCCTGAGGACGTAATCATTGGCCTAAAATTTTCTCGGATTGACTCCCTTGTTGTACTGCTTAGCTAGTTGTTGTTGGTAAGATGCCAATTTTATCATAGCTTGCTCCCTTCTCTCTTATTCTAGGTCAATTTCAGTCCTCATGGATTCCTCATTCACACCCTGCTCGATTGGTCATCATGGCTTTCAATCTAGCTTTCAAAGGAATAATAACTTTTATCCCATATGTTAGAGCGAAAGGCATCCCTAGTAGGTTTTCTGGGCATAGTACGATATGCCCATAGGATGTGAGGAAGCTTATCCTCCTAAGTTTCTTTTTCTCTTTCTAATATCTTCTTTATGCCGCTGAACATTATTTTTTTTAAAGCCTCTATTTTCTCGTTGCTCTGGGGTCAGCCTATTGTAATACCCCGTAATTTTAAATGACTTTTAAAATGTGTTATATTTTAAATTAATGGATTAATTAGATTTTATTATTAATTAATTCATTTGGGTTTTATCCGGACTATGGATATGGATGATTTTTAATATTACTTAAAGATATTTAGGTAATATATGAATGTGATGTCATTGAGATGACCGTATGATATAAATTCGGTAATTTATATTTTTAGTCAGACGCGGTATGGGACGTGTCGGGACTAGTTTAGTAAATTAAAAAGGGAATTTTATTTTCTATCGATCTAATAGTCATTTCGACTGCGTAGTTGCGTCCGGAAGGTTCGAAATAGTCAGAAAAGTCTATTTGGATGTCAATTTTGAGTCTCGGGTCATTTGGGAATGAATAGACAACCCGAAAGGGCATTTTGGTCATTTTTCTAGGGGGGATGAATAGTGTTTCGGATTTGGCACTATTATAAGAATAGGTAGATTAAGTGAATGGGAGTTATTCATCTCCTCTTCACAAATAAGAGCAGCCACCTTCTTAGAGTAAGAGTAAGAGTGCTTGGGAAGGGAAAAGTCACTTGGGAAGGTGTAGAACAAGAGTCAAGGTTCACCACCACCAACCACCACCAACCACCACCGGAGTTTGATCGGAGAAGGGACAACCAACTGAGATAAACTACACCAAAGGATCAGACCTACACTAAAGGCAAGTGTTTAATAATAGCAATTGAAGTTTGTATATTGTCCATGTTAAAATATATGAAAAGAGAAGATTATTCATGTTTGGAAGAGATAATGGATCATTAAATGGATTTCTGGAAAACTGAAATGATATAGGAATTTAACTCATGTGTTAGGATGATAATAATCCACGAATTAGTCATGAATCTGTTGAAGAAATGATAGAAACCATTGATGTGTTCTTGAAGAAGTTATGTTAATAAATTTCTGGGAATAAGGAGAATAACATGCTTTTTAATCCAATCCTTTGATGATTCTAGGATGTTTAGAGTAATGGAAATCGTTCATCTATGTTGTTATAACATGTAGTAAAGTTTATAAGACATTTGGGATGTTTAGATGAAGGTTTAAATGATCAAAAGTTGTTAAACCCGTAGTTGCAGAAAATGCAGAAAATGCAGGCCTGGACCTGAGGGATCGATCGATCGACCCCCACCTTCGATCGATCGACCTCCCCAGTTTAAGTAATGTTGTTTCTTTTTAAATGTTGATTCTTATCCCGAAACTTTTATGGATCTTTGGTGATTATTATGTGCATATTTTGGGACTTAGAAAATATCAGTAAACCCTTGTTAAGATTTGAATTAATTGGATTTAGATTAAAATGATTTTAAATGATGAAAATTATATCGAATGAAATTTCGGTTTCTAAATTCGTTTGTTAATCTCCGAATGGTGATGTATGAGGATTTAAGATAGGACCAGTAGGGGTGATTTTATATATTATCTGGGTATCCTTAAGTTTACAAGAAGGTTTAATCCTAAGTGAAAGAATACGTGTTTATAAGAGATTTGAAACTATCGGTTTTAACCTTAATTAAAAGGAGAACTCAACTCGTAGTAGTTCGGGAGAAATAATGTCATGGACCAGTAGGATATTAGTAATTTCTTACTGAATATAAGATGAGGAAAAACCTATTTGAATCTTATGAGATGGGAGCTTAGAATACATTTGGTTGAAAGAGGTTATGAGATTATCCCGATCGCATAGTTTAAGTTTTCGGACCTCCTCGATCGACGAAGTTAAGTAGTAGTGTATTGGAGGGGTTCCTTGTTTGGATTTCGCTTTGCGAGACGCTCCGCGCATGAACCTTAAACGACGTCGGTAGTGGAGAGATGTTATAGGATGCGAGGATAATTAATTTATGAAGTATAGATATGATTTTTTAAAAGAGATATAATGCTACGTATGGGAAATATCTTAGGGTAGTGATAATTACCTTATTGATATTATATTGTAGGTATGATAATACCTATTTGATTGATTGATAAGTTATGTGTATGACATACCTAGCTTACTTGCTATCGGTGGGAGGTTTGCGCGTGAGGGCATTCATATCCTGATGAATCCATGGGATCCTTATTTTGTCGCTCGAGAACATAGGTCTATGAAAGACTTATCGGGGAGTTGATAAGTCCGCTGACTGTGGGTGCGTAGGTATGTGCGTGACCCATGGATACGAGAACTATGTTCGCCTCCAATTTGTTTGTTGTTTGTGGTTCGTGGAATCTTACCGAACCTGTAGTCCCCTATTCAGCGACATGCGATGACGGGACATGATAGCAGAGTAATGCATTGCACCACAGCTGTGACTCGGGGTGCTGTATTATATATGAATATATATATAATGGATTAAATGGTTACATAATTATTTATCTATCTACGGTGATAATTGTAGATAACGGTGAATAGAGAAAGATAATGGAATTAAGTTAATAGATGTTTATTCTTTAAGAATTGAAATGCTTAACTCATATTAATGAGTAATGATTCATGTTAATGAGAAACTAATAAAGGAGAAATGTAAATGGTTAATAATGGGACGTATGGTATGGGACATACGGGGATTATGATATGGGAATGGAACTGTAATATGAAGATTAGAAAAGAGGAACCATTAACTAGGAGGTTAGTAGGAAACGTTAAGTGTGCACTCTAGTTGAGAGGCGAGAATTGCAAGTGAGTGTTGGATTTAACATGTACATAATAAATGCTTTATTGCACTTGTTAAATACTTGTTGTTTTAAAAATACTCTACACATTCGGGCTCTGACCCATTTCCTTGCAAATTTTTCTCTTCTATTGTATCTCTATATCAGGTGTCCAGCAACAGGGACGCCAACCATAGTTGATTTTGACGAGCTATGGAGCTATGGATGTTTTGCTTAGACGCTTATCATCGTTTTGATTCACAGTATTCTTAGTTAGGGCATGTCGTCCAAAAGGATTTCAGTTATCATTCTCTGTTGGAGTTAAATATTGTTGTAATCAGGTTTCTTTATACATTTTACATTGTTGGGATTATTGTAAATGATTTATATTACTTGGGAATGTTTATTCCAGTTTCATTTAAATTATTTTGTGATACTTATTGTGTTACCAAATTTGTAGAATAAATGTGTTGTGTTATTCTTAAAAATGAAAAATGGTTTTGTTGAAAATTAAATTGGAAAGCTTTTAACACCTGCTTAATTGAGTATTGAGGGAGTTGTAAATGTTTTCGACAGTGATGCTAAGAATGAGCCAACTGTATATTCTGTTTTAATTTGGTATGGGACTGGCCACCCGGTATTTAATTTGGCGGGGTGTTACAGGTGGTATCAGAGCATCAGGTTCTAGTGTCCTTTAGGATCTGTACGGCTTATTGTGTCTTCAGCTTAGCGTTCTTTGATATACAGCCCTATGGGTAGGATTATTGCTTTTCTATTTACGCTTACGATCTTCAGCTATTTTGTGTTATCAAATACTGATAGTGTTCTCTCGTTTCAGATGCCTCCTCGACGTGCACCTCAGCCCGCCCCAGCTCAAGGAATAATGACTGCAGCCGAAGTTGCTGCAATCGTCGCTCAGGCAGTCAATGCTGCCGTGGCTGCTGTTCAACAGGCTCCCGCGCCGGTACCGGTTGTGCCACCCGCGCAAGGGCAAGTGTTTCCTACTGCATGGGAACGAGCAAGGGATGCCTTTCAGAAAGCACACCCACCCGAGTTTCAGGGAGGATCAGATGTTGTGATTGCTAGCCAATGGAAGAAAGATATCCAACGGCACTTGAGGATGATCGAATGCACTGAGGTTCAACGTCAGATACTAGCCACATTCAAGCTAGTAGGGGCAGCTTTGCAATGGTGGGAAGCTACGACCACTATGGAGGAGAGGGACACAATGACTATCCAAGACTTTTGGATACGGTTTGATGGGAAGTATTTTCCCTCCGCCATCCAGACAGAGATGAGGCGAAAACTACTTGATTTGAGGCAGGGTGAGAAAACTGTGGCGGAATATGAGGAAGAGTTTACGCGATTAACTAATTTGGTACCAGCTGAAGTACCTACTGAGGAGAGGAGAGTCCTAATGTTCACTGATGGGTTGAACTATAAAATTCGCCAACATTTATTGGGAAATCTTTCACTACGTACGTATGCAGATGTTCTTAATGCTGCAATGCTCCACTGTCAAGATAACCGCTTCCATAATCAGGGTGTCAAGCGGGGGTTTGGGACAGGCCTGCAAGGCAAGACTATTGGGGGCAGTTCTAGTGGGACTCAGCTAGGGCAGAGTCATCAACGTCAGAGTGAGCAGGGTTCCCAGGCAGGGGACTATGCTAAGCGTTTGCGATCTGGAGATTCTCGGTTTGAGGATAGAGGTGTGGGGCAAGGACAACAGGGCCACCAGGGCCAAAGACAGGCTCATCAGGGCCAAGGGAAGGGAGGTAATGGCCAGCAGGTTCGGGGTCAACAAGGGCAAGGTAGTGGAAAGTTTGTGGGAAAATGTTTCGTGTGTGGAAAGTATGGCCATAAACGTCAAGATTGTCCTGAGAAAGACAAATTCCCTCAGCAACAACATGCTCGACAGGAGCCACAGGTACCAGCATTTCCACCAGCTGCTCTTCCAGCTCCAGCTCCAGTGTTAGCACTACCTCCCATTCCAGCAGCACCCGCGCAGCAGGGTCAGTACGGGCGTGTATACAACATTCATCAGGCAGTGAATCAACAGCCACCACCCGCGAATGAGGGTATGTTTTCTATCTAAGGATAATAAAGCATATATTGATTTTGTTACAATTAATGTTGTGTGGGAAATAGGGTTGCTAAACTTAGTCTATAGCACTGTGATTTATGTAGACTCACTGAGGGGTGTGGGACACCTTTATATTACATGTTATCACGTGGGTTTGATTTTTTATCATGGGATTACTTACCTTGAGCATGTCCGAGTGTGATTTGACTAGCGGCGTGCATTGACTTGTGGTATATGAGAGCTTATGTCTGCATCTTGTCTTCTAAGAGAGTAAATGCGTAGAATCTATTTGAAATCGAAGGAAAACCAAATTTTTGATTAAATCATAACTTGATATTTTTATAATTTTTTTTATACATTATTGACTAAGGACCTTAGGAGTTTCGATGACCGACTACTTTAGGTAGTAGTGTATCGGGGTGGTTCCTTGTTTGGATTTCGCTTGCGAGACACCCCACGCACGAAACTATTAACCGTTGGGAGTCGAAATAAGTTAGGTCTTTAGTATATGAGTTTAAAACCTTTGCGAAACTTTTAATATTGAAAGAGGTACGACAGGGTGTATGGGCGCCCTGGATAATTGGATTGTAGTAATTTTCAAAATTGTGAAAAGGTAAGTAATTGAGACTTCGGGATTTATTTGTTCACTACGAGAGGATCGTTTTTTCCCAAAGTTTGTCACGAGGACGGTATAGGGAAGATTAGGAATAATCTAAATTTGATTCAGTTGCGACTATATAGTGAGGCTTGGCGTATAACATCGATAGGGACTTTGTTAATGTATTGTATGGGCGGTACATCTTGGGTTTCTTGCGATGTGAGATTTATACTCGGAGTTGACCTTACCGTTATAACTTATATTCCTGAATTTCGGGATGAAATTCTGTTATAAGGGGGGGAGTATGTAATACCCCGTAATTTTAAATGACTTTTAAAATGTGTTATATTTTAAATTAATGGATTAATTAGATTTTATTATTAATTAATTCATTTGGGTTTTATCCGGACTATGGATATGGATGATTTTTAATATTACTTAAATATATTTAGGTAATATATGAATGTGATGTCATTGAGATGACCGTATGATATAAATTCGGTAATTTATATTTTTAGTCAGACGCGGTATGGGACGTGTCGGGACTAGTTTAGTAAATTAAAAAGGGAATTTTATTTTCTATCGATCTAATAGTCATTTCGACTGCGTAGTTGCGTCCAGAAGGTTCGAAATAGTCAGAAAAGTCTATTTGGATGTCAATTTTGAGTCTCGGGTCATTTGGGAATGAATAGACAACCCGAAAGGGCATTTTGGTCATTTTTCTAGGGGGGATGAATAGTGTTTCGGATTTGGCACTATTATAAGAATAGGTAGATTAAGTGAATGGGAGTTATTCATCTCCTCTTCACAAATAAGAGCAGCCACCTTCTTAGAGTAAGAGTAAGAGTGCTTGGGAAGGGAAAAGTCACTTGGGAAGGTGTAGAACAAGAGTCAAGGTTCACCACCACCAACCACCACCGGAGTTTGATCGGAGAAGGGACAACCAACTGAGATAAACTACACCAAAGGATCAGACCTACACTAAAGGCAAGTGTTTAATAATAGCAATTGAAGTTTGTATATTGTCCATGGTAAAATATATGAAAAGAGAAGATTATTCATGTTTGGAAGAGATAATGGATCATTAAATGGATTTCTGGAAAACTGAAATGATATAGCAATTTAACTCATGTGTTAGGATGATAATAATCCACGAATTAGTCATGAATATGTTGAAGAAATGATAGAAACCATTGATGTGTTCTTGAAGAAGTTATGTTAATAAATTTCTGGGAATAAGGAGAATAACATGCTTTTTAATCCAATCCTTTGATGATTCTAGGATGTTTAGAGTAATGGAAATCGTTCATCTATGTTGTTATAACATGTAGTAAAGTTTATAAGACATTTGGGATGTTTAGATGAAGGTTTAAATGATCAAAAGTTGTTAAACCCGTAGTTGCAGAAAATGCAGAAAATGCAGGCCTGGACCTGAGGGATCGATCGATCGACCCCCACCTTCGATCGATCGACCTCCCCAGTTTAAGTAATGTTGTTTCTTTTTAAATGTTGATTCTTATCCCGAAACTTTTATGGATCTTTGGTGATTATTATGTGCATATTTTGGGACTTAGAAAATATCAGTAAACCCTTGTTAAGATTTGAATTAATTGGATTTAGATTCAAATGATTTTAAATGATGAAAATTATATCGAATGAAATTTCGGTTTCTAAATTCGTTTGTTAATCTCCGAATGGTGATGTATGAGGATTTAAGATAGGACCAGTAGGGGTGATTTTATATATTATCTGGGTATCCTTAAGTTTACAAGAAGGTTTAATCCTAAGTGAAAGAATACGTGTTTATAAGAGATTTGAAACTATCGGTTTTAACCTTAATTAAAAGGAGAACTCAACTCGTAGTAGTTCGGGAGAAATAATGTCATGGACCAGTAGGATATTAGTAATTTCTTACTGAATATAAGATGAGGAAAAACCTATTTGAATCTTATGAGATGGGAGCTTAGAATACATTTGGTTGAAAGAGGTTATGAGATTATCCCGATCGCATAGTTTAAGTTTTCGGACCTCCTCGATCGACGAAGTTAAGTAGTAGTGTATTGGAGGGGTTCCTTGTTTGGATTTCGCTTTGCGAGACGCTCCGCGCATGAACCTTAAACGACGTCGGTAGTGGAGAGATGTTATAGGATGCGAGGATAATTAATTTATGAAGTATAGATATGATTTTTTAAAAGAGATATAATGCTACGTATGGGAAATATCTTAGGGTAGTGATAATTACCTTATTGATATTATATTGTAGGTATGATAATACCTATTTGATTGATTGATAAGTTATGTGTATGACATACCTAGCTTACTTGCTATCGGTGGGAGGTTTGCGCGTGAGGGCATTCATATCCTGATGAATCCATGGGATCCTTATTTTGTCGCTCGAGAACATAGGTCTATGAAAGACTTATCGGGGAGTTGATAAGTCCGCTGACTGTGGGTGCGTAGGTATGTGCGTGACCCATGGATACGAGAACTATGTTCGCCTCCAATTTGTTTGTTGTTTGTGGTTCGTGGAATCTTACCGAACCTGTAGTCCCCTATTCAGCGACATGCGATGACGGGACATGATAGCAGAGTAATGCATTGCACCACAGCTGTGACTCGGGGTGCTGTATTATATATGAATATATATATAATGGATTAAATGGTTACATAATTATTTATCTATCTACGGTGATAATTGTAGATAACGGTGAATAGAGAAAGATAATGGAATTAAGTTAATAGATGTTTATTCTTTAAGAATTGAAATGCTTAACTCATATTAATGAGTAATGATTCATGTTAATGAGAAACTAATAAAGGAGAAATGTAAATGGTTAATAATGGGACGTATGGTATGGGACATACGGGGATTATGATATGGGAATGGAACTGTAATATGAAGATTAGAAAAGAGGAACCATTAACTAGGAGGTTAGTAGGAAACGTTAAGTGTGCACTCTAGTTGAGAGGCGAGAATTGCAAGTGAGTGTTGGATTTAACATGTACATAATAAATGCTTTATTGCACTTGTTAAATACTTGCTGTTTTAAAAATACTCTACACATTCGGGCTCTGACCCATTTCCTTGCAAATTTTTCTCTTCTATTGTATCTCTATATCAGGTGTCCAGCAACAGGGACGCCAACCATAGTTGATTTTGACGAGCTATGGATGTTTTGCTTAGATGCTTATCATCGTTTTGATTCACAGTATTCTTAGTTAGGGCATGTCATCCAAAAGGATTTCAGTTATCATTCTCTGTTGGAGTTAAATATTGTTGTAATCAGGTTTCTTTATACATTTTACATTGTTGGGATTATTGTAAAGGATTTATATTACTTGGGAATGTTTATTCCAGTTTCATTTAAATTATTTTGTGATACTTATTGTGTTACCAAATTTGTAGAATAAATGTGTTGTGTTATTCTTAAAAATGAAAAATGGTTTTGTTGAAAATTAAATTGGAAAGTTTTTAACACCTGCTTAATTGAGTATTGGGGGAGTTGTAAATGTTTTCGACAGTGATGCTAAGAATGAGCCAACTGTATATTCTCTTTTAATTTGGTATGGGACTGGCCACCCGGTATTTAATTTGGCGGGGTGTTACACCTATAGAGTTGAAGTAATGCTTGATGCCATGGCTATCGCAGAAACCATAGAACGACCCACTTTCAAATTATGTGTCGTTGTCTGTGATGATCGTCCTGGGTACACCGAAATGCATTATGATGTTTATCCAAATAAATTTGATCATGTCAATTTCCCTGATGTTTACTAATGGCTCTGCTTCAATCCACTTGGTGAAGTAATCTGTGCCGACCAAGAAATATTTGTAATTTCCTGGTGTTGTTAGAGTGGACCTACAATATCCAAACCCCATTAGGCGTGACTTTAAATCGTTGGTCGGTTAATGGAGCATGGGGGATAAATTTTGGCATTTCTTTCACTTCTAAATGTAATAGGTTGCGTCTTTCTGCATATATGTCCACTAGTACTCCCTTTGATTGCTTGTAAGGTAAGCGATCTTTCTCCGCGAGGCTTTTGCAAATTACATCGTGTAGTTCGTACGAAACTTGGTCGACGTCACTTGGATGCATGCAGTAGAGGTAGGGACCAGTGAAGGATATTTTGTAGAGTTTTTTCTTCGGGTGCTAGATAAAATCGTGCACCTTTAACCCTGACTTGTTAGGATTGCTTTTTATTGGACGACAGGATGTCGCTTTGCAGATAAATAATTATTGGGTCCATCTAACTATGATATTTTTATATAGTGAAAACCTATTAGATGACCACTATCTTTGTGATGCAAGGCTTGGCTAATAATTATACTTCAATTGGTCTTCTCAGGTCAGAGTCAACTGTCGAGCTTAAAGCTATTAAAGCATAAGTATGGCTATTATGCCCTAGTGGGAACTGTTGAATGTGTACTTCCTTAAATTTTGACATCAAATCATGAGCCACCTGTAGGTATGCTGCCATTCGTTTGTCCTTAGCATTAAAATATCTTGTTACTTTGTTAGATACTAGCTTTTAATTTCAATATACATCAATGTGGCTTACCCCTCGCAAATGAGATTTGCGTAGTCCGATGACGAGGGCTTAACATTCATCTTTATTGTTGAATGCCTTTAAGTTAATCCCAATTCTTTGCTCGATCATGGCATTCTTTGGTGAGATGAGTACAATCCTTACTCCCACCACCTTAGAGTTGGAGGCGCCATCCATACACAATGTCTATTTTCTGGACTATTGGATCTCTCAGCTCCTCAACTGATCGGTAATCTTTTGGTCGATGGGGATATTTTCTCCTGTAAATTCTTTGATGAAATTAGCCAACACGTGACCCTTAATCATCGTTCTTAGTTGATATTGTATCTCAAATCTCCCAAGTTCAATCGACTATTTGGATATCCGTAAAGAGAGGTCAACCTTTTAAAAAATTGCTTTACGGGGAAAGGATGTGATGACTATGATTGAGTGAGCTTCAAAGTAGTGTTTCAACTTACGCGATGCAATGAACAAAGAATAGGCCAATTTTTCTACTGGGAGGTAGTGTTTCTCGGAGTCTAGGAGTGTTTTGATAACATAGTAAATGGGGGATTGTCATGTCTCTCTCTCTCTCAAACTAAGGCCGAACTACCTACTTGGATTTAAACTGCTAGGTAAAGATAAAGAGGGTCTCCTGGATCTGGAATAATCAACAAAGGAGTTTTGCTCAGGTAAGACATGATATCTTCAAGGGCCTTTGAGCATTCTTCCTTCCAGATGAAGCCTTTTTCCTTTTTTAATAGCTAAAAAATGGACGAAATCGTTCAGAAGACTTTAATATGAAAAGGTTAAGGGTTGTTAATATCCTTGTCGACCTTTAAATCTTGCGCAATGTCTTTGGATGGAGGACATAATTGATCGTGACTATTTGGTCGGGGTTGGCCTCAATACCCCTTTTGTTGACCAAATACCCTAGGAACTTTCTAGATTACAACCCAGAGGAGCACTTTTCCACGTTGAGCGTCATTCTGTAACGTCTAAGGATCTCAAAGTTTCCACCAAATCCTTTAAATGAGACATTGAGCTTGGTCTTGACGATCATGTCATTAATATACACTTCCATATTTTATCCAAACTGTTGCTTGAACATCCTTGTAACCAGTCTTTGGTATGTGGCTTCTATATTTTTAAGGTCGAAAGGCACACCCTTGTCACAATATAAGCCCAAAGTGGTTATAAATAAAGTTTTATATTGGTTAGGGCCGAACAGGTGGATCTGATGATACCCTGAGTAAGTATCCAGAAAACTCATCCGTTAATGATTGGCCATGGCATCGATCAGCTGATCGGTCTTAGGCAGAGGAAAACTGTCTTTGGGACAGTCCTGGTTGAGGTTGGTGAAGTCCACGTACACTCTATACTTATCGTTACCCTTTTTTACCACCATCGAGTTTGAGATCCACTTTGGGAATTGAACCTCTCTGATGGACCTTCCCTTCCAAAGTTTCCCTACCTCTAGTTCAATTACCTTTGCTTTCTCCGAGGAAATTTGACGAGCTTTTTGTGCGATCGGTGGATATATGGGATCAACGCGAATCTGTGGCATGCAACTTTGGGATCGATTCCAAGCATATTGTATGGCTTCCATGAAAATACATCTTGATTTTTCTTCAGAAAAGAAATTACTATCTCCCTCTCCCGCTCAGATAACAAGGTGTCGATCAGGAATTTTCTTTCCGATCATGCCTTGTCGAAAGCTATCTCCTCCAGTTTTTCCATAACTCTATATGTGGGGTTGACTCTCGTCTCTTTCATACCTGGTCTCCCATACTTTAGTTTCTCTTTGGATGGTGTTGCTCCGTCTTAAGATGTTTCAGGATTGACTTTCTTTTCTTTCTTCTTTTCTTGTTTATGTCTGATGGAAGCAATAAAACACTTTCGAGCAATGGCTTGATTACCTCTTATTTTTACTATTCCTCGCTCTGTAATGCATTTGAATTTTTGGTTATAAATAGAGGGAATAACCTACATTACGTGTAACCACCCTTTTCACAGGATGTCATAATAGGGCGAGTCAATGTCTACCCCCAAGAACTCAATCATTTTTAAGATATTATCGGCACTAACTGGTAGGACCACCTTCCCTAATGGCATATTCATTTTTTCAACAAAGTCAACTAGGGGAACAGTCGCTTCCTTCAAGTCTTTCATCTTCAGTTTGTGCCTGTGAAAAAACTTTAAGTACATGACTTCAAAGGAACTCTCTTGATCGACTAGTAGCTTATCCACATCCTAATTTACAATCCTAAGGGTGATTACTAGCGCATCATAGTGTGGGGTCCTCACTTCAATCAAATTGTCTTTTGTAAAGACTATGTGCTTGTTGTAGTCCACGTCTTCTGGTTGCTTGCACTTGCTAGCCTGGTTTTTGGCAGGGTCAATTTAAAAGGCCTCCATAACTGTAGTGTCCTTCTTGAGCTCCATCAAAACTGTATTGCCTTAGATATTATTGGGATTTAAAGCACCGTGGATAATGGAAAATCTATGCCGCAGTTTATCCTCCAAAATATTATCAGATTTTGGGTCGGTGCTGGTAATAATTTGGTCATTATCAGGTGTTGGGTTAGTGGTGGCGATAATTTGGCCATCTTTCTTCTTAACGTATTTTTTCAAATGCCCCGCCTAGTCTAATGCTTCCATATGGTATTTGAGGGCCTTGCAATTCTCTACCTTATGTCTATTCTCCTTATGGTAAGCGCACCTGAGAGCATTATTTATCTTACTCGAATCACCGCCCATCTTCTTCGGTTACTTGAGGAATTATCGGTCCTTGATCTTGCCTAAGATCTTGTAAATTGGTTCTTTGAAAACCATATTGATCTCCTAGAAAGCCTTAGATGGGTCTGCCTTGACCCCATGTTTGGATCATCTGTTCTTCTTTTTGCCCCATTTCTTGGGGGTGATCTCTTTATTGTTTCCTTTAGTCGTATTTATGCGAACATTCTTGCCTTGACTGAGGACGACCATATCTTCCACCTTAGCATACTTTTCTATGTACAACATAAGATTATCGATGATGTCTTCCTCTTTCTTGGTGAGGTACTAGTGAAACATGGAGTTGTGAGGTAGGCCTATTTTGAACGATGCCACGATAACCAGCTTCGAGTAATCTTCGACTTTAGTGAATGTTTCCCAGTAGCACCTGTAATAATCTCGTAAAGTTTCCTGGGGTTTCTTCCTTATGGATAGGAGAGAATTCATCCTTTTTGGGTGCGAACTGCTTGTTATAAAGTGAGCTGTGAAGGCTTTTACGAGTGATTATAAGTTATTTACCGACCTGTGAGGTAGCCTCTCATATCACTTTGTGTGACATGTCCAAGGCTAGATGGGAATATACAACACACGAGGGTATCGTTATGGTCTGAATAGGTCATCGTTGGCCTATATTAACGCAAGTGATCTATAGGATCGATATTTCCATCGTATATCTTGAACCTCAGGGTTGAAAAATTCTTTAGGAGATCTTCCTCCTCAATCTCCCTTAAAAAGAGGGACTGCATCTGATTGATGAGTTCCCTCCTTGCCAGCTCCTTGGTAGATCTATCCCTATGATTAGATAGGTGCTTATCTATTTCTCTCCAGACCAAACTTCATATATCATGCCTATGACGTCCTTTGTCTTGGTTTCACCTTATCAGATGGATTTTATGCTCTGGGAGATCCTGTTCACGATGTGAACTCCTTCCTTGACTGCGAGTTTTGCTCTCCTGAAGGCTAGGCATCCTACCACATGCTTGTGGTTATCTCCACGAATTAGAGACTCACGTTTTCCTGTTTCTTCCTCTTGTTGATGGAGTCATTCATTATAGGCGTCAACCAGTCGCGAGATCTTCATTGATCTGGGTTGCTCGTTGCTCTACTCAGAAGGTTTCTCATGTAGGAGAAATCGCTAATGGTTGATGGCCTGTATTTTGTCCCGATGGATCTCATATCTGACTCTGTGTAGTGAGAGGCCGACTCGCAGATCGTCTGTAATAAGTGCACTGTGAGGGTGAGATATTGCTTAACTCATTGATTTCGATTTGCTTAGGTAAAAGAATCGTTTCCTACATACGGCACCAATTATGAGTGAAAATTATCATAACTAATGATTCTAAGTAGTAGAGAAATAATCAAAGAGTAAAACAATCTCACGACATAAAGGATTTATGTGGTTCAGTAACTACCTACGTCCACGGGGTGTTTCTCTGTGTATATTAATTCTTTAGAATTTTTGTAATAAAGAATTACATACCCCCTTACACCGGGGTAAGTGTTCTATTTATAACGATAGGAGTGGTTGAGTTATGTTTAAACTCTTCCAACTACTGGTTGGCTCGTTTACTGATCCATGTTGATCTCCTCCGAGATTATAGATAACAAGATTGAGATTTTCATATTTATCCCACGTGACATTAGTCTTAACTAGAGCAGCACACTTTGTATTTCTGGGTTGGGTCTATTTGGGCCATTACGGTTTGCACCCCACATATACCTTAAGGTTTTGAGATCCCTTATGTTGTGACCCTATTTTGATGAAATTGGATAATGACACATGATGTAGATTGGAATTTAGCATAAATTTATTTATGATTTGTGAAATTAAATCATGGACCAATAAACTTGCATATTATGGTTTGAGATTAAATATTAGAATCTTGTTAATTTGAATGAATAATGTATAATTAAGACTTAATTGGGGGTTTATTTATTGTTGAGAGTGCATATGCTAATTAGGGTTATACTTTTAGCTTATTGAGTGGTACCTTTAAGTATAAAGGCCCAATTTAATGTAATTCAATGCATGATATGTAATTATTAGAGTTTAATTCCTTATATAAATGCATGAATATTGAATAGCCCCTTGTTTATAATCTTGAATTATAATTAAAACCCATTCAATTTATTTGGGCTCTTGAGAATTGGAAAGTGGACCAAATTACATTTGAAATTAATTTAAACCCTTGATTAATTTCCTTATTGTGTTGAAGTTGGAATATATGATTAGTTAGATTAGAAGGAGTACGAGATATTTGTTATTGGTTTGTAGTTGTCGTTGGTTCACAATGGTGGTAGCGGTTAGAAATGAAATTTATTCATTTAATTCGCTTAACCCTTAAATAAATTCACATTAATAATTCATTAACTAATTTTAGTGTCTTAAGTACAACCCAATCTGGACGAAAGTGTATCGATTGGGTTCCTTATTTGGATTCTATTATGAGATGTTCCATTCACAGAGTCTAGAGACGGGTAGGAGAGAGGACTTTAGGAACCTTGTGTCAAACACATTTATTTTATTATAATGTCTAAGTTGATGAGTAGTCTCATACTAGATAATTTATCGTGAGTGGTTCGAGAATCCCCTTAGAAGTTAATGAAAGAACGTAACGATTGGTTTAGGGTCTAGATTATAATGACCCAAAGGATGAGGTGAATGGACTATAATAATTATATAATAAGTGATAAGCCAAATGTTGATTATGAACGGTAATAATGTTGATTAAAATGAGATGAATAATGGATGTGGCTATGGATGTGAGCCGAGCAAGAACACTTTTACTTGAGCGTGCTGAGAGAACATGATTTTTATTTATGTGTCATATCAGATGTTTCTTGTCCCGTCCATGCTATCACGAGGTGGTGCCTAATTGGCGTGGCGCTATATTGTTTTGGTGCATCACATGGATTGTTCATGTTGAAATTTCAAGCCACGCGAAAGACGAGTGGTGTCAGGTTGTGTGATGGGATTTATTTTGTGCCTCACACGATTTTATTGATATTTTCGGCCATACGAATGACAAGTGGCATCTGGATGTGTGACGGCCTTTATTTGTGTGCATCGCATGTTCTTGAGATGGTAGGGAAAAAGGGGTGCATGTCGGTTAGGGTGTAATTAATTAAGAGATTAATTGATTACTAAAATTGATGAGGTAATTATAGTGGATTATGAGGTTTTGTGACACATTATTGGTTATCGTATTAGGCTAGATAACTGTGGAGTTACAACTTATATATATATATATATATATATATATATGGGGTGGGGGCACGCACTTTTGAGTTTCTTAGCTTGGGTGACTTGTAGGGTTTATACATTTTATTCGTGGAAACCTTTCGGGTGCTAGGACTAGTTCGTGCAAGTAAACTCTCATCCAACTATCACATATCCTCCATTCTCTTACTTCTATTCATTAACCTCAATAACATCTATGGGGGCCCATCTCCATGATGTATTATCTTTCATTTTCAGTTGTGTGAGTTGAGTATTGTGAATATAGTGGGCATGTATATTCAGGCAGGACAATTGGCACGTATATTTTATATTTTATATTTTATATTTCAGTTGAGTTGAGTTATGTAATGATATTATGCATTAGAATATTTGATACATGTGGTGTAGTTGTAGAGGAATATCTCATTCTAATTTAGTTGATGATGCATTTTATCAGTTGAGTAATTAAGATTTATCATATCATATTCATATCTTGCCACTTGTTTCTTTTGTTTCCATACATGCTAAGAATGATATTTAAATTATTTGACAACTTGTATATTTTAATGTTAGGAAGTGATCAATCATAATGTTAAAATATATGGGTTGTTACGGGATGCACACATTCTTTATACTTAAGGCTACATCCCTAATATATTTAATTTATCAATAAATAAGTTGTTAACTCGTGTTTTTATTCATTTCGAATTATTGAGACATTATATATTTACATACTGATCCCTTGGTAGGCAACACACGCGAAGTGTAGTATATCCCTTTATAACACTTGAGTACCCATCCCTTTACATTATTTAATTCCTCGAGTTAAAGGTTGAGGATAGCTGGCGGGGCCACAATCCGCTAACTAGTAAAGTTTTGTCGAGTCCATAATAGTAGGCTTAGATTGTATATTTTTATTTTAAGTATGAATCTGAATTTAAACAATAGGTTTGTTTTTATATTTTAATGAACCATTGAATGAACGTATATAGTCAGATTCATATTCATATTCAAATTCGAAGATAATTTTACCTCTTAACCATTAGAAGAAAACATAGTCGCGAGCCTCTTAAATTTTTCAAAAATCAAACTCCACGGGTTGTTCTTTCATTACCGTTATTAATTATAATTAGGGGTTGGTATCTTATGGCGGCAGACATTTAAGGAAATTTTCTATACTTAACTAGTGATATAATCAAAATGAGCTTAATGACAAGGTAGTTGTATTCAACATTGATTTTTTTGGGTAGTGGACTATATATATATATATATATATATATATATATATATATATATATATATATATATATATGTATATATAAGTGATATTTTGAGGACGAACTCTTATGGTGGTCATGACCAAATTAAGTCCTACCTTAATTATCTTTTAAATGCATGAGTAAAGGCAATGCATCACGCCTGCGACCCAATTATAGCATGGTCGGGGAGTTCCATTAGGTTTTTAATATGCAGGTTGGATATAATGGGTTAATTTGTCACATGGGAATATATGTTTGTCACTTGTACGTGTCTATTTATCTCATCTCCTTTAAGTTTAAATTAAGGTTGTAAATAAATTGAGTTGTTCGTGAACGACTTGACCTCAACTCGTTTGTTAAGAGAAAGTAGCAAACTCAAGCTCGATCTTGAGGTTGTTTAAAAATTAAGCTTGACTCGTTTAGTATGTCAGGTGCGAACGAACTCGATTAAATCTCTCAAAACAAATTTGGTCGAGTTTGGCTCGTTCGTTAAACAAACAAAATCAAGCTTGAAGTTAATCTTTAGATAGTTTAAGAATCAAGCTCGGGTCAACTCGTTTCGCTTGTAGCCCATTTAAATTACGGTCATTTTATATAAACTCAGTTATTCTATTAACGTCCCCCACTCAATTTGCACCTGCACAAATTGGTTGATGCCCATTTAAAATTCCCCACTAGATGGGTATATGTAAGGGAAAAAGGTTGAATCTTCAAAAAATTATTTTGATAGTAAGACAATCTTTCGACGGAGATGGCTTAGAAGTTTTAAATTTCAGACAACAAGATTTGTTGTCCAGTTTCTTCAAACACTATTTTGGTGGTGGCAATGGGATTTTGGATGATGTCTTTAGTTGCCGAGGATGTAGGGTGTGGTGGTGAATGGGAAGATGGACAATCCCAGGGAGGAAGTTGGCCCTGTCAGCGAAGCCAAATGCGTTGATATGTTGTATAATATGTTGTTGAGTTGTTATATTTGTCCAAAATGGGGGCGCGAGTGGCAGCATTATGGAAGAACGATGATTGAGGAGGCTGATTAGTGGATGGAGATGGCTTAATGACAATTGTGAATGGTGTTCAAATAGGACAACTTATTCAATTGTGAATGGTGTTCAAATAGTTCGTGCATCCTTACAATCTACAATAGCAAATACATTGATTCAGGGGGTTATAAAAAGGCTAACAATGTCTTTTTTCATACTTAAACATCTAAATATTGATAGATATTAAATGGGGATTGTAGAAAGATAATAAGTGTTCAAATAAAAAAAAACACCCTTTAAATTAAAACCCTCTAATTCATGCATGAAATTAGCGCGGTTGCAATCCTCTCGCTGTAAATTGGAACCCCATCAAGTCTTTAGAGGTATAATTGCTCAAAAGAGATCATCTTATCTCCTATTCATTAATTCTAGGGTCAATAATTTTTAACTAACACGATAATCTGTTTACGACAATAATTCAAAATGACCTGACGATGATACAATTAGTGGGTACAAATTTAATAGTACTTGTAATTTACATTAAAATTAAAAGAAAAACATCTTTAAAATTGCACGCCTAATCCGAATTGCCACCCCTAATTAATTCACAGCATACTCCAAGAAAAAAGGTTGGTTCACAAAATAAGTAAGGTAAAAATATAAAATTCCCCCCAAAAACATGACAATCATTCCATCACGGATATCTTTTACACCAAACATCTTTTCTAGGCGTTTCAAATTAACAATAGATAACTTGTCATAAGCCCCTAACCTATAGATGTGTGCTTATGTGCAACGTTTTATAGCAATATTGTGCAACCTGGTGCTATATTAACATGTTTTATGATCTAATATGATCGAAATAATTTTTAATACAACGGTCCTTTGATAGCATGGCCATGCAAATTTTGCATTCCTAATAAAAAATCTTCTGATTTGCCATATTTTTGACATGTTTGGGTAAGCTCCATTTGTCGTGACAAAATTTTCCAACTAACACTAAAGTATCACACATCAATGCACATTTTGAGTGTTTGTCATGGCAAAATTTATTTGGTATATAACAATAAACAAACAGAGATCGAATGAATCTCAGGAGAACATCAAAACATATTAGAATAACAAACACAAAAGATCCAACTTAGAATCACTGGGCACATTACCTATAGTTTCTTTATGTTCGTCTTGGTTCTCAACCACAAACCCAAATCTAGATAACACTGTATAACATAACACAATTAAGAAGAAGCATTACAGCTAAGAAAAATTTAAGAAACACACAAAGGGAATATTACAGCTCAAAATTTAAGAAACGCACAAAGAGATGATTTCAAGGCTGTATAACAGAATACAATAAGGAAAAACATAAAAATGCCTACAAGGTAGACTTCTTCCGAACTGCCATAATAAAAGTTATTTATGGGTCTTTTTGACTTTTACCTCATGAGATAATTTGGTATTTAGATATACCTCGACATGTTCAACAAGGAGAGTTACCCCCTCCATCCACATCAACCCACTTGTACCTTGTATATTATCTGTGACATGTGGGGATAACCCTACCTAATGAACATGATGGAAGTCTCTGAAAACCAAATTACCTCGGGGTAAAGTAAAAATGAAAAACCTTAATTTATTTGTTTAAAGTAACCGAAAATACGATGATCTAATAAACCACAGCATAGCAGACTCGCCGCGGGGGGCTGATTAAGTCAGCTTGTGAATGGTTTTCATGTCAATAGCCTCCTGTAGAGTACCTTTCTCCACATGATCCCACCACTTGAGCAAAAAATTGTCTACAACTAGTCTGAACCAAGGGGACAACTTCAAACCCTCCTCACCAGCATCTGCTTTCCTCAACAACTCTTTCAACTCCTCTTTGTTCACGTATCGTATGTCGGCAACTTCGTCAGGGTTCGGGTGCACATTAACGTCCCGTACGATAAAGAGTAGGTAATCAACTGAAAATTAGAGGGGGAAAAGTCAACATAGCACTACATAAATGTGTGTAGCAATAACTGAGCTTACAAGTACAATAGTAAGAGTTAGTTGAAACTTGAAAAATTATTGTTACACTACGCGATGCGCGATCGATTTTGAATGAAGGGAGAGAAAAAGATGTGAATAAGAAAATAAGTTTGAAAAAATTCAGCACAAATCAGAAGACATGGAGGTGAAATAGTCATTCGACATAAAAAGAGAAATATAAATGAAGGAAGAGAAAAAGAGATATAAATGAAGAGAGAGAGATACATAAGTATAATAAAAGTGGAGAGCTTCAAATGTCACCACGCGACACAATGAGAGAGTCCCAGGTACTGCATTTTACTATATTGTAATAGATACGAAGGACCAATATCATTCTATTCATGAGACTAGAATTTCATGAGCATGGTTCAGATGACACAGTTTCAGCCAAAAACACAACAATTGATTTTTTTGCTCAGTGATACATTATTTAGTGGATCACAAAAACTTGAAAAAATAAGAGGACAAGAGGTTCGGCTACTCAATTCGGCAAGTAAACGCCATTTCGTTCAATATAGGAACAAGTCTCGGGCAAGTCACCGATATTTCAACCATTTTTATATAAACTCGGCGAGTCATGCCAAGTCTAGTTGATTTCGTTAACAGAGAAATAGGTGAATCAGTCATTCAACTCGGCTACTCACCGATATTTCTGCCGGTTTTAGTACCGAAATTAATGACAGCTGATTTAATTAATATACTCCCTTAGTCCCAAATTAAGACTCATGTTATCCTTTTAAATACGTTCTGAATTAAGAGTCCTGAGTCCTGTTTAAGAAAGTAGTTATAAAACTACGTGAGATTTTAAAATTACCCATCTTAAAAATACTCATGGGAAATGGTCCAAGTGCACGTGTTGCATTCCAATTATATTCATAATTCTTAAGAGGATAACTGTAATTTTTCGTTAATATGTTTGACTTTCATATAAGGACTCTTAACTTGGGACGAAGAGAGTATATAGATATAGATGCCGATACTGAACGTTGGATAATCAACTTGGTCGACTCAATGCGATTTTGGCAAGTATTTGGACAAGCATGGACCCAGGTCAGAACATCGAAAAATAACATAAACTGCATACAAATAATGTTTGGTAAGAATTGTTACGTTCATGCTCTCCCCACTTCCCATCGGATGGTGCCTTGTACAGCATGCGACCTAACGGGGTGAACTGATCAACCGGAACATCTTCAGCCGGGATGCCCAGCTCATCAAAAAGCTTCCTCTGTGCGGCATTTCTCACTCCTGCCAAAAATTAAATAGAAGTTAGCAAATTAAGATCCAGGTGACTGAGAGGTTGTTTGAATGGAAACATGAACAGATGTTATACCAAGGACATTCTCATTGATAAGCTCAGATTCCCGGTAAAGCGGGTGGCTGCAGCAGGTGTTTGTCCACACCAGAGGAAATGTTACCTTTGTAGCAGACCGTTGCTGCACATATAATAGAAATCAGTAATCACAACCAAAATTTTGTTAACACAAGCCAAAAATAATGAATGGGAACTTTTTACCCTAGAGAACATTTTTTACATGGCTAAACCACAAGAAATTAATGACGCAAAAAAGCTTTAAGAAAAGGGAAAAAACTATAGTCATATTTTTAAGCTAATACAAAATAAATGGGCGTACATATACTATCGAAGAAACATCTTGAAGTCAAAAGGCAACCTCTTAAATCTATAAAAAGATGGGAAGTATATGAGTATACAAGCCCTTACTCTAAGTTGAGTCAGTACAGAGGCACAATTCAAAACTTTGGTTGACATTTTGAAGATGTTCATAGTATATCAACACAATTTTGGCACTAAATTAAAGTTCAACGCGATGACAATCATAAATATGTGTAGGTAGTATTAGTTTCTCAACGGAATCAGAGTAGCTCGCTCAGCCTAAGTTTCGTGTGAACTCTCCAACAAAAATGGAATTTCATAATTTATCATTTAGCTTGCAAGATCACATTAAGCAACTTGTCCAACGTCCCTCAAAAAAACTGCGTTGCTGTCATATGACTGCATGTTGCTTGCATGATCTGAAAAAAGCTTATTCTGTTCCAAAAAACAATCTTTTTTTCATATTAGACTCAATTTTATCAAAATCAAATATTCTGAGATTTTAGACTCAATCAGGGTATCTTTGGTACATCCTATCAAACACAACTGCAATAATCTAATTCCTCTTCTAATTTTCTTCTGTCCACATTTACTGCTCTGATGCCAGTTCAATAAATATAAAAGATAAAATTACCTAAATTATTTGTGGTAAAAACAATACTCCTTGTCACAAATTAACAGTCTCTATCTGTTTTTTGTATAGATTAAGATCATCACTTATTCACAATTGTGGATTTCAGTTCGTTAATTATGTCCATAAAAGGAAAGTAGTCAATTTAGGACGGCCCAAAAAGAAATAGTGAACTCTTAATTTGGGACGGAGGGAGTCATAATAATCTGACTAGCCAATTCAAGTTTCACAATTCATCCCCATATCATTCAAACGTATCCATTCTTTATTTTCCCCGCCCATAATACTCACGTACCTGGAGGAGTAACTCGTATTTTGAGTTAAACAAGAACACACTGAAAGCTCTGTGTAGCAAATTTTCACCTTCAATCTTTTCCATCAAGTGACCTGCAAAATATATACAACGAGAAAGAATAATTTATTGGACATTGAAGAAACCATGAAATAGACAACAACAAGACTCACATCAATGTAAACTGCACACATAAGAATGTAGTGTAGTGATTGCACAGAGTAGAAACAAGCATTATGTGATATATATGTGTGCGTGAGCGCGCGCGCGCTTACTCTCACTTGAATGCCTTTTAAAAATAATCTTCATTTACTCAACTTTTGTATCGATATAATCTTTGGTTAGATTTGTCCTTGCTTGAAGAAATGTCAAATTTCAATTTCTAATGTTTCCTTTCACCCACAACAATATGTAACCCCCGAGTCAAGTCAGACACTTGTCGGCAACACACCATCGACACACACGCTAAAAAGAGTGTCCAATGTTTTTTCTTTTTTAAATTCAACACGCTGGAATACGTGGGGGCCCGGCACGCTGGTCTGGAAGTATATAATGTATCCGGGAAGTATTCGAAACAAGTACATCTATTTTCGCAACAACAATGATGTCTAAGAAAGTTGCAGATGGAGAATCATACTTACAATTGTATTTGGTATCATGACCCACAACATTGTCGCTCTCGTCCACCAAAATGCATCTGCAAAAACCACACAAAACACCTTTAAACTCTAAACACAACATTATCTGAGGAGGCAAAGGGAGTGAAAAGTTGGAAAATGAGTTTTTGGTCTTAGGTTTTCTATTTTCAATGAAAACAAATTACAATGATAAAACATAAATCCAAACAAGTATTTTCCATCCTAAATTCAATTCTACTTGTCGTTCAAGGAACCGACACAAAAGATTGTTAAATAAAAGAAAAAAAATATGAATAGATAAATAAAGGGTCATTCATTAGACGAAAAAGAGTAGAAACTAACTCGTCTTCAAACATGAGACGCCTCTGGACAGCGTCCATACCCAAATCTGCAGCTGCGTCACCCATCGGAGAGATTTGGTATAAATCTGAGGTTGGGTTGGGTTGGGTTGGGTTAAATAGAGCGGGGAGGGGAAATGAGGATACGAGAGGTTTGGTGGAGGAAATATTTGGAGACGTAGACTATTTTATGCCGCTTTGGAGTTTCCGCCCTCCATTGTTGATTCTCTCTCTATTTAACACCTACTTATTCGCTCCACTACAACACCAAATTTCAACCTTACCCCTTATATTATAACATCATATGCATTTAATGCAAGGACTTTTAATACTCTCACTACATCACATCACATCACATCACAAAAATATTATGTGAATCAGATTTCAACCCGCGCGATGTGCGGGTGGGTAATAAATATTAGAGTCTTGCTACAGCGACATGGGATCCCGACTTAAATTCGCGACCCGGACACGTGTCCGGGTGTGATTGGTGCATTTGGAGTGGGACACACCAATTCAAGGTGTCCCCACTCAAAACGCACCAATCACACCCGGACACGTGTCCGGGTCGCGAATTTAAGTCGGGATCCCATGTCCCCCAAGTATTTTCCTAAATATTATGTTCAATGCAATGATAATGTGTAAGAAATATATATGTATAACATACCAACAAAAAGAAATATGATTAAAAGTATAACATATCACTTGTAGAAATCAAGGTAAAGTCGTATGTAAATCTGCAAAAGTGCTACAAAATTTAATTATTGAACAGATCTTTTTTCCAAGTCCATGAGCCGTAGTTCGTAATGTTTGTATAAAAAAATGTTCATTTTAAAATGAGAAACTCCTCTATGATATTAATTTAGTCGACATATATGCAATGATACAAAAAGTTGGGGGCATTGCAAAAATCAATAAAACATAAGCTTTTATTTTGAATAACATCTATATCCTATTTTATTTTGGTAGAAATATCCTAGTAACGATGTTAGATGAGTCAAAATATCCACCACTAACACAAACCAATTGCATTTACAGAAATGAAAAAAAAAAAGCAATAAAAGACAACCCCTAATATAAAGCTAAAGAAAATTATGAAAGAACTCATACCCAAAAATTAGAATCTTAAATATCATCATTCTCCACCCGAAGTTCACCTGCTTGGCATTTTAACAAATACATAAACTATGTTATTAAACGTACCTGATACCTACAAAACAAAACATGGATGAGATGAACCAAAACTATCAAAATGCAAAATTGGACATTTTTTTTTTCCTTACATATATACAACCTACCCACATCAAATTTCAAGAGTAGTCAAAAACCATAGTATCCTTATAGAGTAAACTATACCCAAATACATTTATTTGCTTACATATATATATATTAAAATACCCAAATCATATTCCAAGAGTACTTGAATCCATAATGTCATTTCACCGTAGACCATACCCAAAAATGAAGGCTCCCTCCATCATTAGCTTCTTAGGAAATTGAAATTAAAAAAAATCATTAAGAGTTATGGCAATTAAAGAGACGTTTACTAGTTTTCTTCCTGGAGATAAAGCCTACTTTCTTCATCCCCTCTCTTCATCAGCATGGTATAAGAAAGTAACATCTGAAGGTCGTTTCCAATAGTTGACCGGCGTCGTGAGGGTTTTGAACTCAGAGATGAGCGGTGGTGTTGAGGTGAACGGACAGATGAGTGGGTAACCTACGCACGCACACACCTTCCTTTCAGGGTCTATGCCCAAAGTTTGTATATTATGTGGGTCGGGATATGGAGAGACGAAGTGAAAATGAATGAGGATGGATTGGACATTTGTTATATTAAAGTCTTGTTCGATAAAAGTGAACGAAAGAGGATGGATTGAACATTTGTTATATTAAAGTCTTGTTCGATAAACGTGAACGAAAGAGGATGCATTGAACGTGAATTCATGAAATATAAACCGTTTAGAGGGGTGGAGAGAGAAATCAATTAATGGAGTTGAGTTGTAATGCCAGGTGTCAATTCTCTTTAAAGAGACACCAAAATTATATTATGTTATTAGATTAGGTTTTACTTTGTGGGATGCGTGAACTTTTTATAATTTTTTTATTAAAAAAATTATTATTGATAAATTATATATTTTTTTTGAAAGAATATAGTTTATAAAAATATAATTGTATTTATCAAAGTACTTATTTTAAAAAAGATACCTTAATTATTTATAAAATAGTATTTTTTAAGGTTAATTATACTTACGCCCCCTCAATTTTGTCCCTATTTTCACTTTTCATCCCATTCTTTTAATTTTTTCAATTTACACCCCTATCTTTGAAAACGACTCCACTTTACCCCCTGCCATCCAACTTCGAAAACTTTTGACAAAAATCGTTAATCATATATATGGCACATGATATTAAGCAAGGGCATTTTTGTCCAAACCTAATTATTTTTTAAAAAAATCTTTCAATAACAAAAAAACATTTAAAATTTTCAAAAATACCAAAAAATATTTTTAAAAAATAAAAAAAAACTTGGAATAAATTCTAAAAATATGAATATATATTTAAAAACTCTGAAAAGACCAAAAATATTTTAAAAATATGAAAAGACATTGGAATAAATTCTGAAAATACGAATATAATATTTAAAAAGTTTGAAAATGCCAAAAAAAATTAAATATAAAAAAACCTTGGAAATCAGAAAAATAATTTAGAAAAATAATTCAGCAAATAAAAAATAATTTTCAGCAAAAATAAAAAATCTTTAAATAACAATAAAAACATTTTAACATATAAAAAAACATTGGAAAAAATTCTGAAAATATCAAAAAAAATATTTAAAATCTACAAAATTATAAAATATAATTCAGAAAATGATTATATATATATATATATATATGTAACTATGAAAACTATAAAAATGAAATATAAATTTATCGAGTGTCAGGATAATATTTATACCCATCACAAATTTTGTCACCATTCTTATCGTTGATAACAAAATCCTTCATCTCGCTAAAATCAATGTTAACATAATTTGAGAGACGGAGAGAATAAATAATAAGAGACTCACCATGGGTGTTTTGCGGTCACACGTATACACCTCCATGAAAGCTTAGAAACTCAACTAAAAAATGAAATCCACCTACAACTGTTAGGGTTTATAATTCAACCAAAATTCAATTCCCCCAAACTCATATATATATATATATTGTAGACCCAAATTCTCATGTACATACAAAATCTCATGGTTTTCTAAATCTTCAACTATTGTCTTCTTAATATCAGAATCCATTCCCAGGGTCTAGAAGTAAGAGTAATAACATTTGAATCTGAGTTCTCATATATAAGTGTGTGGAGCTTTATTGCCTTACCCTTTTCATTGATGGCTTTGATATTTCCAAAATAAAAGGCAAGTATAACTTCATAACCTTCTTTTGTGTTCCTTCTGAAAGCTCAACTCGTACAATTTGAGTTCTGATTATAAAGTCGCATTGAGGTCCCTTAGGTGATGTCCATGGTCCCCATTGCCTACTAATTCTTCCTTTTTATAAATCAACTTCCATTTGTCTGATGTTACACCTTCGTAAAAATCTACTATGTTTTGATTTTTTATCAGTTGTGTTGTGATGGAGAGGTTCTTCACCAGGTCTGACATGTTGAGTTGGCTCTGCAATCTGGTGCCTAAATAGAAATCGGTGCTAGATTACATATGTATACAACATGCTCATCTTCACGAAAAACATGTTCAATGAACTTGGGTAGCGTTGATTTGGAGTCTTTTGAGTTTTCTCTTAAAACGTGGGAAGAAGAAGGGACAAAAAAATATGTGAATATCGAGAAGGCATAATGGAAGAGAAACGGATATATAGTTATAAGAGGGTCTTTTAAATGAACATTAAATGCAAGACAGGTGTCAATTATCTCTAAAGGGACACCAAAATTATATTATGTTATTAGATTTATAGGTAGGAAAAGATTACGTAATTGTCATGTGTGTGATTGCATGTATAGTAATATATAATTTAATAGAGTTAACTATTAATTACTTGAATATGTAATTTAAAATTTTAATATTTAAATATAAATTTGATGTCTCATCTTGATAATTTATCATGTGTCATCAAATTTTAGCAATAACTATTGATTGTAAAGTGATGACAAGAGCCTCTTTATATTCCTCTAACACATGTTCCCTTCTCTATTTTTCTTCCTATTTGTCAATTAAATTCATCTGTCCTTTCATATTTTTAATTATGAGTCCTTTCATTTCCCTTCTCTCTCCTACAATCTTCATATCCCCAGCCTTATATTATGCATTGAATTAACATGAAACTTAGACTTAACGTATCAGGATTACTTGGAAATGAATATACAAGACTCAGACACTCACGATTGGCGCCACAAAAACACTGAAGAAAAGGGGGAAAGCCATACCAACTCACATCAAAACCAAACCTATTGTAGACTCGTGTGTTAAATCAAACGTAAAGTTTATTTTTGCACACAATCAAACTCGTGTGTTGAATCAAGATTTGTAGACTCGAATTTTTGCACATGATCAACTCCTATTTTCATGGATCCTTTCTTTCAAGGAAGAAATGTTAATCACAAGAATGGTCAAGTGTGAGCCTTTAGATCGTGTGTGGAAAACGCTCCATGAGTACTTGACATCTCAAACCCAAAAAATGTTTTGACTTTGAGGATTGCTTTGATGGAATGGAAAAATACCCCATTTTTGTTCGGTGGGATTTTACCAGAATTGGATTCGGTTAAGGGGGCAATGCAATGGAGATAGACTTCTTAGTCAAAGAGGTTGATTCAGCAGAATCTTAGGGACATCTTTGTTGTCCTCAAAGCATTTGCAGATTATGTTGACAGTCTATGTGGGATATCTTATCCTATGGACTATAAAATTTGGCTAAGAAGGTTGAGGAGACATATTCGCAAAGAAGATCATAGGCAACAAATTGACACGTCAAGCTAAGAAAGTTTCATTTCCACTAGCTACTTTGGACGAGTGAAACTTGATGAATTTTTTGGTTGGGACTTTTTTGGCTTATCTCTCAATGATGTGAACTGCCAGATACCCTAAAATAGGGGGTAAGTCTAGATTACACTAAAATAAAGGGTATCATAAATTTCACATTATTGAAGGGGGTAAGTGAAAAATAAATAAATAAAATTCTTGAGTGCTTTGATTTTGTCATGGCGCAGCTCGATGGTTATTTGTTGGGCTATTTTTTTACTAGACGTGCTACATAGTGGAGGCTCTGAGATGAATTCAATGGGATCTTAAAAGACACTAGGGGCGGTGTGTGATTTATAAACTATCACCACTTTAAAAATTGTGATGAGTTGTTTAGAAGATGATATGCTGTATCAGCTGTGAATTCTTTCTGTAAAGGTAAAAGCTGTTAGAATTACTTTTAAAATTATGTGTTTGATTGGTTTGAGGTTAGTAGAACTCCATGAGGAAGGAGGAGTGATATAGGCCATCACACACACACACATATATATATAGCTTTTCCTTGGTTTTCAAAAAGTGGGTTTATAAGAATTGAGGCGAACAGATAGATGTTGAAACTCAAGTTCTTTATTTTTATGTTGAGTAAGTTTTTATACGTGGTGTTAAAAAAAATGATTGTGTATATATATAATTGTAAAGAATGGTGTTAATTTGTCCCAGAATAATGCTTGATCACACCCCGCAAAATCCAACAGACGGGGTAGCCAACCACTGCCCCTGAACTATGTCGAGCGTGAACTAAATAAATACCATTCTTAGCATGAGACATATATGAGACATAAATATATTAGTCCATAAGATAAATAATTGAATCAATCTCAAATGATCATAAACAACTAAGCGATAAAAGATCCATCACATGCTAACTCCGAATAAATTCAATCTCCAATAATCATTAAATAAAATTTGAATAATAAAGATCTGAACAATCCAACAGAAATCCTCTAAACAACTTTGGAACCGAATGGCCCAATAAACTCAAATGAAGTCTTATAATTAAATACGATTGAAAAGGAAAATCTAAATAAACTATGCCATAAAATGAATAACTCCAGCTTCACCTCCAAATGATAACTTTGATAATCTTATGCAGCTTCTCCAAATCTTATCCTGAAAAGTTAGTCAACGCGCGAGATCAGAGCCCCGAGCATGAATATACACTACTCCGCTCAAATAGGATCCTTGAATCCAGACAGTAGCATTATACGCAATAAATATTACAATAGAGTATTTTAAATTAAACGAGATAATTAAACGTGATAAATATAAATCACTAACTACCCGAAGGAATCCCCATTTAAAAAGGCACACCAATATGATTTTAAATTTCCAAGTTCCACGATGTTAATTTAATTAAATTAACCAACTTCTATTATTCCTCAATTTATTATGGCGATCCTCCCGCCTCGGGTGATTTCTCCACCAAAATACACATCCCCTCGTCAAAACGCCGGCTGGCTCGTTTAAACTGTCAGCCCTCGCTGATTGACGAGGTTCCACACACGACACAATATAAAACGCCGGCTGACCCGTTTAAACTGTAGTCCCTTGCTGAATATGTCGCCAATATATTTTAATACCCGTCTTATTATCTTAGGTATTAATTCTTAATTTTTTTAATTCACAATTTCAAATTACCCCACCGTTTTATTGATGTAAGATCCTCAAAATACCCCTTCGTCCCATACCTAAGGGTCCCCAAGTTATCAATATGTCCTACCCTATGTATAGGAGGATTTTCTAACATATATCTTAACCTAGTCTCATACCTAGACTAGCGTAACGACAATAAAGTAATAAAATCAGCCCACCCTTGACATGATAAAACCGTGATAATTTACCCTCATTAGTCCCATACCTAGAAAGCGTAAATCATAAAAAGGCCTACCTACTAGTCCCATACCTAGAAGGCATTCTAAAATATAGGGAGAGAAATAATACCCAACAACCCGTCGTCACAATGATATTTAATAATACCAACAAGTCAGACAAATATGCATAATAAATTAATGTTCCAAACTACGCATGATAGTCCAATCCATTAAATCTTAATTTAATTATCACCTCGTCGTAAACACCCAATTAATCTCATTTAATTATTTAAATTAAATAGACCGCTATTTCATCATTTAAAACATCATAATTCCAACTTCATTATTTCAACACAAATTACAGGAGTTATACGCCCCCAACTTCATTTATTTCAAAATTAGGGTTTTCTACATGCAACCTACACTAACAAAACTTAAAAATCACTCATGAATCCTATGTACCCAAAGGTTATAAATATTAATCATATTAAAAGATTTCATAAAAATAGCCCCAAGTTTATGTGTCCACTTTCTCTAAATAGATTGCTAATTGATTTTAAGAAAATATTGAATTAAGGTTTAGGCAACACTTAAAACACATAATACTAAAGGAAAAGAATAGAGTATTCATGCCTGAGATTAAGTTGAAGAAAAACTGGTAGCACGGTTGGATTCCTCTCGAAAAATTAGCGAAGAAATGTTCTTGGACAAACTTGATTAAATCCCAATTAAGCCTCCCAAAACTTGTGATAAAACCTTGATTAAGTTGGAGGTTGATGATTATGGTTGAGGGAAAAAATATTTGAAAGTGTTCTCTGGTGAAAAACTTGAAAAAAAAGTGATTGTGAGAAGTCCCCCTACGGATTATTAAGGTTATATAGTGATTAGGAGTCCTAATCCTAAACAAACTCTAATCCAGAATCTCCGACTTGCACAAAAATTGGGGGAGTCGATCGATTGACTCTAGGCATCGATCGATCGATCGACCAGGTCGGCAGACAGTTCCCCCACAAAATGCCTATAAGGTAAAAATAATTAAAAACTCAATTAAAAATCTATTTTAATTTTGATTTCAATTCCGCTTGAAGTTTTATTCTTCTAAAATCATAACCAACATAATTAACCAATAAAAATTATTAAATAAAAAAATTATTTTTCTCGAATATTCCAATGAATTAAATAAATTAAATAATAAAAAACACGAGGTGTTACTTACATATGCAACATATTTATATTTTTTGTTAGAGTTATTTGTTTAGAAATTGTTCTGTTACGATTATATGAAATTTTATGTGCTAAAATATGCAAATAACAAGTTATATCTAAAAAAAATTACATAACACCTTGCATATAATAATTTAAACACGCTTGCGCATCGCGCGTGTTAAAACTTATTTACTCATATAACTAGCATGCAACTCGCACGATGCGCGGACGCATATAATATTTTTACCATATTTTAATACATGAATGTGAAAAATTATTTTCATGAGTTAAGCCTTTAATGGTGGACCTAAAAATAAATGACTATTTGACACATCACATATTTTTGAGTTTGAAATAAAATCTTAAATTGATAGATGAATTAAAGCTCAAATTTTTTTTTTTACTATTTTTTAAAATAATCTCGTAAATTGACCCTTAAATAGTGTCCCGTACAGAGGAATATATATACATATATATAATTGTAATAAACTTATTGTTAAGAAGCACTCAGTTCATGTTTACCTAAAGAAATTTTAAATTATCACAGAAAACTTAACAAAAGTTACAACCAAATAGTTAAGTAAACTAAATATTTATTACAACCATAAAGTTACACAATATGTGATGTATATTTCTCAATTTTCAACACAATATCTCATCCTAATTTGCATCTGAACCAAATTACAGTTACATATTTCCCAATTTGACCCGCATTTTTGAAGCTCCAATATGACTCGCATTACTGAAATTCACAACTCCAAACAAAGACTAAAATTAAATTAATCCCAATACGATATTTGGATTTGCTTCATGTGTTGTGTAGAGAATTTGACAACCTTATTATGAAGACACTTGGAGGGGATGATGCCCTCTGTTCTAAAATATTCTTGTTGATTTGAATGGTGACTTTTGAATGTTGCCATAAACCAATTGGGGAGATGATTTCACACGGCCATGGCGTGAATGTCGAGTGACCCAAACTGTGGTTGGAGAGAGATAAAGGGGTTGCAAATACCTTATAAGGCCTGGATTGGAGGTAATGAAACCTGGTTTATATAAATTAACATAATGGGAGAGAAAGAGGCGAATTTGTAAGAAGACATAAGGCCAAACATTTATGGACAAAAAATACATAATCCCTTAAGATTAAAAGTTGAAGATGGAAGGTCAAAAGGTCATTTATGGAGACAGATTTGAATAAACGGAACAATGGGAGTTAATATGAGATAATATTCCAAAAGGCAAGAGATAAAGAGTCATGAACCGAAATAAATATGACCTCTTCAAATTCTGGGAGAGAGTAAAATAATTGAAACATTTATGATATGTACACGTGTCGTAATGCGCGATAAATGTCGTCACCATGTTCCGCTGTCAATTTTAGTTACGTGCTATAATTTGTGAATTTTTTTTTCATATAGACAAAGATTCACATAGACTTCATGTATTTTGTGGACATGGAGTAACTTGGGTTATAATAAAGTTATGGAAATGATAATGCATTAAATTGAAAGTTTACACATGTTGTTGGGATTGTTTTAAATACTCTTAGAGATGATACAAGTATTTTGCAAGAAAAGTATTACATTATAGAGTATAAAGTGTTTAATTTTTTAATGAATACCTATATCGGAGATTTTGATGTATTATTATTTTAAAACATAAAAGGGTATCATCCATGAAGTGTCTTGAATTATATAATGACGTGCAATATGTTTTGTAAATTATATATTTTAGTAATCAGAGTTGGAATTTTTTGTTAACAAATAAGATCTATGTTTGTGTATATCCTTATACTGTTTAAGAATCATTTGAGTTGTATTTCACTAAAAACATTAATGTGATTCATAAGCCTACATTTACCAGTAAACTCACATATGCCATAATATACTCACTTTATCAACAGAGAGGTTATCAGACATTTATCTGCATTCGTAGTATCCAAATATGTTGTATTCTAAAAAATATGTCTTTTACTGGTTGAGGAAATTACCCAACCAGTCTTGCATCTTCTTGATCTCATTGTTTCAACTCCAGACCACCTTGGAACCACCTTGAGATTGATCTTTGGTGGAACGATAGCCTATCATTGATGGGGATATGGGTCATTGACTATTGGGGGTCCCTGACCAAACCCTCTAGATCATTTTTCCCTCTAACTGGAGCTCCTGGTTCTCCCCATTAATGCTATTGTAGACACTCCATTATAGTACCCTTCAAACTTCTCCTTGGGTTCCTAACACAATCCCTTTCACCCTCAAATCCCAAGTCCTCCTCTAAAACCCCGACCTAGAGGCCACCGGGCGCTTTTGAGCTCAAATTAACTTTAGTCAAGTCTCAGAATCGAGAGTAGCTCAATGAAATTTCATAATATTCTGAATAACCTTTCTAACAGTTCATACCATGCGCGAATCGACCTTATGATTCGCGAGTACTTGCCGTTTTACTCTAAACCCTAACTCAGAGGCCACCGTGCACTTTCAAGCTCCTTTTGACTTTGGTAAACTTTAGGAGTCGAGAGTATCTTAATTTACTTTCATATGTCTCTGAATACCCTTTGCAACGGTCCATACCTTGCACAAATCAGCCTTACGGTTTGTGCATACTTATCTTTTTACTCCAAACCCGACCTAAAGGCCACCGAACGCTTTCGAGCTCCGTTTGACTTTGGTCAAATCTTGGAATTAAGAGTAGGCGAATGCATTTTCATAGGGATCTGAATACCTTTTTCAACAGTCCCAGGTGCACGATTTGGAGTTACGATTTGTATTTTATGCCCATTTTTTTTTAAAGTCCATTTTGGACTGCCTATATGCACCCCTGGCCCTCTGCCTATCGGTATAATGGTACTTTACTTAGATCGCAAGTGAGGAGGTATGTCGATAAGAAGTCCTAAGCCTAGGCTAATCAGAAGACTCGTTAACCCTAAAAATTTCCTATTTAAGGAGGTTATGACCTCATTTTCAAGGACCCTTTCTCAAAATCTGGAGAGCTCTTGCCTCGAAATCAGTACATCATCTTCCAAAAATATTATTTTTTAAACATTATGTCCACATTTTCTTACATAACTTTTACCCCACCTTTTTCATCCATTTCACCACCACTTCATCACCATAAAAAAGATAGCCTACATCACTTAAAAAATCAGGAGCAAAGCTTAAAAGAAGGTCTAATTCTATTATTTTCTAACTTATTTAGCTAGTGTCATTTATCACACTTTATTACTCTTATCATAAGTGTTGCTTTAATTTTACTTTTACACCCTCAATAATCCTTTTTTATTACTTATATACATAAAAATATAGTTTCATAAAAAAAAGGTTTAATCCTTAAACCCCAAATTGGCATTTTACTCCCCTTTTTCTACCCCTTATCAACTTGTGAACATTTTTCAACAAACTAAAAATATGAAAATTCTTGTTTTGGGTTCGTGGGTTAAATCCAACCCTTATGTGTTTTGGAACCATGTGAATTTGTCATTTCCAGCTACATAGGCATCTCGATTTTATTTGACTCCTCTTTTCTTATTTTTCACTTTATTCATTCTCATTTTTATTAGTATCATATGTACTTATATATATACTAGTTTCTATGTTCTTAGCAACCCCTTCAGACATGCATATTTACTTATTCATAGTGAATAATGATCCAGTGTGATGCTCACATTTCGGCTACCTTTTAGATTATCTTCTTTATTTTTATTTATACTCCTCATAATGACTCATCTCCATCTTTTTCATGAAGTGGGTATGATGATTTTTTTCACATCGATTTAACTCCTCACATATTATACATACACATTGCATTTTGGAGGGAAAAAAAATATTTTATAGCCCATGAAAGACCGAAAGGGCGGAATGGGTGCCTAATACCTTCCTATTCAGTAACTTACTCTTTGGACTCGTGATCTACTTAGTTTCGTATTAGTTTGTCTTGTGATGTCGTTTCTTTGGGGATGGTTATATCTTTTTCCTATTTTGAGCAAAATAGGTTGGCGACTCTATTATTTATATTCTTATCCCTTTACGATGAATGATTTATGTCCATGGGAGCTCGTGAATACTGCACGAGTGGTGGAAAGGGAAGTTCTATTCCTTGAGCCCATTCTTCGCGAGCTAACGGCTTTTTTTCCTTTGGGGTGAGCCCATATCAAATTTTCCCCCATTTTAAAATCTCGGAATGGCCACAGTGGCAACTCTGCTTAAAACAACTTATATTTTTTAGAGGACTAAACTATATTTACATAATTTTTATTTTTCTCTCTCTTCATTTTCTCTATTTTCTACATATGTGTATATATTTTCACTTCTATGTTCTTCCTACACTCATGATCACATATTGTATGTTCTTCTCTCCTTCACGTTCATTCTCTTATCATATGTATATGTCATTGTTTCTATCCCATGCTTTTGCATCACACACTTGTATGTACTTACCATGTTTCATTTCACTTACTCACGTTTTCACATGCTCCATATCACTTGTAGATATCTATGCCGATTCCGACTTGTATATAGACATATGCTTTACATACTAGTTGTAGATATCCATACCTAGTCTCACAAGCACACACTTCTATATTACTCTCACTCACATACACTTCTATATTACTCTCTCACTTGTATATACCTACATGTTTTCCTCACTTTCACATATCCTTATGTCACTCTCACTTTGCACATACCTTTCTCCCACTTATATATATGCACATGTCTCGCACTTTGTATATGCTACATGCTTCATGTACATACTTCCTAGCTTTACTCTCCTTGCTTAGCTCCCTTATTACATGTTACCCATGTATATTCCCATGCTTTACCTCATGCTTAGTAGTAGTACTTATCCCCCTTAGCATACATAAAACTCTCGATAAAATACTAATTAAGACTCGTGCATTTTGCACACTATGTAACTTGAGCACTACATTTTAACCTAAATGTATCCCATACCGGGGGTCACTTCGCGATGAATGTCGGTCCTGCAGGGCGCGATTAACCTAAGCGATATGATTCCCACCTTCTCTATGAGCAAATTTTATGTGATTTCTCATAACATTGGCTTACATTTAGTTTGGCGTATTCTGTTAAACTTCGACTCAAGCCGTCACAAAGAACTGAATCTACGACATCTTCAAGTTCAATGATTCCCCACTTTATGAAGGTATAAAGCTTTTAGGAATTTAAATTTATTCATTAAATTTATTTTGGGATGTTTTTTTTGGTTAAAACTGAAATAGGATTTTTTGTTTTAAAATCGTGGATTTTTTTATTTTATTTTATTTTCAAAGTTGCTGACCTCGTTCAAACGAGAAGTCACTCTCGTTTGAATAAGATGACAAAGTCGTTCAAATCATCGTTTGATATCTACATCTAACAAATATCTAACGAGGGGCTACTGTTTAGCATCGTTTGAAGGTTGTTTGGAGCTGGTTCAAACGATATAGCAATGTCATTCGAACGAACCCCTATTTCGTTCTAATGAGATGCTATTCTCGTTCGAGTGAGCCTCATTTTCATTGGAACGAGCCACCGCCTTGAAATTTGTGTGCGCCTTATTGTAACAACCCTCGATTTGGAGACTGAGAAATTAAATTTTGGGAAAATAAAATTTAATTAAATTGGAGAATTTCAAAATTTAAGAATTGAGGCCCAAAAAAAAATAGAGAATATTTTAAAGTATTCCGGATGATATTTTTGCGGGTACCATCGATCCCGGAAGGGTCGAGATAGTCAAAATGACTGTCACTGGGTCTTATTTCGGCTCCGAAATGTTTTTGAGCTATTTTGACTTGAATTGGAGTAAACGAGTCATTTAAAGTGTGTATTAACATTTAAAGTTGGGATTTTGTTTTAAAAGATTTGGAGGCTTACGGATTAAGCCACTTCTCATTTGAGATAAAAGAGAGAAAAGCCCTAGAGGGAGAAAGAGAAGGAAAGAAGAAGAAAAGAAGAGAGAGAGGAAGAAAGCTTGGAGATTCCGGCCCAAAACCGCGACATCGAGGACGATCAAACCTCTACAAATCTGAGGCAAGTGTTTAATCTTGCTAAATAGCTATTTGTGTATTTCATTTCATAATTTGTGGGGTAAAGAAATGGATTTTTGGGCATAATACCAAAACCTAGATTTTTGGGATTAAATCTTGAAATCAATGTTATTCTATGGTTTAATCACATATAAATGGTTGGGATGAGATGTAGTATGGGTTTTCTTGTTAATAACATTATTGGGTTAAAGATTTGGGCACTTAGTGATGATATTTGAGTATTAATTTTGTGGGTTTGCTGAAATAGGGAAATCGGCCAGCTTAACTGGTATGGCCGGTCGACCGCGGTCTGGGGACCGGTCGACCGCGCCATAAGGAAAAGCCTACTGCATTTCTTCGTAGGCAAAATTTGGACCCGCGGTCGACCGGGGGTATGGGACCGGTCGACCGGTCCCCTATTTTTAGCCCAAAACTTGGATTTCTTCTCCCCCTTTTCTTTTGGAGTTTATTCTTAGGGGCTTCCTTAATGGGCTATTTTATGGGTTTCCTAAGATGACTTCTAGCCCTTTTTGGTTGGGTTTGTTGATTTGGGGTTCTCTCTTATAAAGTAAGAGATATCTTTTGGTGACTTATAGGGGGTCTCTCACTTAGTATCCAATAGTGGGAACTTCTTGGAATCATTGGATAAGAAATATCCATGTATGTTGTGAAATTTCTAGGCCGACATTTATGTCAAATCCTTATAAGGATAGGATATTGTTAAGTTACAGATTGGGGCCATTTGGAAGAGAGTGGTCGCATACTATTTAAAGAGGGGTCTTATATCCTTAGAAATGTTTAGGCTAAGGAACAATTGATAACTCTATAGGAGTAAGGGTTACCGAGATTTATTCGAACCATAGGTGACTTTGGGAACGGCTTGGGATCGTACTATCGACTAGAATAAGCAGTAGCATAAATTCTAGTTAGGATAGTTTACACGTAATTATGGGGATATGACCATTGAGATTCCAATACTTGAAATGAGGTTGGAATAAATTGAGGCTTTAGACTATTAAGTCACGTATGTGTGCCTATGGTTAGATAGTACTAAGGTAATTATGTACTTTTGAATATGGATGAAATGTGTAGTGATGGATTCCTACACAAACTCTTGGGTGATAACCCTAATGTTGAATATATATGTATAGATATATACATATGGTTTTGGGAGACTATTCATCATAGGAAAAATGATTGAATATGTTTCAAGTGAGGGATTGTATTCACATATCGAGGTACATTTAATGGAAATTGTGGTGACGGCTTGTATATTGAGGATTATGTATACTTATAGCCGGGTTTATATATTTTATACATATGAACGAGAATTAGTTTGTATATATATTGATATAGCGATGTGTGAATATATGTACATATATCTATGTATGAATGTGAATATATGGATATATTTATGTCGTGGACATACATGGTATGGATATTTAAACCGTATATGATGGTTTATTATATTGGATCATATGATGGGATCATATGGATGTATTTATATTGTGTATGTGAGCGATATATATACTTATGTGGTTGAGCATACCCCGCTCATGCTATCATTGGGAAGTTTCCGCGTAGAGGGTGAGCATCCTGGCATATAGAGCAGGGTGTGGATATTCCCCAGGTCATAGTCGTCCCTTGTGTTATTATACGATATAGATATATATTTTGGGATGAGACGTGGTGGGTATGTTTCGTCTCATTGTCGGTTGGAACTATGACCGCTTCCCGGGACGTCGTTTGTGTGAGTTACCACGAGGTGGGTGTCGTTGATCCCCACCAGGTGGTCCCCAGTTGTTACGTGAGCCGGATTCTGGGAAGATGATAGCATTGATGTAATTTTATCGGCGCTATATATAGTCGGGTATTATATTTGCATGGCCATTATACATCATATATGGTATTTACACTTGGTCATGGGTATGGATGTTGGTATGTATATATATATATATGGTTAGAATAAAATACCTATATATATATTTATATATCCTAGATGAAAGGATATATAATCTCTGTAGAGTACATCTTGGATGATTATGGTGTACTAGATTGATGGGGGTTGATGTATCGCATATAAAGAATATTTCGGTTACATCATCCTAAGGATATGATTGGAAATGTTAGTTGTAGTAATAGTATTATATTGTATATATGGCATTATGGATCTCTAGGATCGACACTGACATGGAGTAGTGTAACGGGGTGGTTCCTTATTTGGATTTCGCTTTGCGAGACACCCCACGCATGAAACGCAGTGCAGTGTTGAAATTGGAGAAAAGTTCTGTCAGTTATGGTATGCACGGAATTATGGATCTTTATGATCGACATTGTCAAAGAGTAGTGTAACGGGGCGGTTCCTTGTTTGGATTTAGCTTTGCGAGACTCCCCACGCACGAAATGTAGTACATTGTTGAGAGTAGAGAGAAGTTCTGTCGATATTTATGTGTGGCATGATGGATCTCCAGGATCGACGTTGACATGGAGTAGTGTAACGGGGTGGTTCCTTTTTGGATGTCGCTATGCGAGACACCCCACGCACGAAACGCAGAGCAGCGTTGAAATTGGAGGGAAGTTGTGTCAATAATAATTTTTCATGCTTATTAATTAGAATTTAAATTCTATGTCTCAACCCAATTGCGTATTGGGTAATCTTATTAAATTGTAATTGGTTAAAGTTTAGACCAGAATCCACTAAGCCTAATAAGGCACATATGATTGAAATAAATACTTAATTGTGTTTAGAAAGAGGGGGTGGAGTCTTGGGGTATATTAGGAAAGTAGCTCTCGTGGGTATGGGCTAGGCCTATGATAAGTTAGGTTGTCCTAATAACTATGGGGTAATTTAACTAAAACTTGAGGACGCGAATAGGTGCGTGCCTTTAGATGAGAGGTGAGTTGGGGTTCCACGAGAGAGCGGTCTCACTTTAATTATGAGATAAGATGCACCGATAATTATTATGCACGGTTAACACACTTGCTAAATATTTTCACATTCGGGGCTCTGACCCGTTTACTTTTCTCTCCTCCTTGTATATATATATATATATATTACCTCAGGTATCCTACCGCATGGATGCCGGATGACTTTCTATCCAGAGTCTTGGGAGCGGTGACAGGTGCGGACTGTTGCGGGATGTTTCATGTAGCCGCTTCCTACTTCTTTAAAATTCTAGGTAGGATTCATGTTGTATATCGGGTTTGTACCCAAGGGATATTTATATACATGTTTATATTTATTCCATTTCAGCTATTGTATTGGCCGTGACCCGACAGCTTATTCGGGTCTACTTGTTTAGTACATTCGGTTGTAGTTATTTATTTCATTTTCTTTTTAGCATTTCATTTATCTTAGTCCTATCATGCATCTTTTTCTTGTTGGTGGTGTTATAGTGTTAGTTTGTTGTTCGTTGCACGTTTTTCTTTAATTTTCATCTCCCGCTTAGGTGATTTCGGGTAGTTAATCCTATATTATATAGTACCGGCAGTTGATGTTGAGACTGGACCATCTGAAACTCCTGATTTAATATAGTATAGGGCTGGCCACCCGTTATTATTTTAGGCGGGTTGTGACAGATGGTATCAGAGCATCAGGTTCTAGAGTCCTTAGGATATGTGCGAGTTATGGATTCTTCCGTTAACGTTCTTGACATAAATCCCTATAAATAGGACTGTTGTGTTCACTGCGTTGTTTTCTTCTGTGAAGTATATTCACTTGATTGGCGTTCTGATAACAGTTGCTCTTGTTTCATTTCAGACGTCGCCTAGATTTTGTCGTCTAGGGAAGGATAAGATTAGAAGTACCATACCAATAGCATGTTTTGGGTACGCTTTGATCGGGGGTATTTGTTTTCCCCGGTTCCGGAGGAGTTATTGAGGAGATTTCTAGCAGTGGTTCGAGGTGATTTATCGGCAGTCGAGTAAGAAAGGAAAATTTACTCGATTGGCGAATCTTGGTCTCAGTAAGGAAAGTCCGAGGAGAGGCATGTAGTGTAGCCCTTGGGAGGTTTAGATTGAGAATCTGTTAACCTTAGTTAGGAAACCTAATGTTGGTGACTCTTACCGAGGTGAGGTTGGTGTAGTTATCCCAATATCAGGAGTATCGCCTTCTAAGATGAGGGAGAATGCCTTTGGAGACTCAGTTTCGTTGTGTAGGACGGAGGGAGTTTTCGGCAGCTGCAATCGCGACTTGCCCTTCAATATGGTTAGGAAGGATTCTGAGGAAGATGTTTCTCTTGTGAAGAAATAGGCTTAGGGATAATGTTTTTCCTAGAAGAAGTTGAGGACCTTGAGTTGAGATTCTAGGACAAGGGGAAACCCTTGAGTTACGGAAATGTAAGGTATAATACCTTTCTTTGGGTTTAAGTTACGCTTGTGCGATATTGGGAATGTCGCGTGTGAGGGGTGATGAGTAGCTAGCCGCTATACCGCTAGGGTGTATGGAATTTTCCTAGAGGAGGAAGTGAGCAAGTGTGGCCTTTATATGGCATCTTTGGAGATGATACACCTATTCATAACTGAGAGGTTCAGAGTTTGGTAGATTTATGTGGAGCGGATAGTTTAGCTCATAGTTGTGCTAGTTTTGAGAACTAGATATTGGTTAGCCATATTGTATTTATTGAAGCCTTGTGTTTTAAACATAAGGTGCTTGTTTGGCGTGTCGTAAGGCGCGGAATATATTTACATCGGATTATTGTATTGTTGTTTAGGCCCTCGGGAAATATCTAAATTATGAAAGAAATTTTTTTTTTATATAAAACCTTAACCCTGGTTCAACTAATCTCAATCCCCGACCTAGCTACACAGTAGTGTATTGGGAGGGTTCCTTGTTTGGATTTCGCTTGCGAGACCTCCCCCGCACGAAGGTGGCTCGTGTCAGGAATTGAGGAGAGTTCTACCATTGGGAAATTTTAAACTTTTATATATTTAGTATGTTGTAATAGATCATATTGCTGAGGGTTATATTATGACTTGAGGCTATTGGGGCTTGATCATAATTTTTTGAGTGGAAACTCGGATACGGGGTGTATGGGCGCCCTGGGTAGTAGTTGCTTTAAATCTATATGGTTCGACATGAGAACCAGGAAGGATCGGTATAGTGATCCTAAGGATTGATGTGAGGACTAGATGTTATTGAGGTCCTAGGCATGTCTTAAATTTCGCGGACGAAATTTTTATAAGGGGGGAAGTGTGTAACAACTCTCGATTTTTGGAGACTGAGAAATTAAATTTTGGGAAAATAAAATTTAATTAAATTGGAGAATTTCAAAATTTGGGAATTGAGGCCCAAAAAAAAATAGAGAATATTTTAAAGTATTCCGGATGATATTTTTGCGGGTACCATCGATCCCGGAAGGGTCGAGGTAGTCAAAATGACTGTCAATGGGTCTTATTTCGGCTCCGGAATGTTTTTGAGCTATTTTGACTTGAATTGGAGTAAACGAGTCATTTAAAGTGTGTATTAACATTTAAAGTTGGGATTTTGTTTTAAAAGATTTGGAGGCTTACGGATGGAGGCTTACGGATTAAGCCACTTCTCATTTGAGAGAAAAGAGAGAAAAGCCCTAGAGGGAGAAAGAGAAGGAAAGAAGAAGAAAAGAAGAGAGAGAGAGGAAGAAAGCTTGGAGATTCCGGCCCAAAACCGCGACATCGAGGACGATCCAACCTCTACAAATCTGAGGCAAGTGTTTAATCTTGCTAAATAGCTATTTGTGTATTTCATTTCATAATTTGTGGGGTAAAGAAATGGATTTTTGGGTATAATACCAAAACCTAGATTTTTGGGTTTAAATCTTGAAATCAATGTTATTCTATGGTTTAATCACATATAAATGGTTGGGATGAGATGTAGGATGGGTTTTCTTGTTAATAACATTATTGGGTTAAAGATTTGGGGACTTAGTGATGATATTTGAGTATTAATTTCGTGGGTTTGCTGAAATAGGGAAATCGGCCAGCTTAACTGGTATGGCCGGTCGACCGCGGTCTGGGGACCGGTCGACCGCGCCTTAAGGAAAAGCCTACTGCATTTCTTCGTAGGCAAAATTTGGACCCGCGGTCGATCGGTCCCTTGTTTTTAGCCCAAAACTTGGATTTCTTCTCCCCCTTTTCTTTTGGAGTTTATTCTTAGGGCTTCCTTAATGGGCTGTTTTATGGGTTTTCTAAGATGACTTCTAGCCCTTTTTGGTTGGGTTTGTTGATTTGGGGTTCTCTCTTATAAAGTAAGAGATATCTTTTGGTGACTTATAGGGGGTCTCTCACTTAGTATCCAATAGTGGGAACTTCTTGGAATCATTGGATAAGAAATATCCATGTATGTTGTGAAATTTCTAGGCCGACATTTATGTCAAATCCTTATAAGGATAGGATATTGTTAAGTTACAGATTGGGGCCATTTGGAAGAGAGTGGTCGCATACTCTTTAAAGAGTGAGGGGTCTTATATCCTTAGAAATGTTTAGGCTAAGGAACAATTGATAACTCTATAGGAGTAAGGGTTATCGAGATTTATTCGAACCATAGGTGACTTTGTGAACGGCTTGGGATCGTACTATCGACTAGAATAAGCAGTAGCATAAATTCTAGTTAGGATAGTTTACACGTAATTATGGGGATATGACCATTGAGATTCCAATACTTGAAATGAGGTTGGAATAAATTGAGGCTTTAGACTATTAAGTCACGTGTGTGTGCCTATGGTTAAATAGTACTAAGGTAATTATGTACTTTTGAATATGGATGAAATGTGTAGTGATGGATTCCTACACAAACTCTTGGGTGATAACCCTAATGTTGAATATATATGTATAGATATATACATATGGTTTTGGGAGACTATTCATCATAAGAAAAATGATTGAATATGTTTCAAGTGAGGGATTGTATTCACATATCGAGGTACATTTAATGGAAATTGTGGTGACGGCTTGTATATTGAGGATTATGTATATTTATAGCCGGGTTTATATATCTTATACATATGAACGAGAATTAGTTTGTATATATATTGATATAGCGATGTGTGAATATATGTACATATATCTATGTATGAATGTGAATATATGGATATATTTATGTCGTGGACATACATGGTATGGATATTTAAACCGTATATGATGGTTTATTATATTGGATCATATGATTGGATCATATGGATGTATGTATATTGCGTATGTGAGCGATATATATACTTATGTGGTTAAGCATACCCCGCTCATGCTATCATTGGGAAGTTTCCGCGCAGAGGGTGAGCATCCTGGCATATAGAGCAGGGTGTGGATATTCCCCAGGTCATAGTCGTCCCTTGTGTTATTATACGATATAGATATATATTTTGGGATGAGACGTGGTGGGTATGTTTCGTCTCATTGCCGGTTGGAACTATGATCGCTTCCCGGGATGTCGTGTGTGTGAGTTACCACAAGGTGGGTGTCGTTGATCCCCACCAGGTGGTCCCCATTTGTTACGTGAGCCGGACTCTGGGAAGATGATAGCATTGATGCAGTTTTATCGGCGCTATATATAGCCGGGTATTATATTTGCATGGCCATTGTACATCATATATGGTATGTACACTTGGTCATGGGTATGGATGTTGGTATGTATATATATATGGTGAGAATAAAATACCTATATATATATATATATATATATATTTATATATCCTAGATGAAAGGATATAGAATCTTTGTAGAGTACATCTTGGATGATTATGGTGTACTAGATTGATGGGGGTTGATGTATCGCATATAAAGAATATTTCGGTTACATCATCCCAAGGATATGATTGGAGATGTTAGTTGTAGTAATAGTATTATATTGTATATATGGCATTATGGATCTCTAGGATCGACACTGACATGGAGTAGTGTAACGAGGTGGTTCCTTGTTTGGATTTCGCTTTGCGAGACACCCCACGCATGAAACGCAGTGCAGTGTTGAAATTGGAGAAAAGTTCTGTCAGTTATGGTATGCACGGCATTATGGATCTCTATGATCGACATTGTCAAAGAGTAGTGTAATGGGACGATTCCTTGTTTGGATTTCGCTTTGCGAGACTCCCCACGCACGAAATGTAGTACATTGTTGAGAGTAGAGAGAAGTTCTGTCGATATTTATGTGTGGCATGATGGATCTCCAGGATCGACGTTGACATGGAGCAGTGTAACGGGGTGGTTCCTTGTTTGGATGTCGCTTTGCGAGACACCCCACGCACGAAACGCAGAGCAGCGTTGAAATTGGAGGGAAGTTGTGTCAATAATAATTTTTCATGCTTATTAATTAGAATTTAAATTCTACGTCTCAACCCAATTGCGTATTGGGTAATCTTATTAAATTGTAATTGGTTAAAGTTTAGACCGGAATCCACTAAGCCTAATAAGGCACATATGATTGAAATAAATACTTAATTGTGTTTAGAAAGAGGGGGTGGATTCTTGGGGTATATTAGGAAAGTAGCTCTCGTGGGTATGGGTTAGGCCTATGATAAGTTAGGTTGTCCTAATAACTATGGGGTAATTTAACTAAAACTTGAGGACGCGAATAGGTGCGCGCCTTTAGATGAGAGGTGAGTTGGGGTTCCACGAGAGAGCGGTCTCACTTTAATTATGAGATAAGGTGCACCGATAATTATTATGCACGGTTAACACACTTGCTAAATATTTTCACATTCGGGGCTCTGACCCGTTTACTTTTCTCTCCTCCTTGTATATATATATATTACCTCAAGTATCCTACCGCATGGATGCTGGATGACTTTCTATCTAGAGTCTTGGGAGCCGTGACAGGTGCAGACTGTTGCGGGATGTTTCATGTAGACGCTTCCTACTTCTTTAAAATTCTAGGTAGGATTCATGTTGTATATCGGGTTTGTACCCAAGGGATATTTATATACATGTTTATATTTATTCCATTTCAGCTATTGTATTGGCCCTGACCCGACAGCTTATTCGGGTCTACTTGTTTAGTACATTCGGTTGTAGTTATTTATTTCATTTTCTTTTTAGCATTTCATTTATCTTAGTCCTATCATGCATCTTTTTCTTGTTGGTGGTGTTATAGTGTTAGTTTGTTGTTCGTTGCACGTTTTTCTTTAATTTTCATATCCTGCTTAGGTGATTTTGGGTAGTTAATCCTATATTATATAGTACCGACAGTTGATGTTGAGACTGGACCATCTGAAACTACTGATTTAATATAGTATAGGGCTGGCCACCCGTTATTATTTTAGGCGGGTTGTGACAGATGGTATCAGAGCATCAGGTTCTAGAGTCCTTAGGATCTGTGCGAGTTATGGATTCTTCCGTTAATGTTCTTGACATAAAGCCCTATAAATAGGACTGTTGTGTTCACTGCGTTGTTTTCTTCTGTGAAGTATATTCATTTGATTGGCGTTCTGATAATAGTTGATCTTGTTTCATTTCAGACGTCGCCTAGATTTCGTCGTCTAGGAAAGGATAAGATTAGAAGTACCATACCAATAACATGTTTTGGGTACGCTTTGATCGGGGGTATTTGTTTTCCCCGGTTTCGGAGGAGTTATTGAGGAGATTTCTAGCAGTGGTTCGAGGTGATTTATCGGCAGTCGAGTAATAAAGGAAAATTTACTCGATTTGCGAATCTTGGTCTCAGTAAGGAAAGTCCGAGGAGAGGCATGTAGTGTAGCCCTTGGGAGGTTTAGATTGAGAATCTGTTAACCTTAGTTAGGAAACCTAATGTTGGTGACTCTTACCGAGGTGAGGTTGGTGTAGTTATCCCAATATCAGGAGTATCGCCTTCTAAGATGAGGGAGAATGCCTTTGGAGACTCAGTTTCGTTGTGTAGGACGGAGGGAGTTTTCGACAGTTGCAATCGCGACTTGCCCTTCAATATGGTTAGGAAGGATTCTGAGGAAGATGTTTCTCTTGTGAAGAAATAGGCTTAGGGATAATGTTTGTCCTTGAAGAAGTTGAGGACCTTGAGTTGAGATTCTAGGACAAGGGGAAACCCTTGAGTTACGGAAATGTAAGGTATAATACCTTTCTTTGGGTTTAAATTACGCTTGTGCGATATTGGGAACGTCGCGTGTGAGGGGTGATGAGTAGCTAGCCGCTATACCGCTAGGGTGTATGGAATTTTCCTAAAGGAGGAAGTGAGCAAGTGTGGCCTTTATATGGCATCTTTGGAGATGATACACCTATTCATAACTGAGAGGTTCAGAGTTTGGTAGATTTATGTGGAGCGGATAGTGTAGCTCATAGTTGTGCTAGTTTTGAGAACTAGATATTGGTTAGCCATATTGTATTTATTGAAGCCTTGTGTTTTAAACATAAGGTGCTTGTTTGGCGTGTCGTAAGGCGCGGAATATATTTACATCGGATTATTGTATTGTTGTTTAGGCCCTCGGGCAATATCTAAATTATGAAAGAAATTTTTTTTTATGTAAAACCTTAACCCTGGTTCAACTAATCTCAATCCCCGACCTAGCTACACAGTAGTGTATTGAGAGGGTTCCTTGTTTGGATTTCGCTTGCGAGACCTCCCCCGCACGAAGGTGGCTAGTGTCAGGAATTGAGGAGAGTTTTACCATTGGGAAATTTTTAACTTTTATATATTTAGTATGTTGTAATAGATCATATTGCTGAGGGTTATATTATGACTTGAGGCTATTGGAGCTTGATCATAATTTTTCGAGTGGAAACTCGGATACGGGGTGTATGGGCGCCCTGGGTAGTAGTTGCTTTAAATCTATATGGTTCGACATGAGAACCAGGAAGGATCGGTATAGTGATCCTAAGGATTGATGTGAGGACTAGATGTTATTGAGGTCCTAGGCTATGGGCGCCCTGGGTAGTAGTTGCTTTAAATCTATATGGTTCGACATGAGAACCAGGAAGGATCGGTATAGTGATCCTAAGGATTGATGTGAGGACTAGATGTTATTGAGGTCCTAGGCATGTCTTAAATTTCGCGGACGAAATTTTTGTAAGGGGGGAAGTGTGTAACAACCCTCGATTTTTGGAGACTGAGAAATTAAATTTTGGGAAAATAAAATTTAATTAAATTGGAGAATTTCAAAATTTGGGAATTGAGGCCCAAAAAAAAAATAGAGAATATTTTAAAGTATTCCGGATGATATTTTTGCGGGTACCATCGATCCCGGAAGGGTCGAGATAGTCAAAATGACTGTCATTGGGTCTTATTTCGGCTCCGGAATGTTTTTGAGCTATTTTGACTTGAATTGGAGTAAACGAGTCATTTAATAATTTTCGAAGATTTTGGAGAGTCTGAGAGTTGAGAGAAAAAAGAGAGAGAAGAGAGGGAAGAGAGAAAAAATGGAGAGAAAATAATTTTCATAAGGAAACTCTGTGAGAATATTTTCAGAAATATTTTAGTAATAAATTTTCTATTCCTCACTATTGTTATCTCTTTCTCATCAGCCTCGCGTTTTTAGATCTCATTTCTTTTTAAAAATTTGTAGATCTAAATAATGTTATACATTTCACTTTTAGATTTTGGGCAGTTTTTATTTCTTGTTTGGAGAAATCTTTTCTCTCGTTGGGTTCTGTTTTAAAAAGTTTTACAAATCTTTTGAAATCCAACTACTCTTGTTTTTACTAACTGAAAACAAGGCTCGCATGTTTTAGATCTGAAAAAAATTTCATATAAAAAAATTGTGTTCATAAATAATTTTCTGTGGATCTCAGTTTTTAAGATCCAAAATGGAAATCAGATCTTGAAATATTTTACACGCAAAGAATGAGTCTAAATTTCAGAAGTGTAAAAATATATCTAATTTGTTAGAATTGTTGTAATTCATAGGATTTGTATGTATTAAGTGTGTGTGAGTACATGCATAGCATTTAGTCACTTCACTCACTGCACAATCACCCACAACACAAACACTAAAGTGTGTTGTTGGTTGAGAGATTTTGACTGTTGAGTTAACATCGAGTTAAAGGAGAAAGGAAGCAAGGTTTGTAAACAAAGAAATGACGAACCAGTTGCTTAAAGAAGTCAGAAGACGTACCACAGAAGGAGTGGATTCTCGCTTAGGTATATTTCTGGACTTAGAATAGTATTGGTTGTATCATTTGTTATACATTCTTGTAACCTATATATGTTTATAGTGGATTTTATTTTGTGGCGTAGACGTCACCATGGATGTTTACCTAATTGGGTGGGACTTTACCACGTTAAAATTACATGTCTCTTGTGTGTGCTTTTTATCTCTTTATTGCTACATTCTGCAAATCAGACTTAGGTTTAACTTAAAACCTATTTCCAAGAGACTGAAATAATTCGTTATAAACTGTTTTCCACTTCTTGTGTCTTAATAAGGATGTTTGAAATAGTTTTTGCACAAAGTAATTTTCGAACTCATTAAACCATTTTAATTTTTGTTAAAATAACATAATGAACATTTTTCCAATTGGTATCATAACTCTTTACTTTTCAGAACTTTTTATATCCTGTACTTTGAAACTGTTCTAAAATATCTTTATGGACAAAAAGTTTGAGCATCTTGGAAAATTGTCCAGACTTCCCCTCTTTGATGGGAATAATTTTCCATACGGGAAAGTAAGGATGATTGCTTTCATCCAAGGGACATTGGGAGATGATGTATGGGAATCAATTGAAAATGGATATATACATCCAACTAAGACTGTTGCAGAGGGTAGTGCTATAAGGGTTAAAAAGCTCCTCAATGAGTTTACTAAGGTAGAAAAATTTGACTCCTTAAGTAACAATAATAGGAAAAATGATATATTCATGTCTGTTATTGAGCACGAATTCAAACGCATATCTATTTACACTACATCTAAAGAAGCCTAGGACATGTTAGTCACTGCTCACGAAGGTGATGACCGCGTTAAGGCAGCCAAAACTCAAAAGTTAATACAATAGTATAACACTCTACTTACGAATGAGACTAAGGCATTTGACGAATTCTATATTAGGGTGACTGACATAATTACAAAACTGCATGCAAATGGAATCATTTATGACAGTAAAAAATTAGTGTAAAAAATTCTTAGGTCCCTTCTGTAATACCCCGTAATTTTAATGACTTTTAAAATGGGTTATATTTTAAATTAATGGATTAATTGGATCTTATTATAAATTAATTCATTTGGGTTTTATCCGAATTGTGGATATTAAAATGGATGATTCTGAATATTACTTAAAGATATTTAGGTAATATATGAATGTGATGTCATTGATATGACGGTATGATATAAATTCGGTAATTTGAATTTTTAGTCAGACGCGGTATGGGACGTGTCGGGACTAATTTATTAAATTAAAAAGGAAATTTATTTTCTATCGACCTTATAGTCATTTCGACTGCGTCGTTGCGTCCGGAAGGTTCCAAATAGTCAGGAAAGTCTATTTGGATGTTAATTTTGAGTCTCGGGTCATTTGGAAATGAAAAGACAACCCAAAAGGGCATTTTGGTTATTTTTACAAGGGGGATGAATAGTGATTTCGGGTTTTGTCTTATTATAAGTATTTGGAGATTAGTGTATGTAGGTTCATTTCATCTCTTCTTCACAAATTAGAGAAGTCATCTTCCTAGAGAGAGTGAAAGGTTGCTTAGGAAGGGAAAAGCTTGCGTGGAAAGGAGGAGAACCAAAGGTCAAATGTCACCACCACCATCACCACCCGTGTTATTCAACTCCAAAGGGTCAGATCTTCATTAGAGGCAAGTGTTTGATATTTGCAATTTAAGTTCGTATATTGTCCATGTTAGGATAGTTATAAAAAGAGATGATTTTCATGCTTGGAAGATGAAAGGATATAGTTGTTAATGGATTTTTGGAATCTAAAAATATATAGGAATTAAACTCATGTTGTAGGTAGTTAGTAATCCAATAAATATTCATCAATCTGTGGAAGAAATTCTGAAAATAATTTAGTGTTCTTGAAGATAATATGTTGATAATTTTTTGAAAAAAGAGGCAAAAACGAGTGGAATGAGAAGAGCCAATTTGGAATGTTTAGATCTTCTTTTTGAGTGCATTTGGATGAGATTTAAGAAAAACTCAAAACAAATATCTGACTCAATTTTTCGTGTAGAATCCAAATCTGAATTCGGATTGATGATTTGAATAATTTTTGGATCTGATTTTTCTGAGTATTTAAAATATGAGAATTCGTGATGTTGTTTCTTTTTGATGTTGATTCTTATCCCAAAACTTTTGTAGATCTTCGATGATTATTAATTGGATATTATGGGACTTAGAGAAGATCAGTAAGCCCTAGTTAAGATATGAATTAATTTAATTGGGATTTAATTGATTAGAATTATGATAATTAAAGTTAAAGAGATTTCGGTTGCTAGATTCATGTGTTGGATTCTAATCTGTTTGTATGAGGATTAAGGATAGTTAAAGTAGGGGAGATTTAATATAACACCTGGGTAGCCTTAGGGTTACAATTTAAACATCAAGGAGTGAGTTTAAGCTCATTATTGATTTCGCAAGGGCTGAGTGTAGTATAAGAGCGTAGTGGTATGGCTCTTGGATAGAGATGGGAGTTTAGAACACATTTGGTTGAAAGAGGGGATGAGGTTATTCCGATCGCATATTTGAAGTTGACGAACCTCCTCGATCGACAAAGTCAAGTAGTAGTGTATTGGAGGGGTTCCTTGTTTGGATTTCGTTTTGCGAGACGCTCCGCGCATGAACCTTAACGACGTCGGGAGTGGAGAGATGTTATAGGATGCGAGGATAATTAAATTATGAAGTAAAGATATGACATTTTAATACGTGGGATTTAAAGAGATATAATGCTACGTAAGGGAATAATCTAAGGTTAATGTGAGTACATTGTTGTTAGTATACTATAGGTATGATAATACCTATTTAATTGATTAATGATTATGTGTATGACATACCTAGCTTACTTGCTATCGGTGGGAGGTTTGCGCGTGAGGGCAGTCATATCCTGATGAATCCATGGGATCTTTGATTTGTCGCTCGAGAACATAGGTCTATGAAAGACTTATCGGGGAGTTGATAAGTCCGCTGGCTATGGGTACGTAGGTATGTGCGTGACCCATGGGCATGAGAACTATGTTCGCCTCCAATGATTGTGTTGTTGTTAATGGTTCGAGGTATCCTCACCGAACCTTTTGTCCCCTTTTCGGCGACCAGCGATATTGGGACATGATAGCAGAGTAATGCATTGCACCGCAGCTGTGACTCGGGGTGCCGTATTATATATATATATATATATATATATATATATATATATAATGGATTAAATGAATGAATGGATATTTATTATGGTTAAATCTATCTACGGTGATAATTGTAGATAACGGTGAATAGAGAAAGATAATTGAATTAAGTTAATGAATGTTTATTGAAAAAATTAATTCATATTAATGAGAAATGATTCATGTTAATGAGAAACGATGAGAAACGTAAATGAATAATAATGTGACGTATGGTATGGGACATATGGGGATTCTGATATTGGGATGAAATTATAATATGGAGACTAGAAAAGAGGAACCATTAACTAGGAGGTTAATAGGAAACGTTAAGTGTGCACTTTAGTTGAGAGGTGAGAATGGCAAGTGAGAGTTGGGTCTAACATGTACATAATAAAAGATTTATTGCTCTTGTTAAATACTTGATGTTTTAAAAATCATTTTCACAACCGGGCTCTGACCCGTTTCCTTGTATATTTTCTTTTCTATTGTATCTTCTATATCAGGTGTCCAGCAATAGGGACGCCAACCTTAGCGGATTATGATAGGCTATGGATTTATGGAGTTTTTCTTAGACGCCTATCTTCATTTTATTCACAGTATTCTCTTAGTTGGGGCATGTCGCCCAAAGGATTCAATTATCTTCTTCTATCGGGGTCAAATACTATGGTATTCGTGTCATTTTAATACATTTGATATTGTTGGGACTACTGTAATGGATTAATATTATTTGGGAATGTTTATTCTAATTGCATTCAAATTATTTTGTGCTATCTAATTGGTTATCAGTGTTGTAGAATAAAATGTGTTGTGTTATTCTTAAACTGGAAATGGATTTTGTTATATTAAAATTTGAAAAGTTTTTAACACCAGCTTAATTGAGTATTGGGTGAGTTGTAAATGTTTTCGACAGTGATGCTAAGAATGAGCCAACTATATATTCTATTTTAATTTGGTATGGGACTGGCCACCCGGTATTTAATTAGGCGGGGTGTTACACCTTCTCCCTTAGTTTGTTAATAAAAGGTATGCAATTGAGGAGATATATGATCTATACTTGACCCCTGAACTCCTCAATAGAAAACTTAGGATCGTAGAAATGGAACTTGAGTTTAAGAAGCACCTTCGAATAATCATAAAAGACAACCCTATCCCAATGTAGTTTTTCAGTATAAAATGACCTCACCTCAATTAGTCATGCCCAATATAGACTTGGACTCTTATGAGGACTGTGATTTAGAGAGTTTGAATACCCAGATAGCCCTAATGTCAAAACAATTCAAGAAAATTATAAAGTTAGAATAGGTCTCGTGAGAGAAACAATGACAATCATAACAGTGATAACAATGCCAGACCTATAAAGACCTTAAAAATACACAATGATATAGATATGGTTAAAAGGGCCACATAGCTTCTAATTGTAGGGTTAAAATGAATAATAGTGCTAAAGTTAATATCAGTAAGACTTGGGATGATTCAAATGACTCTGAAGAAGATGAGCCCGAGTCTTCCAACTCTTTTGATCCTTGCATGTCTTTCTTTGTAAAAATTATTAATTTTGATGATATATTTGTGAATAATTGTGAACCGGATGCTATCACGTCTGGTACTATTATGTCTGATGATGTTTTGTCTACTTCTAGTTTATCTACTCTTTGCTTAGATAATACACATGCTGTAGATATTGCTAGTAATATTTCTTCAACGATGTGTTCGAGTCAAAGTGTTCGTACGATGACGAATTGAAGGGGGGTTGAGTTCGACAAAAGAAATGCTAGGGGACAACTCACACATTGCACATAATGAGTCCGATAAAGATTACCTCCCTAACATTCACACACTATACACTAAGACTCTTAGGAAGAACACTAAACTAAAAAACACAGTCAAGGACTTAACTGAATAGGTAGAATCTTTAAGCCTATTAGTGAAACAGAATGTAGAGGACTATACAAATCAGTGTCCGACCTATGAAATGAAAACTGAATCTTTTGTTAGAAAAATTGAAGAACTTTATCAATCAAATAAGATTTTGTAAAAGAAATATAAGGAAACTTTGATAGAGTTGGAAGAATCTAAACAAAAAGTTTCAACTGTCTTCAAGAAATTTTCTAAGTTTGGAAACAATTCTAACTTTTTTAAAGACAATGTTGCATCTAGCAAAACCAATTCTGAAGATAAAACTGGTTTAGGTTTTGGTCAGAAAACTAAGGCACAAGCTAAAATTGTATAACATGTGAAATTATTACTTCTGGAAAAAGACCAGATGACCTATGTCTTGATTTTCAAACCTAAAAGAAAGATTTTGAAAATAAGAAAGCCGTGGCAAGACAATCAAATGGAAAATAATCTAAAGGCAACTACTAAACCTAAGGGTAAGTATGTTTGGCCCCTTGTGAGGCAATTTGATCCCAAATTTATAACTGTGGCAGTTAGACCGAAGGTCAATGTCCAACAAATGGATAAACCTCTTTTTAAAGGTTTTCAAAATGAGAAAAAATAGTCGAGCCGCGAATACTGTTCTTACTATGATGTTTATGGACATTATCTTGCTGAATGTTTTAAAAAATGATTGTATAAACCTGACTATAATTCAATTATTTACAAAAACTTTAACTATTCTAGGCAGAGTAGGAATAATTATGTACTTCCTAAACAGCCGAATAAAAACTCTAACTATAGAGGTAGGATGAAAAGATCTCATACTAAGAAGAAATCTAAGAGAAAGAGTCATAGATCTATTTCTAAACCAAAAGCTCATAAACATTTTAAAACTAGAGTTATTTAGGTTAAAAAGGAGGATCTAATACCCCAGCTGAAGTGGAATATTGTTATTAGCGCTTTAAAAGCTGAGAGCACTGCATCTGGTTGTTATTTAGACTTTGAATGCTCCAAGAATATGATCAGAGATGATACTTAATTATCCGACAAGACTAACTTCTTAGGAGGGAATGTTTTGTTTGGAGACGGAGTATTAGCGCAGATCATAGACAAAGGAACACTCCAAGAAAAGGGACTACATATTCTCAATGATGCCCTATTAGTAAAAGGTTTTAAAGATAATTTGTTAAGCATATATCAATTTGGTGACTCCATCCACACTGTCACATTCTCAAAAAACAATTGTAAAATTTTAGATGAGAATGGTGACTGTATCCTTACAAGTCACAAGACCCCTGATAATTGTTACACAGTAAGTCCGGGTAATGAGACCTATAAGATAGTTAGACTTGATGAAAATGAAATCTGGCATAACCGATTGGGCCACATTAATTATGATAATCTTGCCAAATTGAGCTCTCAGGATATAGTTAGAGGTTTACCAAAAATAAAATCGATTTCAAATATTGTTTATGGGCCATGTTAGGAAGGAAAAATGATTAAATCTGCTCACAAGAAAGTTAAAGACATTTTAACATCTAAAACTCTAGAGCTTATCCACATGGATCTTATCGGTCCTTCGCGAACTGTGAGACTCTGTGGTAACAGTTACATTTTAGTCATTATGGATGACTTTACTCGGTTCACTTGAGTAACATTTTTAAAACAAAAATCTGATACATTCTGTGAATTTTTTAAAATACCTTTTAGGATCGAGAATGAAAAAGATACGCAAGTTAAGCAAATATGTAGCGATAAAAGAGGTGAATTTAAGGACTCGCGTGTCACAGAATACTGTAGTGGTAATGGTTATTGGCACAAGTTTAGTGGTCCTAAAATACATCAACACAATGGTGTTGTCGAGTGTAAGAATTGGACAATCCAGGAAATGACCAGTGTAATGATACATTCTAAGAACTTGCCAAAATACTTTTGGGTTGAGGTAGTTCAAACAACGTGTCACATTATCAACCGGGTCTATCTTCGAAAAAATACAAAACAAACCTCTTATGATCTTTAGTGTAGTTAAAAGTCCAATCTAAAATATTTTTGAACTTTTGGGAGTACCTGCTATGTTTGTAAAGACAAAAAAACCTGTCTAAGTTTGAAATTCGTGGCGACACAGCCATATTTTTGGGTTACTACCCAAACAGTAGGGTCTATCACATTTATAATTTGCGTACCAAAGTAATCATGGAATCGATAAATGTGATAATGAGTGACACTAATGTCAAGAGTAAAGAACAAGGATCAATTATCGTGGATGAGTCTGAAAATAGTTTTACTTATGACTCTCCAAAGTTAGTTGAGCCTTTAGCGACTAAGACCCCTGAAGTACCTAATTGGGTTTTTAAAGATCATCCCATTGATAATGTTATTGGTGACCCTGATGAGCCAGTGCGTACGCGATCCCAATTACGTAACGTGGCCCATTTTGGTGTTTAATTTATCTAGTAGAACCAAAGAATGTAAATGAGGCACTTAATGACTCCTTTTGGATTGGAGTTATGCAAGAAGAGCTAGTCCAGTTTAAAAGTCAATGACATGTGGTATCTCATCCTTAGGCCAGAAAATAAAAGGGTTATTATCACTCGTTAAATGTTTAAAAATAAAATCGATGAATCAGGGATGATAGTTAGAAATAAAGCCGGGTTAGTTGCCCAGGGTTACTATCAAGTTGAAGGAATATATTTTGAGGAGACCTTTGCCCCAGTCACTCACCTCGAGTTTGTTCGCTTGTTCTTGGCCATAACATGTCAGTTATAATTCAGCCTTTATCAAATGGATGTTAAATACTCTTTTTGAAATGTTATTTTAACGGAGGAGATCTACGTTGTACAGTCAAAAGGATTTATCGATACTCATTACCCGAAACATGTCTTTAGGTTGAATAAGGCATTATACGGTTTAAAGCAAGACCCTTGGGCCTGGTACGAACGCATGTTGAACCTTTTAATTAATAAAGGTTTTCGACGTGGTAAAAATGAACAGACATTATTTGTCAAACATTTTAATAAACAACTATTAATTGCTCAAGTATATGTTGACGACATTATATTTGGATCTATTTCTCCGGCTGAAGTTAAAGAGTTTTCAAAATTATGCAAGGGGAATTCTAAATGTCGCTTATGGGGGGGCTTCAATATTTTTTAGGTCTTCAAGTTAGACAAAAAGATAATGGTTTATTTATATCACGGTCTAAATACGCAATTGAATTAGTTAAAAAATTCGATTTAGATAATGCTAAAGTTGTTAGGACTCCAATGAGTACCTCTACGAAACAATCCAAAGATGAGAATGGGAAACTCGTTTATCTTACGCCATATAGAAGTATGATAGGCAGTTTACTGTATCTAATAGCTTCTCGACCCAATATTATGTACGTTGTTTGTGTTTGCGATGGTTACCAAAGTGGACCTAAGGAAATTCACCTTTTCTGTGTTAAACATATAATCAAATATGTAAGGGAACGATAAACCTAAGTATATCGTACACTAAAGACACCACAAGCATAATTCTAGGGTACACCGATGCTGACTGGATCGACTGCTCAAATGACAGAAAAATCACTTCCGGTGCTTCTTATTACATAGGTAACAACTTAGTCGAGTGGAGCAGTAAAAAACAGAACTACATATCACTTTCCACATCCGAATCAGAATAAATAGTTGCCAGAAGCTGTCGCGCTCAGTTATTATGGATAAATGAAATACTTAGCGATTACGAAATTAATGAATAAAAACTGAATTTATATGTGATAACAAAAGCGCGATCAATATCTCTTAAAATCTTCTTCAACATTCGCATACTATACATATTAAAAATAGACATCATTTTGTATGTGAAATTATTGAGTCTAAAGAATTAGAGATTAACTATTTATTAACTATTTACCCACCCAACATCAACTAGCTGACTTGTTCACGAAACCTTTGGATAATTTATGTTTTTAATCTTTAAGGAAATCCATTGGTATTATTATGCTTGATTAGCTATCTGTCACTTATCATATCCTCTGGTTACTATCATGCTCATAATTGGTCTTTGAGGATGTAAGGCATGGTCGTTTGATAATTGACAAAAGACGCCTCCTATCTTTATTTTATGTAGGGGACCCTTGAGGTGACCTGTTGTGTGATTTAGGTTAATAGAATGATGTTTACCTTGCTTGTTATACTCATCTTATGTTTTTCACCCTTTGTCCAATTGAGACAAAATGGGGGAGAGATGTTTGAGTCAATCAGGATAATTATTGTAAAACTTGACTAATTCTTGATCTTTCTCATTAATTACTGTATTATTTTTCAGGAATCAGCGCCATCAGATCTGCTTAGGGTATTGGTCTATTCGCATTTGAGTTATGTACTTTTTGGTTTCTAGGAAATGGGGTAGTTAGAATTTTTAAATAGGAATAGGTTTTTTCTTATTTTTTATCCCTACGAGTCCTATATGACTCAAAGGAGATTTTGTCTCTCATTTCCAAAGGGAGAGATTGAAGCACACTATATAGTTGACTCATTTGAGTCTGCATTATATAGGAGCCTCAACTAGTTTAAAAATATTAACAAAATTTGAGTCCCTCCTTCAAGTGCATCATAACCTCTTCATGTTCTACCTTAACATAAGCAAAGATCAGTCATAAAGGTAGTATTCCAACACACTCACAACACATAGGATTGCATTTCATATCATAATTGATTGATGTGTGTTAATTGGAATGAAAATTAATCTTCTATTATTTTTGGGAATTTTAAAACCATTAAAATCTTATTTTTGAAATAATTAAAATAGGGTTTAAATTGTTTTGGAGTTGAAATTTGTATTTTAGAAGTTCTTGAAAATTGGCTTGGGTAGAATCCAAAACTGGTAGAAACTATGATTTGTAAGAAACTTAAAACACGCGTTTATGGATCAGTTGTATGCCTCACGTGTTGTCTCCTGATTGGCTTAAGTTGATTTTTGTTTACACTCACATTCAATGCACCTAATCTGAACCATTCAATATAATTAATCCATGGTCTGCATGTTAGAAGAGTTAATCTATGTGCTTTCCTTTTTAACCAATTAGCTTTAGTTATTATGCGGTCGTTTATCAGCCTTTAGATTTAAACGGTTTGAATCCAAATCAATCCCAGCGCTTGATTTTGAATCGACCTTCCAGATATTTCCTTAAGCCTATAAAAAGGAGCTAAGTCTTTACATTTCAAAGATTTTGGAGAGTCTGAGAGTTGAGAGAAAAAAGAGAGAGAAGAGAGAAAAAAATAGAGAGAAAATAATTTTCGTAAGGAAATTCTATGAGAATATTTTCAGAAATATTTAAGTGATAAATTTTCTATTCCTCACTGTTGTTATCTCTCTCTCAACAACCTCACATTTTTATATCTCATTTCTTTCTAGAAATTTGTATATCTAAATAATGTGATACATTTCACGTTTAGTTTTAGGCTGATTTTATTTTTTTATTTTGAGAAATCTTATCTCTCGTTGGATTCTATTTTGAAAAGTTTTAGAAATCTTTTGAAATCCAACTTCTCTTGTTTTTACAAACTGAAATCAAGACTTGCATGTTTTAGATCTGAAAAAAAATTCATATCGAAAAATTGTGTTCATAAATAATTTTTTGTGGATCTCAATTTTAAAGATAAAAAAAGGAAATCAAATCTTGAAATATTTTACACGAAAAGAATGGGTTTAAATTTTAGAAGTGTAAAAATATATCTCATTGGTTAGACTTGTTGTAATTAATAGGATTTGTCTTTGTTAAGTGCGTGTGAGTACATGCATAGCATTTTGTCACATCATTCACTACACACAATCACCCACAACACAAACACTAAAGTGTGTTGTTGGTCGAGAGATTTTGACTGTTGAGTCGACATCGAGTTAAAGGAGAAAGGAAGCAAGGTTTGTAAACAAAGAAAGGACGAACCAGCTCCTTAAAGAAGCCAGAAGACGTACCACAGAAGGAGTGGATTATCGCTTAGGTATATTTCTGGAATTAGAATAGGGCTGGTATATGATTTGTTGTACATGCTTGTAACCTATATCTATTCATAGTGGATTTTGTTTTGTGGCGTAGAGGTCACCGTGGATGTTTTCCCAATTGGGTGGGGTTATACCACGTTAAAATTTCTTGTCTCTTGCGTGTGCTTTTATCTATTTATTGCTACATTCTGCAAATCAGACTTAGGTTTAACTTAAAATATATTTCCAAGAGACTGAAATAATTCGTTCTAAACTATTTTACACTTCCTGTGTCTTAATAAAGATTTTTGAAATAGTTTCCTCAAAAAGTAATTTTGAAACTCATTAAACCAATTTAACTTTTGTTAAAATAACACAGTGAACGTTTTTCAATGTGCCCCTATTATCCTCTCTCTTGGTCGTTTGAAGCCTCGTTAGTAATGACGGGGAATGCTCGTTCGAACGATTTGATTGAGTCATTTGAATGACTTCAATGTCGTTTGAAGTGCTAATATCTCTAATTAATAAATTTTCTTTTTCACTGGAGCACAATTACAACTTAAATTCATAGAGGGTCATTAATTAAACCAATTGAAAGGGTATAATTTGTAGAACAGTGATTTCCTTCTTTTAATTTCTAATAATTATGAATTACACCAAAAAAAGACACAACATTGAGTCGGGTATTACTCCTAGATAGTTTTATATCCTTGCATACACTACTCTTGTGGAGCGATCATCTCTACTGCTGACCATTATGATTCTCGAGGGGATTATTACTGAAGATAAAGGCTGATCCATGGATACCGAGGGTGGAACTCCGCTTATGGACTGCTCATGATAGAGTAGTATTCTTTAGATATTTGGGAAGACTAGCGCATTATACTTGTGACTGGTATCAAGTAGTATTGTAACTCAAATGTCTTGTATTATTTCTAAAGTGCTGAAATAAGAGGTTTTTCCCATGATGGATTTTTCTTCAAACTTTGCCTTTGTTGATTGCATGCTTTACTATATCTGTTTTATCACCTAGATGTATGTATTGGGGTAAAAAGATAAAATTAAATTTGTGTTTGGAAATTTAATTATATAAATAATTCCGTTAAGATTGTGATAGCGCACTCTCACCTTCCATTGACCTCGTACTGCTTGGTCGAACTCATGACATGGGGTATATAATAAGGGACTCATTTGCGCACGTCTTGTATATCAAATCCACTCTCACATGTACCATCTCCATAAGGTATATCGTGAGGCAATTCATGTACACCCAGGTATATTAAATGGCTTGTCCACACCTACCAATGAAAGATTGCCTTTATAGGTAAGAGGTATATAGTGGAAGTCATGTCAAAGGGGGGGGGGGGGGGGGGGAACCTTTTCACTAACCTCCCAATGCATCAACCTCATATATGTGTCTGTCCTAGGACACTCATACCTAATTTACTGATTTTAACGTGAAGCTCTATCAAAATTTTGGATCATCTTTGTGGGCTCCAAACAATAAAAGCCCAATTTTTGGGAGTCCGAGCAGGCTCAACACGCTACCTTGAGTCAAGTTTAGTGCACATGGATAAATACGAATACTTATCATATGGACAAATATAAATACTTATCGCTTGGATGTTTACAGGCTATTTAGTTACCTACAATCTCAGACAAGATAAACATGAGTCACCACACGAGCCGATAGAGAGCTAGGAAAGCTCCTTATTGAACTGAACCACTTTTCATTGCTATAAATATAACACTCAACTTAGGGTAAAAGGGGGATGTAATTTTGAACCTTTTAAGAAATTAATAAGAACTGAGAACCTTCTCATTGGACATAGGCAGTTGTCGAACCGCATAAATTCTTGTGTTGTGAGCATTTATTACATTATTTTTATTCCATGCTTTCTAGAAATATTTTATTGTGATTTTTTGTACTCACAATTGGCGTCGTCTGTGGCAACTGATATTTTTTTCTTCACGAAAGAAGCCCAAACCAAAGAACAAACACAAATGTCTCACCGCTCAAACAGTGCAACATAAGATGGCAACGTGTGAGCTGAGCTCCACTCAGGATGAGGTCTTAAGTTCACTAAGATGGGAATTCAAGATTTTGCTCAGAGGAATAGCCCTTCGAGAAAGTTAATGAGAAACCTAGATCAACACAAATATCACGATTAGTTGAAGTATATGAAACACGACTCCAATAGCAAAAGGAGGCAATTCGCTTCTAAATGGAGGATAATGTACACCTCCAATAACGATTAGAGAGGATGGAGAAATAACTCCGCTAGAAGAATCGAAAACACCCTGGTCGGATTTTATTTACCTCAGGTGAGAAAAACTCACAGCCGAGGAAGGATTACTGGGCAAGACCAAGACCATTCGGAGAGCGAAATTCATCGGGTAAGATGAATTCGGGACGAAGAACACCATATGAATGATATTAGGAGTTTGGTCTGAAAAGAGATATCCATCACACTAAGGACCCAAATTTACAAAAGAGCTAGTGAGAAAGGCTCTTCTCACACAGATGAAGTCCCATTTCTCAAGGGCCATCGAGGAAAAAGAACCCCCAAAGAAGTTTACATCCCTAAGGTTCAAGATTTATGATGGAAAATCAGACCCCATAGATCATGTGCACCAGTATAGACAAATAATAACTTTGTAGACTCATAACAACGCTCTTATATGTCATATATTCCCTTCCAGCCTAGGAGATATCACTCAGAAGTGATTTGAGAGGTTGCTCCATAGGTCGATTAAGATCTTCAAATCCCTCATTGAGGTCTTCATAGCTCGCTTCATAACCAGCAACTCAGATCCAAAAAGGATGGATTCTATACTCACGATGAGGAAAAATCCACAGAGACCCTATGGGAGTACGCGAAGTGCTACTGGAAAATATTCAACCAAGTGAAAGATTACTCAGAGCAGGTAATTGTAACGTATTTCAAGATCGAATTGACATCTACCTCTATACTGCACTAATCCTTCACTAAGAAATAAGCGGACACCATTGATGACCTCGTGTCGCGTATTGAAAAATATGCCAAAGTGGAGGATGTGGTCAACACCAGCTAAGCAGAGACTAGTCGTGCTAAGGCAAATAATGGCAACGACAAGGAGAACACCCCTAAAAAGGGGAACAAAAAGCAAAACGGAGCCAAGAATGGGGGTATAATAGATTCTTCCAAATGTTTTCAAGCCATCAACACAGTTTTTAAGGAACTAATTTATAAGATTATGGGAAAATTCAAGGACCAACAGTTTCTCAAGTGGCTGCAGAAGATGGGAAAATATCTTACCAAGAGGAACAACACACTTCGGTGTGCCTTCCACAAGGAAAATAGACAGAAGGCAAAAAAAATATAAAACACTGAAATTTCATCTAGAGGGGTTGGCCCAGGAAAGAAACCTAAATGAGTACATAGAGAATAAGGTTTATGAGGTCGTTGCCAACGACAACCAAAAACCAGATAACGTGCTGGAGGGTGAGGCAGGACATGAGTTTGTTATAATACACGGGGCGTCCAACCTCAATCAGCTTAAGGGAAATGCAGTTCGAATGTAACTCAAGAAGGCCATGACAGTAATAGAGGTCTTTCAGATAGATCCTGCTAAAAAATAGGTTGGCAGCCACAGGCGATCGAAGGATGTGGATTACAATAAACACATAGTGTTTACAGAGGACGATTTGGTCGAGGTAAGAACTCGACACCATGATGCACTAGTAATCACTTTCAGGATTGCAAACTGGGACATGGACAAGCTACTAGTGGATCAAATGAATTCTTTAAAGGTGGCGTATTTAGAGCTTTTTCACAAGCTCAAAAATAAAGATATCAGATTTGAAGGAAGCGACAGTCCCACTGGTCGGCTTTGCACGAAAGAAGACCATGCCATTGGGGAATGTAGTCCTTCTAGTGAGAACAAATAACATTTCAAAACTTATTAAGTTTCTAGTGGTCGACATTGATTCACCCTATCATGCTATCTTTGATAGAGTGTAGCTTCACGCCATGAGGGCAATCCATTCAACGTACCATCAAAAACTCAAATGTATCATAGATTTGAGCATAATAGAGATCAGAGGCGATCAAGATATTGCTAAAAATACTTCATAACCGCCATCAGGACCAAACAGGAGAGGACGAAAGAAAAGGAGACCATCCCTGAGATATCCCAAGACAGAGCCACTCCCTCTAGATAGAAATTAAGGCGTGGACGACCAGGGGTAGAAGAGATAAGGATCCACCTCGCTGATAGAGTTGTATGGAAGATGGAGGAAGTAGTTTTCGACACAAGCCGACCAGAGAGGAAGTTTCTAATCGACACCACTTTGTCCGAACAGGAAAGGGAGGAGCTGATCACTTTTCTGAAATAAATTCTAGACGTTTTTTCATGGGAGCCATAAGATATTCCAATGATTTATCGTGAAGTCACTTGCCATTATCTTCACGTGGATCCAACATTTCAGTTGATGATACAAAAGGCTCGTTGTGCTGCCCCCAGAGAAGGCAAAGGTAGTGGAAAAGGAATTAGGGAAACTTCTAGAGGTAAGGTCCATCAAAGAAGTTCAATTCTCAAAGTGGATCTCAAACCCAGTAGTAGTCCGCAAGAGTAATGGCAGTTGGCGAGTCTGTATAGACTTCACCGACCTCAACAGTTCTTGCCCCAAGGATAGCTTCCCCCGCCAAAGATATACCATATAGTCGACGCTATGATAACCCATGAGGGAATAATTTCTCTAAATACTTACTCGGGGTACCACCAGATTCTCCTGTTCAATACCGACCAAGACAAAGCTTCATTCATTACCTCGCTGGGCTTGTACTGTTATAAGGTCATGCCTTTTGGTCTTAAGAATGTCGAAGCCATGTACTAGAGATTGATCACTAATATATTCAAGCGACAAATGGGAGAGACGATGGAGGTATACATTGACGATATGATCGTTAAGAGAAAGTGCAAAGATGACCACCTCAAAGACTTGGCAGACACATTTGAAATCCTCGGGCATTATCAGATGAAGCTCAATGTAAAAAAGTGCTCATTCGGGGTCCAGTGAGGAAAGTTTCTCGGTTGTCTGGTCGACAAGAGGGGGATCGAATCAAACCTCGACTAAATAGTAGCGATCAATAATGTTCAATCGTCAAAGACGCTGTGAGAGATCCAGAAGCTAATCGGGATTTTTAGAGCCTTAAACCGTTTCATCTCCAACTCATCCAAACATTGTAGACCGTTCTTTTAGCTGCTCAAGAAGGAAAATGGCCTTCATGGAATGATGAATATTCAGAGGCACTTGAAGAAATCAAGTCTTACTTGAGCAAACCCCCGGTGTTAGCAATTCTAGATCCAGAAAATCCTCTTTACCTCTACCTTGTAGTTTCAATCCACACAGTCAGTTCGGCCTTGGTTTGCAAGAAAGAGGGAAAATAGTTCCCCATTTACTACGTTAGTAAGACGCTCCTGTACGCCGAGCAGTGCTACTTTTCACTGGAGAAATTGGCTTACGCGTTGGTGATCACGTCTCAAAAATTAAAGCATTACTTTAAGTCCTACTCCATCACGGTCATCACATCTTTCCTTCTTAAAGTTGTTTTTTGTAAAGCCGACTTATTCGAATGTATGTCAAAGTGTTCAACAAATCTCAGGAGATTTGATATACACCACTAATAAAGAACAACGATCAACAGGCAGGTGTTAACTCACTTCATAATAGAATTTATAGGAGAAGGTACCCCTACCGATTAACAGGTTACTCACCAGTTAAAAGATCATGAGTTGGGTCAATCTAAGAAGTGAAATTGTTCTTATAACATCAGAAAAATCCATGACCAAGCAAGGGATTAGGCTAGACTTTGAAGCCTCTAACAAAGAAGCTGAGTATGAAGCACTTATAACTGGATTACGTAAGGCTCACTTGCTAGGGAAAACCACCTTGAAGTGTATTATAATTCAATACTGGTATCTAACCAAGTCAGTGGAGACTTAAAATCTAAGGATAAGAGGATGGCGACATACTTATAGGTGGTTCGCGAGCTGATATAAAAGTTTGAGGAAGTATACATTCAATAGTTCCCTTGGGGGCACAATAGTCATACATATACTTTAGCGACCCTAAGCTTAGCAATAGATTCTACTCTGAATATAGTGATTAACGTGGAATTCCTCACCAAACCCATCATTATGAAAATGGTGACGTCTGAGCATTTTATTTCCATTAAAAAAGGTTCAAGCTATATGGATCTGATCATCGTTTACCTACAGAATGAGACTCTGCCGACCGATAAAAAGTAAGCTCACCAAAAAAGGGTAAAAGCATCATATTTTTTCCTTGGATCTAGGGCAAAATTTTACAGAATATCCTTCACAGGCCCCTACCTCCAATGCGTATACCCAAAAAAAGTTGACCAAGTTCTCTATGAACTACATGATAGGATTTGTAGGCGCCATGTAGGAGGAAGATCTTTGGACTTTCGAGCAACCAAAGAAGGTCACTGGTTGCCATATATGCAAAAAGACGCAAGTACTATGCTTAAAAGTGTGAAAAGTGCCAAAAGTTCTCTCTCATGCTTCATCAACCAACCAACGACCTGAAATCTCTAACCAGTCCATGAAATTTTGAGTAGTGGGGGTTGGACATTGTAGGGCCACTCCTAACTTCAGCAGAAAATCGCAAGTAGTTGTTGATCGACAAGAATTATTTCATAAAGTGGGTTGAGGTTGAACTATTGGAAAACATCAGAGATGCTGATATGATTAGGTTCATCTAAAGGAACATCGTAACTCGCTTTGGCGTACCCAAGATAATCATAACGGACAATGGCACACAATTTGAGAGTGGTCCTTTCCAAGGTTTTATGATGACCATGGGATGAAACACCATCTTAGTTTTGTGGCCTACCCCCAAAGCAATGGCCAAGCAGGCCTCTAACAAGATGATGCTTGACGTCTTGAAAAAGAGGCTAGAGGGAGAAAAAATGCTTAAGTGAACGATCTTCCTCATATTCTCTAGGCGTATCACACTACAACGAGGAGACCAACTGGGGAAACTCCCTTTGCTCTAACTTATGGAATGGAAGCTGTGATTCCACTAGAAGCTGGTCTGCTAGCCATAAGGATAAACATTACCAAATAAGGACTTAAAGACAAGGACCTTAGCGTTGAACTTGACCTAGAAGAAGAACGAAAGGAATTGGCCATGATCAAGCTGGCCTTCTAACAACAACAGTTGGAAAAATAGTACAACAAAGGGGTCAATTCGAGGAAATTCTAGGTCGAGAATTATGTCCTCTAAAACGTCCTCGCCAGCACTAAAAGGTGGATGGAAAGTTAGGGACCAACTGGGAAGGAACATTCAAAGTGATCATAGATGATTTGTAAGGAGCCTATCACTTGGAAACAATGGAGGGAAGAGAGATATCCAGAGCATGGAATGCGGCTAACCTCAAGAAATTTTATTTTTAATTTTATTTCCACCATGTTAAAGTTTTGCAAATTATCAATTCAAGACATATGATGCTCGCAGTTTGATTTCAAGTCATTAATAAAGATCCAGGTTATTTACTCAATTACATAGATTTTTAATTACTTTTCATTGTTCCAAAATAATAGGCTCACAATTCTCGTTAGCGATCGAATGCCGATTAAAGTTACCTTTGTTTAATTACAGTTACAAATTTGTTAATTACAATTAAACCTAAGGTCTTCAGGTCTTTGTCGCTAAGAACACAAAAGACTTCATGAATTTCTCAAGCAAACAAAAACCCATACGGGGGATCCCTAGGCATTGAATGAACCCGACTTATAAAATCCTGAATGGGTGGATTACCTTTAAACCAGGTGTATTTTTGCCATAATCTGTTCCAGGCCTAAGGTATTGTGATGACACAACCTAAAAGGTAAGATAAGATAAATATAACATATGCTTGGCATAAAAAAAAATAAAAAATGCATAAGATTGGTATTAAATAAACTTAACTATAACATTCAGTTATAAGTTATAAAAAGTATTAATTATAATAAAGTTTGAACATAAAAAAGAATGAACAGGGTATGGTGGGTGAGCAAGGAATTCAACAATCTCTCTTCTTTGGGTTTGGTCGAAACTCATCACCACTAATATGGGATTGCAAATAGATTTTGGAGAGATGAAGAGGAATAACATCCAAAGGGACCCATTTCTCTTCACTTCCAAAAGTAGGATGCATGTATGCCGGACAGTCAACATGGTACATATACCAAAGTTGAGAATCATTGAAAAATTTTAAAATCCCCAAGGTACTCAGCCAACTATATTTATAGGCAACACTCTTGGCCTCCTCCAGCCTGACATGAGTGTTTGTCGAACCTTCATCATAGCCTACTAACCATGCCACTTGGGTACCCCTCATGAATAAGTAGTGAATCCTGGTCACGTCACGACAGCTTAACGTGAGCTCTTTGGCCACTCTCCTCAACTTCAACAAGCTTTTTCTTAAGATCTTCATTCTCAGATTGGAAGAAGGCACTGACACCCCCTATTTCCTTTACCCCGCAAGCTGGGCTTTCAAGTTATTTACTTCTTCTTGCATCAGGGAGCCTACATCTTCTAAGTCTTTTACATCGTCCTTCGGTTTGTACACCAAGGTTGACAGGATCTTATAGGCACCAATCATCTTTTTGAGAGCCTTGCAGATAAAAATGCTCGATGAGCTTGAGCACTAGTGTCCCGACTAAACAGGACATCTAAATTATCAGCAAAGAAAAGAATATCCTCGGTAAGAGAGTATAAAAAGTAAACACAAATAAGAAAAACATTCAACAAGATATTAAAATAACATTGCAATAAAGAAAAAGCCTTTTTCATTGATAATTTCATAGTGGGCTAAGCCCTTATAAGCAAAAAGAGGAGAAAGATATAAGAAAAGTAGTCCTATACTAAGTACTCTTGTTCTTCACCTACTCCTCAATTTTTGAGGCATTTCCCTTAGACGCCACATTCCTACTTTGGTCGGCTAGGGCACTGGTGGTAGATTCCTCTTTGAATCTTCGTGGAGAGACTGGTTTGTTCTCGCCAAAGAGCTCGGATTCAATGGGAATATTTTTCCTCACCAGGGATGCATCCCAACCTTTTTTGAAGCATGGTTTTCGGATGTACACTAATTGGTTCTTGGCATCCTCGAAGGTTGCATAACCTTTATCTTAGCTTGCTTTCTTAGTTGAGGGAAAGCTCTCATCCTCCTTTATTAATCGAGATTGCTCAGTCTTCATCTGATCATTTTTAACATTTAGCTGATCTTTTATAGTCTTCAGTGTGCCCATGGCAATACTGGTGGAATTCTTCTCTTCCTCGTAGGCCTTCTTGGCATTGACCAAGGCTTTCTTCAATTTTCAGAGAGTCATATCGATCTCATCATTAATTTTGGACTAGTCTAGGCAACCCTCTAAAATTTGTACAAAATCTACCATAAAGTGCAAGAGAATGAGAGAGGAAGACATTAATGACTTCTATCTCAAAGTATAGAAAAAATAAAAAGATTGAGAAGAAAAAGTTTTTGACTTCCCAGCGATAGTGATTGGGTAGTATGGGTTGTTATCTTCTTATAGGGTAGATGCTTGACCTACTCATAATTTGTCGTGAGCACAACCCCCTTCAAAAGATCATAGGTCAGGGAAGGACTTGGTCTTGGGAGAAAAGGCACCATCCTTAACGTCATCATCCTCAATCAGCAAAATCCTCTTTATGGGGGCTATTGAGTCCTGCTCATCAGCAAGGATGGAGCTAACGTCAAAGATTCAAAAGAAGAGTATACACAAACTTCCTCATCGGGTAGAGAGAGGCCAGGGATGCTATCTACTGGATGAGAAATAAAGCTACTAGTAGAATTTTTGTATTGAAGAAGGAAGGAGGTCGAGCGTGAATGATCACCACTATATAGGAGCTCCCTCAACTTCGAAACCTTTAATAATCAACCCTGTTGATGTGTACAAGGGTGACATCCTTCTTCTTTAATCGAGTTGTTCAAATAAAGAAGGGAAAGTTCATCAATCAACACATTTCAGAAGTGTAACTCACAAAAATACATATAAGAAATAAGTGTCAACCTATAGTACTCCCACAAGCTGGGCATAGGAACTCAGTGTACTACTCGCTCTCAGGGAGAGGAGGATTTTTTCAATTATGAGCGATGAACCCCCTGATCCTAATATCCTTTATTGGATTCAGGAAGGTTTACCATAAGAACCTTATCGGCCTTCCTTGCCTTCAGGTATTGAACACTATCTGTGGTTTGAGACCAAGAGTAACAGTATTTGATATCTGGGATTGCTAAGTGGATCCTATATAATTCTTTGATCCTATGTGCCCAATTAATAATACGCCAGGTATTTGGGCACATTGAGTAGAAACTACATCAAAATTGTCATAAAACTCGAAGAAAAGCTGATTTAGGGGGAATGTTAACCCTCCCTGAACCACAACAAGTGTGTGGATCCAAGACCCCCATCAATCGCTATAGGGTTTCTTGGAAGAGTGGTACACTCATTAGTGATCCATCTTCCTAAAGTCATCTATGTTATTTTTGTGAAGAACGTGCATCATTTTTAACAAAGATAGAAGAATACTAAAAATTTGCAATAGAGAAGAGCTATGAAAATGGAAAAAGACTAGAAAATAAAGAGGAAACTAGAAAAACTTATAGAGTAAATGAAAGCAAGAACTTCACAAGTCTTTTTGAGCAGGAGTAAAGAAGTAAAACGACGGCTATAAATTTTGGAGATGGATGAGTTCGAACTTCATGTAAACAATCATATGGATCAAAGCTCAAGAATGGTTTTTAGCGGTTCAAATTTTTAATAATTGATAGTACAGATATTGCACCACTTGCCGCGAATGTTACTCAGGCATACACATGAACTTATAGGCCACGACACTCTTCAACACAGGGTGCGACCCTACTTAGCATAGGGTGCGGCCCTACTCAGCACGGTACGGCACCCACAGTTTTGGTCATTGATTTATACCGCAACCTTATACTACAGGGTGCGTCACTTACGACTTTAGCCTATGCAGGATGGGGCACTCAATATGCCTGCCTTACAGGCCACATCCCCCTTATTCACAACTGCTCCAGACTTGATATATGTCACGTGCTCAGGGCACGTGACACAGCTCACATACCCCCTATAAATAAAGGTCCACACTTCGAGATGAAGGGGGTCAGATTCTACAATATATGGCAAAGCCTTGCCAAATTCTCTCTACACAACCTCAACATACAGCTTGGGTTTCACTCGCTGGCATCGCAACCACCTCTCCGACACCGAAATCCTCAATACTACCATGTATTCTCCTTTATTCTGATCCTTGTACACCTCTTTAATCTCAATCATATTATACTATGCAACGATATGAATATAATGAAAAGGAGGCACCAAAGTGGACGTAGGCTCTTTTATAGTCGAACCACTTTATATCTTGTCTTTTATCTCTCTTTACTTGCTCTATTTGCTTGTTATGCACTTTATACTTGATCTACTAATATGAGAACGATAAGTGGACGATTTCTCGCATCATCAATTTGGCGCCGTCTGTGGGAACCGAGATATTTCAATCTTGTTTCTCTATGCTTTGAGTTCTTAAACACCTTATCTTATTCATGGGGATCCTTTGGATCATAATCTCATGAGTAAAATTTGGTTATTGAGCTCTGTTTCATATTCACACCTTTAAATGGGTATTTCGTATATTCAGATCTGTTATGGTCTTTCTTTTATGATCTTAAATGTATTTTACATACCCCTGTGATATCGTTTCATCTAGATAATGCTGAAAAGCATGATGGGCTTTAACCCCGAAAAGATGAATGATTAGGGAAGGATTGTATTTACTCCATTTTCGCTGTTATTGACCTATGATCTAGGGTTTATCATTGGAGCTGTGCCATTTTGTGCACCGTGAGGGCATTTTATCAGTAATATAACCTAGTAGGATCGCTCTCCATGTGTGTTGGGAGAAAAACTCACTTCCTGGTTTTCAGTCTTGGGATTGTTCCCTTCGCTGCTTAGAAGGGGATGCGACCTGGCAGTTCAAATGCCTTTCTGGCCGCGGCCTCTACTGGTTCAGTTGCATTACAGAATCTCCAAAACATCAAGGAACGGACTCAGGTGGTCTCCATCTCAACCTTAGTGAATGTCATACAAAGGCCACAACAGTGCACCTATGTTCTTCACTGACCGCGACCTCAGCAATAATGGCATGCAGCAGTGCAAATGTTGCATCCCAACTTCCTACTTGGTTAATTCAATATTTTTGTGATTACTCACTTACGCTAGTTTTGTCTCAGATTATATATTCTGTAAGGACTAACAAAACAAAAAATGGAAGGAGAATCCACCCAGAGCACAGAAGTCAAAGATGAGATTATTTAATTGTACAATCACCTCAACCATCTCTATAACAGTCATGCCTCACTCCAAACCCAGGTTAACTATTTGACCCAGAGGGTCCTCATGATAGAGGTCGTAACCTCACCCAATGTGGGTGCGACACCCAGGATCATTGCCTCAACAACCTTCACTGCCGCGGCAGTACCAGAAGTTCCATCCGCGGAAGCAGTCAGCAGGAGCCAGAAAAAAAAGCAGGTAAGGGAGAAGAGAGAAAGAGCTCTAGGGCTTACACCCCGTTGGCCTTCCCAATTGCAGACATCTTCGAGTCCATTAAAGAGTACAAGCTACCGAAGTGGCTAGAAAAGCTTAAAGCTCCACCCCACAAGAGGAACAAAGCCAAGTGGTGTAATTCCATCTCGACCACGGCCATGACACTGAGCAATGATATGCATTGAAGGATGAAATCGAAAGGATGATTGGGCAAGGGATGCTGCAGAGGTTCCTCAGAGATGTTTAGGGGATGAAGCCTATTCTGACAGACCACATGCCCAGTTTCCATGCCTATGTTTTATATTTCATATATTTCTATTTCACAATGAAACCTTTCTTACGCTGTTTTAAATTAAACTTTGTATTATCCTTGCAAAGTGATATATACATATTATTAGATATGTGAAATCAAGTTCACTCTTATAATGCCATATTTTGATTCTCATTTCTATGAAATGTTATCTTATAAAAGACCATTTTGTCTTAAACAGATCTCGATTCGAGACGATATGTTACATCGAGAAATATAAAATATAAATGGGCCCATAACGCTCATCAAGATGCCTGATTTTTCGAAATCAAGTGACAATTAGAAAAGGCAAAAGAAACTATCGAGAGCAGCTATCTAAACTGGTCTGCAACATCACTTGTAAGGGCTTTAAATGACCGTTCTTAACTTTCGGGATGCGTCATTAGCCCGGGGAGGTTACTCCCCTGGAAAACATCATTAACTTGGTGGATATGAGACTAAACATCATTAACTTGGTGATCTCACACTAGCTTGGGGAAGCTTCATAATACCTAGCCCGGGAAGGCTCGAAAATAACCCACAGGGGCCGGAGACTTAATTATCTACGGATAATCCTATATTTGAAGTGGCCAAAGACTTAATTGTCTGCGGATAATACTATTATAGCCTGAGAAGGCTTTATATATATCCACACAAGCTTGGGGAAGTTTTGTAATACCTAGCCCTGGGGGCCTGAAAATAACCCAATCGAAGCGACTAAAGGAAGGCCATGAAAGGCAATCGAAGCGACTAAAGGAAGGCCATAAAAGGCGATTAAAGCAACTAAAAGAAGATCATAAAAGGCAAACGAATCGACTATAGGAGGCTGTGTTATTGTGATTACGAAGCATGCTAAAGCTACAAAAGGTTGGCCTCAAGTTCCTTAAGGCCTAGAAAGGAGCCGCAACCTTATCAGTATAGCTACAGTCACTAGGTGAATTTATTCACATGACGTGACAGTTAAAGGCAGGGAAGATTGTTAACCTACCGTGACCCTGTTAAAAAAAATGACATTTGGATTAGGATCCAATTATAAAGCTACAGTAGAGGGTTATACACATAAATTCAAGTATAATTCAAAGGGTCATGCTGTATAATTCAAAGGTGTCGTGGCCCTATCCAAGAAGAGTGGATAGGCCAAGGTGAAGAAAATATGCTACATCCTATGCTTAGATGCCGCGATCTTAATCTATCATGCAAACGAGATACAAGAACAATTGATTTCTAAAAGTGGCTGCAGCCTTGATAATTAAGTTGGAAGCTAAAAATCTTGACAAAGATTAATGTTAAGATTATACCGACAAAAAGTCCGTAGCCTTACATATATCAAGATCAGTTAACAAAAAGGAGGGGGACGCAGCCCAATGATAAGAAAGAAGACTAGTTGGCTGTATCATCTTTTAAATCTCCTTCCTCTCCTTCAGCAGCGGGCTTAGTCTCCTGCTACGCTTCTACGGCCTCGGCCTCTACCCTCAACCTGGCTCTTTCTTCTGCTGTGGCCTTGATCTCAGCCACGCACTGCTGATGCTTAGCATCACGAAGGCCCCAGGTAAGAATTGTCTCTTTAAAATTAGGGAAGTTTTTTATGACTCTATGCCTGAGCTCTTGGTAGCCGCGGAGGTAGGATCTATTATTGATAAGGAAGAAGTCTTTAGATCCCTTGAATGACTCCACCATGCTGTCAATAGACAATTAAAGGGCCGCATCATGATCCTCTCCCATCTTCTTGACCATCGTAGTATGGGCTTCAGCATCATTGGCAGCCTTGACTTCTAATTCCTCATATTTCTTCTGCAAAAGTTCAAGTTTGCTGTTGGCAAACTCCTCAGCCTTGGCAGCTTTTACGGTCTGAGATTGGGAAACCTTAAGAGACTCCACGACCTGCCTAAAATTTTCTTTAGCGTTTTGCCTAGCCTGATCTACGGCCTTGAAGGAGGCATCCGCGTTCATCTTACACAGCTCAAGGGACGCGGACGCGGCAGAAGACTTCTTTCCAGCTTCAAAAGAAGCAGCCCAAGCATTCTCCAAGTCAGAGGAATGAACTCTATTCGGGACCTCTTTCATCTTGTACAAAGCCTCATACTTCCTCTTTTGAGAAATCATAATGTCCACGACCTGCAAAGAAACTTGGAGTTAGAAACAAATGCAAAATTTAAAAATAAAGTTGAGAAGGGACTTGCACTTACCCTTAGTAGACTATGGAGACCATAATCCTCCAAGTTATCGTGGTCTTCATTCACGAGTCTATTAAGGTCCACAGCATCTGGGACCCTCTTCATCCTGCGAACAACCCTCGCAGTCATGTCATAAGAGGATTTAGGGTTGGGCTACCTAAGTTGTGGTTACGGATGACCATCAAGACCAACACTAGCGCGGCACTGAGGAGGCACTAGGTTGGCATTTATTGCCACAATTGGTGGTGGTGGGGCAGAACTTGAATAGATAAGGGCATCAGACGTTGACATTATCCCTGTCGTAGCTAAATTAGCCCTGATGCCATCATCAAAGATACCCTCTAGCCTCTCATAAGGACCCTCCTCAACTTGGAGTTGTGGCGCGATAGGGGTAGTCTGTTCCGCAGCTTGGTTTTAGTTGCTTGAAGGGACCACGGTAGGAACCTTGGCCTTGGACCTCTTCCTCTTCCTCTTCCTATGCCTAGCAGTGTTGTTGAGGACAGTTGCATCCTCATCCATATCTACCAGTTGTGAAACCAAGAGCTCCCTATTAACTTCCTCACCTAAAAGAAGAAATGTAACAGTAAAAAATTGGTTTAAAAATAATTTCCGCGGAATAAATTATTGATAGTTATTACCCTCTGCAACCATCTCTTTTGGTATGTATTTGCTGAGGAAGTAGCCCACTTCAAATACAGAGGCAGAAGTTACAAGTATGCTTAGTTTCTTCTCCTCAGCAGGAACTTTCGTGGCCTTAGCAACTCTTTTCTCTTGCCGCATGCTCAATTACAAATTGTCAAGAACTGCAGAAAAATACAAAGGTTAGTATAGAAGCAAAGAGGAGAAGAATAAAGAAGGGACACGACTATAATTAAAAAAGTACATAGTTTGGAAGGACACCCCCATTGCCGCGGCATCCTAAATGATCTCTCCCTCTCACTCTCTTCAGGGTGGATCTCCCATCCTTCTCCAGATATGTAGAAGTATTTACCCATCCAGTTCTTTACACTGGTAGGCCTTCCAGAGTAAAGGGTCTCATCCCTGTCGCGGACTAAGAAGTAGTAATACCCCGCAAATTTGACGAAATTTTCCTTTGGGCGGTAGAAGTGGAAAAACTCTGCGAGAGTAATGTCTCTCTTGAATTGATTCTCCCATAGTACAACGACTGCAAGAATGGCCCTACAACCATTGGGATCAAATTGGGTTGGGGCTAACTTCATGGTTTAGAAAATTCTTCAAATAGAAATAGGGACTGGCAGTCGTAGCCTGTAAATGAAAGCGTGTAGGGGGAAGCAGACCCCATCGTCAGCAAGTGCCATGCACGACAGGTGTTGAGCACATCAAGTTCTCTGGAAACTCGAAGGCCTTAGCTACCCGATCAACCCATTCTTGGGTCATAATTTTGCAGATATCAAGTGCAACATGAGGTCTTTAAGCTCTCCCAGATGTGCCATCAGGTTCGTCCCTAGCGTTAGATGCACCCCCTGTCGCAACATTCTCATCTATGTCCATCAGATGGTTGCTAGAATTCACCCCTTCTTCCATAGCCGCGGAGTCTAGGCTTGAATCTGAAGTTAAGACCATACAGTTAGGGCAATCCTTTAGTTAGCAAGGCCCTACTGACTTCAAAGGAGGCACTAAAGGAAGTTCAAGAGGAGAGACTCCAAAATATTTTTCCCAAAAGCCTCTCAAAAATTCATCTGGGTCAAAGTTCATATGGCTGCAGCAGTACCTGAAAAGTAGAGTCCACAGTTAGATGCCGCAACCAGTATGGTATTAAGGCCTCCCAGAGTCCGTGACAGGTGTAATAATATATCAAGTTGAGGATGAACAAGAAATATTAGGCCAAATGGGCTAAGTATACCAAATGTTGGGTTCTAAAGCCCTAGAATTAATTGTCACCGCGACATATTGTTTTATGGGGAAGGATGTATGTTATCTTCTTACATGTTGTAGTCATTAAACTATGGAAAATGAATGGCCTAAATACCGCAGACTCTATCTGGGAACCTAAAGATCCTGAGTTACTACAGGCCGCAACCAAATATCTACATGCCGTTTCCTATACTGCGTACCGCAGCATTAAGTTTAGTTCCTGTCGTAACAACATTTTATGTGCTGTAGATATCAATATTTGAAGGTTACATTGATTCAAGAAAGGCCTAAATTACTAAAGGAATTTTGACACTCCGCGGCCACTCATTCAAACAGGTTAGCATTTAGTCTGGGTAAATTCAAAGATAAAAAATCCTAGAATACGAAGAGTACCTCTTAAGAACATCAATAACATAATGGGAGTTTAGAAACCCTAAAGTCTAACCCTAACCAACAAAATTCATGTATTGGGCCAACATTGAATATTGATTCAAGATCAATTAGCTAGTTTAAATCCAAACAACTACATCTTATCATATGGGATCGATCAGTTGAGAAATTGATAGAAACAAATATAGCAGATATAATCCAGAAAAATATAATACGAGTTCAGAAAGCAGCAGACATGATTCAAGATTGGGAGATTCACAAATGCAGAAATTCAGAAGTTCAGAGGATGAATTATGAACTGAAAAATATATTAAAGAGGTTGTTGGTTGGAAAATTACCTGAAAATGGAGAAACCAACGGTGTTCAGTCTCAAACCACCTCAGAACCACCACACGCAGCTTTCAAAAGTCGTCGAAAAAATCAAGAGGATGAACGAACAGATCGATATGCTCTCAAAGATTTAGAAAATGTAATGAAGTCCACGACCAAAACAATTTATATAAGATGGCACGGGAAGACGAAATGTCGCCTTGAAAGTACCGCGACGCCTTAAGAGGGATTGACTACTCAACCGTAACCCTAATCGCAATCTCTTAGCACTACGGCTCAGGGATTATTGATAGTACATATATTGCACCACCTGTCACGGATGTTACTCAGGCATACACATGAAATTATAGGCCGCAAAACTACTCAGCATAGGGTGCAGCCCTACTCAGCACAGGGTGTGGACCTACTTAGCACGGTGCAGAACCCACAGTTTTGGTCATTCATTCTTGTCGCAGCGTTATACTACAGGGTGAGAACTCACGGCTTTAGCTATGCAGGATACGACACTCAATATGCCTACCTTATAGGCCACATCCCCCTGATTCACAACTGCTCCATACTTGATATATGTCACGTGCTCAAGGCACGTGACACAGCTCACATACCCCCTATAAATAAAGGATCCACACTTAGAGATGAAGGGGGTCAGATTCTACAATATCTGGCGAAGCCTTGCCAAATTCTCTCTACACAACCTTAACATACAACTTGGGTTTCACTCGCCGGCATCACAGCCACATCTCTGGCACCGAAATCCTCAATACTACCATGTATTCTCCTTTATTCTGATACTTGTACGCCTCTTTAGGCTCAATCATATTTTACTATGCAATGATATGAATATAATGAGAAGGAAGCACCAAAGTGGACATAGGCTCTTTAATAGCCGAACCACTCTATATCTTGTCTTTTATCTCTCTTTACTTGCTCTATCTGCTTGTTATGCACTTTGTACTTAATTTGCTGATATGATAACGACAAGCGGATGATTTCTCGCATCATCAATAATGACTAGCGTACCCTTGTTGGTTTTGATAAGTCACAAGTGTGTCCAATCAAGGAATTACAACATTATCTAGTTCAACTTTTGGTCTTATAAAGGATTTAAAATTCTCTGGCCCAACGTTGGCCCAATTTTGGCAAAGAATTTTAGGGGAAATGGTGGGGCCTAAAAAGCCTAATTTCTAACAGTTCGAGCAGGCCCAACACATTGCCTCGAGTCAAGTATAGCACCACGTAGATAAATATGAATATTTATCACGTGGATAAATACAAATGCTTATCGCTTGGATGTTTATAGGCTTAACTGGATACTTATAATCTCGGACGAGATAAACATAAGTCACCACACGAGCTAATAGAGAACCAAACGAGTTCTTTATATAACTCAACTACTTTTCATTGCTATAAATACAAACCTCGCTCATGGTAAAAGGGGAATGTAATTTCGAACCTTCTTAGAAATTAATAAGAAGTGGTAACCCTCTCCGGGGACGTAGGCAGTTGTTGAACCATGTAAATTCTTGTGTTGTGAGCATTTATTACATTTTTTATTCCCTGCTTTCTGAAAATATTTAATTATGATTTTTTGTACTCACAGTATCACTACCCAAATTTTGTGCTATTTTGTCCATTTTTAAAATAGGACCCTGTCCATGAGTCTGAAAACATATTAAACCGTGTCTTACATTGAGTACCCTAACTTTTTCTAGACTCGGATCCTATCTGGACTTTCACTTACACCCTAAGCGAAACATAATACAAGTAAATTCTAATAATAACAACTATACGGGGGAAGTTCCCTTTAACAAAAAATGCAGAAAAATATTTTCTCCCTTTTTTCTGAAATACCAAAAATTCCCCTCTCAGGTGCGACCGCATAGCCTAATTTTTGTCTGGATCTCTATTGGCTCAGATCCTCTATTAAATCACCTCGGAGCTTTACCACTTCCTCTGCTACATCTACAGAAGTTGAACAACCCTCTGAAAACTCTTCATGGAGAACCTTAATCAGAATGCCAATGTTCAACAAAACCTAATGATAATCCTCTCTTAGCTTAGCTCTAATATTGATAATCTCCAAGCTAATGTCCAGGAGATGAATAAAAATAGGGTTCAAACACTCGAGGTTCCCGAGCTACATATCATATTTCCCCTTGATGTGGGTCCACAGTCATCAGAACAGATATGGGTTCCATAAGAGTATCAATAAGTCCCTTATGTTCTGTGTGTCCCACTTGCTAATCGACCACTACCAACTCAGTTGCTAATACCGAACATCGCCCAATGAGGAGCTAATTTTCCAATTCTTGTTCTTGTAGACCCTAAAGAGGAAAAATTGAGCAAGGTCAAGGAAGACCTCATATTTATATCCAAGAAGTTTAACCAAGCCTAGATCTCGGGGAACTACATGGATTACACCCACATGTCTCCTTATCAGAAAGCTCGTTTATCTAATAAGTTCAAAATGCCAGACATAAAAAGAATTAGTGGAAACGAACCTCCTATTGTACACCTTCATAACTATCATTGTGATATGACTTTACTTGGACCGTCCGAAGAAATAATGGTGCAGATGTTCCAGTAGACCCTTAAAGAGAGCACTCTCCAATTGTTTTTATCGCTAGAAGAATCCCAAATTTGTGATTAGGAGGATGTAGCCTGAGCATAACCCAATACAAATATAATGATGAGTTAGAATCACTCGTAGAGTACCTTAGCTACTCAAGTGGAATCTCAGGGAACCAGTCAATAAATTTATCGATAGATGGAGAGAAAAGGTCGCTACCATGACAAACCGATCTTTCGAGGAAGAATAAGTGAGCATCGTGAAGACGAATTCCCTGTAGTATATCTGAACCTCTATGAGAAGCCAGTACTACCTTCATATCATAGCGCTTCGAGAGGAAAGGGTCGAGATCGAATAAGGTGTTATCAATCAGAAAGCTAAGTCTGAACCGAAGAGGCTAACAAGGCAGTTCATTCCTCGCAAGTATGATAAGCCAGCTAACACTACTATCTCAATCGTCAATGAAATTTCTCAGACTGTTATGCTATGGGTGCCTCAAGATCATCCTACAATAGTTAAAAGGGAATACACCGAGATTTATGCTCCCCTATCAAAATTTTATCAAGTTTTCCTGTCTTAAAACCTCATCAAGCCCTTGAACCCTCCTCGTTACCATACCCACTTCCAATGAACTTCAAGCATTATGCTCATTGTGATTTCCACCAAATCTTCGAGCAAATCGTTGACCAAGGTTTCCACCTGAAGAACATCATTTAAGGCCTTATTGATAAGGGGTCAATGCTCCTCCAACCATTCCTAAACCTAATACTACTAAAAAAAACCTGCTAGCACATTGGACCTGTATAAACGCCATTTTTTTAGATGAGAATCTAGATATTTGTCCTTTTACCAAAATTTGACTTACCATATACCTGATCTATTTTCCACTTCCCTTAAATCCCTTAAAAGTTGTCCCTCATTCCTTCCACGCGTAGAAAATGCACCAGACTTAGCCTTACCTCTCATAATAAGGGACTACATCATCGTCCGAACCAACTCAAAAATAGGAAGCATCGAGTTACCGATTATTTTGACTCAACTCAGAGACTTTGTGATAGAATTACCACCAAGGATGGAACTCGAAGAGGGTAGATGTGAAAGAATCAGTGATGTATACATAGAAGCCTGAGAATAGGCCCAACAATTAGATGAATGGGTTGTGTTAGTAGGGGAATTCATCTTAGACAATATTGTGCAGGTCATGTCCTATGAGTTTGTTAAGGATAAATAATATATACAACTTTTAGACTGCTCACCATCCTAAGGCTCAAGGGATGGCCATTTCCCTTCTTCCAACACTCTCCACTGAGTGGGAAGATTTATATGAAGAAGCAGTTGAACTCGTAAAATGCATAGATTTCTTATAAAGAGATAATATTATTTCCCAGTGACTCAAGCCCTTCAGACAACTTAAATGATGAATTGAATAGTAGGGATATCAACACAAATGCCTCCTTATGTAGGATGATTTATTTTGAAGAGATGCTATTGGGCATTAATGAGGTATCTGTCATGCTAGAAGTGGACGAGGACATAGGTTTTTTATTCTTCCCAACATCTAAAAATTACATGACCCGGTCAGGGCGATACTATAAAGACAAAATTCTTCCATACTCATGCATGCGTATGGATAAAGAGAAATGAGTTACTGAAGAACTCCGAATGCCAGAAATATATTGCAAAGAAAGTAAAATCCTTGTATATCTTAAGAAGACCTAAGCCAACTTCACTTTGTGTGGGATTTTTATATCCTCCCAATTATATAGAAGTTCTTTGATCAAGATCCTCACTAGACCCATGGTTACTCCTACTATTACCCCTGAACAAGCCGTCCACATGGTTGGATCTTTGATCGCGACAAATCTTATCTCTTTTGCCAATGAAGAAATTTCTAAGATCGTCCCTGACTATAATTATTCTCTCAACATCTAGGTAGAATTCATATAAAGACGGTTTCGTTGGAACTTGTCAATAACGGCTCCACTTTGAATTTTTGTCCAATAATAAATCTCAAATATCTGAGGATAAAAGTCAGTGATCTCACTCCACTTTCACCGCAGTACACACCTACGATAACACTCGCTGAGAAGTTATGGGTATAATAAATCTCACACTAGGGGTTGGCCTTATACACCCCCAAATCGAGTTTCAGGTCATCGATATACCAACATATTTTGACTTGCTCCTTGGTCATCCTTGGATTCATAATATCAGAGGCGTGTTTTCCTCCTTCCATTAGAAGCTAAAATTATTTGTGAATAATCACATCATCACTATCATCAGGGATGATAAGAACTTTGATGGTATCAGCATAAGCAACCCTATATTGGAAATCCAATATGGGGCTAATGACATGATCTTCTGAAGTTTCAAAATTAACCCACTTCTTATCCCAACAGGGGATAACTTCAAAGTCAGAGGATACCTAGAGCACAACTCGTATGGACATGTTAATGTAATTCAGATGTTCAAGAATATTAATTACATGCTCAAAATAGGGATAAGTCACCATCATCAGGGGATTCTTGAATCGATATTTCTGAAACACGCTTTCCCCTTGTAGTCTGGGTTACCAACCATCACCAGCTAAACTCGTGGCCCTCCGCCAGCCAAGAGTGTGTTGAAAAGAAAAGATGCCATCTTAGAATACTTCTTAAATGTTAAGTTTAACAAGGAAGGCGACGATTTTCCCTTCTATGATTTCCTCAAATCGGGGTATGATCCCGTTGAGAAGAAATTAAAACCTAAATCAAAAATATTATTTGAAGACAAGATCACCTGGAATGAGGACCCAAAGCATGAGGTGAAACCCCTAACTATCAAATCTTTAGCTTCAAGCACTAAAAGCACTGAAAGTTCTGAGAGCAGTAAGAACGATGAGTTATTTGGTTTCCACACACTGGGGCTGGACTCTTCATGATCCACACCAAGGTTTAGCTAAAAATCATCCTTGCTAAAAAGCCACTCCTCAACTAGCGTAGTGTTCCTATCAACCCAACTCTAGCTAACCTGAACCTTACTGTTTACCCTCTACAAAATGAACCTAAATTTGTCCCTCTTTTTCCTATTACTTATATCAATGTAAACAAGGCCTCTTTTAATGAGGTTCTCAATGTCGTATTTCTATGAAAGGTTTCTAATGAAATGGATGAAGATTTTGATTATCTTGTTGTGCCTTATATTAATCGCATTGTAACTATTCAAACAATTGATGAAGATAATCTAATAATTGAACAACTCTTTATTGATTTTGATAAGGATAAAATTAAACAACATAACCACGTTCAAACTAATGATGATGAGACTATTATTATTAATATTGTTTCTAGTAGAAATCCGCATGAGATTAGGATAGGGTGAACCCTCAATGAGCATGAGCGATCGTAACTCGAAGAACTCTAAAAGGAATTCATGGATGTCTTTACATAGTCATACATCGACATGCTTGTCATTGACCCAAAGCTCGTGCAATATGAAATTACTACTCATCCAGGAAAAAAAAACCTATCAAGAAAAAATTGAGAAAGTTTTAAACTGAGTGGTCCCTCAAAGTCAAAGATGAAGTGATCAAACATTTGAAGGTAGGCTTAATTCGCATGGTCGATTATACTACACGGATCACAAATATCATCCCTGTGCCAAAATCAGGAGGAAAAGTACGCATGTGCGTCGACTATGAGGATCTGAAGAAGCATCTCCAAAGGGTGATACCCTTTACCCAACATCGACATGATTATTAATAGCACTACCATTCATTACCTCAAGTCATTTATTGACGGGTTTACCAGGTATAACCAGATCAAGATGCATTCCGACCACCAATAAAAGACTCACTTTATCACCCCATGATTAACCTTTTGCTACATCATCATGCATTTTGGTCTAAAAAATATTGAAGCTACCTACTAAAGTGAAGTTATAACATTTTTCATGATCTTACCCATAAATAGGTCAAAGTCTATGTTGACGATATGATCATCAAGTCTAAGGGTCGAGAAGGTGACGTCCCTGCCTTAAGGAAATTCTTTGAGAAACTACGACAATATCAGATGCGTCTCAATCGGTAAAAAAATGTCTCCGGCATCACGAAAGTCAAACTCCTCGATTTCAAGGTCAGTGAGATAGGGATCAAAGCAGACTTTACCAAACTTAAAAAAAATCTCAAAATATTGCCACCTCAGACAGAGAAAGAAATTCATGATTTTTAAGGAAAACTCTAATACAATAGTTGTTCATCAGCAAACTAACCTCAATCTGTGAACATGTCTTCAAACCACTTCGAAAGGATTTGACGAAAGTCTAGAATGAAGCATGTCAATAATCATTTGACAAGATTAAACAGGACTTTACGTGACCTTCGGTGCTCATACCACTATAACAACCTCCTTCTATACCTCATTATTAGTGACACCATGAAAAGAGGTATGCTAGCCCAATGTATTGAAGAGTTGCGCAAATAAAGAGACCATTATTATGCTAGTCGAAAACTAACAGGGTATAGAGTGAACTACTCTGCATTGAAGAAGGCACGTGTCACCTTAGTTTATGTCACTCAGAAACTACAACATTACATGCTTCCATTCTCTATCAAGTTGGTATCCTGAATGGATTCCATGAAATGCCTGTTAGAAAAGCCTGCCTTATCTAGTCACATGGATCATTGGATGATGTTACTAGCTGAATTCGACATTGCACGTGTCACTTAGAAAGCCATAATGGTAGAGCCATATTTGACTACCTTAATAAAAATTTCATGGGAGAAGACTATGTATGGATTTCCATGTTCCCAAATGAAGATGTTCTTTATACTTCTCATGAAGAGTTTTGATGGAAGATGTTCTTCGATGGAGTTACTAACAAGAAGGGATATGGCATTAGGATACTCTTAATATCCCTTGATAATTCTTACACTCCCATCACCATTAAGTTGGACTTCCCCTACACAAATAACATGACAGAGTATGAAGCATGCATCATCGATCTTAAACTTCCCTCTAGAAAGGAATCATATGCATCGGTGTCTATGGAGATTCATCTCTCATTATAAGACAAGTCCACCAAAAGTGGAAATTCAAATAAGAGAGCACCTACCATTTCATGATCATCTTGAAGAGATCGCTTTCCAATTTAAGGTTATCACCTTCCAGTACCTTCCCTGCTTAAGAAATTACTTTATCGACGCATTGGAAACCTTGGCCTGTATGGTCGACATGCCCAAAAAAATAACAATGGCTCCCTTTCTAGTTTAAAAGTGGTCTGTACCCACTCACTGCTACCACATTGAGCTCACAATAGAAGAAGACTCAAATATTTGAAGTTTGCTATTACGATATTTGGTGTCTCCTCAAGCATGGTAAATATCCCAAGAAGCTAATAAGAAAGATTGTGCAACTCTTCGCAGGCTTGATACTCAGTACATCATATCCAACCAAGTGCTTTTCGAGAGAAATTTTAACGGAACCCATTTACAATGCATAACAATGGATGATATCGAAGACATAATGTAGAAAATTCATAATGGGGAATGCGAGCCCCATATGAACGGTCATATTCTTGCTAAAACGATCATCCGTTAGGGATACTACTGGATCACCATAGTTTAAGACTGCACTGCTTATGTTAAAAGGTGCCTCAAATGCAAACAATATGCCAATCTGCAGCACTTGCCTCCCCGAGAGTTCTACAACATGTCTTCACCTTGGCCCTTATCAACCTAGGGAATTGACACCATTGGGAAAGTCACTCCCAAAGTATCAAACATGAATGAATTTATCCTAGTCTCCATTAATTATTTCACCAAATGGGTCGAAGTCGAATCATACGTAGTGCAGAATGTGAAAAAAGGGGTCAAGTTCATTAGAAAGATCATCATCTTTCATTACGAAGTGCCCCAGGAGTTGGTATTAAATAATGGGCTTTATTTTGAAGTTGAAGTCACATAAGTAGTCGATGAGTATGGAATTAAAGGGCACATACCCTCTCCCTACTGACCGTAAACTAATGGGGCTGTCGAAGCTTCTAATAAAGCCTCAAATCCATAATTATTAAAATGACTGAAAGTTATAGAGATTAAGTAGATCGGATCATACATGCCCTCGGGGCTACTTCACCCTTATGAGAACACACATTAGAGTTACCTCTGACTCCTTCATATATAACATGGAAGCAGTCCAACCCTTCAAACTCGAAATTCCCTCTCTACGAGTCATGCTTGAAAGTCAAGTAAAAAATATCGATTAACAGTAATGTCGCTACAACGAACTCGTACTTTTGATGAAAGAAGACTAAAGGCTCTATAACATATACAAGGTTACCACCACTGCATTTCATAATCATTCAATAAGAAAGTCAAAGACTATGGTGTGAGAGAAGAATATATCGCTCTCAAAGAAATTATAAAACTCATATTGGTCACGAGAGGAAAATTCAAACCTAACTGGAGTGGGCCTTACCTCGTGAATAAGAATCTGCGAGGTGGTACCACTATGCTTATAGACCTCGACGGAGAAGAGATGGTGCATCCAGTCAAATTGTACAGTCTTAAGAAATTCTACCCTCAGTCCAACTCTCGTCGTACTACGACTCTTATAACCTCCCTTTTATTCTAAAAAGACATTCTCTCTCCTCTCTTTTCATAACTACATAGGACTTAATCCTCTCAAAATCGCCCGTTTTAAAAAAAAAACTTACAAAATGATTCTTAAACCCTGCAGAGGTACATAGGCAACACATAAAGTCACTTTGGGCACGATCCTTTATTTTTTTACAAAATGCTATTCTCTTGCCGAGAACATTAGTCTCTCACCCTCCTCCTGAGCCTCAAACATCCCAAGCCACCTTTGCCCAATTTCCTTAACATAAATATTTGTGACAACATTCCCCCATAACCACCTCAAATAATTCCCAAATATAAACCTAGGTATCCCAATAGATTGGGACGGATGGGTAGCCTACTTGCGGCACTGCCACAAAGGCCCTAAAGTCATCCTCAAGGACTCAGTCAAATCCTCTATAGGAAATATATTGGTTATGAGTGGAGGAATAATTTCCCCCCAGCACAGTTGATGCAAAATTCGCCAAGAAAAGAAGAAAAAAGTTTGGTAAAGGCCTTCCAATTAAATATAACGATAGTTTCCCACTTATAGGATAGGCTGTAATTTGCCTCACGACAACACTGACCAATGAAGGTATATAACTCCGTGATCTATAAGACAGTTTACGCAGTTCTCCATAGAGGGACCAAAGTTGTGAAAGTAACATCAAAAGGCATTTATAACACTAGTCAAAAGATACTCAGGAGGGACTATAAAATGAAGTCTCTCTGCCAACCACATGAATAACATCACATGTCTACCACGCAAGAAGTTGGTCCAACCTTCTTTTCAATCATCCATGCCTGCAATCCCAAAGCTATGGCACCATCAAAATAATTTTTGGCACACATAATTCAACACTGCCCGAAGGTTTATATTTCCCCCATGCACTAGCGGTCAGGCAGTAAAAGGATAGACATGCAACAATATAGTTAAGAACACTCGAAAATAATTGGATAAGTTAGGCATAGTTGCAGCAACACTGCCAATGTCTAACATAGTAAAAAATTCTTCATAGGTCAAACATACCTTTCCAAGACAAAGCAAAACATATGGTCTTCAGGGTACCAGAATTGCAAATCCACTTCCAAAAGATTTCAATCAATGGGACGATTAAACCACAAAGTAACCGGGCATAAGTTGAATGCCTCATAGTTGATAGTGTACAAATGTATTGCTTCTAACCCCTCAATATAGACAGCAAAAGCCTATTCATCGCAACCACCATCTAAGAAAAGTAAGAAACTTTGTAGAATAAAGAGAAAGGAATAAGTTGAGTTATGATTCAAAACGCCACTCCAAAGGCCCCTTTTATACTCAAAATCCTTCCCAAAATATGAAGGAATCAGTTTGCTGCTGCAATGACTATTTTTAGTAAACAGAAGTGCAGAAAAAGGATAATCATGACTGAAAAAGTAACTTTGATCAACAAGTATGCTGATAGGCAGACCAAGGGGTATGCCGATCGGTAGATCCCTTGTTTTGAGGTTTTTTTTTTATACTTTTCCTCTTTTTTTAATTTTCAAATAAGCCCCTTTTATTGAAATGACCTTTTTACAAAGGTTTTTCAGTGTATATCTTCTTATAAAAACTTTCAATAAATACATATATTAATTTTAAACATCTTTCTTACTTTTTCATAAGTAAAACTCCTAGTGGAAAATTAAATTGAATGTAGACTAGTCATTAATTTCAAGATAAATCAAGAAAATGAAAAATTCATCACACACACACACACACACACACACACACACACACACACATATGTGTGTGTGTGTGTGCCGTTGTGCTTACATTTTTAAGAATAAAGAGGGAAAAGGTGAAAAAGACCAAAATTGTTGGGACGCAACCCGAACCTTCCCAAAGTCTGAAAACTAAACCATCGCCTCAAGGATTCCGAAAAATGCGCTTCCCGTGACGACGAGCAGTGGAACCTCCTCTCCCAGAGCCAGAACTCTCCTTGCACCCCTTAGAAGTTCCCGGAGGTACCATGTAATATCTAGCCCCCTTTATCACATGATTGGACACATAAGCTATCCAATATGGAACATCTCGCAACTAAGATGATGACAGGTGGACAGTGTACAATAGAGAAAATGGAGAAAAGATGAGCAAACCAGTAACAAACAATAGAAATCAGAATCAAAGTGAAAAACTAAAAGGTATCGTCATACTTCCCTCCGAAGAACCTCCTTGGAGAAAGGAGGGAAATTATCCCTCATTGCCTGAGGGAAATGAGGCACTGAGACAATATGTCTGGCACCTAACTGGATGTGGTAAGAAGGATAGAGAAATACTGAATAGGAAGGTCCTCCATCATTTCCGCCGCGCTACTCCTCGAGGTATGCGCTGAAAAGAATGACACACAGCTACCCCTCCCAAGTCCTACTGACGGTGAGGGCATACCCTCCATATCATGGATATACGACAACTGTAACATCCCGTAATTTCTAGGACATTGAATTTAATTATTTCTAGGTGAAATAGGACTTATTTTAATCTAGAGAAATTTAAATTTATGATTTGAGAATTCATTTAAATTGGAGGATTGATTTAATTTGGTGAATTGAGATTTAATTAATTCGGATCATTTTTAAATCTCACGTGTGTCGTATTTTGAGGTCAAAATTGGAGAATGTTATAAAGTAATTTGGATGACAATTCTAAGTGTACGATTGATTCTGGATAGGTCAAGATAGTAGAAAAAGAGTACCTGGGGTTAGTAATTGGGTCTTGAGGAATTTTTAGGCATAACTGGGCCCACTCGGGGGTGTTTGGGCCATTTTAATTTAGTCCACAAGTCTAATTTCGGGATTAACACATTAAAACCTAAGTTTGAGAGTTTGGGGTGAACTAAACTCTAAATGAAAAATATTATAAAACCCAAATTAGAGGAATTATGTCAGACACAACTCAAAAGGAAAAAACCTAGACTTATAGAGAAGAAAAAAGGGAGAATTTTGTGAGCTTTTGGGAGTCAAATCCATCATCTTCATCAAAGGAATTCAGACTCTACAAATCATATGCAGACAAGTGGTTAATTTGCTTCAACGAAAATTTATGAAATCGATTCATATCATAGTGGGTGTGATAAAATCCATTATTTTTGGGTTGGGTTAACGTATAAATTGGGTTTTCAATTAATGGAACATTATGTATAAATTTGGTATTTTGAAAGATTAATATGTCTAGTGTACTGTTGGGGATATAAAACCCAAATGTTATCTTGTTAAATTGAGTATTAGTGAAATCAATTTCAGGTAGAGGTGTATTTAGAGTTATAAATTTTGGAGTAAAATTGTATTTTGTCAGTGATAAAGTTTTATAAGTAATTATCAATTTAGGTAATTAGTCAAATATGGAATTGGGATGTACCAATTTGGGAGAAATCGTGTTAGTATGAGAAGAAATTTCAGAAGGCATTTCTGGGTAAAAGGGTTGAAGGTTTATTAATGGCATAAGAAGAGAAGTCGAAGCCATAGGAGAGAAAAACCCAGGGAGTCGCCATTTGAACGACGTGGGGAAAATCGGCCCAATTCGACTTAATTTTTCTTTTGACCGAAGAGGTGTTAAATGGTTAAAATGGGTTCATACAGTAAGATAATTTGAGTTTTTCATATTTAGGGATTAAATAGGGGATGATTATAATTAATTTGTGAGGAAGACAAAAAAGGTGAGATTTAAATTATGGAATTTGGGGTGATAAATTCTAAAGTATAAATTTACGGGCCAAAGGAAAGTCTTCGGGTATTGGGGTTGAGAGACACCATTTTTAATAAATTAATTAAAGTGTGAATTAATTAAAGTTTAGAGTCGGTAAATTGACTCGGATATTTTAGGCTAGTGCTATAAGAATTAGGCACGGATTAGCCGAGTTTTAAATATATATATATATATATATATATATATATATATATATATATATATTTGTGTGCTTTATAAATATTGGTGTGAATAATATTTATAGAAATACATACCCCTCTAGTGTTATCACAGGAGGTTGCACGATGTGGGTGAATCTCCTGGCTAGTGAATGCAGGGCAAGTATAATCCCTAGGTCATAGGCGTCCAGGATTTTTATTGTGTGATTTATTTTCGGAGTGAGACGCTTTGGGTATGATTCGATCTCACAACTGAGGGAACTATGGCCGCATCCGCTACGTTTATTTTCATTTCACTGAATCGGGGAGCTAACGGGGTTGGGGTGTCCGGGTGGATGAGTATACCCGGGGTGATAGCATTTTAGAGAAAACATCCGGTGAGTGCCTACTTAGGAGGATGGATATATATATATATATATATATATATATATATATATATATATATATATATATATATATATATATATATATATATATATATATATATATGTGTGTGTGTGTGTGTGTTGTGTGAATGTTGTAATATATGATACACATATAATGGTGTAGGTAATTATATACGGGTGGAATACATGAAATGCAATTGTATTAATTATATAGGTATATAGAAGTTTAGATATTTATATACGGGCGTATTAAATAAAGTAAAAAGGTATTACTTGTATATAACTAGTGAGACTGTTATATAATGAATTTAAGAATGATTAATTGAGTTAAGGTGTTAAATAACTTATGAAGGAGAAAGTACAAACTAATCGGGCTAGAGTAGCGTGTCAAGGAAATTTCAGAACAAGACTAGTTAGACGGGGTAGTGTAACTAGGAGGGTTAGGAAGAAACTTTAGGTGTGCACTTTAGGTGAGGGTGAGTAGTATCTCAAGTGAGTGCGACACTAACTTATATATGAAGATCCTTCATGCATTTTAATTGTTGAATTTTAATTCACTTGCAAAATATTTTCAAAAGGATTTGGGCTCTGACCCGTACTTGTAAAATATTTTAAAAACCTTTTAGGTGTCCAGCCACAGGGACGCCAAACTTGACGATCTGTTCCAGGGATACGTAGCTGCAATAGGTGTGGATGCTTGCAGGATTTGAACTTATTTGCTTCGGTTACTTCATTATAGAGTAAGATGTAGTTCAGTTATTTAATTTGGGCATGTTGCCCCAGCTATTTTATTTCAGTCAGACTTTGAATTCAGATTATTATTCTGTTGGATTATTATTTTGGATTTGAGATTTTTAGCCGATGGTTTATTCGTCCATTCTTTTATTTTTTTCAATGTTGATTTAGACTCAATGTTGGTGTGAATGGTTTAATTTATATTCTCAACATGTTGTTATTGTTTAATAAAAAGGATAAAAAATTGACATCAGCTTTTTGGATACTAGGTGGTTAGTAAGTTTTAAAAAGTTTTTGACAGTGATGCTAAGAATGAACCAGATGAGAATCCTCTTATAATTTAATAAAGGACTGATCACCCGGTATTTAATTAGATGGGGTGTCACAACGACATCAACCAATGGGTTGCAAAGTGTAGATAATTATACCTTACCGTCACATTCGTGTAAAGCATATAGGGTTCACCCTCCATCACTGTTGCCCTCACCTCATCGGACATCTCCTTCACCCTCCTTATGTACTCAGGTGGCGCTGAAGGTGGAACCTCTACCTCACTCTCCATCACTTATCTCACCACCCTCTCTCCTAGGTACCAGACGTACCCAAACTTGCGCGCCATCAGTCTCTGTATCTGGGCATGAACGCCCGTAACCCCGCATTCTACGAGGCCGGATGCCAAGGGTAGAATGTCACTTGTCCCGAAATAAAAGTCAGTCATGAAAAATATAAAAAGTGCAAAATTTTTTACAAAATCCAAAAAAGACAAAACCAGAGCCTAACGTAATAACTCATTAGGGGACTCAACACCACCCTCACATCCTTTAAGTCTGTAACTCCTTCAACTTCCAATTAGACCTCCCATATTGGTACATCCTTGAAAACTCCCCCACCGCACTCACCTTCAAAGACACCAACCCAACATTGTGCCCAATCACCTCATAAAACCATGACAACAGAAGGAAACACAAGATTTCCTTAAATATTAAAGAATAAGAAGAAAAGCAGAAAAATAAGAGCGCTATCTAAAAGTTACCTTAATCAGGTACGTAGGCCCTATAAAAGTCTGTCAGCGACACCTAATCAAAGTATTTAGAGAAGAATAGAGGGATGCCAGTGTGAAGTTCCCCCAGTCATACAAGTGAATCTCAGAGATAAACCATAAAAAAGGAAGAAACCATAAATGGATAATGTCACTACTTGTCACCACCACAAATCCCCCCAGCAAAAGCAAAATAAACAAAAAGACTGGCTACCTCACCTGCCTCCCATTGGTAACATCAATCAATTTGTCCATCAAAGTGACCTTCAACACCGATATCTTGACTGATTCCCCAGAAATAATCCGCCCGATATCCCCCAGGGTAGCCTAAAATGAGCAGTGTCCTGTCTGCTGACCCTCGCACTCCAATCCCATCATCAACTAATGCACATCCATTGGAGTGATCATCATCTCTCCCACACCCAAATGGAATGTATAAGTAGTGTCCCGCCACCTCTCACCTAAATTACACAGCACCGTTGAAGATTGTGATGTCTCATCCAAGGCCCCCACCAGAGGACCAAACCTGACAGCCTTTACCATTAACTTTACCACCCCAGGGAGCTTCTCCCACACCTTCCTGATCCTTATCAAACCCCGAGAGTGGATGCCTGATGATGAAATATCCACCTACACACAAGAAAAATCTTTAAGCCCCCCCCAAATAAAAGTAAAATAAATAATAAACTCAAAAATAAGTACAAACACTCACATAACCATTCGAATTCTTCACCCTCGAGGAGCGATGATTCCCAAGATCCCTCAGCAAAACCCTCTTATCAGTCATAATCTAAAATATATCATATGCATTCACACTCCCAAGCACCCGTTGCTTCGCATCATGCCACTTTAAGTCGTCCTAGTCATCGGTGGTCATAAAAAGGTAATTGTCAATGCCTTCCATGAGTCCCTTCGAAGTAAAGACATCTAAGACTAATTTGAAGAGATAAAGAGAGTTTTTGTTTTCGTCTTTTGGAAGTGTGAAAAATGATAAACCAGCTCCCTTTTTATAAGGAACAAGGGGATATGCCGATCGACAGTCCTTGGTACCCTTTCACCTTCCTTGAGAAGCCTAAGAATTCGTGCCATATGTGGATAGGCACACCCCTGACTATGCCTATCAGTAGGCCAACTAATTTTTGGCACAAAAATTATCCAAAAATCTCTCGATACATTTGCATAAAATTCCTCAAAAAGGTTAATACCTTAAAATCCATCAAAATCACAATCTTTTTCACAAAAATCATTTAAAAATTTGTCAATCCCGTATCATTACAAAAATCATAATGAATTCTTTAGGTCTGTAGAATTGACCTTGACCCACTAAATTAGGTCATTTTTACTCTTTAGGTCTGTAGAATTGAGTTCGACCATCTGAATTAGACCTCTTTCACTCTTTAGGTTCGCACAATTAACCTATGCCTGTAGAGTTGGTCTCGATCCTCTGAATAGGTCGCTTTCACTCTTTAGGTCTGTTGAATTGACTTAGGCCCACATAATTGGCCTTGAACCTCTTAATCATGCCACTTTCACTTTTTAGTTCTGCATAAGCGACCTAGGCTTTCATAATTGTCCTTGACCCTCTTAATATGGTCCTTTTTGCTCTCTAGGTCTCCAAAATTGACCGAAGCCCGTAAATTTGGCCTTGGACCTCTGAATCATATCACTTTCGCTCTTTAGGTCTACAAAAATGACCTAGGCCCACATACTTTCCTTTACTCTCCGAATCAGGTCTCTTTCACTCTTTAGATCTGCAAAATACCTAGGTTTGTAGAATTGTCCTCAACCCTCTAAATCAGATTGCTTTCACTCTTTAGGTCCACAAAATTGACATAGGCCTTTAGAATTGGCCTTGACCCTCTGAATCGATCAATTTCACTCTTTACGTCTACAAAATTAACTTAGGCCTGCAGAATTGGCCTGAAGCCTCTGAATCAGGATGCTTTCAATCTTTAATTCTTCATAATTGACTTCTACCCACCAAATCGTCCACTTCTAACTCTTTTGGCCCACAAGTGTAATACCCCGTATTTTTGACAATATTTATTTTTGGGATTAATTAATTAAATGAGAATTAATTGGGAATTAATCCGGATAAAATACTAGCGAGATGTGAGTTGGTATTTGACTATATTGAGTATATATGATGATATATGAATATTGAATTATGAAATTTGTCGTGAGATTGATATACGGCAATTTGGACATTTTATTGGGACGCGTGAGACAGTCGCGTCAGGTTATAATTATTTTAATTATAAAAGTGAATTTAAATTCTATTAACTGTATGGTCATTTTGAGTGCGCTAACGCGTCCGGAAGGGTCGAGATAGTCAGAAAACACTAGCCGAGGGTTTAGTTTGGGTCCCGGGGTATTTTTAGGCCATACCGGCAACATAAAGGGTATTTTGGTAATTTTGTATTTTTGGGAATTAAAAGTGACGAAAATTAAGAGTTTTTATCTGATTGGGAATTGACCCACTTAACCCATTAACAACCCATATTAACCTAGAAGGCTACGTAGGTTATTAGAATTAGGTTTTCTAATATTTTCCCAAAACAAACCCTAGCCACCATAGCTATTGGAGAAGAAAGCTTGGAAAGAGAGAGATAGAGGGGAAAAGCTTGGAGAGAGAGAGAGCTTCATCAAATCGTCATCAAAATCTGAGATTGAATCAAGGCAAGTGGTTTAATTTCAATTATTATAGAGAATGCTTCTTCCATGCGTAGGAATTTACATAAATCAAATTGTTCTTGGGAGCTTAATAAAAAAAAAACCCATTTTAATTGGACTTAGAACTTAAATTTTGAGAAGAAATTGCATGTAGAATCGTATAGATATGATTACCCTGATGTTAATATATGTTGGATGTAACAAAAGCGGATCTAATTCGAGTACATTGATGATTATAAATTCTAGGGTTTATGTTCTTGAAAATTTGGGGAAAAGTGAAGAGACTTGATGATTTAATGATGTTTAGGATGAATGATTCCCTTAAAACACGTTAGTATGTGACCTTGATATGTTTAGGATTGATTAGAGACCTTAAAACATTGTTGGGACAAATTTTAGAGGAGAATTGAGGAGTAGAAATTGGTGAAAAACGAGTAAAAAATTCTGGGCTTGAATCTGGCCACTCGTTAGAAGACCTACCCAGGTCGTTCGAATGAGCTCGTTCGAACGAGCTTCTAACGAGTTGACCATTGACTTCTAACGAGGGTGAAGTTCGTTCGAACGAGATCTCGTTAGAAAGCCCACTTCGTTCGAACGAGATCTCGTTAGAAGACTCAGTTCGTTCGAACGAAGTCTCGTTCGAATAGCCTCGTTCGAACGAGACTTCGAACGAGTTGACAGTTTAGGCTTTTTAGCCTGTTTTGATCCGGAGTGCCCAGTAACCTTGTGTATAGGTAGAGATAGCCTTTCCTTGATGAGTAATTGATATATTTGGGATGTTTGGGATATAATGAGGAGTCAAACCTAGAAGTGTAGTTTGAACCTAAGGGAAAATGTGAAGTAGGACGTGAGTGTCTATTACGATGTGAGCTATTGACGGCCTAATTAATTATATTAACCGGGAACATATAAATGGTTTAGTATTATATGTCAGTACGAGAAGAGATATGTACCAATATATTATGGCGATTACTAAAACGTGTGCATACTTAGTATATATGTATTGATTTTATGTGTATGACATACCTACCATACTTGCTATCACGGGAGGTTTGCATTCGCTTAGGGCCCTCTAATCCTTGTGTTACCCGGATTTAGACTGGTTACCTCGATGAACATAGGTCAGAGAAGGACTTATTGGGATGTTAATAAGTCTGCTGATCGTGGGAGCGCAGGTATGTGCGTGACCCATGTGATGTGACTGTGTTCGCCTCCACTGTTTGTGATTTGTGTTATCTGAACTATTCCTGAGAGATTCGAAATACGTGATTCCTTATGTACGTGATGTACCGGGATGGATAGCAGAGTATGTGTGCACCGCAGCTTAGTCTCGGGGTGCTTATATTGTATATTTATGTTGTGGAAAGTATACACTTTATTATGGGAACTTTCATATGGTATTGTGTGGATAACTATGGAATGACAAAAGGGATAATCTATAACGAGTTGTATTACTTTTATATGAGAATCTGAATTTACGTTAAGCCCCCTATTTAATTGAGATCGTTATAATGTTAATGGGAACCAAGTAATAAGGGTAGAACCTATGACAGTCTAGCTAGATATGATGTCACTTAGCTAGTGGTTTGTGCCATTTTAGATGGGTACTTACGTTAGGAGTGCACAGTTAGACGAGAGGTGAGAATTTCATGTGAGTGCACATCCTAACATGTACTTTGCATTTAATGTTTTAAATGTTTTTAAAGCACTTGCAGGTTTTTAAAATATCTCCACATTCGGGCTCTGACCCGTTTGCTTTCAAATCTATTTTCTTGTAAAACCATTTTAGGTGCCCAGCCACAAGGACACCATGCATAGGATTCTCACTCAGATGACGAGTTGTAGCTGTTTGTGGAAGTTACAGGGATTTGCTTTTAGACGCTTCTATCATTTGGATCCCATATTCAGTATTCCTCAGTTTTAGGGCATGTTGCCCAGTTCCATTAGAGATACATTTCCCTTTTCAGTTTTTCAGACTTTGGCATGTATTAATTCAGTATTCAGTATTTCGTTACTTATTTCAGTTGTGGGATTGGTTGTGAGGAGTTTTTCCTCCGGATTTATTTATATCTTGTGATGGTTATTCTAATATTTCATTATGGTGAATGGTGATATTATTCTTGCTTTAAACCTTTTACTGCATGTTAATCAGACTTTAATTAAAATTTGACAACTTACTTTTTAAATACTAGGTGGTTAGTAATAATAAAATGTTTTCGACAGTGATGCTATTAACTGAGCCAACTTGGCATTTTGATTTAATTTAATAAAGGACTAGCTACCCACTATTTAATTAGTCGGGGTGTCACAACAAGGTTACCCTAAATCTTAGTAGAGGCCTCGACCTGCTGAATTGGTCACATACGCTCCTTAGGTCCTCAGAATCAGACCTTTACCCTCAACACTAGTAACTTTCCACAAAGGTGTCTATCTTTCGATGACCTTCGCTTATTATAAGCTTTCCCTCTAAGGGGATCTACAGACACCCCATTCTAATACCCTTCAAACACCTCCGTATGTCCCCAATACCATCCCTTTCACCCTTGGACCCTATGTCCTACTCCTAAACCCTAACCTAGAGGCTAATAGAAACTTTTGAGATTTGTTTGACTTTGGTCAACTATCTAAATTGAGAGTATCTCAATAAAATTTCATAGGTATCTGAATACCCTTTCCAATGATCCATACTGTGCATAAATCAGCCTTACGGTTCGCACGTATTTGCCCTTTTACTCCAAACTTTGACTTAGAGGCCACCAGGTGCTTTCGAGATCTGCTTGACTTTATTTAACTCTTAAAATTGAGAGTATATCAATGCACTTTCATAGGGCTCTGAATACCCTTTTTAATGGTCCATACCGTGCATGAGTCGACTTTATAGTTCGCGCATACTTGCCTTTTGACTCAAACCCTAACCCAAAGGCAACTGGAGTTTTCGATCTCTATTTGACTTTGATAAACACTCAGAATCTATAGTGTTCCAATTAAATTTCATAGGGCTTTGAATACCCTTTCTAACAGTTCCAATTGTTTATAATTCAGACTTACAGTTTGTATTATGCCCATTTTTTGAAAAAGTTAATTTTGGACTACCTATAGACACCCTTGGCCCTCTGCCTATCAGCATACTCGTACTTTACTTAGCTTGCGAGCTAGTAGGTATGCCGATAGGCAAGTGATCGAGTGGAAAAACTGAGCATCCGTGTAAATATGCTAGTCGTTGTTATCGACTTCCAACCGCAATACAAAAACCTAAACTTTAACTACACTCTTGCGGAGTATAGTGGTGAGTCTGGGTATCGAATCCACAGAATGTTAGGACGTGTGAACGTGACGACAAAGGTAAGGTAGTTTAATCCTAAAGTTGATATTAAAATAAAAGAAAAGAAAAAGATGATTGATTTTTGGATTTTATCTATGAATTAACTAAATTCAATTAAATTAACCTACGCATGCAAAATTAATTAACTAGGAAGGAATTAATATGAATGAATAAATGGGTTAAGAATACACTCCCCCAGTGTGTATACCAGTACAAATTTAGTTATAAATTAGATAATTGATCAGACCCAGTCTTTAGTACTACAAAGAATTACATATATGAGGTTCAAGACCGCATCATACATACTCAAAGAATGTGTAAAGCAGTGTCGCAATAGTTCATGCGCGTTTCATCAAAAAGCACCCCGGTTACCCACGTCAAACGAGGTCAAAAGGTCTACAATGGTTGTGAAACTATACAACACAATCTAATCACTTATTTAATTTAGAGGACAAATTTTATATTTATGCATACCACGTCGGGTTGGGTTCATGCATCTCCACCCTTAAAAACTTAGCTTAACATGATTAAAGTAAAAGAAAACTTAAAACTGAAAGTGTAGGAATTCATAACTAAATCTAGAAAACTGAGAGCATGACTTGAACTGGGATTGGAAAACTAGAAAGCAACAATTAATTAAACTAACTATGAAAGCAGTAAAAATAATAAATTAAAATTACTTGCAATGGATGAATGATGAATCTTGAATAGATCTTTAAATCTTGAATAGTAGCCAAACTTCCAAACTAGGGTTCTTGGTTACGAGAATCCTTTAAAAACTAACTACTAGCCTCCTACAACGTGAAGTAACAAACCTTCTTTCTTCCTACTAGGGTTTGCCCTTTTATATATCTAAAAAATGACTCTTCTCATGCCTCTCCACGTTTTATAACTAATAAAAAGGAATTATACAAGAAATTTCAAGAGTTGAAACTCTTCAGCTTCCAGAATTAATTTCAACTTTGACTTTCTGTCTCCAACTTTAAATGGGCATAACTTCTTCATCGTAGCTCGGATTGGGGTGCCGTTTTTTCCAATGTTATTTTAATTTAGAGATCTTAAACTTTTTAGTTTTTCCCACCACCGGAATATATATGTAAAAGTATGAAAATGCCCTTGAACTCCCTATTTCTTGCTTTCTTTCACCGTTTTGCGTTCTCTTTCGCACTAATTTGCGTGAAATACCTGTAAAATACATAAGAGATACACAAAATATGAAATACTTTCCAAAAAAGGTTAGTAGCATAAATATAAGACAAATCCAAGCTATTTACAATGCACGGGATCATAAAAATTCCGAAATTAAGGGGATAAATGTGAAGAATTTATGCCTAATCAAATCCCCATAACTTAGAACTTTGCGCGTCCCGAGCAATGTAAGAGCAATGAGTTGACTTTTGAAATTCCTTTTATTAAAATAAAATTCCACTTTCGCAGGCAAGCGATTGCATTGAGCATATGCAATAAGCCTTTAAACCCCTAGGTTACCCTAGTAGGACGAGCTTTGTCTCGTGAGGGTTTGCAGTGAATACACCCACAAAATTCTTTATTGACTTAAATAAATATCAAAATACTTAAAAATTGTACAATTTAAACTTTTCGAAAAATAATCACCATAATTTCATATTCAAATGTCTCAAACCATAGTGTGTGTGTGCAAAGCCAGAAATTAAACCTTAAATTTCCACTGATTGAGCATTACGTTACTTTTTAAAAATTCATTTTGATTCAAATTCTTACGGATGCACTCACAAACGAATCACTCGGATTGTGGTTGTTTTCTCTCGGTATGCATGATGTATAGAGTAAATATAATGGACCACAGATTCACGCATATAAAATTGAAAAGAAGTATATATATGGTGAAAAGATCTCATCACCGGAATACAGTTATTAGAAAACGGGAAACATCATATCTTAATCACACCATTTTAATCTATTTTATTATCTTTTCATGTCTTAGCTCTCAATGCAGTAATTAATTTCGCCATTCGGACTCAGTTAGGACTTTTTGGGTTAAATAGTTTAAAGGGTAAAAATGAGAATGGACGGAATGTTCGGAATTGGAAAATGTCCTTATGACGTCCATTAGTGCTTTTTCGGGCATTTGCTCAATTTTCTCTTTATTTTTCTATGTTCATTTTTTTCTTCTTCTTTTTTCTTACTATTTTTCTTTTCTTTCCCTTTTTTTATTACACACTTTGGACTTACTTGATGAATTTCCAATTTTTTATAATTCCTGGCTATTTGGATTTTTCGGGTTATCAAACGAAAGGTAAATATTTTATTAGGCTCATAGTGGGTTGCAAAGGGACAATTTTTTCACAACTTTATTATGGCTAATATTTTTGGGTTAAACAAAAGAGGGCCTACTTCATTGTCCAAATTGCTAATCACGTTACCATATGCATTTCGAGATTAATTAAGTTTAGAGATATATTTAGCACGAATTTCGAGACAATATTTCACACATTTCCCATAACCGATCAAAACAAAAGATTGAGATCATCAACGACTTATTAAAATGCTGAAAAGAACTTTGAGTTAATCATAAACTCAGATTGATTTAAAAACTCATATGAAATTGAAAGGCTCGAAATCTCACCGAGTTTGATTGATCTCCACACTTATTCGTTAAGTCGTCAATTTTCTTTCAATTTCCATCTTCGGTCAATTTTGGCTTAGTGCATTTTGATTGTTAACAATTTGAGACTTTAAATAGAATAAAGGTGATATTTTAAAAAAAATTAAATTCTAATTTTTATTTATTTTGAAGAAAAATATTTTTGGTTTTTTTCAAAATTTTCAATTTTTTTGAAATTTTTGAAATTTTCTAAAAAAAACACACTTGGAAAGAATATGTGATCGAATCAATGAATCTAAACAATAAACGGGAAGAATATCCCACACCCCCTAACTTGAATGTTGCATTTTCCTCAATGCGAATCAAGAACACAACAGAAAGTGAGGAAAAGAAAGATATTACCCAAATGGAGCGATCCCCGAAAAGTACGAGTCTATTGAATCTACAAAACATGTTAGAACCAAGCAAAAGAAAAAGAATAACAAAAACTCTACCATCGAAACTAGACTATAATAAAAAAGAAAAAGTAATAATGAAAAAACTAATTATTTACAACCTAAAATTTGAACGGCTAATAAATCATACACTAGAAGTCCAAAAATTTGAGGGTCCACCCAAAATACAATTTGACTTTGAGGGATTAATGGTGTGCCCTCACTAGAAAGCATGTCTCCCGAAAAATAAGAATTCCGTTGGAAAAACGGAAGGCATATGAAATGCGGAAGAAATGAACCATCAACTATTAAAAAATTTAGGGGGATAATGAAGGATTTGGGTGCGTAGGGGGACAAGTACCATTGGAATCCAATAAAAATAGAATCACCTTCCATAGATTTTTCAATTAGTGTGGGAAGTGGAACACACAAATATAAAGAGTCCATCTTGAAAAATAATTTAAGCATAGAGTCCTTGTCCTCAAAATCTTCTCCCCCAAAATTTTCAACTGGATTTGGTGCAGTGACACGTCTAAGTGTATGGCCCGTAAGATGAAGCATCTAAAAAACATTCCCATATAAGAATCGGATCAACATACTCAAGGCATTCATCTAGTTATTGTGATGGATTTAATGGTTCGATAATAGTGGGGACACAAGGATACAAATGATCTTCAACCTTAACAGGTTTTGAAATATTTATAAGAGGTTGAGATTCAAAAGTACTTGGATAACTCTCACTGATTTCTTTCTCAAAAGTATTAGGTGAAGCGCAAGTCTCCACCTTCTCTAAGTTTTCCAAATATTCATTAAACTCCTTGCAAGTTGCTCTAATTTTCAACTCTGTAGCAGCAAGGTCATCAGATTGCTTTTTGATAATAATCAAGAGTTCGTCCAAAGTAGGCTTCCTTGGTTCTAGCACCTCGGATTCCTCATTTGATTGAAAACATTCTTTAACTTCAAAAATATCAGAAAAAATCCTCATTGGGTTCAAATAATGCATTTAACTCTTTCTCCCAATAACGATTTTTTCTCGATATTCTTTTTCAAGTCTTTCTTCTTCAAGCAATTCATTTTGATAAATTTGGATGGCCTTAGCATTGGGCTTGTATTTATGAGACTCATCTTTAGTGATATTGATCCAATGTTCATAAGTCTTGAGTGCCTCCTCCTCACTACTGTTATAACAATTAAAGACACCTAAAGAGTGAAAGTAAGACATTTCAAATTCGGCAATTCAAGAACGTGAGATACAATTTTTTTTTGTAAGTCAAATTCAGGATTAACCAACCTAACCTAAAATCTACCTAATTCCCCGACAATGGCGCCATTTTGATCGAGTGGAAAAATCGAGTGCTCGTGTAAATACGCTAGTCGTTGTTATTGGCTTCCAACCGTAATACAAAAACTAAACTTTAACTACACTCTTGCAGAGTATAGTGGTGAGTCTGGGTATCGAATTCACACGGAGTTAGGACGTGTGAACATGACGACAAAGGTAAGGTAGTTTAGTCCTAAAGTTGATATTAAAATAAAAGAAAAGAAAAAGATGATTGATTTTTGGATTTTATCTATGAATTAATTAAATTCAATTAAATTAACCTATGCATGAAAAATTAACTAACTAAGAAGGAATTAATATGAATGAATAAATGGGTTAAGAATACACTCCTCTAGTGTGTATACTAATACAAATTTAGTCATAAATTAGATAATTGATCAGACCCAGTCTTTAGTACTCCAAAGCATTACATATATGAGGTTCAAGCCCGCATCATACATACTCAAAGAATGTGTAAAGCAGTGTCGCAATAGTAAACGCGCGTTGCATCCTTAAGCACCCCGGTTACCCTGGGCAAACGAGGTCAAAAGGTCTACAATGGTTGTGAAACTGTACAACACAATCTAATCACTTATTTAATTTAGAGGATAAATTTTATATCTATGCATACCACATCGGGTTGGGTTCATGTATCCCCACCCTTAAAAACTTAGCTTAACATGATTAAAGTAAAAGAAAACTTAAAACTGAAAGTGCAGGAATTCATAACTAAATCTAGAAAATTGAGAGCATGACTTGAATTGGGATTGGAAAACTAGAAAGCAATAATTAATTAAACTAACTATGAAAGCAGTAAAAACAATAAATCAAAATTACTTGCAATGGATGAATGATGAATCTTGAATAGATCTGTAAATCTTAAATAGTAGCCAAACTTCCAAACTAGGGTTCTTGGATACAAGAATCCTTTAAAAACTAACTACTAGCCTCCTACAACGTGAAGTAACAAACCTTCTTTCTTCCTACTAGGGTTTGCCCTTTTATATATATAAAAAATGACTGTTTCCATGCCTCTCCACATTTTACAACTAATAAAAAGGAATTATACATGAAATTTCAGGAGTTGAAACTCTTCAGCTTCCAGAATTAATTTCAACTTTGACTTTCTGTCTCCAACTTTAAATGGGCATAACTTCTTCACCGTAGCTCAGATTGGGGTGCCGTGTTTTCCAATGTTATTTTAATTTAGAGATCTTAAACTTTTTAGTTTTTACCACCACCGAAATATATATGTAAAAGTATGAAAATGCCCTTGAACTCCCTATTTCTTGCTTTCTTTCACTGTTTTGCGTTCTCTTTCGCACTAATTTGCGTGAAATACCTGTAAAATACATAAGAGATACAAAAAATATGAAATACTTTCCAAAAAAGGTTAGTAGCATAAATATAAGACAAATCCAAGCTATTTACAATGCACGAAATCATAAAACTACCGAAATTACGGGGATATATGTGAAGAATTCATGCCTAATCAGCGGGCCTAAGCCTATGGCAATCAACATGCCCCTAACCCTAAAAAATTCCTATCTAAGGAGGTCATGACCTCATTCTCAAGGAACCTTCTCGAAATCTGGAGAGCTCCTACCTCGAAATCAGTGTGTCGTCTTTCAAAACATCATTTTCCAAACACTCTCTTCACGTTTCTTACATAACATTCACCCCACCTTTGCTATCCATTTTGCCACCACTTCATCAATATAAAAAAATTAGCCTTCATCACTTCAAAAATTGGGAGGAAAGCTTTTTAACAGCTCTAATTCTATCCTTTTTAGTTCATTTAACTAGTGTCATCTATTGCACTTTATTACTCTTTGCATATCTTTTGCTTTAGTTTTACTTTTTCACCATTAGTAATCCCTTTTTTTACCCATGTATACACAAAAATATAGTTTCATAATTCCCCCAAAGACGAAAAAAATAGAATTTAATCCTTAAATAACAAATTGTAATTTTCCTCCTCCTTTCCTACACTTTCTCCACTTGTGCAAAATTTTAGACAAAATAAAAAAAAAAAAATTCTAGTTTTGGGTTCATGGATTAGATCCCACCCTTTTGTGTTTTTGAATTACATGGACTTTGATGCTATTTTTAGCGTCTCGAGTTTTTCTCCGGAGTCGAGTTCTCTTTTCTTATTTTTTCGATTTATTCACTCTCATATGTTCTTAGCAACCTCGTTAGATATTATATATTCATATTCACTTCTTCATAGTGAATCATGATCAAATATGCAATTTATTTTCTCACCTATTTCACTCCGCACCCATGATACACACAAATTGTATTTTAGAGAAAAAGGGGAATATTTTTATAGCCCATGAGGGACTGAAAGGGTGGAATGAGTGCTTAACCCCTCCTGATTTGGGTAATTCAGTCCCTGAACCCCTAATCTACTTGGTTTTGTATTCATAAGTTTGTATTATGATATCATTTCTTAGGGGACATATATATCTTTTACCTATTTTGAGCAAAATAGGATGTAGCTCTATTGTTTATATTCTTATCCCTCAATGATGGTTGGTTTATATCCGTGGGAGACCGCGAATACCGCGCGAGTGGTGGAAGGGCAACTTCTCTTCCTTGACACCATTTTTTACGAGCTAGAGACCTTTTCCTCTTTAGGATGAGCCAATATAGAATTTTCCCTAGTTTTAAAATCCTAGGATGTCTACAACTATGCTATGGTACAACTGGTTCCTCAACCACATGTAGTAAAGGAAACCTTCTACGAATATCGACATGTTATTCTTGAAGCTCCCTTTGTTAAGCGCCATGTCTTCGAAAGAGAGAGGCAAGACGGTGTTGATGGGAATAATGAAAGAGTAAGGTTTTTTAATGAAAGAAATAGGAATGGGAAGATGGTGACAAACGGGTGTTGAAATCGTGAGAGACCTCAAGTCTAAATGTGCTCCTATCAGGACCTCAGACAAACAAATGGGAAGAAGTGTCAAATTTGGAGACAAGTATTTAAAGTAATCTGGACCTCGTCTGAGGGTCGTATGTCCACTGTCAATGGATGTTATATTATTTATTAGATCATAAAAGGGTTATTTCAGTCTAGAAGACCTCTTGGGCTTAGGCCAACAAAGTCTGAAGTCCTTACTGCATTTGTCACTAATCCAAAGGACCTTAGGAAGTAAACAATATACTTATTTAAGGGTTTTTAAGTATTAAACTAGGGAGCAAAAAGGAATACAATAAGTAATTAACTGGAAATTATCCAATCTATGATTTGATGTTCACAATAGTAGGTTAAGAGTATATATAACAAGGAGTAAACATTTGTATAATAAAACTCTTTTATGTATGAAATTATGATGGTTTTATCCTCCCTTCAACCATTATCCAACCTTATATATATATATATATATATATCCAAACTATTAGAGAGAGAACGAGTGGATCGTCATAGTATGGTTATGATGTCTCTACGGTCTAACGGTGTTAGCAAGGGGTGGAGTGTTGTCCAAAGATCTTGAAGGTGGTATAAGACAGTTCTAGGGTGCACTTAATGTGGATGAGAGTCATCAATGAAAATGGAGCTGACTAGTGGCGGTATGTGGAATAATGTTGTGCTTTGCACCTACCCGCCAGATAAGTTATTGTCAGGGTCTGTTATAGGATGGTTTGGAGTTATTTTGCAATGATATACTTCTAGACTGAGAGTTAGATATCTTCTAGAGACTTTTTCTCTTTAGGCCGAGGTCTTATATGTATGTCAGACATGACAGAACACTGGTGTTGAGGTATCTAATATTGGTTACAGAGATACGTTAGAACGACTAAACATTTTGGGAGATTTAAGAAGTTGTTGAAGTCAGCTACGATAATATGGTTCTTTCTTAAAGGTTGTAGAGGACTTGGGACTAAGTAATGATTTGGTAGAGGTTTGATGTTGAACTTAGGACCTCTGTCTTTATATGAGGGAGTGGGTGGGTGGGTGGATGGGTGGGGGGTATGGTCTAAGAACTCTTGGAATACCAGAGGTTAGATATGATATCATCACTATCCCATTACTGCTCTTCGTAAACGTTATAAGGAAAAACACTTAACTATTACACAAGTTGGGGTTATGAGCTTAACTAACCACTGAGAATATTATCATAATTAGATTGCATTGGGAAGAATCTTGGAAGTGGATGATTACATTGATAGGACATGCCTTGGGGATAAATGGACCGTATCAACAGGTCTTTAGGGGGGGAGGGTTTATAAAAGAGCCCCTTAGGTTGGCTCGAATCCCTTACCTTTCATTTTAGTTATCTTTTTTTTTATAGAAATTCTTTAAGAGACAAAATTCTTTCTCTAATTTTCAAAACAAAAATGTCTACTGAAAACCTTTCTCCATCTAAGGTCTTTGACTCCACACCTATATTGATTATTGGCCCTTATGTCTCTCTTCCTCCAAATGCATAGAAAGAGACTGATGCCTCTAGCCATCTCCCTATTTTGACATTCCCCTCTTGCTCACTAGTAATCAACTACCTGGGGGCCAATCACCCTAGCTTCTAAAACCTAGCTGAAAGACATCCCTATACAAATAAATACTTTAGAATTTTTTTATATGTCAAGCCTTTTTATCGACCTCAAGTGCTCTTACAACCATGATCATCTTAATTCCATACAAATGTTGGATCCTAAAATCCTTAAGTTTGTTAATTGTTTTTATAAGTACTATCCCAAGAACAATTTATCTCATAGACTTCATCATCATTAATAGACGTATCGATGATATCATAGTTACATGGGAGAAATATAGTGATTAACTCCATAAAGGAAGTATGTTACAACTCCACACCGTATTCGTCATCATTAGAAACTCTAATGACCTCTTGGGAATCAGAGCATCTCTCATAATGGTTAGAATTGGAATACAATTGCAATGATGATCCAAAGAAAAATGGGGGGAAGAAGACAAAGTTATGGTATTTCAGAGGAATGGGTTGGCTTAATTGACGTACATTTATCTATCATTATAGCAGAAGAATCCTCTTCTGAACTCATTGTGTTACTACCGACTGAAGGATCACCAGGGTGTTGAGGCACGATTGGCCTAAATATATATGGGTCCTCTTGAGTTAATGGACTACAAGGCCTAGATAAACCCTCAGTACGAAGTGTAGTAGGGTAAATAACTAATAAGGGGTCGACTTATAATACCCTTCGACCATTCTTTCAGCATGAAGAGAATCTTCGGGTAAGTATCTACTAAACTCACTAAAGAATTCTTCAAAAGGGTAGGGCATTAACAAAATCTTAAAGGGATTATATGTAGGAATATTAAAGATATAAATGCACAAAAGAGGATGAATTTACACTTGAACTGTGACAAATAATCTTAAAGTCACAAATTATGATTTTAACGGCAACGGAGAAACTATAATGAACAACTAAATGATGCTGGTAAGAGATCTAAAAAGGGTGATTCTTAGTAGATATATTGGTGGAAATAAAGAACAAAAAAAACACTATGAAGATCTTGAGAGGAATACTAAAGATAGAAAGTTCAAGCTTGATAGAGTTTTTGAGGTGGTCTAAAGAGAATGTGGGCAAAGTATTATATAGTAAGGTAATGGGTTTGGGCATCACATGGGAAGCCCAAGATCGAGAAGTGTAAATGACCGAATATAAGGTAACGTAAGATTTTCAAACATAGAGAAATAATTAGTATTCTGAGAAATTACTCAACACAACATCGACCTAAGATAAAAGGACATGCACACCAAGTGTACCACACTTGACTCAAACATTTTATGTTCTCTCAGATCCTTCAGCTTCAACATTTTAAGGTCCCTCGGCTGCCGTGTCCTAAGGACCCTCAGTTTCTATATTTTGGAGTAGCTCAACTTCTTTGGCTTCAATATTTTGAGCTGTCGTAACTCCCTCGTCCTAAGGATCATTGACTTCTACATTTTGGGTTCCCTCATTTATTTTGGCTTCAACATTGTAAGGCGCTTCAGCTCCCTCGACCTAAGGACCCCCAACCCCTATATTTTGGGGCACCTTATTTCCTTCGATTTTAAAATTTTAAGGTGCCTCAGCTCCCTTAGACTAAGGACCATTGACTCCTATATTTTAAGGTCCCTCAACTCTTTTAGCTTCATTATTTTAAAGTGCCTCATCTCCCTTGGCCTAAGGACCATTGACTCTTATATTTTGGATCCCTCAACTCCTTTGACTTGAAAATTTTAAGATTCCTCATCTCCCTCAGCCCAAGGACCCTCAACTCCTACATTTTGGGTTCCTAAACTCCTTAGGCTTCAATGTTTTTAGATTCCCCATATCTCTCAACCTAAGGACCATCGCCCCCTATATTTTAAGGTCCCTTAGCTCCATCGACTTCAACATTTTAAAGTGCCTCGTCTCCTCTGGGCTAAGGAACCTAAGCTCTTATATTTTAGGGTCCTTCATTTCCTTTAACTTTATCATTATAAAGTGCTTCATCTCCCTCGACCTAAGGACCCTCGACCCCTATATTTTGGGGTCCCTTATCTCCTTCGACTTTAACATTTTGAGGTGCCTCAGCTCCCTTAGACCCCACATTTTTAGGGTCTTTTGGCTCATTCGACTTTAAGATTTTAAAGTGCCTAAGCTCCCTCGGCCTAAGGAACCTTGTCTCCTATATTTTGGAGGCTTATCAAGACCTTTGGTTTAATTGAGCACAACTTATTCACACTGAGTTTATAATCCTTAATCTTCTCTTATAACTGCAATTGCTCAAAATATTAGAGCTTCAGGGTTAATCGATGATCTTGGAAACAAATTCATACGAATATATATCTAAAAATACCTTCGACATATATACCCTCAACCGTTGACCCTTGACCTCTTTTGGTCATCCAGGCAGGGTTAGTCACAAGGGGGTCAACCATAATAGGGTTGGCCATTTTAGAAAGCCAGAAAAGTGTAGATTTAATAAAATAGGTATTTTGGACATTTTCAACCTACATCAGCGTGAGAAAAGATCAAAATTTTGTGTGGGGGAATAATTAGACATTCTTCATCTTTTCTAAAAGGACATATGGAGGTTTTTTAGAGGCTCTTAATAAGCATCCACTACGCCAAAATAACAAAATTAGCACGCTTTGCGCATTTTAAATTGGCACGATTCAAAATCGTGCCAAAATTTAGCACTACCATGAGTCATTTGTTAGTGATAATATCCATTTATTTGGTATACACTAACACTAGTGACAAGGTATTATACTCTTTCCCCCACGAGTCATTTATTTCTTTTTTCTATTTTTTAGATGTTATTTGGATTTCGTAGTAAAGTTTACTAACTAATTTCACTATTTTAGAACTGGATATTTTTTTTTACTCCATGTTATGCTATATAAGGTTATTTGTACAGTAGCTATTAGTTCAGTTATGAGAGCATAATGGTATCCTTTATTGATAGGCTCATATTTTCAGAAGTAAGAAATCTTACTCTTTTACATGCCTAATTTTCTTGAACTACTATTAAAGCATTTACATAGCAGACAATTGGAAACATATTTAAAATGTGGGAATTTTCCTAGTTGCATTCTGTATGTTTGAGAAAATGGTGAAGGGAGTGTTTTATTTTATATATGCTTTTGAGAATGGTTGCCTCTTTTTTTATCCAAACCAAAAACTCATATTTTTTGGAAAGATATCGCGTGATTCATTCTAAACTAATTGCTGACTTAAGATTCATAGGTTCCTCTTAATAAATAAGACCATGAAATTTTACATTTGAGATTTATTTATTAAGTTTTACTCCATTTCTTCCATGTAGGTTTATATGTATATTGTGATTAAGCTTAAAAATAGTGCTTAATTTAAGTTAAAAAATAATATAAGTCATAAATATCAACATTTAGATACAAACACAACATAACACGAAATCGTTTTTAAACCTAATATGAACACAACTTGTTAAAGATACCATGTTGCATAAAATCATGAACATGGCTGAAGTTTAGAACAAATATGTGCTGTTTTCTATCATATAAAAAAATTCCACCCTTATATTATTTTCATTCATTTCATTTAAGTTCTTTACAAATTTGTGGTTTGAGATTGATACGACGTTTAATTTACTTGTGTAAAGTAGTGATTTCAACATTGATTATATCATTTAAAGTTCTTGTGTGGTGGGGAGGAGTTTTCAAAAAGAAAAATTGGTTATCATTCTAGGTTTCTTTTGGTTTAATAATATTTATTTTTTTTCTATTAAAAAAACATTAATTTTTAATTATGTTGGTTTCATTGCAAAAAAAAAATTGATTTGAAAATGAATCAACTAAGTGAGCCATTTTACATTCAGTCTAGTGCATATTTTAAAAGTTCTTCATCCAGGAATACCTACTATATACAAGATATTTCTTAAAATTTCTTCAAATGAGTTTGAAAGGTATTTCTTAAAAGTTATTTATTTGTGAACTCCAAAGATATGTTATAACACTCTTCACATAAGTTGGTAATGTTGTTTTGAATTATTATTAAACCAATATTCACACCTCAATACATTATAAATTCTATTTGTTTGCACTTCGTATATATGAATGTATTCCATATTTCATTGTATTGAGGTAACCACTTGCCTTCAAATTTTAAATGAGTTATAAAATCCATTGTGTTATGCATTTTCATTAGGGTAATGTTCTGTAATATCCTGCATTTTTATGGACTATATTATTATTTATTAAGTGAGAAATAAATTAAAATTGGGATTAATTATTACTTGTATGGATTAGTAATAATAAATTGACATAATTTAGATGATAATTAAAATTTTCACGCATTATGATTTTTGTACCTTGTGCTTGGGAATAATTAATTAGTTAAATAAATTATATGATTGGGGATTATGTGTACACATAAATAATTAAGTGAATAATTTATTGACACCGCGAGGTATTATCGTGTGTTGCGGGTAGTATCATTTAGACCGGACTCTGTAGTGACACGGATGCTCGTTTATATGTTTTTACTATTTTAAATTGGTCCCGTAGGATAGATATACCCTTTGGAGGATTTTCGGGTCTATCCGGATAGCATTTTGGGCCCATTTGGGGGCCCAAAATAGCTATTTAATGGAGGTGCATGATTTTAAGTTTTTAAGTGGGATTAAAGGTCATTATTCACCATTTATTCTAAGGTTAAGAAAACCCTCGAGCCCATGGGTCTTTGGAAGAAGCAGAGAAAAGTCCAAGGAGGGCAAACTACAAGGACTCAAGCCTACACTGCGTGTTCTTCAATTTTTCGAGCAAGAATATCTTGCAATGCTCATTAGAAACATGTAATTGATTTAAAATATGTGTTTCCCTTTTTCAAATATTAATATTTAAGCATGTTTAAGGATTAATTTATTTAGGATTGAATATACCAAATATGTGGATTAATTGCAAGTGATACAAATTTGTCATGCATTAAATACTTATACTTTGATGAATATATCATGAAATTGTTGGAGTAAATGTTGTAAATCTGAGATTTAATTAATGATTAAGGACGAGGATCCATTATTTTGAAGTTTTCCCATGTTGATTTAAGTCTCAGTTTTATAATTAGTGATGAATAAGCCCTAAGATAATTTAATGATGAGTTACGTTGCAAAGTGTGGATAATTAGATTTTGATCTTGGACTTGGTGTTATTGGACTTATACGATTATATAAACATGTTTAGAAACATGTTCTCACACTGAGATTTAAGTCCTGGTATGGTTTGGATTTCGATTTGGACCTTTGGAAACCATTAATGGAAGATTTAAGGAGGAAACCTTTATTTTTAGGCAAACCTGGGCCTTTTTTCGAGTGCGAATTGATTCGACCTTAGGGCTGAATCGATTCAGCCCCTGGATTGGACTGGGGTTGAGTTAAGGTGACCGTGTAGCTATCCTTAGTTGATTCGAGTATATGAGAGGTAATCCATGTGAGAGATGGTTGGTAAAATTCGAAAGTTAGGTTTATTAATGTATAAAATAAAGGAAAAATTGTGTAACTTTAATTAAGGTAGAAGAAAGGTTAATACTTAAATTAATTATACTATCCAACATTGGGGATTGGATTAGATTAGGTAGCCGCGTGACAAAGCGGTATCAAATTAAGCTTGGAGAGTAACAAGCTAAAGTGTTTGGGATATTAGTTCAGGTCTTGAGAGATTATATGTAGAGCAATTAATTTAGTAATTAAATGGGGAAGTATATATGTACACTATGAGAGAGATAGAGAGATAAATGTACTCATAATTTAGATATGAAATAAATTAGGAGCCGAATTTAATAAGGTTAAGAGTTGATAAGCCTAAGAACGTAATGGATAATTCGATGTTCAGGGATTTAAATGATTTGGGGGTATGCTTGAGTGTACACGGTATACTATTTAGGTACATATATTTGATATGGTTTTAAGAGATAGAAACCTAATGGATATGATGATCAAACATTCGAGGACTTATATGTTTTGAGTACGCTTGAGTGTGTGTGTGTGTTATCTTTTATTTCATGGTCATATATATATATATATATATATATATATATATGTATGTGTGTGTGTGTGTGTGTGTGCGTGTGTGTGTGTGTATGTGAACATACCTTTACTCGTGGTGAATCTATCGGTTGGGGGTTTGCGTTCGATATCAGACTGCGTACCATGTGCTAGCTGAGATGTGTAGGATGTAGTGGAGGTCATTGTGTTAGATAACACGGTCACTGATCACTGCTTCCTGATGAGAGAAGCAGAATGACTTGATCCATTGACATGGTCTTAGTATGGGCTATTGGAGGTATGTACTTCACCATGATCGACTCATTTTTATTTGTGTATTTTTTGCTTGAGCCCGTTAGGTGATGGACTCCTATGGACTTACCAATAGAGGCACGAGATGGACACCGAAGGTAGTGGCCTTCGTGTGATGTAATAAATAAGGATAAAGAATTAATATAGTCCAATGATAGAAAATTAAGAATGAACGCTATGTCATGTTAAATACTTTATGTGGTTTACTTGTATTTTTCTTATGAGTTACATTACGGGGTAGGTACTTGGGTTGTATTCTTATACATATAGTTAGTTACATCCCTTTTTTAGGTTACGTAGTTTTTGTTTATTCCTTATGGTAGTTTTGAGAATAACTTATTTAATTAAAATATATTAAAAACAGAGAGAGTGTTACTTTTATGAGACTGGGAATATCTTAACGAAAATATATGTGTGGGCCGTGGGGTGAAATCCTAATTGGGTAATTAGTAATGTTCAATGTTAGTTGTTCGTTACGTGATAGTAATTAATTGTCTAGAGATATAGGCTTCTTGCAACGATTATGCCTTGGGTTGGGACATGCGTTTATTACTTTCACTTAGATAAGAGGTGAGGTATTTATTGCACGTGAGTGTCAAAGGGTTGAATGTTTATTATAGATTAGTTGGATGATTTATAGTAATTTATTGGAGATATTCTTGCAACTTTATGGTGATGACCCAAATTTATAAAATATACCCCCGACATTATTATTGTATATTCAAGTTAATAGGGTTGAGTGATCAGACTTATAGTTATGGTGATCCATCTTGGTATCCGTAGAGTTAGAGTCACTGGTTAGCTATAATTTTTCATCTATATTCAGGAGCTGTATTCACAGGAGTTTTGCTTGTACTATATTTTATAAGTTTGAATAATTTGTAATAAGAGATTTGATTTAGTGGATTTATTTATTGGAATTCAGTTAATTTATCCTTCTTGTAATCCTTTATTGAGTTTTTATTGGGGATGTATTTTATTTATTGTGGTTTTTGGTTTATCGATGATGTTGAGAGTGATATAAATTATTTTAGTACTCTTGGTATTTTGTGTCCATCCTGATCAATTAGAAATGGAAAATCTAGGGTGTTACAGTCGGTATCAGAGCATCCAGGTTCCAGTGTCCTTAGGATCCGTATTGGGTCCGTTTTATATTTTGTTGAGAGTTCTTTGATGTGTTAGAGACTGTAATAGGTTTATACTCTAGTGTCATGATAACATGTGCGTCGACATCATTCGTAGTGATTGAAAATTGGCAGGATCGAGGAGTATTCGAGCTTAGTAAAGCATGAGAATGAAGACTGTTGCGAGTTAGGAGTCAATTATAGAACTAGTGGTTAGACAAAGGGGTCACCACCATTATGAGGATGATTATGAGAAATTATCACGTTTAGTGGTAAAGTCTGCAACTTAGAGACTTTTGCTGACACAAGTTAGCGAGTGTGTTTCACGTTGAGTAAATTCTTGGAGATATTAAGGGATTTGAGTTTTGAGGAGACTATTGGGGTTTCGAATTCTACTTATGGTTATATGGATTACCATGGAAATTTAGGCTAGTAGAATATCTTATTAAATTTTATGCACCTATGAGAGAGGGAAATGGATTGCTATGTATTAGAAAAATATAAGGATTTTGATCATAAATTTATGTGAGGATTAATTCCCATTGGAGAGTGGAATTGGTTTTGCGCTCAAATTTGAGCAAGGTTAATTTATGTTAGTAAGCCATTTGTGATTAAGGTGATGATAATGTGGGAATGCTTGTAACTAGGAGTAGGGTAACCGTGTGGTTACAAAATATGAGTTGGAGACTAGTTAGAGATAATTCGTAGTACATACGAGTAAGTGAAAATTAGAGAGGAGAGTATTGATTTTACTATTGGTTCGAGTTGAGACGACTCAATTAGATATTTGTATGAGGATGGAGTTGCCTGTGCATTATAGGCATGTATCTTGTTGATGTATTAGTTATGAATAAGGTTTAGGAACAAGTAAGTTCCAGGAGGTTCAAATAAAGAGCATATTTTAACGAGGGTTTTAAACATGAATGTAATATTAAGAGTACCCCTATTAAAGAAAATTGGGGGAAACGGAAGAGGATGTTACAAAATAGCGAGTTCAAATAAAGAGCTCCTAAGATGAATTGTAATTCTTATTTTTATGATGTGTGGTGTATGACCATCTGGTCGAAAAGTACCCTAATAAGGATGTTGGGTATGGTAGTGTGGAATCAAGGATGGTTCATGATAATACGCAAATATTGCGTATTTCATCCCTTGAACCTATGAATTTTAGCCCCCTCGGGTGCCTTAATCTCTATATTTAAGCCCGTTAACCAGACAACCTCGGTTTTATATTGTTAACATGCCATACGAGGTATAATTGGGCTTTTGTAGGTATTTGGGTACTAAGTATGGAGTTCGGACGCATTCCGCTTAAACACCGTACGCAATAACACGTTCAAGGGCAGTTTAGTCATTTCACAACTTTGGCACCTGGCCCAACATCTCACGAAAGTTGTATCCCTCCTTGCAAGCTTCGCGTGTCCGTGAACGGTGCACGAATTCGATCCCTAACGAAGAAGTCACGACACTTTTGGCGGAAGAGATTTCCAACTACATCAAAACAGGAGGCAGCTTGGATCAAACCTGCTTGATCGATCAATCGATCAAAGGGATCAATTGATCAATCCTTTAATTTTCATTCTTCAAAGAATGAAGTGGGATCATGTTTGTTCTATCGATTGATCGATCGATCAAAGGGATCGATCGATCGATCCCCTGTTTCCAACTGACACCCTCTTCTTTTCTTTTCACTTTTCTTTTATAATTTTATTCCAACTTACTATATAAACCAATTTTGTGTAATATTCAGATATAATTCTTTTTAGGTTAGTTTGGGGGGTTGAGAGCTCATCTTCTTCCTCATTTTGGTTTGACACCCATTAGGGTTTGTAAGTTGTACTTTCATCTTCCCTCCCCATTAATATAGTTTGTATTTCTTTAATTCTTGCTTTGTTAATTAGTTTTACATGCTTTCATTTATTTCTTTCTAGTGTAGATTTATTTCATTTATTTACCGCATTTTTAATATGCTTGCTAGGTAAATTAGTCTATGTTGTGTCGGATTGAACTCATTCCGAGTTGACATGTTGCTTTGCTTTGGTGATGGAGTTTACGGGTATATTTCGGGTGCGTTGTCCTAGTTATTGCACCTAGGATATTTGACGGGTCATATCATGTATGCTCCGTGCTTACGACCTTGCGCGCATAATTTTCGGGGTATTTGTTGACGCCAAAACCTTATTAGGCTTTTATGCGAATTTAGGGGTGTGACAACCCTTGATTCAATTAACTGTCGAAACGAGACGCATTCGTAATAACTCGTCGACCCATGTAACCATTTTATACTAATTAACTCGGGTGAGGGATATTCAACGCAACCTATAGTTTTTACTGCTTTCATTAGTCTAGTTTAATTTTCTTCGCCTAGATTAATATTTCCCTTTTATGCATATTTTCCTTTTTGTGTATAATCATCTTTTACACTTTTATTTCTGAAGTACTAAACCAAATAATATTCTAGCAACTCGTCTCTGTGGATTTCGGTACCCGGACTTGGCCGCTATACTCACCCATTGAGTGTAGTCATAATATTAGGTTTTTGTATAGTTCAGGTGAGCCGAATTCAAAACAACCGACGCGTAGGTGGCTCTCGCATCGCGGAGAAACCCCGTTTATCAAATGGCGCCGTATTCGGGGATGAGTTTGCTTTAGAATTTATTTGATTTAGTATTTCCTAGTATTTTCTTTCTATTTGTATTTTTTGCCTAATATTTTTTGTAGGACTTCTACATTTGAGCACCAAGAACTGCTTGAATTTTTCACGCACGCATCTACTTTGTGGAATTTACCACTTCGAGCCATTTTTGGGGTAAGCACGTCTTATTCCAATTCTTTCGGTAATAATTATTATAATTCTCAAAATGCCCGTAATCCTATGACTTTCGATCAATACTTAGAGTCCCAAAAAATTACAAATTCAAAAACGAATTTGGGCGAGTATAACGAAAGTCAAAACTTGGGTTATTGGAGTTTTGAGGATGATGATAACGATTTTGGGCCTCTAATTCCTTATAATAGGAATTTTGAAACGAATTGCAATAGTTTTCAAAATTCTTATAATAATGAGTTCGAGTATAAGTCCGATGGTAATTTTCAAAGTTTGCATTTTCAAGAATCCGCGCCTCGGCCTATGACTTTTGGTGAGAGTTTGCGCATGCTTGAAAATGAGAATCTTGAAAATCGTTATCGGGAGAACATGAGTTTGATTTATTATTTGGATCTGAAGATGATTTTTCTTCTGAGACTTTTGAAGTCGACGAATGTTTTGAACCAAATAAGGACTTTGTTCCTACTTTGGAACAAACCATTGTTTACTTTGCCCATTGCGTAATAGATATTCAAAGTGAGGATGAAATGGAAGTAATATCCATTTGCAATGAAATGATTTCTTCTTTGGCCTCCAAAGAAGAACATTTCATTGGAAATGATCTTATTTCTTTCGAAACTCAATCTTCAAGTGATGATGATGCATCTCTTGAGTTTGAATTTCTTTCCTCCCCATTTTCATTCTCTGTTATCACACGGTCACAAGTAGCCGATGAATAGATTTCAGACTTTAATGTGTTAAACCTTTTCGTCGATGAGGAGTACTTTCTCGAGTCGCATTCCACGATCGCATCTTTGCCTTCGTGTGCACCACCTCCCATTCTAATTTTAAAATCCCTAGGAGGATATTTTGCTTTTCTCGGACCCCCATATGTTTTTGTCACCCGTTCAATCCAAATCCCCCATTGTCCCTCCAAAACTTTTAATTGACGATGGTTCCTTTATTTTGCCTTACACATGCCTTCCGTTGTTCAAACGAAATTCATATTTTTTGGAAGGCATAATTGAGTGTGAGGGTACACCGGTCACCCTCCAAAGTCAAATCATTTTCATGGTGGACCCTCAACTATTTAAACTTCTAGTGTATAGTTAGTGTGAAGCCTAAATAGTAGGTTGTATATAGTTAGCTTTTTATTCTTTCTTTCTTTTTATCTTTTCTTTACTTTTTAATTTTGTAAGGACATTTTTGTCCATTGTCATTTTGTATGTCGTACGCCGTTACACCGTTGAAGATACTTAAGATCACATCTACATCAACGGATCCGAATATCAAAGTGTCTTCAACATCATAGCATCTGCGAGAATGATCTTGGTAAAATTTTGTTTTTACGTTCCTTACAGTTCATATTTAGTATTGGGAAATTTTTATAAAATGTTTTTTATAAAAATTAGAAATAAGTTTTTTCAAGCAAAATGAGGTTTTTAAAAGTTTTTTAATTTTCTGGGAAGCCGGACCGGTCCGCCTCTATACCGGACCGATCCGCCTCCGGACCGGTCCGTCCTCTACCCGGACCGATTTGCCTTGATTTGTCCAGTAGACCACGGACCGAAGAAGCCAAAATTTAAAAGAACCGATCCGAGGTCGGACCGATCCGCCCCCAAGCCGGATCGGTCCTCCTGGGATAAGTTCGAATAGTTCCGTGAGATTTTAATCCACCAACTCTTATTTTCTATATATATTCCTACTTCGTTGGTGTATTTTTTTAAGTCTTTGAGAAAACGTTTTTAAGAGTACAAACACAACAAGACTTCAATTTTTGATGTGCCAAACATCTTTTTGATTCACACACAAAAATCCCAATTACTTTTGTGAATCTTTTGGAACCCTAGAACACAAACTTTGTTGTTGTTCATCTTTGTGGAGAGATCTTTGCAACCGAGGGCTGCGTGTCATTGCTGAGGGAGTCTCTACAAAGTTTTATGGCTGCGTGTCATTAAGGAGAGCTGCGGTTCTTCCTTCGTTGTTTGGGCTGCGAGTCCTTGGAGGGTGCTGCGTGCATTCTCTTGCTGAGTTCAAGACTGCGTGTCTTTGTGGGTTGGCTGCGCTTTGATCCATTGCAGATTTCTCTATGTAATTGTAAGTTGCGACTTGTATATTCATAGTGAAATAAAGGTTTTACCCGGAAGGGGTTTTTTCCTGAATTCTGTGTCTCAGCATATTTTTTGTGTCACATGCTTTATTTATTTATGGGTTGACACACGCACCTTAGATGCATGTTTAGGGTCTCTAATTAAATAAGTGTGCTATATTAGAAAGTTGCGAAGTTAATCAATTATCACATAGTCTTGTCTTTTCAAATTGGTATCAGAGCAGGTTACGCTAATTTATCGCGTATTCCTATTTTCGGCAAAATTGTGTGATATTAAATGTTTTTTTAAAAAAAATCAATTTTGTGAAAAATTGCAATTTTTCCAATGGAACGCCCATTTAATGAGGAGCCTATTTTTGAAAAAGTTCACGACCATGCTGAAAATTTAAAAAGTTTGAATTTGAAACTTTGCAAAAGAATTAAAGTTTTGGAAAAAGAAAATTCTCTCTTTAAAAGTAAGATTGAATATTTGCAAACGTTTCAAACTCAAAGTGATATTGGTCGTGAGCACTTTGGCAATTTGTGTATTGATTTTGATTCTTTGAAAATTTCCAAAAAGAAGAGTGATGGGAGAGTCCTTATTTTAGAGAAGGAATTAGAGGACTTAAAAAATTCTAGTGTTCCCATTTGTGCCGTCAAGGATAAAAAATTAATCGATGATTTTACGGCACGTGAAAAGACTCTTAGTGATAAGTTTGTTTTAATTGAGGGGGAGCGCAATAAACTGTTAAGTTTAATTGATAATTTGAAAAAGAAATCCCTATCTTTGGAAGAGTCTAATTCTTTGCTCGAGTAAAAAATTTTGAAGTTAAAAAATGATTTGACAGACTCGAGTAGGTTTGATAGTGATGGTAGTGACTCATCTTGTTCTCATGCTTCTAATGCTAAAGCCAAAACCATTATTTGTTTTAGAGGGTCAACCAATTCTAAGGATATTAGAAAAGGTCATCCCATAGGTGTCGTTCCACCCATTTACACATGTTCGTATTATGGTAGGAAAGGTCACCTTAGGAGATTTTGTTTCGATCTTGGAAAATGTCCTTGTAGGTCTATGTCTAGTGTTCCCGTGGTTCCCAAATCCCCTACACGTCGTTTCACATCTATTTGGGTTAGGAAATCTTTGTTAGAAGCACTAGATTTTAGACAAGTTGATTCCCGTTTGCTTGCACATGATTCTTCTCTTGCCATATCATATAGATGATTGTGTTTGCATGTTTGTCATACGCTAGTTATGCTTTTTGATATATTTTTTGCTAGCGTTGTGACATGTAATTTTTGTATATATTTTTTTGAAAATTTTTGAAAAATACAAAAATATATATATATATTTTTTGGTTCCACTGTTTATGGATGGACACTTAGGATGACCGAGTCACAACATTATTCCATTATTTTCATGTGACTATTTGATAGTGTTTTGAGACAATAGGTCAATTCATCCATGTGCTTTATAATGTTTGGAGTCATTAAGATGTAATTAAGTGTTACTTCCTACATGTTTGACTCATGTTTCCTTTATTGCACACATGCACGGATTTGTTTGATTATTGTTCTTGTCTTATCACATGTTGGTTGGGTGTTTTCACTTCAATCCTGTCTTTAAAACGAACCAAGCGTGATAAATTTTGATAAGGATATTGTGCATATAAAAACCGTTTTGTGAGTTTGTGTGCTTTGTTTAAAAACGGAGAAGGGCTGCGAAAGGTTCATTTTGCCTTTGCGAATACTAAGCCACCGTTTAATTGGACCTAAAAAATGGAGGAATTTTATTATCCGGGGTCCAAAGAGGTTAAAAGAGCCCGAAAAAATTGAAAGGCAATAAAAGTATATTCATGCCAAAAAGGGGCCATTTAGGTTTTTGCACCAATTCTCCAAAGATTGAGAATTTAGATTACCTCTAAAAGAAAATATATATGAGGGAGTTTGGTTATAGAATTTAAAGCGGGTTTGCACGTCCTTGAAATACTTAAAAATGCGCTACATAGTTTTGGACGTTATTGGTGTGGAAATCATTTTGACTTTGATTTGTTGATTTGCATAAGACGATGTCATCTTCAACAATCTTTACACCTAAGGATACTTTTGATGTTCATTCATTAGGGGTACACATATGCATCGAGCACATATGATTGATTGATTTACCTATCGAATGTGTTCACACCCATTCATTCCATTTTCATGACTTGGTTGTTTGAGTCTAAATCCATGGTGTGATTTTTGTATCATATTTGTTCAAATTGGTATCTTATTTTTGTACGAAAAATTTGAAAAATTCAAAAATAGTTTGTGAAGATTTGTTTCTTGAGAATCTCCTTGCAAGAGCACGGTTACCATTTTGTTTGATGCCCTGTTTTGTGTACCGTGGCACCCCGATTGTGCTTATTTGATTCATTCTTCTCATTTGTCTATTTGGGGACATCATAAAAAGGGGGAGAAAAAATTATCATATTATGGGGGAGAGTTTGAATTTTGGGGGAGTTTTTGAGATGTAGCTTATTTCTTTATCATATATTGATATCCATGTTTATCTCATTTCAAACTCGATATGTCACGTGGTATTTGCTTTGTCTCATGTGTGTAGGTATGAAGATTGAAGATCAATATGTTGCACACCCTGATGAGAAAAGCTTTAAGATTTAATGAGTGTTGAAGATTGAAGAACAAACGATGAAGATTTATACATTTGTATCTTTCCATCTTTAGGGTTCATGGGAGGGTAGATTTGTATAGGTCATTAGTTGGTAATTCGGATATTTTTTATGTATGAACCGGCATAGACATAGGGGGAGATTTGTAAGGACATTTTTGTCCATTGTCAATTTGTATGTCGTACGCCGTTACACTGTTGAAGAAACTCAAGATCGCATCTACATCAACGGATCCGAATATAAAAGTGTCTTCAACATCATAGCCTCTGCGAGAATGATCTTGGTAAAATTTTGTTTTTACGTTCCTTAAAGTTCATATTTATTATTGGGAAATTTTTATAAAATGTTTTTTTATAAAAATTAGAAGTAAGTTTTTTCAAGAAAAATGAGGCTTTTAAAAGTTTTTTAGTTTTCTGGGAAGCGGGACCGGTCCGCCTTTATACCGGACCGATCTGCCTCCGGACCGGTCCGTCCTCTACCCAGACCGATCCGCCTTGCTTTGTCCAGTAGACCACGGACCGAAGAAGCCAAAATTTAAAAGAACCGATCCGAGGTCGGACCGATCCGCCCCCAAGCCGGATCGGTCCGCTTGGGATAAGTTCGAACAGTTTCGTGAGATTTTAATCAACCAGCTCTTATTTTCTATATATATTCCTACTTCGTTGGTGTATTTTTTTAAGTCTTTGAGAAAACGTATTTAAGAGTACAAACACAACAAGACTTCAATTTTTGATGTGCCAAACATCTTTTTGATTCACACACAAAAATCCCAATTACTTTTGTGAATCTTTTGGAACCCTAGAACACAAACTTTGTTGTTGTTCATCTTTGTGGAGAGATTTTTGCAACCGAGGGCTGCGTGTCATTGCTGAGGGAGTCTCTACAAAGTTTTATGGCTGCATGTTCTCTTGCTGAGTTCAAGACTGCGTGTCTTTGTGGGTTGGCTGCGCGTTGATCCATTGCAGATTTCTCTATGTAATTGTAAGTTGTGACTTGTATATTCATAGTGAAATAAAGGTTTTACCCGAAAGGGATTTTTTCCTGAATTCTGTGTCTCAGCATATTTTTTGTGTCACATGCTTTATTTATTTATGGGTTGACACATGCACCTTAGATGCATGTTTAGGGTCTCTAATTAAATAAGTGTGCTATATTAGAAAGTTGCAAAGTTAATCAATTATCACATAGTCTTGTCTTTTCAAATTTAGTCTAGTGTAAGTAGTTAACCTTTTGTTATTCGTTTTTGCTATACTCGGTACTAACTTGTTTTATAGATTCTTTGGACTTGTTCTTATAGGGATCGCTCCAATTTTGGGTAATATCACACTTTTCCCCTCTTTAACTTGGTTCTTAATTCACATTGAGGACAATGTTAGGTTTTATCCATTTCTTTATTTAGTCCATGTTTTTGCTCACATGTTAGTTACTTAGTATGCTTTTCTTAGAAAAATTAAAAATTTCAAAAAGATTTTGTTTCTTTTTTCTCCTTTATTGGGCATTTTGCCTTTGTTTTCAATGATAAATTTCAATAATTGTCCGATCCAATAGACAACCCAATGATGTATGTTATCGATTTTAGAAGTTATTAGACTTTAGTCCTCAATCATTGATATTATGAATAACTTCATGAATTAAACTTTAATCCCATGAGCACATGCACTTTCCTTCTTACAATGATTTGGTTTAAGATTTTTATAACTCGGTATTCTTTTGTTGCATTGTATATACTTACACTGAGTAAGCTTTGTACATTTTGTCGTTTGTGAGTGTTGTACACTAACGTTGAATTCGTCGGTAATCTCTCTATTCTTTCATTGATCATTCATTAATTGAGTTTATATCTTGAAATGTGTTACTTGATCATGATTTTTATATATTATTTTGACTTGAGAATTGCGTAAACTTTAGGAAATGATCATAGGCAATCTTTGTTATATCATCCATATTAGCCTTGACCTCACCTTAAATTTTTTTCCCTCGTTATCCCCTTTGAGCCTAAATATAGTCTTTCGTTTCATACCCCAAAATCCTATAACCAACTCTAAATTGGAGTTTTATACCATATACTACCTTCCATATCTTTAAGTAACAACCCCGCCTAAAATAATAACTGGTGGCCAGCCCTATACTACATTAAATCAAGAATTTCAGATGGTCCAGTCTCAACATCAACTGCCGGTACTATATAATATAGGACTAACTACCCGATATCATATAAGCGAGATGTTAAATAATTTAAAACATGCAACAACTAACAAACCAACACCGTAAAACTACTAATAAATAAGAGAAAGATGCAAGAAGAACTATAATAAATGAAATGCTAGAATAAAATGAAATAAATAACTACAACTGAATATACTACAAAGAAGTAAACCCGAAAAAGCTGTCGGGTCACAGCCAATACAATGACTGAAATGGAATGAATATAAACATGTATATAAATATCCCTTGGGTAAAAACCCGATATACAATGAATCCTACCTAGATTTTTTTTAAAAGTAGGAAGCGACTACCATCAAAGTCCCGCAATAGTCCGCACCTGTCATGGCTCCCAAGACTCTGGATAGAAGGTCATCCGGCATCCATGCGTAGGATACCTGTAGTAATATATATATATACAAGAAAGAGAGAAAAGTAAAAGGGTCAGAGCCCAAGTTGTGAAAAATATTTAGCAAGTGCGTTAACCGTGCATAATAAATATCGGTGCACTATTTCATAATTAAAGTGGAATCGCACTCTCGTGGAACCCCATCTCACCTCTCATCTAAAGGCGCGCACCTATTCGCGTCCTCAATTTTATTAGTTAAATTACTCCAATTTATTAGGACAACCTAACTTATCATAGGCCTAGCCTATACCCACGAGATCTACCTTCCTATCATAACCTAAGAATCCACCCCCTCTTTAACCACAGATAAGTATTTATTTTCAATCATATGTGCCTTATTAGGCTTAGTGGATTCCCGTTTATACTTTAACCATTTATAATTTAATAAGTTACCCAATATGCATTTGGGTTGAACATATGATTTAAATTTCTAATTAATAGGCATGAAAAATTATTATTGACACAACTTCCTTCCAATTTCAACGCTGCGCTGCGTTTCGTGCGTGGGGTGTCTCGTAAAGCGAAATCCAAACAAGGAACCACCCCGTTACACTACTCCATGTCAACGTCGATCCTAGAGATCCATTATGCCACATATTTATATCGACAGAACTTCTCTCTACTCTCAACAATGTACTACATTTCGTGCGTGGGGTGTCTCGTAAAACGAAATCCAAACAAGGAACCACCCCGTTACACTACTCTTTGACATTGTCGATCATAGAGGTCCATAATGCCGTACATACCATATAATACTACTACTAAATTTTAAACTACAAAATGGAAATAACTAAAAATCTCCAATAATATCCTTGGGATGATGTAACCGAAGTATTCCTTAAATGCGATACATCAACCCCCATCAATCTAGTATATCATAATCATCCACGATGCACTCCTCAAAGTTTCCATATCCTTATGTCTATAGGATATATATAAATATATATATATATATATATATATATATATATATATATAGGCATTTTATTCTTACCATATATATATATATACACACCATCATCCAGTCCCATGACCATGTATACATACCATATACGATGTACAAAGGTCATGCACAAATAAATACCCGACTGTATATAGAGCCGATAAACTACATCAATGCTATCATCCTCCCAGTGCCCGACTCACGTAGCAATACTGGGGCCACCATGGTGGGACTAAACGACACCCATCTCGTGGTAAACACACGCACAGGACGTCCCGGGAAGCGTCCATAGCTCCTAACCGGCAATGAGACGAAACATACCCACCACGTCTCATCCCAAAAATACATATATATATCATATAATAACACACGGGACGACTATGACCTGGGGAATATCCACACCCTGCTTTTCTGGCCAGGATGCTCACCCTCTACGCGCGCAACTTCCCAATGATAGCATGAGCGGGGTATGCTTAACCAAATAAGTATATTTATCATTCACATGCACAATATATATACATCCATATGATCCAATCATATAATTAAACATTAAACCATCATATACGGTTTAAATGTCCATACCATGTATGTCCACAACATAAATAAATATCCACATTCGTATCTATATAGATATATACACATGTACTCACATATCCAAACATACAACTGATTCTCGTTCATAGGCATACGAGATGTAACTCGGCTATAAGTATACATAATCCTCAATATACAAGCCGTCACCACAAACTCATTTAATTTACCTCGATATGTGAATACAATCCTCTCACTTGAAACATATTCAATCATTTTTCCTATGATGAATAGTCTCCCAAAATCGTATGTATTTATATATCCATATATATTCAACCTTAGGGTTATCACCCAAAATTTTATGTAGAAACCCATCACTACACATTTCATCCATATTCGAAAGTACATAATTACTTTTAGTACTATTTAACCATAGGCACATATATGACTTAATAGTCTAAAACCTCAAATTATTCCAACCTCGTTTCAAGTATTGGAATTCCCACCTAAGGTTTAATAGTTCTAATGAACTCTAAATCTTATTACGTTCGTAATTTATTCCTTAAGTCTATACTCCTCAAGGATGCACAACATCTACTCTCGTCGGTCCTCAACCATATATATATTAACTTAGGACCTCGAGTTAGAACTCCCATCCTCACTGAGATCCCTCACTATACCTAAGGGTATCCATTTTTAATATACGTATAGGTAAAAGAGACTATCTCTATTCCATTTATAGCCATATCATGATAATTCACCTCTATCATGATAAAAACAATCCGTCAATCACTTAAGTCCCATGTTCCTTCCATTATTAAAAGAGGCATCCCATCCTCCTCAATCAATTTAACATAGGCCCGGAAGCCCCTATTTGACCTAGGGCCCTATTCCCTAGATCTAATATCATAACCCTTCATATTGAGCCCATTAAGAAAGCCCCTAAGAATAAAACTCCAAATGAAAAAGGGGTAAAAGAACTCCAAACTTTGGGCTAAAAAAAGGGGACCGGTCGACCGGTCCCAGACCCCCGGTCGACCGCGGGTCCAAAATTTTGCCTACGAAGGAATGCAATAGGCTTTTTCCCTAAGGCGCGGTCGACCGGTACCCTGGGCGCGATCGACCGGCCATACCAGTTATCTTGGTCGATTTTCCATTTTTAGCAGACCCTAAATCCTCAAACACCCAAATATCATCACCAAGCCCCCAAATATTTAACCCAATAATATTATTAACAAGAAAACCCATCCTACATCTCATCCTAACCATTTATATGTCATTAAACCACATAATAACATTAATTTCAAGATTTAAACCCAAAAATCTAGGTTTTGATATTTATACCCCAAAATCCATTTCTTTAACCCAAAAATTATGAAATGAAATACACAAATAGCTATTTAGCAAGATTAAACACTTGCCTCATATTTGTAGAGGTTGGCTCGTCCTCGATGTCGCGTTTGGGCCGAAAATCCCAAGCTTTTCTTCCTCTCTCTCTTCTTTTCTTCTTCTTTCTCTTCTTCCTTTCTATTTCTAGGGCTTTTCTCTCTTTCTCTCAAATGAGAAATGGCTTCATCCATAAGCCACTAATCCTTTTAAAACAATAAACCCAATTTAAGTGTTAATACACAATTTAAATGACTCGTTTACACCTATTCGAGTCAAACTGACTTAAAAATATTCCGGAGTCGAAATAAAACTCAATGACAGTCATTTTGCTATCTCGACCCTTCCGGGATCAATGGTACCCCCAAAATCATCATCCGGAATACTTTAAAATGCCCTCTATGTTTGGTCCTCAATTCCCAAGTTTTAAAATTCTCCACTTTAATTAAATTTTATTTTCCCAAAATTTAATTTCTCAGTTTCAAAAATCGTGGGGTGTTACAATCTTCCCCCCTTACAAAAATTTCGTCCGCGAAATTTATGACATGCATAGGACCTCAATATCATCTAGTCCTACATCAACTCTTAGGATCACTATACGGATCCTTACTAGTTCTCACGTCGAACCATATAGATTTTTAAAACGAATAACTACCCCGGGGCGCCCATACACCCCGTACTCGAGCTCTACTCGTAGAATTTTAATGAGGCTCCATCAGCCTCAAATCATAACATAACCCTCGGCATTATTATCTATAATAACATACTAAATATATAAAAGTTTGAAAATTCCCAATGGTTGAACTCTCCTCAATTCCTGACGCTAGCTGATTTCGTGCGGGGGAGGTCTCGCAAAGCGAAATCCAAACAAGGAACCCTCCCAATACACTACTGTGTAGCTAGGTTGGGGATTGAGATTAGTTGAACCAGGGTTAAGGTTTTATAAAAAGATTTTCATATTTTAGGTACTGCCCGAGGGCCTATACAACAATACGATATAATTTATATTCCGCGTCTTTCAACACGCCAAACAAACACCTTATGTTTAAAACACAAGGCCTCAACAAAACCAACACTTATAACCACTACCTAGTTCTCAAAACTAGCACTACTATGAGCTAAATTATCCGCTCAACATACACCTACTAGACTTGAACTTCTCCAGTATAAAAATTCTTCTACATCACATCAACACCTTTCCATAAACTAAGTCATTCCCTCAATGAACCAATAACCTTTACAATTTACATTCCCCCAAAATCAATAGAGCCACTCTCTACTAGCTCCTTATAGGACGTTTTACTATTCCAGAAGATATCGCATAAACACCACACTTGCCCACCCCTTCTCAAGGCCTAATTCTCCACAAAGAATTTTCTTCCTTATAAATCCTTCCTAACCATTTTGAAGGACAAAACGCGATGGTAACTGCCGAAAACTCCCTCAGTCCTACACAGCGAAACCGAGTCTCCAAATTTTCTCCCTCATCCCAGAAGGAAATACTCCTGATATTGGGACAACTACACCTTCCTCACAACGGTAAGAATCACCAACATCAGGTTTCCTAACAAAGGTTAACGGGTTTCTCAACCTAAACCTCCCAAGGACTACACTAACCTCTCCTTAGATTTTCCTTACTAAGTCCAAGGTTCACTATTCGAGAAATTTTCCTTTCTTTCTCAACTGCCGATAAATCACCTCGAACCACTACTAGAAATCTCCTCAATATCTCCACCTGAATCGAGGAAAACAAATACCCCCGATTAAAGCGTGCACAAAATATGATACGGGTATTGTACTTCTAATCCTATCCTTTCCTAGACGACAAAATCTAGGCGACGTCTGAAACGAAACAAGAACAACTGTTATCAGAACGCCAATCAAGTGAATATACTTCATAGAAGAAAACAACGCAGTGAATACAACAGTCATATTTGTAGGGTTTTATGTCAAGAACGTTAACGGAAGAATGCAGAAAACTTGCACAGATCCTAAGGACTCTAGAAACTGATGCTCTGATACCATCTGTAACAACCCCGCCTAAAATAATAACGGGTGGCCAGCCCTATACTACATTAAATCAGGAATTTCAGATGGTCCAGTCTCAACATCAACTGCCGGTACTATATAATATAGGACTAACTACCCGATATCATATAAGCGAGATGTTAAATAATTTAAAACATGCAACAACTAACAAACTAACACCATAAAACTACTAATAAATAAGAGAAAGATGCAAGAAGAACTATAAGAAATGAAATGCTAGAATAAAATGAAATAAATAACTACAATTGAATATACTACAAAGAAGTAAACCCGAAAAAGCTGTCGGGTCACAGCCAATACAATGACTGAAATGGAATGAATATAAACATGTATATAAATATCCCTTGGGTAAAAACCCGATATACAATGAATCCTACCTAGATTTTTTTTAAAAGTAGGAAGCGACTACCATCAAAGTCCCGCAATAGTTCGCACCTGTCACGGCTCCCAAGAATCTGGATAGAAGGTCATCCGGCATCCATGCGGGAGGATACCTGTAGTAATATATATATATACAAGCAGGAGAGAAAAGTAAACGGGTCAGAGCCCAAGTTGTGAAAAATATTTAGCAAGTGCGTTAACCGTGCATAATAAATATCGGTACACTATTTCATAATTAAAGTGGAATCGCACTCTCGTGGAACCCCATCTCACCTCTCATCTAAAGGCGCGCACCTATTCGCGTCCTCAATTTTATTAGTTAAATTACCCCAATTTATGAGGACAACCTAACTTATCATAGGCCTAGCCTATACCCACGAGATCTACCTTCCTATCATAACCCAAGAATCCACCCCCTCTTTAACCACAGATAAGTATTTATTTTCAATCATATGTGCCTTATTAGGCTTAGTGGATTCTCGTTTATACTTTAACCATTTATAATTTAATAAGTTACCCAATATGCATTTGGGTTGAACATATGATTTAAATTTCTAATTAATAAGCATGAAAAATTATTATTGACACAACTTCCTTCCAATTTCAACGTTGAGCTGCGTTTCGTACGTGGGGTGTCTCGCAAAGCGAAATCCAAACAAGGAACCACCCCGTTACACTACTCCATGTCATCGTCGATCCTGGAGATCCATTATGCCACACATAAATATCGACAGAACTTCTCTCTACTCTCAACAATGTACTACATTTCGTGCGTGGGGTGTCTTGTAAAACGAAATCCAAACAAGGAACCACCCCGTTACACTACTCTTTGACAATGTCGATCATAGAGGTCCATAATGCCGTACATACCATATAATACTACTACTAAATTTTAAACTACAAAATGGAAATAACTAAAAATCTCCAATAATATCCTTGGGATGATGTAACCGAAGTATTCCTTAAATGCGATACATCAACCCCCATCAATCTAGTACATCATAATCATCCACGATGTAGTCCTCAAAGTTTCCATATCCTTATATCTATAGGATATATATAAAAATATATATATATATATAGGCATTTTATTCTAACCATATATATATATATATACACACCATCATCGAGTCCCATGACCATGTATACATACCATATACGATGTACAAAGGCCATGCACAAATAAATACCCGGCTGTATATAGCGCCGATAAACTGCATCAATGCTATCATCCTCCCAGTGCCCGACTCACGTAGCAATACTGGGGCCACCATGGTGGGACTAAACGGCACCCATCTCGTGGTAAACACACGCACAGGACGTCCCGGGAAGCGGCCATAGCTCCTAACCGACAATGAGACGAAACATATCCACCACGTCTCATCCCAAAAATACATACATACATACATATATATATATATATATATATATATCATATAATAACACACGGGACGACTATGACCTGGGGAATATCCACACCCTACTTTTCTAGCCAGGATGCTCACCCTCTACGCGCGCAACTTCCCAATGATAGCATGAGCGGGGTATGCTTAACCAAATAAGTATATATATCATTCACATGCACAATATATATACATCCATATGATCCAATCATATAATTAAACATTAAACCATCATATACGGTTTAAATGTCCATACCATGTATGTCCACAACATAAATATATATCCACATTCGTATCTATATAGATATATACACATGTACTCACATATCCAAACATACAACTGATTCTCATTCATAGACATACGAGATGTAACTCGGCTATAAGTATACATAATCCTCAATATACAAGCCGTCACCACAAACTCATTTAATTTACCTCGATATGTGAATACAATCCTCTCACTTGAAACATATTCAATCATTTTTCCTATGATGAATAGTCTCCCAAAATCGTATGTATTTATATATCCATATATATTCAACCTTAGGGTTATCACCCAAAATTTTATGTAGAAACCCATCACTACACATTTCATCCATATTCGAAAGTACATAATTACTTTTAGTACTATTTAACCATAGGCACATATATGACTTAATAGTCTAAAACCTCAAATTATTCCAACCTCGTTTCAACTATTGGAATTCCCCCCTAAGGTTTAATAGTTCTAATGAACTCTAAATCTTATTACGTTCATAATTTATTCCTTAAGTCTATACTCCTCAAGGATGCACAACATCTACTCTTGTCGGTCCTCAACCATATATATATTCACTTAGGACCTCGAGTTAGAACTCCCGTCCTCACTGAGATCCCCCACTATACCTAAGGGTATCCATTTTTAATACACGTATAGGTAAAAGAGACTATCCCTATTCCATTTATAACCATATCATGATAATTCACCTCTATCATGATAAAATCAATCCGTCAATCACTTAAGTCCCATGTTCCTTCCATTATTAAAAGAGGCATCCCATCCTCCTCAATCAATTTAACATAGGGCCGCAAGCCCCTATTTGACCTAGGGCCCTATTCCCTAGATCTAATATCATAACCCTTCATATTGAGCCCATTAAGAAAGCCCCTTAGAATAAAACTCCAAATGAAAAAGGGGTAAAAGAACTCCAAACTTTGGGCTAAAAACAGGGGACCGGTCGACCGGTCCCAGACCCCCGGTCGACCGCGGGTCCAAAATTTTGCCTACGAAGGAATGCAGTAGGCTTTTCCCTAAGGCGCGGTCGACCGGTACCCTGGGCGCGGTCGACCGGCCATACCAGTTATCTTGGCCGATTTTCCATTTTCAGCAGACCCTAAATCCTCAAACACCCAAATATCATCACCAAGCCCCCAAATCTTTAATCCAATAATATTATTAACAAGAAAACCCATCCTACATCTCATCCTAACCATTTATATGTCATTAAACCACATAATAACATTGATTTCAAGATTTAAACCCAAAAATCTAGGTTTTGATATTTATACCCAAAAATCCATTTCTTTAACCCACAAATTATGAAATGAAATACACAAATAGCTATTTAGCAAGATTAAACACTTGCCTCAGATTTGTAGAGGTTGGATCGTCCTCGATGTCGCGTTTGGGCCGGAAATCCCAAGCTTTTCTTCCTCTCTCTCTTCTTTTCTTCTTCTTTCTCTTCTTCCTTTCTCTTTCTAGGGCTTTTCTCTCTTTCTCTCAAATGAGAAATGGCTTCATCCGTAAGCCACTAATCCTTTTAAAACAATAAACCCAATTTAAGTGTTAATACACAATTTAAATGACTCGTTTAGACCTATTCGAGTCAAACTGACTTAAAAATATTCCGGAGCCGAAATAAAACTCAATGACAGTCATTTTGACTGTCTCGACCCTTCCGGGATCAATGGTACCCCCAAAATCATCATCCGGAATACTTTAAAATACCCTCTATTTTTGGGCCTCAATTCCCAAGTTTTAAAATTCTCCACTTTAATTAAATTTTATTTTCCCCAAATTTAATTTCTCAGTTTCAAAAATCGTGGGGTGTTACACTTTATTTGGAATATTACTTGGGATTGAATGATGTTGTTATGTTGTGGTGGCAATTTAGGCATATGAGGGTGAGAAAAGTAAAGAAAAGAGATGTGAAAAAAGAGAAAAAGAGAAAGAAAGCAAAAGAAAACAAAAGAGAAAAATGATAAAAAGAAGAAAAGAAAAGAAAGAAAAAGTTGTATATTGTGTATATAGTTCAATAAGCTTGATTGCTCTCCAAATGATATATCTAATGCCTTGTTTGGAAGTTATTTTCCAATTTTTGAAATTTCCCGTATTTTCCCATTATCTTGAGTTTTCATTTCCGAACATTTTGAATTCGTACATACATCCCTTTCATTTCATACCCCAGTCTAGCCTACATTACAACCCTATTAAAGTCCTATGTGATCTTAAGTAGATGAAATTCAAAGGTTTAAATAGTTTCTATAATCTGTGAAAATGCATTTTGCCTCCTTTAATGAGCGGTATCTTTCATTGAGATTACAGTTCTTCATTTTATATATAGCGTTCTTCATTTTTGACATGTGTGCAGCCTAATTTCCATTTCCATTTACTGCTTATGCCCGCATGTTCCGTGTGTTAACTCCCTATTTCGGGTGAATTCACTTGATGAGTGTAATGCCCGTGAGTATTGAATATATACTTGCTTTATTTAGTATTCAATTTATTTAAGTTTTTTTCCAAATCACACTTTGCCTGTGCTTGCGCCCCTCCCACATTTTAAGGTTTCAATTCTATGAGGTGCATTCTATAATGTTAATGATTTGGACTTTTGTGTGAATGCATTCACTTTGCTAATAATGCATATGAAATCTTGTTCGCTATTGTTGGGCTTGTCGCATGTTGGTTTTGGCATATTTTGAGGAAACCATATGATGTTTGTGGGTATCATCCCTAAAAACCCTCACGACATGACACTCATCCACTAGGGTAACGTAGGGGTTTAACGACTTATTGCATATGCTAAATGCAATCGAATCGCCCGTGAAAGTGTCCTTATGCTTTTATACCATATTTTTGTACTTTTATCCTACTTTTAGTTTGCTTGTAGTTCTTATTGAATCCTATTTCATTACTAGGGACTAGCAATGTGTAAGTTAGGGGGTGATAATACGGAAATATTGCGTATTTCATCCCTCGAACCTGCGCATTTTATCCCCCTTGGGTGCCTTAATCTCTATATTTAAGCACGTTAACCAGACAACCTCAGTTTTATATCGTTAACATGCTATATGAGGTATAATTGGGCTTTTGTAGGTATTTAGGTAATAAGTATGGAGTTCGGACGCATTCCGCTCAAGTTTCATACGCAATCGCACGTTCAAGGGCAATTTAGTCATTTCATAGCTTTGGCACATGGCCCAACATTTACACGTAAGTTATATCTCTCCTTGCAAGCTTAGCGTGGCAATGAACGGTGCGCAAATCCGATCCCTAGCGAAGAAGTTACGGCACTTTTGGCGGAAGAGATTTCCAACTACACCAAAACAGAAGGCAGCTTGGATCAGAACTGCTTGATCGATCGATCGATCAAAGGGATCGATCGATCGATCCTTCAATTTTCATTCTTCAAAGAATGAAGTGGGATCATGTTTTTTCGATCGATCAAAGGGATCGATCGATCGATCCCCTGTTTCCAACTGATACCCTTTTCTTTTCTTTTTCCTTTTCTTTTATAATTTTATTCCAACTTACTATATAAACCAATTTTCTGTAATATTCAGATATAATTCTTTTTAGGTTAGTTTGGGTTAGGGTTTGGGGGGTTGAGTGCTCATCTTCTTCCTCATTTTGGTTTGACACCCATTAGGGTTAGTAAGTTGTACTTTCATCTACCCTCTCAATTAATATAGTTTGTATTTCTTTAATTCGTGCTTTGTTAATTTCTTTTACATGCTTTCATTTATTGCTTTCTAGTATGGATTTATTGCATTTATTTACCGCATTTTTAATATGCTTTCTAGGTAAATTAGTCTACGTTGTGTCGGATTGAACTCATTCCGAGTTGACATGTTGCTTTGCTTTGGTGATGGAGTTTACGGGTATATTTTGGGTGCGTTGTCCTAGTTATTGCACCTAGGATATTTGACGGGTCATATCATGTATGCTCCGTGCTTACGACCTTGCGGCATAATTTTCGGGGTATTTATTGACGCCAAAATCTTATTAGGCTTTTATGCGAATTTAGGGGTGCGACAACCCTTGATTCAATTAACTGTTGAAACGAGACGCATTCGTAATAACTCGTTGACCCATGTAACCATTTTATACTAGTTAACAAGGGTGAGGGATATTCGATGCAACCTATAGTTTTTACTGCTTTCATTAGTCTAGTTTAATTTTTCTCGCCTAGATTAATATTTGCCTTTTGTGCATCTATTCCTTTTTGTGTGTAATCATCTTTTACACTTTTATTTCTGAAGTACTAAACCAAATAATATTCTAGCAACTCGTCTCTATGGATTTCGATACCCGGACTTGGCCGCTATACTCATCCGTTGAGTGTAGTCATAAGTTTAGGTTTTTGTATAGTTCAGGTGCGCCGAATTCAAAACGACCGGCGCGTAGGTGACTCTCGCGCCGCGACGAAACCCCGTCTATCAGTTCAGTTGAGGTTTGAAGATTTCTATGCAATGGGGGTTACTATCGGCACTTGGAATATATCCCTGGGTTTCACGTGATTTAGGAACTATCACCCTGTTGAGAGTGGGTCCAACGATATGGGAATTTTTGGTTGGTTATTGATGTAGTTTTTGGATTAGAGATATAATTAAGCACGATGTTCATAATATATATATGTTGTATCGTGATGTACCTTGTTTGCGAATAATGTTTTTGACTTGAGTTATCTCTTTATATATGGACTGATTGTTGACACAATACGTGGATTATGGGTTGGTGTTTACTAGGACATCGTGTTGGTGATGAGAGATGTCATTCCATATGAAAGTGACTATGCAATTTATTGTGTATGGGTAGATTAAGTGTATATTCTTCCCTAGATATTGGATAATGGGGTCATGTGAGCTACCCCTATGTTGTTATTACATATTTGTGAGTTAGGAGAGGGTCGGGTGATTGATGGGTTTCGTAAATGCCTTTTGCATTTTGTTCGTTATTCTTGAGTGGTGGCAATGCCTTATGGTGGATTTTTATAGTGAAGGTGATGATGATAATGATTCTAACTTATGATATGGGTATGCCTCTCGGAGGTGATGTTTGAGTTCAGAGTAATTATATGTATTATATTCCAGTGATGGCATACTTTATTTGATTGCTTTGTGTGATGGTTAGCCGATGATGGATTTTTCTTAGTATATAAGGATATGTATGATGAGAAACCTCCGTGTTGTAAACGTTTTGGTTATTTTGAGAATTTTATGGCTAGTGACGACCTCGGTTACACGAAGTCGTGTATGGTCACATATGGTGATGGCATAATGAAATTGTCAGGGTGACCGGTGATAGTCAACCCTTATTGGAATTGTTAGATCTTAAGAGATTTAATAGTAGTTAAGCACTCTATTGGGTTTAAGTATGGGTAGAGGGTATCCTACCGGATGTTTGAGAAAATCATAATGTTTTTAGCATTATTGAATCGATTAATTTAAAGGGTTTGGTATCACTCTTGGATGAGGTGAGCCTTTTGTTAGAATTATCACAAGTTGAGATTCGTGTGGTTAGTCCATTGTTTCGTGTTTGGTCTTGGGCCAATTGAATCTCGATAACTGACTCGACTAGGCAATAGTGTATCAAGAGGGTTCCGTATTTGAATTTCACTTGCGTGATGTCCCACGCACGAAGCTTAGTAAGGGTCAAGCGTTGAGACGCGTTTGGGCTATAATACATTTGATTTAATACATTAGACCTTACTTGTGGGGAGATATAATGCATCGAGCATATGGATATTATATGATTTAAAGTTAGCGAGGCCAAGGAGTGTAACATCGAGGTCACTTAGGAGGGTCCGCGCCACTAGTAGAATGAGTGGGGCAATCTTAAGAAGAGTTGAGTCGCGGTTACTATGGTATTAGAGTATACCTTTACTTTAAAGTTATAACTTATATATGTGTTTGATCTTGGTATGTATGTATGTGTTACTTATGTGGTATTTGTGCATGTGTACACATGGTATAGGGTGTATGGGCACCCCATCCATGGCACACTATGGTAGGCGCATTTGAGCCTTTTTCCTTTATCTCGTGAAATAGGGGTACATTATAATTGTGTATAAGCTTATGATATTTTTTTGGGCTACGTTTTGGCATTATACTTTAGCGAATTTCTAGGATGGAATTCTTTTATTAACGGGAAGAATTTAATATCCCGTATTTTTGTGGACTATGTTTATTATTTATTAAGTGAGAAATAAATTAATAAATAGGTCTAATTTTACTTGTATGGCTTAGTAATAATAAATTGGCATAACTTAGATGACAATTAAAATTTTCATGGGGCATTATTTTTGTAACATGTGTTCGAAATAATTAATTAGTGAAATTAATTATATGACTGGGGACTATGTGTACGTCTATAATAATTAAGTGAATAATCTATTGACGCCGTGAGGTATAACCATGTGCATTTAGACTGGACTCTGGGGTGACACGAATGTCCGTTTATATGTTTTACCTCTTTAAATTGACCATAGGGGTAGGTATACCCTTAGGAGGAGATTCAGGTCAATCCGAGTTGAGCCGCTTTGGGGGCACGAAAATAGCCATTTAATAGAGGTGCGGGAATTTAAGTTTTAAGTGGGATTAAGGGTCATTAATTAACATTTATTCTAAGGAGAAACTAATCATAATAGCCATAAGGATTTGGGAGAAGCACAAAAAAGTCCAAGGATGAAAAACCATAAGGACTCAAGCTTACACCACGTGTTATACGATTTTTCAGGCAAGAATATCTTGCAATCCTCATCATAAACCTGTGATTGATTTATAATACGTGTTTCCATTTTTCAAATCTGAATATTGAAGCATGTTTAGGGATTAATTCTTTTAGGATTGAATATACAAAATATGTGTATTAATTGGAAGTAATACAAATATGTCATGCATTAAATACTTGAATGTTGATGAATAGATCATGAAATTATTGGACTAAATGTTGTAGATCTAGGATTTAATCAATGATTTAGGATGAGGATCTACTATTTCAAAGTTTCCCCATGTTAATTTAAGTTTTAGTTATGAATTAGTGATGAACAAGCCCTAAGATGATTTAATGATGAACTATATTGCAAAGTTTGGATCATTAGGTTTTGATCTTGGATATGATGTTATTATACTCATACGATTGTGTAAAAATGTTTGTAAACATGTCCCCACACTGAGATTTAAGTTCTCGTATGGTTTGGATTTTGATTTGGAGATTTGGGAACCATTAATGGAAGATATAAGGAGGGAACCTTTTTTTTTAGGCAAACCCGGTCCTTCTACCAGCTGTGAATCAATTTGGCCTTGGGGTGAATCGATTCGGCCCCTGGTTTGGACTGGGTTTGAGTTGAGGAATGGACTGTGCAGATATCCCGAGTTGATTTGAGTGTATGAAAGGTTACCCATGTGAGAGATGGTTGGCAAAATTCAAAAGTTATGTTTATTAGTGCATAAACCAAAGGACAAATTGTGTAACTCTAATTAAGGTAGAAGAAAGGTTAATACTTAAATTAATTGTACTGTTTGACATTAGGGATTGGATTTGATTGGTTATACATGCGAGAAAGCGCTATCATGTGGTCATATGTATGCATTGAGCTTTAAGACTAACGAGCTAAAGTGTTTGAGAGACTAGTTTAGGTCTTGAGAGGTTATAGGCCGTGCGAATATATATATATATATATATATATATATATATATATATATATATATATATATATATATATATATACTCATAGTTTAGTGACGAAATAAACTAGGAGTCAGATTTAATTAGGTTAAGAGTTGATAAACTTAGTAACGTAATGAATAATTTAGTGTTTAGGGATTTAGATAATTTGGGGCACACTTGGGTGTACGCGATATCCTTCTTGGGTACATATGTTTGAGATGATTTTGAGAGATAACAAACCTAATTGACATAACGATCCAACGTTTAGGGATTTGGATGTTTTGGGTATGCCTTAGTGTATGTGTTATTCTCTCTCTCTCTCTCTCTCTATATATATATATATATGTATTTTTTATTATATGAAAATACCTTTACTCATAGTGAATCTATCGATTAGGGGTTTGCGTTCGATATTAGACCGTGTACCATGTGCCAGATGAGATGTGTAAGACGTAGTCGAGGTCATTGTGTTAGATCATCTGATCAACGATCACTTCTTCATGATGAGAGAAGCAGGATGACTTGACCCATCAATATGATCTGGGTATGGGCTATTAGTGATGTTTACTGCATCATGATCTCCCTATCATTTATTTGTGTGTTTTTGCATAAGCCCGTTAGGTAATGGATTCCTATGGATTTACCGATAGAGGCACGAGATGGAAACCAAAGGTAGTGGCCTTCATGTGATGTAATAAACAATGAGAAAGAATTAATATAGTTTAATGATAAAAAATTATAATGAACTCGATTAGATGTTAAATACTTTATGCAGTTTAATTGTATTTTCCTTGTGAATGGCATTGCGAGGTTGGTACTTGGGTTATTTTCTTATACGTGTAGTTAGTTACATTCCTTTTGTAAGGTACACATTTGTTGTTCATTGCTTATGCTAGTTTGTAGATTAACTCGTTTATGTAAAAGATATTAAAAACAGAGAGAGTGTTACTTTTATGAGAGTGCGAATATATCAATAAAAATATATATGTGGGCCTTGGGGTGAAATATCGACTGGGTAATTAGTAGCGTTCTGTGTTAGTTGTTTGTTATGTGATAATACTTAATTGTTTAGAGATAGAGACTTTTAGAATCGATTATGCCTTGGGTTGGGATATACATGTAGTATTAGCACTGAGATGAGATGTGAGGTATTGAATGTTAGTGTCGAAGGGTTCAATGCTTATTGTAAATTAGTAGCATGATTTATTTTGATGTATTGGAGATATTTTTACAACTTTAGGGCGTTGACCCTGATTTATAAATGTTTATCCCCGAGTAATTATGATTGTATTTTCAGGTTAACAAGGATGAGCAATCAAATGTCACACCCCGTTAAATTCTGAAGTCGGCCGCCACTAAAACTAAGCCGTGCGTGAGTAAGTAAAATACCATTCTTAGCATGATACTGATATGACACATATAAAATTAATCCACAAGATAAATGATAATCAATCCCAAATGATAATAACCAACTATGCGATAAAAGATCCATTACCATGCTAAACTCCAAATAATACACTAATCTCCAATAGTATAAAACTAAATAAACTCCAACTGAATCCATAATGAAATATCTGAATAAAACCCATACAACTTTGGAACTGAATGGCCCAAAAAACCCATAAACTAAGTCTCAATGTAAATACGAAGGAAAGAAAACTAAACTAAACTAAACTAATACGCATAAAGTAAATGACTCCAGCTGCACATCCAATAAAGTCTCCAAATAATCCTATGTAGCTTCTCCAAACTTATTCCTGAAAAGGTTAGTCAACACACGAGGTCAGAGCCCCTAGCATGAATACATACTACTCCCCTCAAATAGGACCCTTGAATCCAGACAGTATCATTATACGCAATAGATATCACAATAGAGTATTTTAATTAAACGAGATAATTAAACGCGATAAATATAAAGCACTAACTACCCTAAAAAATTTCCATTCCAAAAAGCACAAAAATATGATTTTAAATTCCCAAGCCCCATGATGTTAATTTAATTAAATTAACCCAATTAATCATTTTCCTCAATTTTTATCTTAATTATAGCGGTCCTCCCGCCACGGGTGGTAATCCACCAGAGTTTTACACTTCCCCTTATCAAATGGACTCTGATGCGTTTAAACAGTCGACCCCGATCCATGACAAGGTTCCACACACGAAACGACATAAATCTCCCGCTGACCCATTTAAACTGTCGGTCCCTGACTCATTATGTCGCCATAAATTTTTAATACCTGTTTTTATCCTAGGCATTAATTCTCATTTTCTCAATTACACAATTTATAAATTACCCCACCCTTTTAATCGATGTGAGATCCTCAAAATATCCCTTAGTCCCATACCTAAGGGTCCCCAAGTACACATGCATTCTATCCTATATAGAGGATGAATCACCAATATAAAATACGTCCTAGTCACATGCCTAGGCTAACGAAAAGGCGATGTAACGTAAAAATCTGCCCACCCCGAAATATAAAAGGATAAAATACCAAAAAGTCCTTCAAACATTTTTTAATTCACATTTAGTCCAAGCCTTTTACTTTGTACCAAAAAGTCCCTTATTCTCTTATCTTTAAAGGTCCGCGCCAGCGGCATGGTAAAACCTTTTTAGCATGGTGAAGGACTTTTTGGTGCAAAATAAAAAGGCTTGGACTAAACGTGTATTAAAAAAAGTTCGAGGGACTATTTGGTATATGCCCCAATATAAAACCCCCACGAATTTACACTAACTAGTCCTATACATAGCAAGCATAAATTATAACTAAGGCCTACCCACTAGTCCCATACCTAGTAAGCATCCTATAATAGAGGTGAGTACCTTGTCCCCGCGATGGCAAAAGTGAATAAAACAATACAAACAATATCATCATAATCATAACACAACACTTTAATTACAAATGTCACAATTCAATTTAATTCCATTAATATTATAGTCGTCGTTTTCAACATAATTATTTCCGTTCAAAAATGTTAAATTAATTAACATGCGACATTATTCAATATGTCATAGTCGTTCTCTTTTATAAGTCATCTAAGTTTTATAAGTGTGAGCGCGTCCCAATAACCATAAAAATAATTCCGTAAAAAGTCTACATGAGAACCTACACCCTAAGAATCATAAAAACCAAAAAATCTAACCCAATGATTTCTAGGATTAAATCATATTAAAAAGTTTCATCAAAATAACCCCAAAAGTAGTGTCAACTATTGTCTAATTAAGTTGCTAATTGATTTTTATAAAAAAAACGTGATTAAGGATTTAGGCGACACTTGAAACGCACAATACTAAAGGAAATTAATTGAGTATTCATGCCTGTGATTTAAATGAAGAAGATCTTAGTTGACAGTTGGATTCTTCTCGAAAAATTAGCAAAGAGACGTTCTTGAACAATCTTGAGAAAATCCGGTTTAAAGCTTCAAAACATGGATTGAAAATAGCCCTCCAATGGAGTTAGGGTTTTGAGGGAGGTAGAAGATGTAAAAGAGGAGATTGCTTCTCTTAGGGTTTAGAAGAAAGTGTTTTTTAAAGTCCTAAACCTTCCACTTTGTTTATATACCAAAAAGAATTTATGTCCTAATCAAATACAAACTCAAAAAATTATTACAGATGTTTGGACCGCCAGAATGTCTTGAAATTTTAGTATGTTGTAGTGAACGGCGAGACCAAAGCTACTGTAAAAATTTAACTCGATCGGATGGTCAGATTTCGAAAAATATTATTTTTATCCTCCTTAGCTCAGAGCCTCACCTGATTTTTATACAAAAAAGTTATAATTTCCAAATTTTAATCCCGATTTAGAGTTCCACTTAATACCTTATTTTTATATATAAAAATCAACATATTTAATTACTAAGAATAATTAAATCCAAAATTTTATCTTTTCTCGAATTTCCCAATTAATTAATTCAATTAACTTTTAAAAACACGGGGTGTTACACACTTGCCCACTATCAAAGGAATTTCGTCCTTGAAATTAAACGAAGCATAAACATCAAATGTTAATCGCAAAACATAAAATAAGGCTCATATACGTCTACTCGTTGAATGCCATAATTGGACGCCCATACACCCAATCCTACGCGCACCTACCCCACGAACAACAAAATAATATATATCGCTATATATATACATAACTATGAAAGTAACGGCGTACCACACGCTCTCTCAAATCACCACTCGATTCTATTTTCGATAATCTTCGCAACACATAAATCCTCAAATCAAATCACATCGATGCAAGATATACCCAAAATCTAATAACTCATATTTTTAATTGGGTATTCTTAAATTAATATTGGAATATTCGAGAAAAATAAAATTTTAAATTTAATGATTTTTATTAAGTAAAATGTTGGTTATGATTTTAGAAGAATAAAATTTCAAGCGTAATTGAAATTGGATTTAAAATGGATTTTTAGTGGAGTTTTTAATATTTGACTTATGTAATTTTTATGGGGGAATTGTCGCCAGATCTGTCGGGTCGATCGATCGACCATGGGAGTCGATCGATCGACTGTGCCCCAATTGAGTCGACAGATCTATTTTTGAATAGTTTTGGTTCTTTGAAAATTCTTTCTTTTCCCCTTATTTAAAGAGGTCGTGGGTTTCCTTTTATAAACCAACTTTTATCATCTCCTTTATGCAGTAGCCTTTTATATTTCCTCTCCCTCTCTATATAAACCTAGCCCCTATTTTATTCAATGTTCAACCTTAGATTTGGAGGCTTATTTGGGGTTATCTCGTGTTGGGGCTAGAACATGATTGGATTATTTTCGCGAGAGGAACGTGATGGTACGGTCAGATTTAGAGGCTGGAATTATATGTCGATTCAAGTGATGATTTTAAATTACGAACTTACACAATATGCTCCTAAATTCTCTCGAGAGTATTCCGTTTGTTTTCTGTGTCGTTTGCACTCATAATTGAATTGTGATATTCATTGAAATCCTGAAAAATTGTTGGAATCTATTATTTGATTCATTGAGATATTTTATATTGTTGATTTGAGCATAGTGTCATGAGATTTTAATCTGGCACGAAAAATGGGCACACGCCAATAGTCCAAAATCCAGATATGACTTAAGAATGCATAGGCGTGGTGAGGTGAGGCTTGGTGACTCATTGATGTGTTGTTGATAAATTAATATTGATATAATACTTGAGTATTGCATTTGATTTTTATATGCGATTCGTATTGTTGCGATTTATTCATCGTGCTAATTATTTTTGAGCATATATTCCTGTAATATGGTGTACTTCTTTGTATTTTCTTTTAGTTTGAAGGTTAGCATGGATTGGGACACCATGGGCTATTTTGGGGAAATATTTTAGAGCATGGTTTGGAAGATTTATTTTTGATGTATAAACTAGTAGTGTAATTTTTGTTGGAGAATTTTGTATTTGAGAGAAACTTTATTGTAATCATTATTGCGAAAATAGAAATTGTGGATTTGTTGTATTTAAATTGTGGACATTTAGATGCTTTATACTTTTGTTAATGGTTTTAGTTTAGTTTTATCGTAGTAGCGCGCCGCGTGTCTTTTTCGGACGCGCATGGTGTTACAAATGGTATCAGAGCTTAGGTATATGAAAACCCTCGGATCTTGGGTTTTTGGTCTAGCATACGGGTTAGACATGTTTTCTTTGGAGATATAAATTTTTGGTGATAAGTCGTGTTAGGCATCGAGGTTAGATGAGAGGTATTTAGAGTTAATTTTTGGAGATGAGATTTATTTTTGGAGATTGTTTGCGTGGCCTGATTTTTGAGCGTTAGACTTCGTCGAATTTCAAGGGCGAAATGTCTTTGCTAGTGGGGAAGTATGTAATAACTCAAATTTTTAAATGTGTATTTTAAAATTAATATTGGAATATTCGAGAAAAATAAAATTTTGAATTTAATGATTTTTATTATATAAATATGTTGGCTACAATTTTAGAAGAATAAAACTTCAAGCGGAATTGAAATCGGATTTAAAATGGATTTTTAGTGGAGTTTTTAATATTTTCCTTATGTAATTTTTGTGGGGGAACTATCGTCAGACCTGTAGGGTTGATCGATCGACTGTGCCCAGATTTGAGTCGACAGATCTGTTTTTGAAGAGTTTTGGTTCTTTACAAATTCTTTTTTTCCCCTTTATTTAAAGAGGTCGTGGGTAGCCTTTTGTAAACCAACTTTTATCATCTCCTTTATGCTGTTGCCTTTTACAATTCCTCTCCCTCTATATACAAACCTATCCCCTATTTTATTCAATGCCCAACCTTAGATTTGGAGGCTTATTTGTGGTTATCTCATGTTGGGGCTAAAACGTGATTGGATTATTTTCGCGAGAGGAACGTGGTGGTATGATCAGATTTAGGGGATGAAATTATGTGTCGACTCATGTGATGATTTTGAAGTACGGGACTTACACAATATGCTCCTAAATTCTCTCGAGAGTATTCCGTTTATTTTCTGTGTTGTTTGCACTCATAATTGAATTGTGATATTCATTGAAATCCTGAAAAATTGTTGGAATCTATTATTTGATTCATTGAGATATATTATATTGTTGATTTGAGCATAGTGTCATGAGATTTTAATCTGGCACGAAAAATGGGCACACGCCAATAGTCCAAAATCCAGATATGACTTAAGAATGCATAGGCGCGGTGAGGTCAGACCTGGTGACTCATTGATTGAGAAATTAATATTGATATAATACTTGAGTATTGCATTTGATTTGTATATGCGATTCGTATTGTTGTGATTTATTCATCGTGCTAATTATTTTTGAGCATATAATCCTGTCATATTGTGTACTTCCCCGTATTTTCTTTTAGTTGGAAGGTTAGCATGGATTGGGACGCTACGGGATATTTTGAAGAAATATTTTATAGCATGGCTTAGAAGATTTTTTTTTATATATAAACTAGTGGTGTAATTTTAGTTGGAGAATTTTGTATTTGATAGAAACGTTGTTGTAATCATTATTGTGGAAATAGAAATTGTTGATTGGTTGTATTTAAATTGTGGAAATTTAGATGCTCTATACTTTTGTTGATGGTTTTAGTTTAGTTTTATCGTAGTAGCATGCCACGTGTCTCTTTTGGGCATGCGGGGTGTTACATCAGACTTGTAGTTATGTCGATCCAACTTGGTGTCCGTAGAATTGGAGTTGCTAGTTAGTTAAAGTTGTTCATATGTATTCAGGAGTTGTATTCTGATGGATTTCGATTGTACTCTATTTTATTCAGTTGAGAAAGTTATAATTAGAGATTTGATTTTGTGGATTCATTTATTCGATTTCAGTTACTCAGTTTAGTTATCCTTCTTGTAATGTTTTGTTAAGGTTTTATTGTGGATGGATTTTATTTATTGTTGTTTTTGGTTTATCGATGATGTTGATAATGGTACAAATTATTTTAGCGCTCCGAGTATTTTGTGTCCAGCCTGATCAATTAGGCGGGGAAAAATTGGGGCTGTTACATATTCCCAAGGCTATAATCTTTTGAATGTTTATTTAAATCGTTTAAGTTCGTTATTCGCTCACTATTCCCCAATTACATTTATTTAGAGTCATTTTTAATATGGTTTACATTGAGTTAGAAGTTTTTTTCATTAATTCTATTTTGTTTGGATGGTTGTTGAGTCTGATTCTTTTTGGTTATAGTTAGAGCAAAAAAAATAGTGGAGTAATTATAGATGTATACTAGGTGAGTTATTTATTTTAAAAGTGTCCATCAAGAATCTAAACTGAGTACTATTCGTGGCATTGTAATATTGAGGTTGAGGATTATATTTGATTTTTAATGACAAAATATAAAGAAACTATTACAGGGTGAATAAAAATATATTCGATTCCTCACAATGAGCTAATAAAAGGTGAAGTAAATAATCTTGAAGAGATAATAGAAAGAAACTCCAAACTCTTAAAAAATTACCATTAGAAGAAGGATAAGTCCTTGAAGATACACAAGCCAATGAAGAGTAACATTTACACACAAACAAAGGAATATCTACAATTTATGCATGGAATCCAGGAATGTGGAACTGTAAATAAGTTATCATTGGTGCTATATTCTACCTTACAATAGCTATTAAAATAAAGGCAATTGGTGATATCAATCCACACTCCAAAGATGAATGTAGATATTGCTATGATTTGCCAAAATAGAAATATATAATTCAAGTTGAATTTGATTCGCTTGAAAAAATGAGAAGTTTTTGGTCCTGTACTCCAGACACTTAAAGATGTAAATCCTATAAATAAGAAATGAGTGTTTGCAAGGAAACATAATAAGAAAGATGAGTTTATTAAATATAAATATCGATTTGTTGCTTAAGATTTAAAAAAAATATAATTGGGATTCGTTATGAAGAAACCTACTCATATGTAATGGATACAATTACATATAGATGTTTAATTAGTTTTCCATTCTTAAAAGATGATACATGCATATAATGGATGTGGTCAAAACATATCAATATGAAATAGTAGATGCAAAAATTTATATAAATATCTTAAAGGATTTTTATTTTTAGAAGGAAACCACGTTGTATGTAATCAATTTATCTTAAGTCATCATTATATGGATTGAAGAAATCTATACTTGGTGAAAGAATGGTATGTCAATAACCCCATATGTCTTTATGTATACACCAAATATCATTTTCTTATCATTCTAGTATATGTCGGTGATATAATTTTATTAGTACTCTAGAGGAACTTACAAAAGGTGCAGAAGATACATAAAAAGAACTGAAATGAAAGCTCTCAGGAAAAAAATACTGTCTTGTCTTGCTTATATCGTACATAACATAACTCAAGTCCTTATCCATCAAACAAGATATACAAAAAAGTCTCAAGTGCTTTAAAATGGATAAATGTCCTCCACTTAGTTCTCTAATGTTTGTTTGGTCTCTTATCACAAAAAAGGATCCACTTCATCCTAAAGAAGATGATGAAATGATTCTTGGTCTTAAAGCACCATATCTCCCTGTTATTGGTGTCTTTTTATATTTAACACATTGTACTATAATTGATATTAAATTTTTAATTAATTTATTAGAATGGTTTAGTTCAAAACTAACTCAACGACAATGTAATGACATTAATAACCTTATGTGATTCCTTTATGAACCAATTAATACGTGTTTATTCTATTATAAGGAATCATAGAAACACCTCAATTGAAAGCATACACAGATGATGGATATCTTTCTCATTCTCATAAAGAACATCCACATACAATGAAAATGTAATGTATCCCCCCAACACACACACACACACACACATACATACATACATACATACATACATACATACATACATATATATATATATATAATTTGGCTATTCACTTGTCAAAACGTCGAGCCATTCATAAATGAATCCCAAAGCTTAATTCTAATGTAGATGTCATAGGTGAGTAACTTGAATCCTATTTATTACTTTTCAACTTTATTTGGTATTAACGGTTTAGCACATCTATCGAATATTCTAACTCGACATACTTTGATATCATTTTGTGGTTATGAAATGACATTGTTGCTTTACGCACACTTTCACGCTTTCCAAAACTATTTGTGTTTTGAAGTAATTGCGAAAAATATTTTTAGATGTAAAGTTTTTAAACTTTGTTGGGCTTGTGTTTAAAACCTTGCGTAGTTATTATTTGGTCCCTCTGTGCAAAATCATGCACACAACACCAAAACACCACCGCGTGCACGATTTTAAGTGGTATGATGAAGATTGGATATAAGTGGCATGAATCAGATTGACACGTGGCTCATAGGCCCATGAAATCTATTTCGTACGCATGAAGCCAACCCAACATCGTGTGCACCAGGGGTAGTATTTTTTAAATCGATTATAAATGCAAGTACTTGACTTCAAAATTTAAAATCTAATAGAGTGAGAGCTATATAAGTTTTTGTTCGCAGTAGATTTAAGAGGTTTTTCATACACTCTCTGTAATTACTCATTGATCTTCACAATTGAGAGCGTTTCCTAGAACTATACTTGATCTATAAATTTATGATGTATTTTACATGAGTGCTTCTCAAATCAACTAAAACAAAGATCAATTCAATTAGCAAATAAATTTCATTCCATACTTTAAATAGAAAGCTAATTTGAAGGAGAGTTGAGAAATTCATTGAAGTAGTTATTCAAGGTATAATGATCAGAGGAAAATTTACTTCCTCTCAACTTTGATGGAGATTGTAGCTCGATTTTTGACAAATGAGGGAAAGTTAAGGACTCTCTTAAATATAAAATAAAGTTTATGGTTTTATTATTATAGGAGGTTTTGATAAATCACATGATTTTGAGGAATTTGATGTTTCTTCCGCGTCTAATATCGACCATGATATGATCCACTCAACTACCTCCTTTGATTATAGTGTGGATGCGGGAGATGACTGCAAGGACATATACAATTAACTTTTATAAATATCCATTAAACTTTGGAAACACAACAAAAAATATCTACTATGCCAGACTACCATTAGAATTGAAGGGCTATGGTGAGTTGTAACAACCCGTCCTTTTTGGAGACGATTAAATTCCATAATTAATTATAAATTGGAATTTGGGGAATTTTCCTAAATAGTAATTTTTGGGATTTTCGAAGGATGTTGTGATTATTTTTGGAACTATATAGGTGGAAATATTTTAATTATATGTCGTCGTGGAGAAAAACGACACGAGGTAAGATTTTTAATTGGAAAACCCGCATTTATTTATTTTGGGTTGGAATAGTGATTTGCGGTCAAGTACCTCGGATGGGAATTTCGACTGCGCCGTGAGTCTCGGAATGTCCGAGATAGTCGTAAAAGAGTGTCCGATTGTCGAAAATGAGTTTCGGGTAATTTTAGAGGTAAAAGTAACTCGTAATTGGGTAAACGAGTCGTTTTTGGGTTTTAAAGGGTTAAAACCCTTTTCTCTATATATAAAGAGGAAGAGAGGAATAAAGAAAGAAAGAAAGAAAAGAGAGAGAAGAGAGAGAGGAAGAAGAAAAGAGGAGGAGAAATGGAAACTCCGGCCAAACTCCGCCGGATTCGACTCGAGGTCGTCGGATTTCATCCTCCAGGCAAGTGTTTACTTGCTTTATTTACTTTTGTGCATTAATCTCATATCACATTTGGTATAAATATGATTTTAGGGTTAGAACCCTTAAAATAAATTGGGTAAAAGTTGATTATGAGTTTACATATTGATGTAGTGTAAACTCCTAATGATATTTAGTGTTAAAACCATGTTAATGGAGTATAAAAATGGGTTGAAATGTTAAGTTGGGGTTTTTATGGTTTTAGGGTTTAAAACTAAGAGAAATGATTTAATACCCCAAAATAATTGATGTGTTAGTTGTAAAACATAGATTATATGTTTGTTGAGTTGTTGGATAAGGTTAGAAACAACAAAAATGGAGAAAAATGGAGTTTGGGTGTTTGGGGAAGAAAATGAATAGTGAACCCGTAGCCTTTGGGGTCATTTTCGGCCAAGAAGATAAATGATTTAGCTCTTGGCTAAAACACGAAAGTTGTAGATCTTTTCGATACGGTCGCGTGGGCGCCGACCGCGTATTTTTATGATTTTTCTACGATTTGATATGATTTTTACAAGATGACAGCTCCGGGTTGAAATCATCAACTCGGAAATCAAATCGGGAATTGGAAAATTTACGGCTAGAATTAATGTCGTAGATGTTCGGGATAATTTTTGGGGCAGTTTAGAAACCCCGAAAATGAATTTGGGTTGTTGGTTAAGGGAATTAAGGAATTAAAGTTTTGGGAGACCTGGTGTGACCGGTCGACCGCGCCCCTATGGCCGGTCGACCGCGTCAAGGAGAAAGAGCTTACTGCTTTGTTTCGTAGGCTTATTTGCAACCCGCGGTCGACCGGGGGTCTAGGACCGGTCGACCGGTGCCCTGTTTTCAGCCCAAGATTTTGGAGATTATGATTATTTCTCCTTTTTGAGTTTTATGTTTAAGGGCCTTCCAAATTAGAAATTATGGAGGGTTATGCCCTAAAGGACTTGAGGAATTGGGAGTTTATATATGTGTATATTCGCTTAGAGTGAATTAGTATAATTGGAGATATCCAAATATATCCGTAGATGGGATTTAAGTATGTATTATTTGTTAAAGTAAGAAAATACTTTGGGTCTAGTATCATGCTTATATGAATGCATGATTGTGATTCCTGGAGGGAATCTTTGGGATTATTGGTCATCGCTAGATGATATAGGCCATTATGTCCGTTTATATATTCTAGGAGGACTATATGGTATATATATATACTATGTGATTATGTATATATATGATGTGATATAAATGATTTTGAAAATATAAAAATGAATATTTTCAAAATGGAATGAGAAATGTTTTTCATAATTAATAAATTATGGAATGTATACACACCTCCCTAAATCTCTATCATAAGGGAAGTCGCGCGCGTTGTGGTGAAGCCTTCCTGGCTGTTGAGCAGGTTGGATATAGTCCCTAGGCCATATGGGCATTTTTATTACTGCGCTGGTTAGGGGATTCCGGGTGTGGTCCTGACTTTCCCGCAGGCAATATGGCCGCTTCCCAACGTTGTTAGGTTCCCAGGTTGTCTTGGAGGCCCTGGAAGATGATAGCCATTTAGGGGCGCGTCCAGTGGGGATACCCGGAGGGACGGTCTTAGATTTATTAAAGCAATTCATGATAATGGATTGGCTTTAATTTACATTTCCTGAATATAAAAAGGGAAATGGGATAAAGGTTTAGCTTCGGTAACACTCCCGGATGGAAGAAGGGATGTGGAAGCATAATTTGATCAAAGCATTTTCATGATAATGGAAATGGCTTTGGGTACATTTCCTGAATATAAAAAGGGAAATGGGATGACATAAAGGAAAAGCATTTTTATGATAATAAAACTGGCTTTTAAAAGTATAAGATTTGTTAAAGCAATTCATGATAATGAATTGGCTTTTATATTTACATTTCCTGAGTATAAAAAGGGAAATGGGAAGTTTTGAGAAAATGAATAGTATTAATAAATACTTGTATATAAATCCTCAGTCCGGGAGATAGATCCGGATGTATATTGTAATATGAATATGTATATATGGATAAATCGAGTGCCGAGGGTCTAATGGATCCCGACAATCGACCTTGCGGTATAGTAGTGTATCGGGGGGGGGGGGGGGGGGTTCTTTGTTTGGATTTCGCTTTGCGAGACACCCCACGCATGAATATGGCATTGTGTTGAGACTGGGGAGAAGTCTAATCCTTAGTGCTCTAATATTATAAATGTTTATGGTATATATATATTTATATATATCTTTCTGTACTTAGGGACTGGCGGATCTCAATGATCGACCTTGCCGCATAGTAGTGTATCGGGGGGGTTCCTTGTTTGGATTTCGCTTCGCGAGACACCCCACGCACGAACATGGCATAGCGTCGAGATTAGAGTGAAGTTTAGCCCTTAGTACATCTGTTGGACTATCTAGGGTAGATAGTGGTTGGGTATTAGACTAGTTAGCAGGGTAGCTTAACTAGGACGTTTAGAGGGATGCTCTAGGAGTGCACTGCTAGAGGAGAGGTGAGGGGTATCTCATGGGAGTGCGATACCAATTTAAATATGAGATACAACTATTTTTCTAAAAATAAAGCATTTATGCACTTGCAAAATATTTTCAAAACATTCGGGCTCTGACCCGTTTGTCTACTCTCCTTTCTTTCTCTATACTATATATACATAGGTGTCCAGACACAGGGACGCCTGGATGGATTTTCTTTCGAGTCAAACGTCTGCTGCAGCAGCTGTGGATGCTTGCAGGTTATCGATAGACGTTTCTTTCCTTGTACTCTAGATAGGAGATATTGTATAAACATTCGAGCCAATGGCTCAATTGCATTTATTTATTCTTTCAGTACAGCATTCGATATGGTTGTATATTTGGACCGAGTGTTCGGTTATTTTAGTTCCTTTCATTTTCATTTAAGTTCATTACGCATTTAATTGTGAATGTTTGAATTTATTCGTTAAAAAGAGTAGTTAAGTAAAAGTTTTAACGACCACCTAATAGGATATTAGTAATTAAATGGATTTTCGACAGTGATGCTAAGGATGATCCATATGTGACTCCTGTTTTAATTTAATATTGGAGTGATCGCCCGGTATCTTATTAGGCGGGTTGTTACATGAGTAAGATTGTTTTGAGAAATATGGATGCGCAATAAGTGGCCTTTACAAAACCTCTTTATTTTTAAGGAAGTAATAATGACTTTCTTTATTGTAAAATTGGGTACATGGAGAAAGCTTTATAAAAGAGTGAAGATTTTAATATTGCATCGAGTAATAATGTTATACTAATTGGGAATTAATGTCTACGTATATTTTGAATCTAGTTTTGATGGGGAGATATCAATTTGACTTAATGGGGAGATCTCAATTTAACTTGATTGGGAGATCTCAAAATATTGAGAAGAAGATCATGGAGCCCACACAATCGTCAAAAGTTAGAAGAAGGTTAGGCTATAGATATTTAGAGGCTTCTATTTCTAAATTTTCTCTAATTAGACCCATTCACTTCTAATATAATCCAACTCCAATTGTCTTTTAAACTTGTCCGTATACACTCATGTTTACACCTCAAATATTCTATCATCCTAACCTTCCAATGACCACAATTCGAGTGCATAGAAATGTGGTGGACAATTCTTAGAACCTCCATATATTAAAGGATCCATAATGTAAATCTAAACAATACAAATAACTCAAGATCTCAAGGAAAAATAGATTAATCCTGAAATCTGAAAATTCATTAAGACACACAAAACTTGATTATTTACTCTAGCATGTGAGTACTACAAAGATCAAACCTCTTTGATACCAATTTAAATATTTAGTGGATGTATGTGTGAAAACACCTCTAAAATGTCCTAGAGGTGGGTGGATAGTTCTCAATACAATTGAAGGTAATTTCGACTTATTCAAATACCTAGAAATCATGGTTTTCAAAACATTCTTAAAATTAATTTTGGGCCCTATATTTGTAATTGAACATGTGTAGAGAAGTTTTTAATTCGTAAAAATACTTTTGAATTTCTCAATTTTGAATGTGCACACACAAGGAGAAAATAACCTAATTAAAGTCAATTAACTTGTTGATATCCATTAGAGAGTCCAATTTCTCAACCAATTATCAATCAAGCGTAAATCTAGGTGACTCTGTATGTGATTTTATCTAAGTTAATAATTCAAACCATCAACTAACCACACAACAATAAATCTATGAGAAAACCCCTATCTTAGGGAAAAATCTCGAATGGACGCTCCCTCTCATTAAACTTGTAAAGATAATTTTACACAATGCAAGAGGATAACTCTTACCTAATATCCTGAAAAAATAGTAGCCTTTTGAAAATGGGTCATCATCACTCGAGGTGTCTTGATAATCATTCTTTCCACTTCCTTGACTCGATTCGAACAAACATTACTTAGCCATAATGCCTTTACTATCACAATTGAAACATGTGATAGTGCCTCTTAGAAATTCAAACTTCATTTCAAAACTTTATTAACCTCTTTCAAACCTATGTGAGTTATTCTTGGGATTGCCTTTGGTTTGATAATGTTTTACTGAAGACTTGGAAAATTTCTTAGTAAAGAGAGCCTTATCTTCGCCAAGATTAAGGAAACAACTTTAATAGTCCTTGTGAGAATTATTGTTAAAATCTTATTTTGGTGGAATCTCTATAGAGGTAGTTTAATTTTCCTTATAGGTTTGAAGTAATCCCATAAAATCATCCAAGTGCAAATGGGTGTTGAATGACTTTAACTTCTAATGGAATCAAACTTACATTTAAAACTTGCGGGAAAAGAACAAAAAATATTTTCATATTTTTTTTGGTTTATGATATTATTTCCTAAGGTAAAATCCGAGTTAAATATTTCATGTAACACCCCAAGACTTTTGAGACAGAGAAATTAAATTTTGGGAAAATAAAATTTAATTAAATTGGAGAATTCTAAAATTTGGGAATTTAAGTCCAAAAATAGAGGACATTTTAAAGTATTCCGGATGATGATTTTGAGGGTACCATTGATCCCGGAAGGGTCGAGATAGTCAAAATGACTGTCATTGGGTCTTATTTTGGCTCCGGAATGTTTTTTAAGTTATTTTAACTCGAATTGGAGTAAACGAGTCATTTTAAGTGTGTATTAACATTTAAAAATTGGGCTTATTATTTTAAGGGATTTAAGGCTTACAGATGAAGCCTTCTCATTTGAGAGAAAGAGAGAAAAAGCCCTAGAGGGAGAAAGAAGAGAGAAAGAAGAAGAAAGAAAAGGAGAGAGGGAGAAAATTTTGGAGATTTCCGGCCAAATCGCGACATCGAGGACGATCCAACCTCTACAAATCTGAGGCAAGTGTTTAATCTTGCTAAATAGCTATTTGTGTATTTCATTTCAAAATTGTGGGTTAAAGAAATGGATTTTTGGGTATTAATATCAAAACCTAGATTTTTAGGTTTAATCTTGAAATCAATGTTTATATATGGATTTAATGGCATAGAAATGGTTGGGATCAACTTTGGGTTGATTAATGGGCTTAAAATCATGATTTGATGAAGGTTTGGGGGTTAGAATGAAAAATGTAGGGTTTAAAATTCGTGGGTTTTGATGAAGAAGAAGACCCCTTCAAAATTTGCAGGCCCGAATCGATTCGCCCCCTTAAGCGAATCGATTCGCCCCCTTAAGCGAATCGATTCGGTATAGGGAAATTGGCAGGTCTGCATTGACCGAATCGATTCGGACCCAAGCCGAATCGATTCGGCCTGTGGCAGAAGCCCAGGTCTTTGGACCCGAATCGATTCGCCTTGAAGGCTGAATCGATTCGCTAGGCCGAATCGATTCGGAATAGGGCCGAATCGATTCGGAAACAGGGTATTTTGAGGTGTTTTCTCCATAGTGATTCCAAACCCCTTTTTGGTTGGATTTATTGATTTGGGGCCTTCTCTTATGATGTAAGAGATATGTTCTTGGAGACATATAAGGAGTTTCTCACATATTAGAATTTTGGGGACTCCTTAGGGTAATTTGGGAGAAATGTATCCATGTATGTATTTGGAGTTGTGTATAGAGATTTTGGGGAAACCTTTTGGGATTGAGGATCCTAATTGTATATTAAAGTAAGTATAGATGTGATGTGAGGCTAAGAACTCTTAGAGAGAATTGTGAGGATATGTTGTGAAATTCTAGGCCAACCTTTATGTCAAATCCTTATAAGGATAGGATATTATTAAGATATGATTTGGGGCAAAATGGAAGAGTGTAGTTGCATACCCTTAGTAATGATACAATTTAAGAAATAAATCCGAGAGATCTTAGACTGGGGGATTCACAAAAGTGATTGAACCGTAGTCGAAATCGAGAGCAATGGGATTATTTGATGAAGTTAAGAATGAGCTTGAGGCTTATAGACTATTAGTTATATGTATGCCGATAGTCGAAATCATTACTAGATTTATAATGTAAATCTCGGGTTACAAATGGAATGTGTAGTGATGGTTTCCTACACAAAATTTTGGGTGATAACCCTAATGTTGAATATATATGTATAGATATATACATATGGCTTTGGGAGACTATTCATCATAGGAAAGACGATTGAATATGTTTCAAGAGAGGGATTGTATACACATATCAAGGTAAATGATATGAGTTTGTGGTGATGGCTTGTATATTTAGGATTTATGTATACTTATAGCGGGGTTTGTATATCTTATATATATGAATGAGAACTAGTTTATATATAGATATGGATATGAGAATATGTGTAAATATATATATATCTGTATGCATATAAATGTATGGATATATTTATGTTGTGAACATACATGGTATGGATATTTAAACCGGATATGATGGTTTATTATTTGATCATATGATTGGATCATATTGATGTATATATATTATGCATGTGAATGGTATATATACTATTTGGTTAAGCATACCCCGCTCATGATATCATTGGGAAGTTGCGCGCGTAGAGGGTGAGCATCCTGGCTAGAAAAGCAGGGTGTGGATATTCCCCAGGTCATAGTCGTCCCGTGTGTTATTATGTGATTTACGTTGTGGCATTTTTGGGATGAGACGTGGTGGGTATGTTTCGTCTCATTGCCGGTTTGGAGCTATGACCGCTTCCCGGGACGTCGTGTGCGTGAGTTTACCACGAGATGGGTGTCGTGTAGTCCCACCATGGTGGCCCCAGTATTGCTACGTGAGCCGGGCACTAGGAAGATGATAGCATTGATGCAGTTTTATCGGTGATATATATAGCCGGGTGGATTATGTGCATGTCCATTGTACATCAGATATGATGCGTACACTTGGTCATGGGTATTGATGATTGGTATATGTATATATATGGTGAGCATAAAATACCTATATATATTTATATATCCTATAGATGAAAGGATATAGAATTTTGGTAAAGTGCATCTTGAATGATTATGGTGTACTAGATTGATGGGGGTTGATGTATCGCATTTAAGGAATATTTCGGTTACATCATCCCAAGGATATGATTGGAGAGGTTAGATGTAGTAGTAGTATTATATTGTATATATGACATTATGGATCTCTAGGATCGACATTGTCCAGGAGTAGTGTAACGGGGTGGTTCCTTGTTTGGATTTCGCTTTGCGAGACTCCCCACGCACGAAATGTAGTACATTGTTGAGAGTAGAGAGAAGTTCTGTCGATATTTATGTGTGGCATAATGGATCTCCAGGATCGACGTTGACATGGAGTAGTGTAACGGGGTGGTTCCTTGTTTGGATTTCGCTTTGCGAGACACCCCACGCACGAAATGCAGCGCAGCGTTGAAATTGGAGGGAAGTTGTGTCAATAATGATTGTTCATGTTTATTAATTAGAAATTTAAATTAGATGTTTCAACCCCGTTTCATATTGGGTAATCTACTAAATTTTAATTGTTTAAAGTATAAACCGGAATCCATTAAGCCTAATAAGGCACATATGATTGAAAATAAATGTTTAATTGTGTTTAGAAAAGGGGGTGGATTATTGGGGTAAGTTAGGAAGGCATTTCTCGTGGGTATAGGCTAGGCCTATGATAAGTTAGGTTGTCCTAATAAAATGGGGGTAATTTAACTAAAACTTGAGGACGCGATTAGGTGCGCGCCTTTAGATGAGAGGTGAGTTGGGGCTCCACGAGAGTGCGATCCCATTTTAATTATGAAATAAGTGCACCGGTATTTATTATGCACGGTTAACACACTTGCTAAATATTTTTCACAATCGGGCTCTGACCCGTTTTCTTTTCTCTCCTACCTGTATATATATATATATATATTATTACAGGTATCCTACCGCATGGATGCTGGATGACCTTCTATCCTGAGTCTTGGGAGCCGTGACAGGTGCGGACTGTTGCGGGATGTATCTGGTAGTCGCTTCCTACTTTTAAAATTCTAGGTAGGATTCATGTTGTATGTCGGGTTTGTACCCAAGGGATATTTTTAGATGTTTATACTTATTCCATTCCAGTTATTGTATTAGTTGTGACCCGACAGCTTATTCGGGTCTACTTTCGTACATTCAGTTGTAGTTATTTATTTTGTTTTATTATATCATTTTGTTTATCATAGTTCTTTCTTGCATCCTTCTCTTATTTATTAGTCATTTTGTAGTGTGGGTTGTGTTATGTTGCATGTTTTACTTTATTTAACATCTCGCTTATATGATATCGGGTAGTTAGTCCTATGTTATATAGTACCGGCAGTTGATGTTGAGACTGGACCATCTGAAATTCCTGATTTAATATAGTATAGGGCTGGCCACCCGTTATTATTTTAAGCGGGGTGTTACATTTCACTAAGTTGAGCATAAAATTGAACTAAAGTTTCATCCTCCTTCATGATAAGGAGTTAGAAATGGTTGTCAATTGTGAAAGTTTGGCACATTTCACGACATAGGTTCCTTCGTCAATTATCTTCAAAATATTCCATGAATATTTATACATTTTGAAATAAAAAATACGTCCTCATTCACTCTCACCATCGAATCCAAATATTACATTGAGCCCCTTTGTGTTCCACCTAATTTCCTTTTTATCATTCTCATCCCATGTCTCTCTTTTCGTTTTAACTTGGAAATTATCTACAATAGGGACGATCCACTTACAACCCATTTTGCACACTATTCTAAATCCTATATGTTAAATCATATTTAAAATTTGGTTGTTCATTTACTTATTTAGTCATTTACATTGCTGATAACAAGATTCCTTAATATTTTTAATACATATATATATTTTCAGTACATATAAATATTTGTTAAACTAAATTGCTTGTTTTTAAATTTCTTATTTTCATAAATACAATTATCCTTAAGAAACCTTTATCACATAATCAATCATAAAAAGGTTGCAATTCATCTTGTAATTTTTATGAAGAACTTACATGCATAAACCTTCATTATGAAATTTCAAGACACGTGGAGAACTCTAGTATGATTTTGAGGTAGTTGAAATACAATTCATACATGTATATACCTTTATTATAAAAATCTAGGTACCATGGCATTTAAATAGGTTTCTCTCTTGGTGTTAATTTTAGTACATATATATTAGTCTTGCAGCCTACTGTTGGCTTCGATTAATTATTTTAATTCAATTCCTCAACAATACATTCCTTTTAAATATGATTTTCTCCACTAAATGTTAGACGGAGACTATTGTGAGGATCCTCCCCTTCTTGAATACCCCATGCTATGCATAATATAACTCTTTAAAGGACTTCTTCCCTTTCTTTTATATATATATATATATATATATATATTTGGTCATTTTCTTTCAAACACTACATTTATATATATATCTTATATATACCAACTGTTTTACAACTAGTCTTGCATTTGGGATGTAGTTTTAAGAAGGTGGTGCTTTGATGCCCCTCTTTTTTTTATTCAGTTGTGGACCCCTAAGCCGTATAAGGCTAAACTTCAAATAGAAGTTTTTATGCTCAGGACGAAACCTATTAGAACAGCGTGTGAGAATTTTTTTTATTACATGCATGGGTATAGCTGTTAGAAATAATTTTATCTTTAAAAAATCAAAGCCACTATTGTTTGTTATTGGCATTTAATATTTTTTGAACCTATCGAGACCGTCTCTGCTTAAAACAACCACCCACGATAAAAGACAATAATGTATTAATATATATTTCTATAGATATATATATAATTTTTTTATGGCCATACCTACATATGAATAATATATTATACAATATGAAATCATAATTTATTACTTGCACTAATTCTCGATCAAATGCATTCACAGCTGGACTTACACGCGAATTTTTTGGCATGCATGCATACCACTCATGCGTGCAATATTATATGTATCAATACTAATCCCTTTTGCTTTGAAAAGATATATGTGAAAATTCCTTTGTGTAGAATTAGTCATTCTAGAGTAGACAACCACCTTCTTCTTCTCTAACGAACATATTTTTCTCCCAGGCCTACAAATAGAGAAGAAGAAGAGAAAACAGACATACACTTCTGAGATTTACAAAAAGAAAAATGCATTCAACAACTCACTCAACAACTGCAAGAAGAAAAACGAGACACTAAGTATTTTTTTTACGTCTTTTTGAAAGAAAGACACAGTTAGATTTAAAGTTGTATTATTATTGAGTTGTCATCCTGCAAAAAATTACTACACACATCGGAATATTGTTGAAGCTCGACTATAACCTTCTAGTTATAATTTGTAGTTCGTATCAATTACACAATTTGTAGGCGGTAATTTGATCCCACCCTCAACGGATCACAATAATGGAACTCAAGAAGATATGGTCAACTTGAAGAGAGGACGTAGGCTCACCATTTTTTAGCCAAACCACTATCAGTCTTGTGCATTCCCTTATTTCTTATTTTATTGTTCTTATCTTTCAGTCATTTTATTTATTCAAAATTTATAATAATTTTCTAAAAATATATTATTATTTAATTTTGTAATTAAATAATTTTTCAGAATAAGATTAATTTATTTTAAAAGAAATTAAATTTTTTATAAAAAGCCAATTCACTCCCTCTTGGGTATTTTTTGGATAACAATTAGTATCAGGGCAAGGGCTCTATTTTTATTTTCTGATTTAATAATCTAAGATCTAAAGATTATGACAAACTTTTCTAACCCTACCATTGGTGAAGGACAATCCATAAATAGGCCTCCTTTATTTTTTGAAAATAATTATAATTATTAAAAAAACAAATGACTTTTCTATTTTATTCAGTCAAATGACTTTGAAGAGTGGAGGGTCATCTTAAATAGACCTAATATTCCTATGAAAACTATTAAAAATAATTACGTTCTCAAAGAAAAAAGTGAAGGAAATAATTAGATATTAAAAAGCTTCAAGTTAATGCTGAAGTTATGGACACTTTACATTGCGCCTTAGATGTAAATGAATATACTAGAATTTGTTGTTGTGAATTGACAAAAGAAATTTGGGATAGATTAGAAATCACCCATGAAGGAACTAGCCAAGTTGAAAAGGTTAAGATTAGTATGCTTGTTTGGAGTTATAATTTATTTAGAATGGAACCGGATGAATCCATTACGGATATGTTTACTAGATTTATTAATATTATTAATGGTTTAAAGTCTCTTGGAAAATTTTAAACTAACAATGAAAATGTGAGCAAAATTATTATGTCACTTCCAAAAAAGTGGCTTTACAATATCAAAGAAGCTATTAGAGAAAGACCTATAAGTCTTAATGAGCTTCAAAATTCATTTATTACTCATGAAATAGAGTTGAAAGAATTTAAAGAGAAAGAGTAACGCAAAGCAAATAAAACTCTTGATTTTAAATCTTCAAATATAGATGATGAAATTAATGATGAAAAAGAAGATGAGGACGATAATATTGATCTTTTGACAAAAAATGTTAAAAAAATCCTTGCTAAAAGAAAAGGAACATATGGAGGAAAAATGAAGAGGTTATGTAACACCCTAACCCAAATTTACGGGTTACTCATGGTCAACCCGATCTGATCCGAGCGTTAGGTGTGAAGTGCAATAGAACAACCTATGTAATATTGCTTGTCCAGTTTTATTTAATTAACATCTCACTTGTTTAGCATGCGATTCCAATTTAAATAAAACTAAGTGAGGTACCCCTGGGAAGCGTCTTCGCAATCCAAGCATACAGGGCTACTAACGTAAAATAAAAAGAGAATACTTATCCGTGCAACGCTCTCAAAATACGAAACTACACGCAACCTGCCGTAACAAAGACGGGGGAATGAGATGAATACCCAGTGAAAAAAATACAATAATGTAGTATAGAATCAAATGGAAGAAATGAGACCCTAACACGTTATATCTAAGTGCACATGCAACTACCTTATATATATATATATATATATATATATATATATATATGCATATACATACTTTAATGCGTGAAACCATTTTTTTCCAAAAATATTATTTATCCTGATTAATTCACCTCAATCTTATAAAAGAACTCCCTTTTTACTTGACTTGATATTTATCTCTTGATTTAACACACTCGGTTAAATACTTTAAACAAATACCCTTTGTTTATGAAAAAATTATTTCTTTTACAGAAGTTGCCCCTTTATTCAAACCAATCCAAGTTAGTGTTTTTTTTTTATTGAAAATCACCTTTCAACACATGCAAGCACCGTGTTAGAAAATACCTATTTTTCCTCTTCAACCTTTCATAAACACACTCTTATGTTAATTATGGGTTAAACCTCTTTAGGTTACTTAACTACCCATTAGTCACTTCACTTTACCCTTTCCTTTACTTCATGGACAATTATCAATTTTCTTACATTACTTGTCCACTTTATCTTTTAACCGGAATAATTATTAATTCATTCAAGTTAGGTCACCTTTTCACATATCCACCATACATTCCATTTCTTTATATGTTCTATTTTTATTATCTTTTCTCGGACTCTTCCAATATTCACATACCGCTCCACACCGTTGGCTATGCTTCCATATGCTCTAGCCAGTGATTTTGGGTCTTCACCCGAGGGTTCTAGGCCCTCCTTAATTATTTTCGGTGTAATCCGAGTCCTTATTAATGTGTTTTAACATTTTACAAATCTCCACATTATTTCACTTTTCATTTTTCCAATCAAAGACAAAACTCGGGATTTCACCCCAACTTGTTTTATACTTTAAAATCATCCTTTCTTGTCCTTTTACTCTTGCATTAATTTTATCCCAAAATCATGTTCATTTAGGACCATTTTGTGTAACACCCTTTTTCAAAATTTTTATATCATAAAAATGTTCCACATTACGTAAAATTATCATTTTACCCATTTATTTCCAAACTTGTCTTTTCCTCCAATTTCACAAGTGTTATTTTCCAAAATATTATTAAGTTACCCAGACTAACTTCTTAAGTACTTTTAAATTAATAACACTTATTTAAAACTTTGAAGTATCATATTTTTCAAGTTGTAAATCTGTTTATCTCATTACTTTCTTTTAGAAAAAATCATTGAACATATTATAACACCCCATGATTTTGAGACTGAGAAATTAAATTTTTGGGAAAATAAAATTTAATTAAATTGGAGAATTCTAAAATTTGGAGTTTAAGTCCAAAAATAGAGGACATTTTAAAGTATTTCGGATGATGATTTTGAGGGTACCATTAATCCCGTAAGGGTCGAGATAGTTAAAATGACTGTCATTGGGTTTTATTTCAGCTCCGAAATATTTTTAAGTTAGTTTGACTCGAATTGGTGTAAACGAGTCATTTAAATTGTGTATTAACATTTAAATTTGGGTTTAATGTTTTAAGGTTTAAGAGGCTTATGGGACAAGCCTTCTCATTTAGAGAAAGATAGAAATAGAAAGAAGAGAGAAAGAAGGGGAAAAGAGGAGAGAAAGAAGAAGAAAAGAAAAGAGGGAGGGAGAAAAGCTTGGAGATTTCCGGCCCAATCGCGACATCGAGGACGATCCAACCTCTACAAATTCGAGGCAAGTGTTTAATCTTGCTAAATAGGTCATTTGTGTATTTAATTTCATAATTTTTGGGGTTAAGAAATGGTTTTTGGGTATAAGCATCAAGACCTAATTTTTGGTTTAAATCTTGAAATTGAAGTTTATAATTGGGTTTAAGGGATTTGAATTGAGGAGATTAGATATAGAATGGGTTTTGATGTTCAGAAACATATTGGGGGTGAAGATTGATGGTTGGGAAATAAATTATGGGAGTTTTGGAAAATTTTAGGTTTATAGAAAAATAGCCATTTTCGTGGCTTTTTGAACTGGCCGAATCGATTCGCCCCTAGCGAATCGATTAGCCAGGTTGCAGAAGCCACAGGTCTTTAGGGCCGAATAAATTCGCCCCTAGCGAATCAATTCGGTAGTTAGCAGACTCTCAGGTCCCTTGGACAGAATTGATTCGGAGGGGCCGAATCGATTCGCCGTTGGGCCGAATCGATTCGCCGCTGGGACGAATCGATTTGGAAACAGGGCATTTTGAGGTATTTTTCTCCATAGTGATTTCAAACCCTTTTTGGTTGGGTTTATTGATTTGGGGCTTTCTCTTAGGAAATAATAGATATATTTTGGAGACTTATAGGGGGTATCTCACTTAGTATGATAGTGGGGACTTCTTGGAAGAATTGGAGAAGATTATATCCATGTATGTTGTGAAATTTCTAGGCCGACATTTATATCGACTCCTCATAAGGATAGGATAATATTAAAATATAATTTGGGGCCATATGGAAGAGAGTGTCTCATACCCTTAGAAATGATAAAATTTAAGAAATATATTCGAGAGATCTTAGACTAGGGGCTTCACAAAAGTGATTGAACCGTAGTCGTAACCGAGAGCGGTGGGATTATATTACCAACTAGAGTAGGATGTGAAAAATCTAGTTGGAATAGATGTTGTTTATCGGTGTGTGATTTACATCGGGTAAAATTCCCTAAGTAATGGGATTATTTGATGAAAATAAGATTGAGCTTGGGGCTTATAGACTATTAGTTAGGAGTATACCAATAGTCGAAATTATTACTAGATTCTTATAATGTACTCTCGGATATAGATGGTGTGTGTAGTGATGGGTTTCCTACACAAAATCTTGGGTGATAACCCTAATGTTGGATATATACGTATAAATATATACATATGATTTTGGGAGACTATTCATCATAGAAAAAAAATGATTGAATATGTTTCAAGTGAGGGATTGTATTCACATATCGAGGTAAATGATTTGAGTTTGTGGTGACGACTTGTATATTGAGGATTATATATACTTATAGCCGAGTTTATATATCTTATACATATGAATGAGAATTAGTTTGTATATATATAGGTATAACGATGTGTGAATATATGTACATATATCTGTATGAATATGAATATATGGATATATTTATGTTGTGGACATACATGGTATGGATATTTAAACAGTATATGATGGTTTAATATTTGATCATATGATGGGATCATATGGATGTATGTATATTGTGCATGAGAACGATATACATACTTATGTGGTTAAGCATTCCCCACTCATGCTATCATTGGGAAGTTTCCGTGCAGAGGGTGAGCATCCTGGCATATAGTGCATGGTGTGGATATTCCCCAGGTCATAGTCGTCCCGTGTGTTATTAGATGATATATATTTTGGGATGATCCGTGGTGGGTATGTTTCATCTCATCGCCAGTTGGAGCTATGCCCGCTTCCCGGGACGTCGTGTGTGTGAATTACCACGAGATGGGTGTCATTGAGCCCCACCATGGTGGTCCCCAGTTGCTACGTGAGCCAGGCACTGAGGAGATAATAGCATTGATGCAGTTTTATCGGCGATATATATAGCCGGGTGGATTATGTGCATGTCCATTGTACATCAGATATGATATGTACACTTGGTCATGGGTATGGATGATTGGTATATATATATGGTTAGAATAAAATGCCTATATATATATATATATATATATATATATATATATTTATATATCCTATAGATAAAAGGATATAGAATCTTTGTGGAGTACATCTTCGATGATTATGGTGTACTAGATTGATGGGGGTTGATGTATCGCATTTAAGGAATATTTCGGTTACATCATCCCAAGGATATTATTGGAGATTTAGTAGTAGTGGTATCATTATATGGTATGTATGGCATTATGGATCTCTAGGATCGACATTGTCAAGGAGTAGTGTAACTAGGTGGTTCCTTGTTTGGATTTCACTTTGCGAGACACCCCACGTATGAAACGTAGTGCAGTGTTGAGATTGGAGAAAAGTTATGCCAATTATGGTATGTATGGCATTATGGATCTCTAGGATCGACATTATCAAGGAGTAGTGTAACGGGGTGGACCCTTGTTTGGATTTCTCTTTGCGAGACACCCCACGCACGAAACGTAGTACATTGTTGAGATTAGAGAGAAGTTATGTCGATATTTATGTGTGGAATAATGGATCTCCAGGATCGACGTTGACCAGGAGTAGTGTAACGGGGTGGTTCCTTGTTTGGATTTCGCTTTGCGAGACACCCCACGCATGAAACGTAGCGCAACGCTGTGACTGGAGAGAAGTTTTGTCAATAATAATTTGTATGCATGTTAATTAGAAAGTAAATCTTATGATTCAACCCAAATATAAATGGGTAACGTATTTAGAATTATAATTAATTAAATTATAAACCAGAATCCATTAAGCCTATTATGGCGTACTTGTTTGTAAACATAATCTAGTATGATTAGAAAATGGGTGGATTCTTGGGTTAAGATAGGAAGAAAATTCTCGTGGGTATAGGCTGGGCCTATGATAAGTTAGGTTGCCCTTATAAATGGGGGTAATTTAACTAAAACTTGAGGACGCGAATAGGTGTGCGCCGTTAGATGAGGGGTGAGTTGGAAATACACGAGAGTGCGAACCCACTTTTAATTGTGAAATAAGTGTAGCGATATTTATTATGCATGGTTAACACACTTGCTAAATATTTTTCACAACTCGGGCTCTGACCCATTTACTTTTCTCTCCTTCCTGTATATATATATATATATATTACTACAGGTGTCCTACCGCATGGATGTCGGATGACCTTCTATCCAGAGTCTTGAAAGCCATGATAGGTGCGGACTGTTGCGGGATGTATCTTGTTGTCGCTTCCTACTTCTTTAAAAATCTAGGTAGGATTCATGTTGTATATCGGGTTTATACCCAAGGGATATTTTATATACATGTTTATATTTTTTCCATTCCAGTTATTGTATTGGCTGTGACCCGACAGCTTATTCGGGTCTACTTTTTGTAGTATATTCTGTTGTAGTTATTTATTTCATTTTATTATAGCATTTCATTTCTCATAGTTCTTTCATGCATCTTTCTTTCCTTTATTAGTAGTGTTAGTTTGTTGTCTGTTTCATTTTTATTTAATTTTAACATCTCGCTTGTATGATACCGCGTAGTTAGTTCTATATTATATTGTACCGACAGTTGATGTTGAGACTGGACCGCTGACATTCCTGATTTAATGTAGTATAGGGCTGGCCACCAGTTATTATTTTAAGCGGGGTGTTACAGATGGTATGAGAGCATTAGGTTCTAGAGTCCTTAGGATCTGTGCGAGTTTTTTGCATTCTTTCGTTAACGTTCTTGACATAAAGCCCTACAATTAGGACTGTTGTGTTCACTACGTTGTTTTCTTCTGTGAAGTATATTCACTTAATTGGCGTTCTGATAACAGTTGCTCTTGTTTCGTTTCAGACGTCGCCTAGATTTTGTCGTCTAGTAAAGGATAGGATTAGAAGTACTATACCCATAGCATATTTTGGGTACGCTTTAATTGGGGGTATTTCTTTTCCCCGATTACGAAGGAGATATTGAGGAGATTTTTAGCAGTGGTTCGAGGTGATTTATCGGCAGTTGAGTAAGAAAGGAAAATTTACTCGAATGGCGAACCTTGGACTTAGTAAAGTAAGTCTGAGGAGAGGTTAGTGTAGCCTTTGGGAGGTTTAGGTTGAGAAACCCGTCAACCTTTGTTAGGAAACCTGATGTTGGTGATTCTTACCGAGGTGAGGTAGGTGAAGTTGTCCCAATACCAGGAGTATTGCGTTCTGGGAAGAGGGAGAGAATTTGGAGACTCAGTTTCATTGTGTAGGACTGAGGGAGTTTTCGATAGTCGCAATAGCGTTGTCCTTAAAAATGGTTCGGAAGGATTTATGAGGAAGGTATTTCTTTGAGGAGAATTAGGCCTTAGGGAGGAGTGAGCAAGTGTGGTCTTTATGCGACATTTTTTTTGGAATAGTAAAACGTCTTATAATGAGCTAGTAGAGAGTGACTCTATTGATTTTGGGAATGTAAATTGTTAAGGTTATTGGTTCATTGAGGGAAGAACTTAGTTTATGGAAAGGCGTTGATGTGATGTAGAGGAATTTCATAACTGAGAGGTTCAGAGTTTAGTAGATTTATATTGAGCGGATAATTTCGCTCCTAGTTGTGCTAGTTTTGAGAACTAGGTAGTGGTTAGGAGTGTTGTATTTGTTGAGACCTTGTGTTTTAAACATAACTTGTTTGTTTGTCATGTCGAAAGACGCGGAATTTATTTATATTATATTATTGTATAGGCTCTCAGGCAATATCTAAAATATGAAAAATCTTTTTATAAAACCTTAGCCCTGGTTCAACTAATCTCAATCCCCGACCTAGCTATGAAGTAGTGTATTGAGAGGGTTCTTTGCTTGGATTTCGCTTGCGAGACCTCCCCCGCACGAAGGTGGCCAGCGTTAGGAATTGAGAAGAGTTCCACCATTGGGAATTTTCAAACATCTATATATTTAATATATTGTTATAGATAATATTGCTGATGGTTATGTTACAATTTGAGGCTAATGGAGCCTGATTATACTCCTACGAGTGGAAACTCGGGTACAGGGTGTATGGGCGCCCTGGGTAGCTAGTTGATTTTTTAAAATCTATATAGTTCGACGTGTGAACTAGTAAGGATCGGTATAGTGATCCTAAGAGTTGATGTTAGGACTAGATGATATTGAGGTCCTATGTGTATTTTAAATTTCGTGGACGAAATTTTTGTAAGGGGGGAAGATTGTAACACCCCATGATTTTGAGACCGAGATATTAAATTTTTGGGAAAATAAAATTTAATTAAATTGGAGAATTCTAAAATTTGGAGTTTAAGTCCAAAAATAGAGGACGTTTTAAAGTATTCTGGATGATGATTTTGAGGGTACCATTGATCCCGGAAGGGTCGAGATAGTTAAAATGACTGTCATTGGGTTTTATTTCGGCTCCGGAATATTTTTAAGTCAGTTTGACTCGAATTGGTGTAACCGAGTCATTTAAATTGTGTATTAACATTTAAATTTGGGTTTAATGTTTTAAGGTTTAAGAGGCTTATAGGACAAGCCTTCTCATTTAGAGAAATAGAAAGAAAAGAGAAAGAAGAGGAAAAGAGGAGAGAAAGAAGAAGAAAAGAAAAGAGAGAGGGAGAAAAGCTTGGAGATTTTCGGCCCAATCGCGACATCGAGGACGATCCAACCTCTACAAATCCGAGGCAAGTGTTTAATCTTGCAAAATAGGTCATTTGTGTATTTAATTTCATAATTTGTAGGTTTAAGAAATGGTTTTTGGGTATAAGCATCAAAACCTAATTTTTGGTTTAAATCTTGAAATTGAAGTTTATAATTGGGTTTAAGGGATTTGAATTAAGGATATTAGATATAAAAATGGGTTTTGATGTTCGGAAACATGTTGGGGTGAAGATTGATGGTTGGGAAATAAATTATGGGAGTTTTGGAAAATTTTAGGTTTATAGAAAAATAGCCATTTTGTGGCTTTTTGAACTGGCCGAATCGATTCGCCCCTAGCGAATCAATTCGCCAGGTTGCAGAAGCCACAGGTCTTTAGGGACGAATCGATTCTCCCCTAGCCAATCGATTTGGTAGGTAGCAGACTCTCAGGTCCCTTGGACCGAATCGATTCGGAGGGGCCGAATCGATTCGGAAACAGGGCATTTTGAGGTATTTTTCTCCATAGTGATTTCAAACCCTTTTTGGTTGGGTTTATTGATTTGGGGCTTTCTCTTAGGAAGTAATAGATATATTTTGGAGACTTTTAGGGGGGTATCTCACTTAGTATGATAGTGGGGACTTCTTGTAAGAATTGGAGAAGATTATATCCATGTATGTTGTGAAATTTCTAGGCCGACATTTATATCGACTCCTCATAAGGATAGGATAATATTAAAATATAATTTGGGGCCATATGGAAGAGAGTGTCTCATACCCTTAGAAATGATAAAATTTAAGAAATATATCCGAGAGATCTTAGACTAGGGGCTTCACAAAAGTGATTGAACCGTAGTCGGAACCGAGAGCGGGGGGATTATATTACCAACTAGAGTAGGATGTGAAAAATCTAGTTGGAATAGATGTTGTTTATCGGTGTGTTATTTACATCGGGCAAAATTCCCTAAGTAATGGTATTATTTGATGAAAATAAGATTGAGCTTGGGGCTTATAGACTATTAGTTAGGAGTATACCAATAGTCGAAATTATTACTAGATTCTTATAATGTACTCTCGGATATAGATGGTGTTTGTAGTGATGGGTTTCCTACACAAAATCTTGGGTGATAACCCTAATGTTGGATATATATATGTATAAATATATACATATGATTTTGGGAGACTATTCATCATAGAAAAAAAAATGATTGAATATGTTTCAAGTGAGGGATTGCATTCACATATCGAGGTAAATTATTTGAGTTTGTGGTGACGGCTTGTATATTGAGGATTATGTATACTTATAGCCGAGTTTATATATCTTATACATATGAACGAGAATTAGTTTGTATATATATAGGTATAACGATGTCTGAATATATGTACATATATTTGTATGAATATGAATATATGGATATATTTATGTTGTGGACATACATGGTATGGATATTTAAACCGTATATGATGGTTTAATATTTGATCATATGATGGGATCATATGGATGTATGTATATTGTGCATGTGAACGATATACATACTTATGTGGTTAAGCATACCCCGCTCATGCTATCATTGGGAAGTTTTTGCGCAGAGGGTGGGCATCTTGGCTTATAGAGCAGGGTGTGGATATTCCCCATGTCATAGTCGTCCCGTGTGTTATTATATGATATATATTTTGGGATGAGCCGTGGTGGGTATGTTTCGTCTCATCGCCAGTTGGAGCTATGACCGCTTCCCAGGATGTCGTGTGTGTGAGTTACCACGAGATGGGTGTCGTTGAGCCCCACCATGGTGGTCCCCAGTTGCTACGTGAGCTGGGAACTGGGAAGATGATAACATTGATGCATTTTTATCGGCGATATATATAGCCGGGTGGATTATGTCCATGTCCATTGTACATTAGATATGATATGTACACTTGGTCATGGGTATGGATGATTGGTATATATATATATATATTGTTAGAATAAAATGCCTATATATATATTTATATATCCTATAGATGAAAGGATATATAATCTTTGTGGAGTACATCTTGGATGATTATGGTGTACTAGATTAATGGGGGTTGATGTATCGCATTTAAGGAATATTTCGGTTACATCATCCCAAGGATATTATTGGATATTTAGTAGTAGTGGTAGCATTATATGGTATGTATGGCATTATGTATCTCTAGGATCGACATTGTCAAGGAGTAGTGTAACGGGGTGGTTCCTTGTTTGGATTTTGCTTTGCGAGACACCCCACACATGAAACGTATTGCAGTGTTGAGATTGGAGAAAAGTTCTGCCAATTATGGTATGTATGGCATTATGGATCCCTAGGATCGACATTGTCAAGGAGTAGTGTAACGGGGTGGTTCCTTGTTTGGATTTCGCTTTGCGAGACACCCCACGCATGAAACGTAGTACATTGTTGAGATTAGAGAGAAGTTCTGTCGATATTTATGTGTGGCATAATGGATCTCCAGGATCGACGTTGACAAGGAGTAGTGTAACGGGGTGGTTCCATGTTTGGATTTTTCTTTGCGAGACACCCCATGCATGAAACGTAGCGCAATGCTATGATTGGAGAGAAGTTTTGTCAATCATAATTTGTATGCATGTTAATTAGAAAGTAAATCTTATGATTCAACCTAAATATAAATGGGTAACGTATTAAGAATTATAATTAATTAAATTATAAACCAGAATCCATTAAGCCTATTATGGCGTACTTGTTTGTAAACATAATCTACTATGATTAGAAAAGGGGTGGATTCTTGGGTTAAGATAGGAAGGAAATTCTCGTGGGTTTAGGCTGGGCCTATGATAAGTTAGGTTGTCCTTATAAATGGGGGTAATTTAACTAAAACTTGAGGACACGAATAGGTGCGCACCGTTAGATGAGGGGTGAGTTGGGAATCCACGAGAGTGCGAACCCACTTTTAATTATGAAATAAGTGCACCGATATTTATTATGCACGGTTAACACACTTGCAAAATATTTTTCACAACTCTAGCTCTGACCCGTTTACTTTTCTCTCCTGCCTTTATATATATATTACTACAGGTGTCCTACCGCATGGATGCCGGATGACCTTCTATCCAGAGTCTTGGGAGCCGTGACATGTGCGGACTGTTGCGGGATGTATCTTGTAGTCGTTTCCTACTTCTTTAAAAATCTAGGTAGGATTCATGTTGTATATCGGGTTTATACCCAGGGGATATTTTATATACATGTTTATATTTATTCCATTCCAGTTATTGTATTGGCTGTGACCCGACAGCTTATTCGGGTCTACTTTTTGTAGTATATTCTGTTGTAGTTATTTATTTCATTTTATTCTAGAATTTCATTTCTCATAGTTCTTTCATGCATCTTTCTTTCCTTTGTTAGTAGTGTTAGTTTGTTGTCTGTTGCATTTTTATTTAATTTTAACATCTCGCTTGTATGATACCGCGTAGTTAGTTCTATATTATATTGTACCGACAGTTGATGTTGAGACTGGACCATCTGAAATTCCTGATTTAATGTAGTATAGGGTTGGCCACCCGTTATTATTTTAAGAGGGGTGTTACACATATAAAGATTAGTTTATAAGAAAAAAAATACCATTTTCTTTATTAATACATGTAGTCTTGAAATCATATATTTATCACATTTACAACACCTTTTCGCACACTTTAAGGATCAAATTTTTATTTTCTTTCTTTCAAGTTAGCACTCATTAAAACCCCATTAAACTTGTTTATGTGCTTATCATAAAAATACTACAAGTCTACATGCATGGAAAGAAGGATTTTAAGTCTAAAAATCCAAGAAAATGAGCTTAACTCAGGATTTATTTAAGAAATCCCACAATACTTGAAAAAATATACTTTTCAAGACTAAGGGACATTTTTATTCTTCAAAGCTTAAACAAATGTCCAACTTTATTAAATCTTTATTTTTTTGTATGAAACTTTAGAGCATAGTTCACACAGTATCTTTAAGAAGATAAATATTATTTTCAAAATATTTTATTCTATAAAATGTTTAACATCAAGCTTCTTGAAACACTTCATTTATTCAATATTCTTGAAATTCCTTTTTAATCCATTTAAATAAAATCATAAGAAATGGCATTTTTAAACCATATATTCATCCTACTCTTACAAACTCAACTATAAGAACAATACATGGAAAAATAGAGTTATAAGCTAAGAGTAGAGTTTTCCCACATCAAATGGAGGTCCAAAAATGGTAGGTTGAAGGCAGAAGAAGATGGCAGCCCCCACCTCCTAAGGTGGCCTCAAGTAATTTTCCTAGATCCGCAAGCATGCTCCATGAAAACTTCCAAGTAAAATCCACTTCAAACTCCATTAATCTTTTATTATTCTTCCTCAAAATCCCCAACAATAAATCCCAAATTCGTAACTCTACTCAACAATGGAGGAAATGGGTGTATAAGACTCATATATGGTGGAATACTTGTAAAATATGGTGGCATAATGTGTAGATATGGTGGTGTAGGGTGGTTTGTGATGGTGGGATAGGGGAAGCTCCCAAGAGCTAGAGAGAGAGAGAAAAAAAAAACACTGATGAGTTTTGGTTGGGGGAAGAACCTCCACACCTCTATCCTCTTATCACTCAAATAAACCCAAAAAACTCACTTAAAAATAAAGCACAAACACTCAATCCCAATTTTGGTCATTTGGGTTCACTAGGAGGCGACATGTCATCTATCTAACGGTCCAAAATGTGACAACACACAAGGGCAAATTGATTTAAACAATTTTTGAACAGGTCGTCGAAATGAGAATGGGACTTCATTCAAACGAGATTAGGATATCGTTCGATATTTCATTGAACGACCTTCTAACGACGTAGGGAAACCTTATATAGGGACATCTCGTTAGATTCTCGTTAGAACCTAACTCAGAACGACATTAGATTTTCGTTTGAACCAACCTGATGCTCGTCCAAACGATCTTGGAAACTCATTCAAACGATCTTCAATATTGTTTGAACCTCATAAATTTCCTACAAATACCAATTCTTGCCAACAACTTCCAATAATTACCAATAAGGCCAAAGAATAATCGAATAGAGATAAAATCCCAATATTAATGATCCAAATTTCAAGGGTTTCGTATAATTACAATTTTCATGGGAAAAATAATAAAATATTAGGCACGGGTATTATTGGGTACCTTTGAGAAAATACAATAAGGGGAAACCTTTTTCCAAATCAGAGTCAATGTGCTACAACTCCAACGAAATTAGTCGCATGAGACTAAACTGTTCAAAGTCAAAATACAATAATATAGACATAATGGAAAGAAGAGATAGAATATATAAGACCCAAGGAAAGAAGTCTATGAAGGATACTACATGGAGTGACTCTGATTGTAGCAACTCCGAAAATGAATCAAGTGATGACAAGATGGATAACTTTTGTCTCATGGCAAAAGAGGAAGTGGTACACTTTAACTACGATTGTTTTAGCAATGTTTTTCAGGATTTAGTAAATTATTATGATGAATTACAAAATGAATTTGATGAATTATATTATAATTTTATTGAATTTAAAAAGAAATCTACCACACTTAAAAAGATTCATTCATCTTTTACAGTACAATGTGATTCTTTTTCAAAAGACATTGATGGATTAAAATTAACAAACGATTCCTTGAAAGATGAAATTAAAACTTTGAAAAAGGAAAAAACTACTTGCATTTTCAATTCGCTTGAATCTGAAATTTTTGAATAAAAAAGAAAAGTTAAAGAATTGTCACACATGTTAGAAAATTTTTCGAATGAGAGAGATAACTTAGATAGACTTTTGGGTAATTAAAGAAGGATGTTTGATAGAGCCGGAATAGGATATAGCCCTAAGACAAATGAGAATATTTTTTACAATTATAAAAATTCTATCATGCTAATTCTCTTTGTTCTTATTGTGGTAAACATAGCCAGTTCTCAGAATTTTGCCACTGTAGAAAAATGAGATTTAACAAAGTATCCTTGCTTGCTAAAGGAACCACTATATACGCTAACCCTAACGGGCCCAACACCTTTTGGGTACTAAAAGATTTTTTTTTTAAATATGATGTGTAGGTATGCTTAAGATCTTTCTCATATAAGTCAAAGTGGTTCCTTAATAGTGTTTGTTCAAGATATATGATCGGAGATAAAAGTAAATTCCCAAATCTTAGTGCCAAAGATGGTAGAAATGTCACATTTAGGGACACCTCCAAAGGAAAGATCATTGGAGTAGGAAACATTGGTATGCAACATTCCCCTTGCATTGATAGTGTTTTATTAGTTGATGGGTTGAAGCATAATTTAATTAGAATTTGTCAACAATGTGATAAAGGATATGATGTTATGTTTAAATCGAATCATTGCCTTGTTAAGAATACTAAAGATGATAGTGTACTACTTGTTGCATCTAGACCTGACAATGTGTACACTCTTAATTTTGATGATTTATGTAATATCCCGCCCTAATATTTCATTTAAATTATGTATAAATTACAATGAAGGGGAGTTTGATGATAATTGTTGAAAAACTTGTGGGTAAAAATTAGAATTTAGAGGGTTCGAACAAAAGTAGGATCGTTCCAATGAGATTTAAATCTCGTTAGAAGCAGGGGATCAAATGAGCTTCGAACGAGATCCCACTGTGTAATAATTTAGGGTCGTTTGAAGGACGTTAGAAGCCATGGATTGAATGAGACTCCATTCTCATTCGAATGAGGGCCTTCGAATTTTATTAATCAGATTGCCCTTGTGTTTTGTCACATTCTGGACCCTTGATTTGATGAGCTATCGAGCTCTGGTGCGCCCAGATTGGAAAAAATGGGAATTTTATGCGTTGGAGGGTTTTTATAAGGGTTTGTTTAGCTCATTTGGTCTTAATTTCAAGTTATATGAAGGATAAAGGGTGTGTGTCTTCCTCTAGTTTGAGTGTTCTTTCACCTCTCTCCACCACAAGCTACCATACCACCGCCACCCTCCACCTTATATCCCCATATTTGTGATGTATCCCACCATATTTGAGACATACATACCCATTTTCACCATGAATGAGGAGAGATATGAATTTGTTAAGCTTTGTTGGGGGTTTTAGAAGATGGAGAAGGAAACTTCCATGGAGTTTGAAGATATTTTTGTGAGATTTTTTCTTGGAAGCTTGAACGGAGAACATATGGAGTATTAATGGAGGATGCATTTGGTAACCCCTTGAGGGCACCTTTGGAGGTGGGGGTTACTACCGCTATTTGAAGTTTTGAGGTGGATAAATCTATCCTTAGTGCTTAAGACTCTATTTGCATTACTAGTAGTCTTATTGTTGGATTACACGAGTAAAATGCACACAAATAAATAATGGTTTCTAGTAGATTAATAATAAACATTTTAATGAAATAAAATATCGAGAAAATATCATATGGTTGAGAATGAATGAAGAATGCATATTTTAAAGTTTCTTGAAATAAAGAGTGGGATTTTATGAAAATGGTGTATTTTCTAGGAATTTGATGTTAAACATTTTATGAAGTAAAATGTATGGAAATGATGTTGATTTTGCTAAAATATTTGATAAAATAAGGTTCCAAAGTTTCTTGCAAAAATGAAGATTTTATGAAAGATGGACATTTGTTGAGTTTAAAGAAATAAAACGTCATTTAAGTCTTGAAATGCATTTTTGCAAAGTGTTATGAATTCCTAGAATAAAAAGTATCTTTAACCCATTTAATAGGATTTTAGGGTTTAAAATCCATCTCTTCATGCATATAAACTTGTAGTATTTTGATAATGGACATAAAAATAAGTTTAAAGAAGGTTTTGTTGGGTTCAATCACGAAATAAGAAAAATAAAAATTCTAGTCTCCAAAGTGTGTGAAAAAGGAATTATAACTGTGATAAGTGTAAGGTTATAAAACTATAACTGTTAATAAAAAATAGTATTTTTCTTATAAAGTAGTCTTATGTGTTTAATGACTCTTGGAAATAAAAATGTTAAAATAATGATGTTTCTAATTGAGAAGAATATTACTCCAAAAGGTTAAAAGGGTGTTAAGATGTTGAGAACACTTAAAAAGTTAGTGTGAGTAACTTAATGGTGTTTTGAAAAATTAAGACTTGTGAAAATGGAGTAAAAGATGAGTTTGGATATAAAGGGTTAAAATGATAATTTGACTTAGAGTGGAACATTTTTTGAATGTTACACATGATAGTTCTAATGAACATAATTTTTGGATAAAATCAAAGCTAAAGTGTAAAAGACATGAAATGATGATTTTCAAAGTGTAACATAAGTTGGGGTGAAACCCCCGGCTTTGACTTCAGCTGGATAAAAGGAAAAGTGAAATAATGTGGACGTTTGTAAAATGTTAAAACACATTAAAAAGAAACTCGGATGACACCGAAAAAATTAAAGAGGGCCGGGAGCCCTAGGGTGAAAGACCCAAAACACTGGCCAGAGCATGTGGTGGCATCGCCGGTGGTGTGAAGTTTGTTAAAGTAAGCGGTTATCGAAAGATTTCGAGATAAAGATAAAGGAATAAGAAACATGTCAAGAAATGGGTTTTGTGATGAGACCGTGTTAAGACAACCTAACTTGAATGAATTAATAAATGTTCCAGTAAAGGTTAAAATGGATAAGTAAATGTGAAATTGATTAATGTCCATAAGGTAAAGAAAAAGGTAAAGTAAGTGGCTAAATGGGTGGTTAAGCATCCTAAGTGGTTCAACTCATAATTAACACAAGGGTCTGTGGTGAAAGGTTTTCAAAGACTATATAATTACTTTCTAACACGGTGTTCGCATTTGTTGAAAGGATGATTTTCAATGAAAATACTAATGTGGATTGGTTAAAATGAAAAGGGTAATTTGGTAAAAAAATGGCTTCCGGTCAAATCAAATATAATTATTTCAAGTATTTAACTGTGCGTGCTAAATAAAAGGGATAAATGTAAAAAATGAGAAAATAAAGTCTTTTACAAATTAAGGTGAATTAATTGGGATAAATAAGGTTTTTGGAAGTAAAACTGTTTCACGCATTAAGTATGTTTATGTGTATGTTTATATATGTATACAAGGTAGTTGCATATGCACGCAGGCATAATGTGTTAAAGTCTTCTTTCTGTCTTTGATTCTATACTGTATATGTATATTTTTGCTCAGTATTCAGCTCATACCCTCATTTTGTTATGGAAGGTTGGGTGAGGTTCCGTATTTTGAGAGTGTTATACAAGTAAGTACTCTCTTTTATTTTACTTTAGTATCTCTATATGCTTGGACTCCGGGGTGCTCCCCACGGGTCCCTCGCGTAGTTTGATTTGAAATTGGAATCGCATACTAAGCAAGTGAAACGTTAACTAAAATAAAACCAGATTAGAATAATTATATAGGTTGTTCATTGCACTTCATACCTAACGTTCGGGCCGGACCATGTCGGTGCGTTAAAAATGGTATCAGAGTTCTAGGTTCAAGGTTCCTTTTTGAGAATAACGTGATGAGGTTGGCAGTGGATCTTTCGACATCGATGTTGGTTTGGGCCCGTCACGGTTTAGTTCGTGTCTTCAGCAGTGAAGTCAAAGAGTTAGCATGAAGGGTTAATTCATTATCGAGTGGCAGGCGATCGAGTTAGTTGTCATTAATTTCTTTCGCATTTTTAATTTAGATGTGCTAGTAGATTGCGAGTGCCGGTGCAAGCCAATAGTGGCGACATCGCAGGTTTTTGTGTGGGGTGATGTGTGTCAATCCATAGTGACACGAAAAGCCAATTGAGGTGTAGAGAATGATGAATGATGTCTATTGAGTTAGAAATATGACTCATGATAAGTCAATCATGGAGATTAGGTAGCTAGTGTGTCATACCTAGACAGTGTTGATTGGTGATAAAAATACGTTAAAATTCTGTGAATAGGTACTTCAGGTAGTTAGTACCAATGATGTGGTTAGGTGAATTCGACCCTTGGGGTGGTATCACGTCGTAAGGCAATTGATGATACAGTGGGCATGATAAACTGTGTTGGTCAACACTTGGGAAGTGTACTCGATCTAGGTAGGTAAGATAGTATTATTACAAGTAAGTGCCCGGTGATTCTTGATTGAAAGTTGTACCTCATAGGGTATAATGAGAGTTACGGGAAAATTACAATAAGTATATTACATATGTGACAATGATGGTGGAGGAGACTTGGGAGTGAACTCTAGGTAATGTTCTATGATGGGATTTAGAAAATATAATGTGATTTCAAGGAATAGTATCTTTGGTGATGTCGGTGATGCGGATCTAGAGGTTTATACGTTATAGGCAATATCCTGCATACTGCCATAATTCTTAGTAACGTTAGTTATGGTTTGGTACGTGGCTTATGGTCATAAAAATTTGGATGAAATATAAGATCATTATTTAAGTGTAGAGGCTCAGTGTATCCATCGAAGTGATGGCTAAGTGCGAGGTAATCTTAGTGTGGGTGTGGTTTAAGGGTATACTAGAGTGTCCGTAGGACTAATTGTGTGTGGCGTCATTGGGGATATAAATCGACTATTGTGATGCCTTGAAGTGTTTGATGGTTAGGGTGCACCATGTGTAGAAGCTCGTGGACTAGTGTCCTTTTGAGCACCTAGTATTCCTAATGAGTCTATTGAAAGGTTTTATAAAGCGCACCTACAATGATTAAGGTATGTATGATGATATCTTGTTGGGCTGGGGACTTTTACATGGAATATGTTAGGTGTCCTTAGGAGACTAGTTAATTCCTATAGGAAGAAACATTAGCGTCCTATTAATGACTATGTTGAGGGTCAGGTGACGATCTCATGTTACTGGTCAAGGTTTAGAATATTCATATAGTGTACGTGTTGGGTGCGGTTTCTCGAACTGACACATATGGGTGGTGTCCTCCAAGGAGGAGTTATAAGCTCATGTCGTTATGGGGGATAGTGCCAGGGTTTCATGGAATGACTAGTAGTGGTGATGTGACACCTTATTTTAAGGAGTATTGGTAAAGGTATTTGAGACTTATATTGATAACGCCATGTGGAGACTTGAAACGGCAACCATAGTGGGATAATATCAAAGCATGATTAGAATGTTAGTGTGTGTTGATGGTATGCGAGGATTAGTTATTGACACGTCCTAACAAGTCGGTATGGACTAGGAGAGGTAGCCCTATGAGCTACTTACTACCCTTAGAATGCCAATGGCAACCGATGTGGTCGCCATGTAAATTCAGTTTGGGTAGAACCCGAAAGTAAGCTTGGTTGCAATCTTGTGTAGTCAAAGGACATGATAAGGTGAACGCCTCTCTTGAAATGAGTAATGACTATGGGAATCTGGGATTTTGATCTTGATATGATAAGGCAGACAGTGACCTAAGTCTCGTAGGTTGGTAACATCATCACGATAAGTGGACTAGGTCAGTGTGAATAAGGGTGTTAAGAATTCTATAACTGGAGTAGTTCATGTGTGCTAAGGATGTGAAGGGTAGGGCCTTACTCCCAAGTAGGAAAGTTGAGAATTGAATTCCTAGAGAAATACAGGCTCATATGTTGTTTTCGTGTTACGATAATGAATGGTTATGATTCTATTCATCACGACTGGTGACCCAAGCCAGGGTATGTGGCTATGATTAGTACCTAGCGAGAACATTTGAGATGAGTGATATGACTTTAAGCATATTGCATAGTTTTGATTTTGTAAATCATAGTTTGATGCATATGGGCGGGATTTTCTTGGAATGGTTACTTATTCCTTCTGATTCTCGTGTTTACCTTTTGATTTCGGTAATCGGGGATCGATATTCTCACGTATATGGTAACTTGAATTGGTACCATGTCATGGTATGACGCAGTTGGCACTAGTAGAGCATAGTGGATCGGGTATGGTCAATGCATCTTGGTAAGTGGGTGCACCTTATCAGAGGTATCCTTGCTTGCATAAAGTTTTGTGTGCGGGTGGCTGCACTTTTGGCCACACGATTTTCTCATAATATTGACCTTTCTTAGGAATAACTACCTTTTTGAGTGGCCGATGTGGTAGTCAGTGTCTCTGGTTGTTAAGAGAGGAATCATGGCTTGAGGATATTGTATAGTGTTAGAAATCAAGGAAAACTTAGCACACAATGTTGCTTTGCCACGGGGAGTGGAGTAGTGTGAGGCTTAGGTGAGTTCACTAAGATGAGACACCTAGGTAGTACTAGGGTCATCAGAGTTATGCAACGAAAGGTGTCAGCCGAATACACAATGATGATTTATAGGTGTATTACTTCTTGGAGTGAGAAATTAGCATTTTATGGTTAATGGAAAGTTCATGCAAATTGTATATTTGGGATAACCTGAAATTTCGCGAGGTGCATGTTATATTACGGATCACTTTTGGGTGAGTGTTGGTTATTAGAGAAGGTTTCTCATAGAGGTGACGATTTACTATGGGGTACTTGCAAAGGTGGTCCTAAGACTTGTTTGAACATAATCATCAAGTGAGGGGAGACTCGAAGTCAGTTATGTGATGCTCATAGTTAGTGAGATGATGAGCGTTAGAGATTGTCGCATGTTGAGATTCTGGTGACAAACCCTATGTGAAGGCACATAATGTGATTCCAGTATTAAAGACTTCAATGATTTTGTCTTAGAGGGTTTCTATGACTTATAATGAGAGTTAATAAACCCCTCAAATTTGAAGAATGGATGGATCGAGAGTTTTAGGGACGAAATTATCCAAGGAGGGAAGTTTGTAATACCTCGCCCTAATATTTCTTTTAAATTATGTATAAATTATAATAATTAGGTTTGATGATAATTGTTGAAAAATTTATGAGTGAAAATTAGAAATTGTAGGGTTTGAACGAAAGTAGGATCGTTTGAACGAGATTCAAGTCTCGTTAGAATGATATTTAAGTCCCACTGTGTAACTATTTAGGGTCGTTTGAAGGTCGTTAGAAGACATGGATCGAACGAGACTCCATTCTTGTTCGAATGAGACTCAATCTCGTCCGAACAAGGAGATTTGAAATTTTGTTAATCAGATTGCCCTTGTGCAATGTCACATTCTGGACCCTTGATTTGATGAGCTGTCGACCTCTGGTGAGCTCAAATTGGGAAAAACTGGAATTTTAGGCTTTGGTTGGTTTTTATAAGGGTTTGTTGTCTCATTTGGGCTTAATTTCAATTTGGAAGAAGTAAAGAGAGATAGATGGGTCTACCTCCATTTTGAGTGTTCTTCCACCTCTCTCCACGACAAACCACCATACCACCACCACCTTTCCATCTTATATTCCCATATTTGTTATGTATTCCACCATATTTGAGCCATACATACCGATTTCCATCATGAATGAGGAGAGCTACGAATTTGTGAAGCTTTATTGGGGGTTCTTGAACATGGAGAAGGAAATTTCCATGGAGTTTGAAGAGATATTTGTGGGGTATTACTTGGAAGCTTGAATGCAACACATATGGAGCATTAATGGAGGATGAATTTGGTCACCTCTTGAGGCCACCTTTGGAGGTGGGGGTTGATCCTCCTACTCCAAATTCTCTACCACCATTTGAAGTCTTTGAGGTGGGAAAATCTATCCTCAGTGTTTAATACTATATTTGCATTACTACTCGCCTTGTTGCTAGATTACATGAGTAGAATGCATATGAATAAATGATGGTCCCTAGTAAATTAATAATTTACATTTTTTATGAAATAAAAAATTGAAAAATTGTCATTTGGTTGAGAATAAATTAAGAATGCATATTTAAAAGCTTCTTGAAATAAAGATTGGAATTTTATGAAAATGGTGCATTTTCTAGAAGTTTGATGTTAAATATTTTATGAAATAAAATGTATGGAAATGATTTTGCTAAAATATTTGGTGAAATAATGTTTCAAAGTTTCTTGGAAAAATGAAGATTTTATGAAAAATGCACATATGTTGAGTTTGAAGAAATAAAATATCCTTTGAGTCTTGAAAATGTTTTTTTTGCAAAGTGTTATGAATTTATAGAATCAAAAGTATGTTTAATTCATTTGATAGGATTTTAGGATTTAAAATCCATCTCATCATGCATATAAACTTGTAGTATTTTGATAATGGACATAAAAATAAGTTTAAAGAAGGTTTTGTTGGGTTCAAACGTGAAATAAGAAAAGTGAAAATTCTAGTCTCCAAAGTGTGTAAAAAAAGGAATTATAAGTGTGATAAGTGTAAGGGTATAAGACTACAAGTTTTAATAAAGAAATCATATTTTTCTTATAAAGTAGTCTTATATGTTTAATGATTCTTGGAAATAAAAGTGTTAAAATTAAGATGTTTTCAATTGAGAAGAATATTACTCCAAAAGGTTAAACATGTGTTAGGATTTTAAGAAAACTTAAGAAGTTAGAATGAGTAACTTAATGGTGTTTTGAAAAATTAACACCTATGAAAATGGAGTAAAAGACGAGTTTGGAAATAAAAGGGGTAAAATTATAATTTTATGTACAATGGAACATTTTTATGAATGTTATACATGATAGTCCTAATGATCATGATTTTTGGAATGAAAGCAAAGCTAAAGTGTAAAGGACATGAAATGATGATTTTCAAAGTATAACACAAGTTGGGGTGAAACCCCAAGTTTTGGCTTCGACCGGGTAAAAGGAAAAGTGAAATAATGTGGACATTTATAAAATATTAAAACACATTAAAAAGGAACTCGGATGCACCAGGGAAATTAAGTAGGGCCCGGAGACCTGGGGTGAAAGACCTAAAACACTGGCCAACGCATGTGGTGGCGTCGCCGGCAGTGTGAATCTTGTTAAAGTAAGCGATTATTGAAAGATTCGAGATAAAGATAAAGGAATAAGGAACATGTTAAGAAATGGATTGTATGTGTGACAACCCGCTCATCAAAATAAGGGGTGGCCAGCCCGATACTCTAATATAATAGGAATCATGGATGGAATCATTTTCAGCATCACAACAACATAATAAGTAACGGGATAACCACACCATATTTCAGAAAAACGGGTTGCCAAAAATTTTGGTTTTATAAGTTAAAAAAAGAATTCAAACAACCCAATTTGAAAAGAAAGTGGAAACCCAAAAGAACTTATATTACAACCATAACAAGTATACAATAAGGGACCGAATATGCTGTCGGTCAACAGTCACTTACAACGTAATGTAATAGTTTAATTAGGTTACATAATACATTACAATAAGCAAATACCAAAGCTTGGGCCACACGCCCGAGTAAATGACCCGATCATATCTAGAGTTCAAAAATGACGGCGTCTATAACAAAGTGTCCCGTAATATTCGCAAAGTATCACGGCTCCCCAAAAACACCGGAATAGGAAAAATCAATACGGGCATCCTTGCGGCGGAGCACCTGAGCGGATACAAGATTCATGCACAACAAGAAATATGAACGGGTCAGGGCCTGATTTTATATGATTACCAGATGAATAAAAAGTATGACAGTTATGAACAGTTAATCATGAATGATAAAGAAGAGATTCTAACAACATAATCTCAAAGCATAAAATAAGACAATTTTAAATGATTATAAATTTTATTTAGTTATGCAAGAGGATATGAATAAACATTATCAATTAAAAGCCTCCATCATTATTCACCATTTCATTTCATCTTTCCATTCCTTATCAAGAATATAATTACTATCATATGCTCTTTGTGGCATTCCATTCCTTATCAGGAATATAATCACTGTTATATTCTCTTTGTGGCATTTATCATACATCAAGTCCCACTTGATTAAGAATTGTTATATTCATATACATATAACGTATCTAAGACCGTCCCTCCAGGTTTTCCCACTGGACGCGCCCCTAAATGACTATCATCTTCCAGGGCCTATCAACCAAGACAACCTGGGCACCTATCGCAACATCGGGAAGTGGCCATATGCCTGCGGGAGAGTCATAACCACACCCAGAATTACCTCACCATCGCAGAAAACATACATAATAACCGATCATATAGCCGAGGACTATGGTCTCCCTGCATCCAATAGTCAGGGTACAACACCTCATGCGCGTACTTCCCCTATGATAGCATTTAGAGAGGTATGTTTAAGTAAATTATCATTTACCATACTCATGATGAAGTAAATTATCATTTACCATAATCATTACCATTTACATTTCATTTTCATTTGCCATATGCATGTTCATTTAATGGATATATCATATTTCATCCGGAGCCATATGTAAATCACATCGTCATTACAACCTCAATGAATGGATAATTTCTCAATTCATTCTCCAAACATTTTAGGGTATTATTATAACCCACCACGACTAACATACCTTAATTGAGCTTCTAAAGTCTCCCAATATGACCTTTCAATCTCCTAATTACACAATAGTTAACTAAGAGAAAGAAATGTCCTAACATCAATTTGTATACCCCCGGAGTAACCCCCACATAACGCATTTCTAATGTAGGGAGTCAACTAACTCATCTAGAACTCTAGGACTCTAAGTTTACTTCATACAAGAAGGTTCCTAAGTCCTAAGCCTAAAGAAAAGGGTCAAAAATTGAGTTCGAAAAATAACTCAAAACAACAAGGTTTTCGAATCAATTCGCCATAGGGCCAAATCGATTCGCCCAAAAGCGAATTGATTCGGAGGATAAATCCTAGATTCTGCCTTGGCTGAATCGATTCGGTCTTACAGACCTGTAACTTGACCTCTAAGAGAATCGATTCACCCTAGGGACGAATCGATTCGCCCCTGCGATTTGGCCAAGGATGGGGCTACGAGTTGTGAACCCTAGTTTTCCCCAAAACTCAAATCTTCTCCAATTTTACACACATCCAATAACATTAATCTACCCCAAATCATCCTATATGATTATCAACTACTATAATCCCCAATGACATCAATTTAAACTAAGATTAGGGCTCAAACACCATAAATCCCTATTTGTTCCATTAATGCTAATACACAACTATCACGCAATTTACTCATCTTAAACCATATATTAGCAAGTAGAAAACTTGCCTTATGCTTGCAATCTCAGATTCTTGGAAGATGAATGCAAGATAAAATCTCCAAATCTTCAATTTCTTCCTTTCTCCTCTTTTCTCCACAAATTATCTTCTTCTCTCTTTCTCTCAAGGTTAGTAAATACACTTAAGAGAAATAAATGAAATGCAAGACTTAATCGTGGCTTTTCTCCCTAATTCCCAACTTAAATGGTTAATACCACATTAAAATGATTCACAACTACACATTTAAGCTATAACCAGTCAAAAGTGCCCAAAACATAAAAATACAATATGACACTTATTTTGACTATCTCGCACATTTCGGGACTAACTACGTCCTCCAAATTATCATTTAGAAATTTTATAAGTCATTTCAAGTTCCGATTTCTTTTAAACCATAAGTGTCATTTTAAAGCATATGACACTATAAAACGCAACATGATGATAATTACATACACATACAGTAAATATGCAATAATCTAGTAAATATTAACTTTCAACTCATGCAATTAATATTTACTCCATTTTCCAACATTTTATATAATTACCCCACACAGTAAATTAATATAAAATCAGTTCTCAAAAGTGAGGGTTGTTACAGTATGGTGAAAACGTGTTAAGACAACTTAACTTGAATAAATTAATAAATGTTCCGATAAAGGTTAAATGGACAAGTAAATGTGAAATTGATTAATGTCCATAAGGTAAACAAAAAGGTAAAGTAAGTGGATAAATGGGTGGTTAAGCAACCTAAGTGATTCAACCCATCATTAACACAAGGATGTGTTGTGAAAGGTTTTCAAAGACTAAATAAGTATTTTTTGACACGATGTCCGCGTGTGTTGAAAGGGTGATTTACAATTAAAATACTAATGTGGATTGGTTAAAATAAAAGGGTAATTTTGGTAAAGAAATGGATTCCATTCAAACCAAGTGTAATTGTGTCAAGTATTTAATCGTATGTGTTAAATAAAGGGATAAATATCAAATTGATAAAAGGAAGTCTGTTACAAGATTAAGGTGAATTAATCGGGATAAATAAGGTTTTTTGAAGTAAAACTGTTTCACCCATTAAGTATATGTATATGTATGTGTATGTTTATATATGTATACATGGTAGTTACATATTCACATAGGCATAATATTTTAGAGTCTTGTTTCTGTCATTCGATTATTTACCGCATTTGTATATTTCTCACTTATCATTCGGCTCACTCCCTCATTTTCTCACGGCAGGTGGGTGTGGTTTTGTATTTCGAGAGCGTTATATAAGTAAGTACTCTACTTTATTTTACATTAGTAGCTCTGTATGTTTGGACTCCGAGGTGCCACGGGTCCCTCACGTGGTTTGATTTGAAATTGGAATCGCATGCTAAGCAAGTGAAACATTAATTATAATAAAACTGGATTAACAACATTATATAGGTTGTTCATTGCACTTCACACCTAACGCTCAGGCCGGACCGGGTCGAGGCATTGCAATTTAACTCAAGAAAATGTTAAATGATTAGCTGCATTAAATGAAATTAGTTGGTTATGGCAAAGAAGATTAGAACATGCTAATATAAAATTAAGTCACACTCCGTTTAAAAACGATTTAGTAAAAGTCTTGCAAATGACTAATTTTGTAAAACATAAAATTTGTGATGCATGCAAACTTGATAAATAAACTAAAACATTTTTTAAAAAGAAAAAGGATATTACTAGATGTAGACTTTTGGAACTGTTACATATGGATTTATTTAACCCTAATAATGTAGCTAGTTTGGATGGGAAATATTATACATTTGTTATTATTGATCATTATTCTAGATTTACTTGGGTATTCTTTTTTGCAAATAAAAGTGAAACTCACCATGTTTTTGCAAAGTTTTGTAGAAAAGTTCTAAATGAAAAAGGTTATACTATTACATTTGTTAGAAGTGATAGAGGTATACAATTTGATAATAAGAATGTAAAAAGGTTTTATGATGAAACTGACTTTGAACTTAACTTTTTGACACCTAACAACCCAACAACTTGGTGTAGTTGAAAGAAAAAATAAAAGACTTCAAGAAATGGCAAGAACAATGCTTGATAAACATAAGTTGCCGGAATATTTTTGGGCTAATGCCGTTAAAACTTTTTGTTATGTAATAAATCATGTCGCTATTAGAGAAGGCTTAGATAAAACAACTTATGAACTTTGAAAAAATAAAAAACCTAGTATTAGTTATTTTAAAGTTTTTCATTGTAACGTTTTACACTTAATGATAGAGATAAACGGGGAAAATTTGATGCTAAATCCGATGAAGGTATTTTTTTATTACGCTTTGAATAGTAAGGCTTATAGATTTTTCAATAAAAGAAACTTAGTTGTTCAAGAATCTATACATGTTACTTTTGATAAAATCAAATCCCTTTGCATGTAAAAATAATGATGATGATAATAATGTTTAGAATTTTGAACAAATTATTGATTAACTTGATAATAATAATAATAATAATAATAATAATAATAATAATAATAATAATAATAATAATAATAATAATAATAATAATAATAATAATGAACCTTCTACTAGCATGCAAACTACTAATAAGGATGTAAATATTAAGGATGAAAAGACTAATAACAGTTTTTCTAAAAGCTAAAAATTTGGAAATAATCATCCTATTAATCAAATTTTAGGTGAACCCACTAGTGGTATACTAACTAGATCATCTATTAAAAATTGTGTGTAATAATTTGGCATTTATTCAAATTGAACCTAAAAATATACATAAAATCGAAAATGATGAATTTTGATTAATGAGAATGCAATAAGAATTGACACAATTTGAAAGAAATAATATTTGGACTTTAGTACTTAAACCTAAAGATAATACAATTATTGAAACAATATGAGTTTTAGAAATAAAAATGATGAATCCTAAATAATTATTAGAAATAAATCTAGACTAGTATCATAATGATATAATCAAGAAGAAGGAATTGATTATGAAAAAACATATGCTCACGTTTCTAGATTAGAAGCTATTCGCATGTTGTTGCATTGGCACGTTATAAAAACTTTCGCCTATTTGAAATGGATGTTAAAAACGCCTTTTTAAATGGTTATATTGTTGATGGATTTTATGCCAACAACCTCCCGATTTTGAAAATCATGGATTTTCAAATCATGTATATAAATCGAAAACCATTATATGGATTGAAACAAGCACCCAGAGCATGGTATGAAAGATTAAGTGGATTTTTATTATAAAATAATTATGTTAGAGGAAAAATGGATACTACTCTATTTATTAAACTTCATGAAAAAGATATGCTTATTGTTTAAATCTATGTGAATGACATTATTTATGTGGTTCTCCTAATGAAAACTTATTTAGAGATTTTACTAGTTTTATGCAAAAAGAATTTGAAATGAGTATGATGGATGAAGTAAATTTCTTTTTGGGATTACAAATTAAATAAAATAAAAATGGTATTTTCATAAATCAATAGATTATATTAAAAAATTTATAAAAAAAATATTGTTTGGATAATGCTAAACCTCTTGGAACCCCTATTAGTACATCTCTTAAACTTGACAAAGATGAAAACAGAAAATCCATAGCTATGCCATTACATCGTGGTATGATTGGCAACTTACTTTATTTCATAGCTAGTAGGCTGGATTTTATGTTAATTGTTTTTTTATATGCACATTTTCAAACTAATCCTAAAGAATATCACTTGTGTGCTGTTAAACTTATTTTTAAATATCTTCTTAGTAATATGGACTTATGACAATGGCATCCTTGATTGACCTCATTTGATTTAATTAATTACTCGGATGCTGATTTTGCCGGATGCATAATTAATAAAAAAGCACTAGTAGCACTTGTCATTTTTTCTGACACTCTCTTATATCATGATCTAGTAAGAAATAAAATTCCATTGTATTGTCCACGACCGAAGCTGAATATATTTTTCCAAGTAATTGTTATGCTCAAACATTATATATGAGACAACAATTGGAAGATTTTAAAATTTTATCAAACAATATTTCTATCATGTGCAATTTGTTTAACCATAAATCCTATTCAACACTCAAGAAAAAAACACATTGAAATTAAACATCATTTTCTTAGAGATCTCATTTAAAAAGGGGATGTCAAAGTTGAGTTTATCAAATTTGAAAATCAACTAGTAGACATTTTCACAAAACCCCTTCAAGAAAATAATTTTTGTAAATTGAGATGAGAATTTTTAATGGCTAGATTCTATGACTTAATTTTTTTTTCTTTTATGGGTGTCTTCTATCGAACACTTACTACCACTCGCTTATATATAACATATCCTCATAGGCTTTCTTTACACTCACTCCCCTTTCACTCTAATTTTCTCTCCATGGTGAAAATAAATTATTATGTTGTTTTCTTTTCTAGCGGTTCCCCAATTGGGCTCTTGCACCCCGCTCACTACATAATCAGGTCGATCGCATTGCTAGCTGGCATAAGAAATACCCTAAGCATTCACTTAGTTAATTTTTGGATAACATGGATGAGTTTTCTTTTCGCCCTTAATCGAAACGAGTGGGTGGTATATTCTCTTGATGATTCCCCTCTGCTTCACCTGGAACCTTCTTCTCTCCGGCTAATGCCGAGTCTGTGAGTAAATGTCCTCACATTTTTGTAATGGCTTTTGTTCTTCCATGTATACGACCTCTTTGACTGAGCTTGGGAAGGGGTTTGAGTTTTACCACTTCGAAAGGGTCAGAAGGCAGTTTGGGTATGACTAAGGTACTTACACTCCAAAGTTTCCTACTAGCCTCTTGCCCTTATATTTGTAATCTAAGGCTTATTCCAATTTTACTTATGAGGGGATGGTGCCGAGTACTGCCAACTTTGGGAACTTTTTCATACCTGCTCGTGATTATCTACCTTCTTTTAGCTGTTCATGATTTGGTTTGTGGCAACATTAAACAGTGTTATTGAAGAATTGTATACATGATGTTCCCTATGAGTCTTTAATTGAGCATATCCCCTCTCCTGACAACTACTTGGTCAACCATACTCAAAAAGAGGTTTGACATCACAACCAAGCGGAGAGATCTCTTCTCAAGAAGCTGATAACCATCCTTGTGAATTCTCTACACGTGGAGAGCATATACTCAAAACATCCCGAGGAAAAACCCCAACTGCCAAAGGGGAAAGGAAAAGGAAAAGCAAAAACCAAATTCCCTTAGAAGAGGAAGAATCCGGATACTGATGTTTCTAATTTCACCCCTGCACAAGTTGGGGGAGTTGATTCCCCTTCTTCACCTATTAAGACTCGAGCGACCAGGGAAAAAAAGAAAACATCCAACACCACTGGCCCCTTTACTATAGAAGACCAAGGTTCAAACACGGACACCTTGGGGATTGAAAAAACTTTTTGGACTATTCACGAGCAGGGATATGAGGATCTTGACGCAACTATTTCTCTACCTTCTGCTCCACTATCTTCTCCCTCGGTGGAAGGTACTCTAGTCACACCTCTTTTACTTAGCAAAAATATAATTAATGAAATTATGAGCACTTGTTCCTCGCCCTGTTCATCTGAAGAGGAACTTGTTGATTATGTAATAACTCCTTCTTATAATTATCGTTAGTGCTTATTCAAATGATATTGGCTTACTTGGTCTCAATAAAGATCACTCGCCTGACGCTTTTCTTTTTTTTTTATCAGCCACGAGGGGATCAAACATGAATTTGGAACCCTCTAACAGTGAAAATGACGACACCATGATTTATTCTCCTTTCTCTACCAACCTAACTACTGGGCCTTTTCCTTATAGGCAAGATCATTGTGATGCGCCTACAAGTGTTTAATTCACTGCATACTTTTCTCCTTATCATATACTTAAGTTATAATTTATCATATTACTAATTTCCTTTATTTTTTTAACATGCTTCTTCTAAAGGGGAAAATGTCTCCTCTAAAGTGAGGGTGGTTCCTTTCTCTTCTTCTCCTGTTATTCCTCGAGCCCCATTTCAGCGCTAGAGGAACTCCATGCTGGTATCTATAGGACGAGAGGTTCATACATAAAACTGCTTCGCACAAGTGATTAGTACATAAAAATGCTAAATGCACTTGGTCTTTTCCTTTATGCTTTCTAATTTTGACCTTCCGTACTTCGGCCTTTGTAAATTGAATTCTCCACACTTTCTTTTCTAGCAGATCTCTACTGTATTCCCCACCACTGTGAGGTGTCCTTCAGTGGCAACTCATTATGTTCAGGTGTTTAGTGATTTATAAAGGAATTTGATCAAGTCTTGTATTTGTGTTCCCTATTAACTTGTATATTTTTTTCATAGGTGTCTGTGGCCCCTCTTGCACCAATTACTAAGCCACTCACTTCTTTTATATTGAGGAACTCTTTAGCTCAGCCCCCAGCCCATGTTGTGGTGGCTAGTTGTGGAGGGGTATTCTTCGAGCACCCCTTCTTTTTTCATACATTCATGTTGTGACTAAAAAAATACGTCTTTACTCGTTTTCTTTTCTTGATGATCATCATATTGCAGGGGTCCCTTGCGAGTGACCCTCTTACCAATTGGGGTATAATATTGCCCACAAGAATATTCCTCCTTGATTTAACTCCTTTTAGGAGGATATCTATCCCAATGCTGTGTCTCCCCTTGGAAAGCACGCCCCAAGCCCAGGCCCTTTCCACTCAACCCATTTACAACACTGTTATAAGTGGACCTATTTTTCAAGCCATTAGCTCGACAGATGTACTTAGCCATATAAGTTTACCACTTTTGAGTATCTTTCTATTGATAGCTTCTTCCTATTGTGGAATTGAGTGCCTTTCCTCCCATTGGAGTCCAGGTATTTGAACTGGCGTACGTTTACACTTGCTTTTAGAGTTTACACGTTTTTATTTTTACGTGTTCAAACTACTATTCATTCTATCTTCTTTTAAATTTAGGCGAGAATTGCTTGCAGTTTCTTTCCTACGACATCTCCAGCGAACGTTGCTGCGAACGATTCATCACTCGTGCCATATCATGTATTAACCCTGAGATTTGTTGATTTTATACTTGTTTCAATTTTTTTACTTTTATAGCTTTTTTTGAGTGGTCACTCAAATAATGATATTCTCTTTTTATTCTTTAGGTTGGCATCACGAGCGCTCCTACCATTGTGGAGCCTCGAGTGAGTGTAGCCGTGAGTGTATCCTCACATGTGGCGCCAGGAGGTATTAATCTAGAATATTTGGGATTTCTTTATGTGAGTTATTCAAATAAGACATTTTTTTAATTTTCAGGCTAGAACTACGAGCATTCCTCTAACTGTGGAATCTCTTGTTATCATAACTATAAGCTCTTTCTAGGTATTATTCTTTATACTTGACTTTTTATAACTTGCTTTTTCTGTGTAAGTGCTCAAATAATAATTTCCTATTTCCTTATTTTCATGTTGGTGCTACGAGCATTCCCTTAAATGTGGAACTTTATATGAGCATAAAGGCATGTGCTCTTCAGGTATTATTTTTTCATACTTGACTTTTTTTAACTTGCTTTTACTGTGTGCAAGTGCTCAAATAACACTATCCTATTTCCTTCTTTAGAGATTGGTGCTATGAGAATTCCCTTAACTGTAGATTTTATTGTGAGCATAGAGGCAGGTCCTCTCCTCAGGTATTATTCTATCATACCTGAATTTTTTTAACTCTCTTTTACTGCGCAAGTGCTCAAGTGACGCTTTCATGTTTTCCTTTTTTTTGGGCTAGCGTCATGAACGTTCCTTTGTTTGTGGAACATTTGACGAGTGCTATTGTGAGCAGTCCTCAGGTATTATACTATCGTATTTAGTGTTTTATAGCTTGATTTTACTGTGCAAGTACTCGAATAACACTTTTTCATTTCCTTATTTTCAAATTAGTGTTATGAGCACTCATGTGACTGCGGAGCCTGTGGTTATCCAGAGGGAGTATTGCAGACCCTAGTAGCATGCTAAATATTCATTTCCTTATTTTCAAATTAGTGTTATGAGGACTCATGTGACTGCGGAGCCTATGGTTATCCATAGGGAGTATTGCAGACCCTAGTAGCATGCTAAATACCCTTGGCCTGCGAGTATGTATTTTCCTCTTTTTTATTACTCTTTTCATTCTTTTTTTGAAGTATAATTTTTTTACTCACTTTTTTTTCCTCCTCTTCATTATTTATTTTCAGGAGGAGACGAACGAGGTAGAGGAAGGTGTGGGTGAGGGCGAGGATTATCAGGCCACTCTTTCTGAGGGTGAGCAATTTGGCAAGGAGTCCCCACCTTCTAAGGCTAGTTCTATAGATACTGGACTTGATGCTATAGAGGTGGATGATCTTTATACTTACATGAGGGATATGTGGCACAAGCACTATTATAATAGATTTCGAGCAGCGGACCGTGCCGTTTTGGATTTGATTTCGAGCATCACCCTGAGACTTTTACAACTAGGAGTGTTTTCAACATTGACAGCTTGACCATCCACAACTTGAAGGCACTCGCAAGCCATGTTCGTGAGTTAACATCAACTCCTCCAGTGAAGTCACTAGCACGGGTGCTAGCATCTTTTTTGCAGCCATTAAGGTCTTGGAGAATTACCACCACTTCAAGATTGATTGGCTTGATACCTATGTTCGCCAATTTATCTACCTAGTAGCTAGGAGGTTAAGAAAGGCCAAGTCTTCCGAGAAAGCCAAGGTCGAGCGATAACATTCAGAAGCTGATATCATTTGCGAGCAAATCAAATCATTGGAAACTAAGTTATAAATTTTTTCAGCTTGTGAGGCAGAGGATGCTGCTCGGCTGTCCAGGCTAGAAAGATACTTTGTTCGAGAAGATGGCCCTTCGTTTGAGGGTTTTTATTTGCAGGAGAATCTTCTTTTCCTTTTATCTAGCTCGACTTTTGTAAACCATTTCTTCTCTTTTGTTTGCAATAGTTAAGTCTTCTCTATTTTAAGCAAACCATTTATATGAATGAGAAATAAGTATTCCACTTTTTATTATTAGTTTGTTCTCCACGTTAGCATTTTTCTGTCATTAACTATTTTATAACTACATGCTATGGACTATCCTTCATTTTGGGAGACTTTCCACTCGTGGATTGATACTGCTCCCTTTTTCTGTGGGAGTGCCTACTTGCAATTTGGCGAGTAGTATATGTAACTTTTCTATAGTTCGTGGGATGCTTGCCCTATTTTTTAGAAAATAGGACTTGAGGTCAACCCCTTTCTTTTCTTACTGATAAATACAAAAACTATTTTGGGAGCTTATCTCTTAAAGTTTTGTAAGTAAAGGTGCTTTCTCATCATACTTTGTCATTAGGGTGTATATATCCCTCCAAGTATGATGGGCAATGCTCCTTAAATTGAATATATTTTATCTTATACTTTGAGAATCTCGGGCTGGTCTGCTAAAAAAATTTACTTGACAAAAGCAACATTATCAGATAAATATATGAGTGATGCATCTGCTCGCATAATTTGGTGGGCGGATGCATGATGAGCTAGTTGGTTATTTAAAAAGACAAACATTATGAACATTGCCAAAAAGTCTTATAAAAATAAAAATGGTCATAACTAAACTTTCTCTATTATATTCACTGCTAAAAAATGCAATATTTTTTTAGGCGTGCTATTACAATAGAATGCTACCCACGCTTTTACCCATTTTCTCTTGGGAGCTTCCCTCTATAGAATGAACTACTAAAAATAGAAGAGAAAATAGTTGGGGTACCTTAGGCATAAATTTTTTTGAGCCATTTGCAATTAATTGATTAGATGCACTCACTTTCCGATTCTAAAATTTGGCAATATCCTGATCTCCCTACTCCTCGCACTATGAATGTCCCTTCCAATTTTTGAACTTTGAACCTGACATGCTTCTTAGGTGGTAGTTGGATTCTCGTAAAATAAGTCTCCCACTTGGAATTATGTAGGCTTAACCAAATTATCATAAGCTCTACTGCTGGGTGTATACTTTAATGTTTTCTTTATTTTTATCGCAATGCTCATCCAAAGTCTACAACTACACGTGTCTTGCATTTGGAACTAGATTATGGCTTAAAGATACTCGTGCTGAAGGCACAACCAACTCTAGTGGTAGGATAACCTTTGTCCCGTAGATCAAAGAAAATGGAGTAAAACCCGTTGGCGGTCCTGTAAGCTCATAAAACTAATGGAAATTTATCATCCCAAGCTCCCAACAAATCTACCAACATCTTTTTAAAATCTTAATCAATGTTTTGTTGGTAGACTCCGCTTGATCATTCCCTTTAGGATAAGAGATAGTCGAACTGTTATGAATGATTTTATACTTGTTCGTCAATAGTCCCATTTCTTGACACACAAACTTCTTGCCATTATCTTTGAGTATGATTTTTGGATTACCAAACCTTCATATTATATATTCATGGATGAACTATGTCACCACCTGAGGAGTGACCCTTCTCAAAGGAATCGCTTTTGCCCATTTAGTATACAGCTCTGTGGTGACCATAATGAAAGCTTTCCCGTGAGAGGCTGGGCTAATTTTTCCTCCTAAATTAAAAATAAGGAATGGGTAAGGGGTAGCTTGGCTTTGTAAACTTACCGAGGAGGCATGAACCATTTTGCATTGATTTTGGCATGCTCTACATTTTTTCACAAAACTGATAGAGTTAACCTCCATCATTGGAAAATAATACCCCAGGGTCATTAGCTGATCATATAGTTTGGCGCCACCCATGTGTCAAGGTTCATAGGATTCCTTTAGTACCTTTTCCATATCTTTCCTTGCCACGCTTCACAATGTTTTCTGATAATAACCTTTCCTGTAGAGTTACCCATTCATCAAATAGAAGCAGTCCACCTTTTTATTCAAGTAAATCTCATCGTTCCTCTCAATTGTAGCTCTCCATTTTTAAGATAGATAATGCAGGGTCTCCTCCAAACTTAAAAAAAATTCACGAAATTTGCTTCCATTGGCTAGTCGATTGTGTCTGGGACTTCAAACAACTTTGTCACACTCTCTGTATGACCACAATGCCTTTCGTGCATTGATTTTAATTTCTCTTTATCCTTTTCTTTCCCCATATACCTTATCAAAAATCCACCCGAACTTTTAAAGTAGAGAGTGCCCTACAACATATGGTGCTTAACTAGTTCCGATAACTTTATCTATCCTTCTCACATTTCCAATTACTTTATGACTGGCCATCTTAAATCCTCAGGCTCCTCACTTAGGAACAGAGACCTCACTGTCGTCGGCACCGTCCTCTACCAAAAAGTGATAGTAGCCTCCAGCTCTTCCTTTTTTAATTTCTACACAATTGTTGCTAGGGCATTTGGGTGCGTGTTTATTGCACTTGGGTGCCTCTCTATTTTCACGGCTAAAAATTAGCTCAGTAACTTCTGGATGATTTCTCTGTATGGGGCAAGGTTGGCTTGTTTAAGTGTGAACTCCCCATTGACTTGTTTAACCACCAAGTTAGAGTCACCTCGTATACAAAGCACTATAATACCCCTTCTGAGTGCCTCCAATTAGCCAAGTATGAGAGCCTCATACTCAACCTCATTGTTAAAAAATCTAAAATCTAGCTTGTAGGAAAGGGTGATCTTTTCTTTCCTGTTAGACAATTTAATACCTACTCCACCTATTCCCTGTGTGCATGAACCATCAAACTCCATTTTCCATTCCTCCATTTCTTGTGCTAAACATGCTTGGAAATTTTCTCCTGGTAGCTTTTCACTAGTAGGCTCAAAATTATGACTTAAGAATTTGGCTAGCAGTCCAGCTACGACTCGACTCTTAATAGTTTTTGGAATAAAACACTTCATATCATACTCAGAGAGTATTAGGAAACACCTGGCCGCTCTCCCTACTAGGATAGTTCGTGCCAACATGTATTTTATGGGGTCGCACTTAGTGACAATATGTATTATGAATGAGAGAAAGTAGTGACTCAAATTCTGTGCTACAAAGACCAAGTCTATGCAATGTCTTTCTAAGTTCATGTACTTGGATTCTGTACTTGAAATTACTCGAGATAGGTAGTACACTGGCCGCTCGACTCTGTCTTTCTCCTAAGCGAGTAAAGCCCCTATGGATCACTCAGTAGAGATAAGGTATAACAACAAAGGTGTGCCTACTATTGGTGGGATCATTATTGAAGGGGAAGTAAGTATTTCCTTCACCCTCTTGAATACCTTCTTTTGTTCCTATCCCCATACCCATTTGGCCTTATCCTTTGTGAGGGGCACAAATGGGGTGGGTGACCTTTTCTAGAGCTGGAATGAACCTCATCAGATAGGAGACCTTTACCAAGAAGCTCTTGAGTTGCCTCTGGCACTTTGATAGAGGCATCATCAGAATGGCCTTTTGCTTCTCTGCATCGATTTGTACTCCCTGTCAATTTATAATAAATCCTAAGAACTTCCATGCATTTACTCTAAAATCACATTTGGAGGGGTTCATCCTCATCTTATCGGCACTACTCAAAGACATTTTAGGGTCTTAAACATACTTTCTCTCTTTCTTTGGCTTCACCACCAAATCATATACATAAAATTCTAATACATCAGGATATAAGTCATGAAATATGGCCATCATGGTCCATTGATAAGTGGATCCTACATTCTTCAACTTAAAAGGCATGAAGATATAGTGGAAATTTCCTCTAGGGGTCCAAAAAGCTATCTTTTTTGAATCTGCTAGATCCATCCGAGTTTAATTGTAGCCCACGTATCTATCCATGAAACTATAAATTTCATGACTGATGGTAGCGTCTACCAAACTATAAATACTATGTAGTGAAAACTCATTTTTTAGGCAAGCAAGGTTCGTATCCCTAAAATCCATGCAAACTCGTATCTGCTTCTTCTCTTTTTTGGCCACATGTATGATGCTTGACAACCATACTGGATGCTAAATGGGATTGATGAACCCAGTTGCGAGTAACTTCTCTACATCATCATCATCATCATCATCCTTTCCTTAATCCCATCATATGGGGTCGGCCACATAGATTCTCCTTTTCCATTCTAATCTATTATATGCATTATTGCATCCAAGTTTAATTCCTTAAGGCCTCTCCTAATAATTTCCTCCCGTAATAGCTTAGGGCGACCACTTTTTCTTTTAACCTCTATTTCCAATAATGTTCCTCTTGTTATAAGTGCATCTACTGTTCTATGAAACACATGACCGTACCACCTAAGTCTACTTTCTCTTAATTTATCGCTAATGGGAGCTGCTCCTAACTTTTCTCTCACGTATTGGTTTTTAATTTTGTCATTTCTAGTAATTCCTATCATCCACCGGAGCATACTTATCTTACTAACATGGAGACTTTATTTATGTTTTTTCTTTAACTCCCAACATTTTGCTCCATATAAGATCGCTGGCCTAACAACTATTCTATAAAATTTTCCTTTTAATTTATTAGTTATCCTCTTATCGCATAACACCCCACTCGCTTGTCTCCATTTCGTCCAACCAGTTGATATTTTACTCGTAACATCCTCATCAATATCCCCATTACTTTGTAACACTGAACCTAGATAAACGAAATTTATTAGTTTGGTTTATCACTTTTTCTTCAATATTTAACATTATGTTACTCGGCGCCTCATTATTAAATTTACATTATATAAATTTCGTTTTATTTCTACTGCTTCTTAGACCCTTAGATTCCAAGTCTGTTCGCCAAGTATCTATTCTTATCGCTAAGCTTTCCTTTGAAGTGTATACCAAAACTATATCATCCGCAAACAACATACACCATGGGATATCTTATTGTATGTCCTTAGTAATCTCGTCCAAGATTACGACAAATAAATAAGGACTTAAGGCCGATCCTTGATGTAAACCCATTTTAATCGTAAATTCATTAGTTTCTCCACATATAGTCCTTACTCTAGTATTTGAATTATCATACATAACTTCAATAACTTTAATATAACTCATAGGGATTCTTTTTCTCCTTAAAGCTCACAAAATTATATCCCTAGATACTCTATCATAAGCCTTTTCTAGATGTATAAAGACCATATATACATTTTTATTTTTACTTCTACATTTATCCATTAACTATCTCAACAAGTAAATAGCTTTCGTGGTTGATCTCCCTAGAATAAATCCAAATTGATTATCCGAAATAGTTGACTCATTTATTAATCTTTGTTCTATAAAATTTTCCCATAATTTCATAGTGTGACTCATCAGTTTCATTCCTCTATAATTACCGTAGTTTTGTATATCCCCTTTATTTTTATACAACGGTATTATGCTGCTTTTCCTCCACTCATTTGGCATGTTTCATTCTCTTAAGATAATGCGTGGCCAGCCTCACAGGAAAAGTATTAGGCAAAACATTTAATTTGTGAGAGCTCAGCTCTCGATCCATCCCCCACATCTCTGTATATTTACATGCAAAAACATCTACAAATTCCTTGAGTAGGTCAATGATCTTTTTTCGCTGTCTGGGACATAGCTCCTTAGAAATGAAGATGTGTTTCTCATCACCACTTTCCATTCCTAAGTTTATCTCCTCAAGCTCTTGGAGCTTCTCTCACGATTCATCTTGCATGCATATTGGTGCCTCCCCTAGTTCTTCAACGTGTTCAATAATGTGGAACTCATCAATCACAAAATATTTTAGTACCGGGTCGATGCTTTTGTCCCAAAACGTCACTCGCTTATACCGTTATTAATGGTAGATGAGTTTGACATTAGAAAAAACAATCTTTTTACAAGTTAACTTAGGTCTTTCCTCTTCTATAAACTTTCTCATCTCTTTTACTTTCTCTCAGAGGAGGCACTCCCGGGCCTAACCTCTCATGCACTTTTTTTTGGATTTAACCTCTTCTTAGGCCACACGATATTCTCATACTCCCTTGATCAAGAATCTTCTTTCTTCATCTCACTTTGTGTAGAATGTTGCATCAACCAAGTGGGCCTCTTCCATTAAAAATGTCTTCTCATGACTTTAATCACAATATCTGTCCCACGAATTTTGGTTTTTGCGCATTGGTAGACCATTGATGACACAATTCCATGCGTGTGGATCCACACTCGACCTATTAGAAGTTGGTAAATCGTGTTGTCATTAATGATATGAAATTTAATGTGGGATGTGAAATTTACCAACTTAATCCCCACATTGACATAGCCAAGTGATTGTATCCCCGCGCTCTCGAAGCCAGAGATCACGAGTGGTACCGGCACAATCTGTTCCTAATAAATTCTAATTTTGTACAGAGTGGTAATGGGTATAATATTTATTGATTCCCTCCATCTAGAAGCACTCTCGAAAAATAATTCCATTTATAAAGGTTGTAACTTAAAGAGGTCTACTGTAGAAGAAGGGTAGTTGTCTGTTTGCTTCTGAAAATACTACATCTGATGTGTACCTCTTCATTAACTTCCCAATGGGACCATTCTAGTTGAGAGAGGGATACCCTCACTCATGGACCACTTCCAAAATCTTCTTAGTAATTATTTTTTGCGTATCGTGCACCACCCAAATTTAGTCTAAGAACCATTTGAACTTGGGGCTTCTTGCAATTACTTCAAACTCCAAATCTTTCTCGACTTTATATGTCTGTGCATTATACACATACTCAGATTTTGATGTCCCTCATCATCTAGGGAAAGGACCACATCAACATTTCCTCCTTGGAGTTTCACCTACTCGTCCGACTCGTCTTTATGGTCTTCCTTAGTTAAGTCAGATAACCATCATTTTCATGCATTATCACCACTTAACCACTCTTCAGAGTCAAATATTTCTTCCTTATCGTATGCCACCACCATATTTGTTGTGCCATTGTGAAGAGCCGACAATATATTTTCACTAACATCCATGGGTGGGATCTTTGGGATGCCATTAGTGACTTGTTCCCCTATTATCCTATACAAATAATAACAATCCTTACTGGCAGGTTTCACCCTCTGGCGTAACTCACAAAACTTTGCATCCACCTTGCCTGTTGTTGAATTCTCTAAAGGTACTTTCTCGAATCTCATTGATCAGATGAATTTTATATTCCTCCAACTAGGGGTGCACATCGAAATCGAACCAAACCGACTGCATTGGTTCGGTTTGGATCGATTTTTTTGCTCAATGGTTCGGTTTCGGTTTGAAAAAAAAAAGATACATCGGTTCGATTTTCGGTTCCAGGGTAAAAAAACCCAATCCGATCCGAAAACCGATCCAATCCGAACCAATCCGGGACCGAACCGATTTATAATTACATATATATATTTATTTAATATATTTAACACTTGTAATTTATATTTTTGTGATTATTTGAGTTTCTAACTTAAGTTATTGAGGTCAAAATTAATTTTGACCTTAAAAAAATTAGTTATGAAACACATTAATCTTAAAAAAAATTAGTTATGAAATATGATTTTGGAATCGAAAACCGATCCGATCCGATTCGGGAACCACTGGTTCGGTTTGGTTCGGTTCTGTATTAAAGTCGATTCGGTTCCGGTTCCAAAAATTTGGAACCGACCCAGGTCGGTTCGGTTCTCGGATTAGTACCAAAACCTATCCAAATCGAACCGTGTGCACCCCTACCTCCAATAACCCCCTCCACGTAGATCTGCAACAACCTTGACTATACAACATCTTCAAGCACATCTAGCACACTTTCTCTAAAATGCTTGATGTATCACTTCAACTCTTCACCTAAATTATACACTTCTTGGGCTAAATGTCTCACTGTGAACTCATTCCCAGCCAAGATTTTTTTTATTGCAAAAATAGCATGTGCATTTCTTCTCAAGCGGGGATGCTGTTTGATGCCAAATGAGAGTACCACATATATGCCTTTCTAGTGAGAGTTTATAAGAACCCACGTAATTTCAGCTCCTTGTCATTGCCATGCATGCCATGGTACACCACGAACCTCTTGAAATGATCTTTAGGATTTTAACCTTTCTTATTGAACTTCATGAACTTGGGGGAGAACGTACACCTTAAGGTATGGTTTTTCAATGATACTGTCTGGGTAGGGATTCTACATCTCCTCATACATAAGAGGTGACTCTTTCTGGGATGAGAGAAACATTTTCACTTCTTTTATTGTGACATATTTTGAGAGTGATTCCTCTATCTCTGCCTTCTACATACCTGGAGATCTTACTGGAGTCATAACTTGCTCCGTCATCACCTTAATAGCCGTAGTTGTCTCTATTGCAACTTCTCTTCCAACAGGAGCCATTTGTCATATAAGCTTGGCCTAAGTCGGGCATGTCCACATTGTGTTGTGTCAAAACTAAAAAAATATACTCATCAAGTTCATCTGTTTAGCGATGCAGCTATTGCTGTGCTCGCCTGCCCCCCTTAAGGAGCAGAAGCTATTGTTCCAGTAACCATGACTCCCTTATTAGTCATCTGATTTCTCTGAACTCCATTACCAATTGGAGTATCTTAAAAAACCAATTTCTTTGAAACATTATAACCTTATTTATCCATGGTAATGAGGCCTTCCCCAATAGAGTCACCAAATGTTGGAAGGTAGTGGTACTGGGGTATATGAATAACTTGAAAGGGTGAGGCGTGACTCGCTCCAATGGAAACAACCTTCAAGTTGTTCATAGTCTCAAGAGTTGCAAGTAAGTTGAAAACTGTAACAACCCGCGTAATTTTGGGCTATTTTAATTAATTTTTGGAAAATGGAGGAAAATAAAGTTTTTAATAAAATTATTTTTATTGCTCAAACTTGTTGGTTATTATTTTTAAAGGCGAGAATTTCAAACGATTTCGAAAACGGAGTTAAAACGGATTTTAAAATGATTTTTAAATGTTTTTAACTCTTGGAGTTGTTTTGACTTCCAACTCTTCATATATTTGCCTTATTTAAAGGAGTCTTTTGGATTCCAACTCTTCATTTCTTTGCATTATAGAAGGGAGTCGTGGGCAACCCTTTTTAACCTACTTTTGACACAAATTTTGGCAGAAAATATATTTTATATTGCTCTTCTTTTTATATACACATTGGCCTTTGAGATTTGTGTGTTCTAACCTTAGATTAGAGGTGCTTTGGGGCTATTTTGTTGGAGATTCTTGGAGGATCTTTTGTAGATCTTTTGTGTTGATCTTGAGTATGTGATCGTTGGTTTCTCATCATGGTTTGAGGTATGAGGTTTTACACAATATGCTCCTTAAATCTCGCGAGTGTCATTCTCTTTGAATTCTTGTTAATTGAACTCATATTTGAATTGATAAATTCATTGAAATCTGGAAAATAATTGTTGAAATTATTTTGATTCATGTGGTATCATTATATTGTTGATGAGCACGTTGTCATGAGATTTTAATATGGCACGGATGTTGGGCACTCGCCAAAATTCCTGTTTCCCGGGATATGGCTTGATAAAGCATATACGGATGTGGTGAGGCCTGGTGACCCGGTTAATGTGTTGTTGAAAGATTTATTGATAAATGCTTTGAGATTTGCATTTCGATTTGAATATTCATACTCTTGTTGTTACGCTTTATTCATCATTAATATATTTGTTGAGCATCTTTCTTGTCGTATTGTGTACTTCCCCATATTTTCTTTTAGTGACAGGTTAGCGCGGATTTTGGGGCGCTATGGAGATTAATTTTAGCGTGGATTATTTGAGAAGAATTTTAATACAAGTTGGAAGATTGTATTTATTTTATCTAGTTGTATAGAGCATTGTAGATTTATGTTAGATGTTGTATGTAATTCGAGAAACTTGTTGTAATTGAAGAGATTGAGATTAGTGGATTTATATTATTATGGGTTTATTTAGATGCTCTATACCTTGTTATTTGTGGATTTGGATTTATTTTATCGCATTAGCGCTCTGTTCGCTCTCCCCGGGCGGGCGGGGTGTTACAAATGGTATCAGAGCTTAGGTATACGGCAACCCTCGGGGCTTGGATTTTGGGTTCATTGCGTGGTTAGCAATTTTTGAAGATAGAAAATTTTAGGTGATATTGGTGATAGGTTTAGAGATTAGAGGTGAGGAATTACTTTTGGAGACAAGATTATTTTTGGAGATTGTTAGCCTGATTTTTTAGAGTTAGGCATTCGGCGAATTTCGAGGGCGAAATTCCATTGTTAGTGGGGAAGTGTAACAACCCGCGTAATTTTGGGCTATTTTAATTAATTTTTGGAAAATGGAGGAAAATAAAGTTTTTAATAAAATTATTTTTATTGCTCAAACTTGTTGGTTATTATTTTTAAAGGCGAGAATTTCAAACGATTTCGAAAACGGAGTTAAAACGGATTTTAAAATGATTTTTAAATGGTTTTAACTCTTGGAGTTGTTTTGACTTCCAACTCTTCATATATTTGCCTTATTTAAAGGAGTCTTTTGGATTCCAACTCTTCATTTCTTTGCATTATAAAAGGGAGTCGTGGGCAACCCTTTTTAACCTACTTTTGGCACAAATTTTGGCAGAAAATATATTTTATATTCCTCTTCTTTTTATATACACATTGGCCCTTGAGATTTGTGAGTTCTAACCTTAGATTAGAGGTGCTTTGGGGCTATTTTGTTGGAGATTCTTGGAGGATCTTTTGTAGATCTTTTGTGTTGATCTTGAGGATGTGATCGTTGGTTTCTCATCATGGTTTGAGGTATGAGGTTTTACACAATAGGCTCCTTAAATCTCGCGAGTGTCATTCTATTTGAATTCTTGTTAATTGAACTCATATTTTAATTGATAAATTCATTGAAATCTGGAAAATAATTGTTGAAATTATTTTGATTCATGTGGTATCATTATATTGTTGATGAGCACGTTGTCATGAGATTTTAATATGGCACGGATGTTGGGCACCCGCCAAAATTCATGTTTCCCGGGCTATGGCTTGATAAAGCATATACGAATGTGGTGAGGCCTGGTGACCCGGTTAATGTGTTGTTGAAAGATTTATTGATAAATGCTTTGAGATTTGCATTTCGATTTGAATATTCATACTCGTGTTGTTATGCTTTATTCATCGGTAATATATTTGTTGAGCATCTTTCTTGTCGTATTGTGTACTTCCCCATATTTTCTTTTAGTGACAGGTTAGCGCGGATTTTGGGGCGCTATGGAGATTAATTTTAGCGTGGATTATTTGAGAAGAATTTTAATACAAGTTGGAAGATTGTATTTATTTTATTTAGTTGTATAGAGCATTGTAGATTTATATTAGATGTTGTATGTAATTCGAGAGACTTGTTGTAATTGAAGAGATTGAGATTAGTGGATTTATATTATTATGGGTTTATTTAGATGCTCTATACCTTGTTATTTGTGGATTTGGATTTATTTTATCGCATTAGCGCTCCGTTCGCTCTCCCCGGGCGGGCGGGGTGTTACAAAAACTAACTTTTGCAATCTAATGACAATTTTATGATTACAATATAAGAAAGACAATTATTGAATAAAAGATTTTTAGTAGTAATAAAAAGAACAGGATCACTTGAGAGTGATGATTCTTTGAGAGTGATGAGATATGAACTTAAAATACCTACGAGAGAGCAAAGTGTGAATACATTCTATGTTAATTTTTGCAGAGTAATAGTGCTCAAGTTCTAATATAATTGGACCTTGCCCAGGTGCTCTATTTATAGCTAAACATTAGGGATGACATGGCATGTGCACGTCAAAGGGATATTCCCTTACGATAATATCAATGTGGTACGTTTTGCCTTATTTTACTATTTGTCGTTGTCCACTTTGACAGTCAACATCTGGTGCAAACAAAGTAAAAAAGAAGATATGTCGAGTATAATGTCAAAAGTACAATTTTGTGAATATTTCAAACGGTTACTTGGTAAACAATTTTGAAAACTTGCGAGCGGTCCTGATAGCCCCTCGCTAATGTTATAGCTTATAATGGCTTTGCGATCAGTGCCTTGACTGCTAGCCTATTTTACTAAGTGTGATATATGTAAGTGTATGAGTGACTTCTTAGGTCTCTCCCTTTATTATTCTCTCTTTCTTGGGGTATCAAAGTGATTTAGCCTTAGCTTGATCAATAAGACTTGTCTCTTAGCCTTTAAACCAAAACTCTCAAGAGATCCCAACTTGCCATCTGCTCAAGCCCTACTTGCTCAGCCAAGGCTTCTTGCTAAGCATTCCTATGTTTAAACAATAAAGGTGTTAGTAAGTAATATATTAAATAAAACCTCTTAATTGAAATAACTTGGTCTTGATCACACAACACCCCTCGTTGACTTGGATCCACTCGCCTAGCACCCCCTCACTGACTTGGGGTTTCTTGCATGGCATCACCTACTGTCTTAGGGTTGCTCGCATGGTACTCCCCTCATTGGCATGGACCAACTAGCCTAGCACCTCCTTGCTGACTTAAGGTTGCTTACATTGCGTCTCCTGACTGTCTTAGTGTTGCTCGCAAGGCACCCCCCCCCACTGGCTTGGATCCACTCACATGGCACTGCATCGCTGACTTGGGGTTGTTTGCCCAATATTATTGACTTCTGTTTTTGTCCTTCTCGCACCCAATTACATTTTTATGAGAGGTTGGGTGGCTATCTCTCTACACCTATAAATGGATACGTTATACCATACTAACTATAAATAATTGATTATACGTCCCCCAGACTAATCCTCAATCCCATAACCAAAATCTCCATGAAAACATATAAGATTAGAAATTAAAACACTCTCGGGAAGTCATAAGGCAACAAGTGATGTTATATTATAAAAATATAAGAAAAAGAATTTTGCTGAAATCAACCGCATGGGACTTTTTGGTGGTCATGCGCACGAAGCCTTGTGAGAGTGCGAGTTCTGGGTAGTATCTATTTAATTTAAAGTTTAAATATCGATTGAGTGATAAAAGTTAATTTAATGGGTTAAAAACATCAAAAGGTCTACGTGACAAAATTCATTTATCAATATTAGAATCCTAATCAAATTTTATCTTCAATTTAATACAAGTGATTCTAGTATGTGGAAAGATAAATCAAATCAAACAACACCAGATGTATGAGGAAAAACCCACCAACGAGGAAAAAATCCGGGGCTGAATGAACAACAAGTGTACAACAGTAGAATATGACAAGTAGAAGACTAATATTTACAATCACACAATGCTATGACCAACTAGAAACTCTTTCATACCATATCCTTTGAGGAGAGCACCAAGAGTTGGATAACTCTATATAACCTTGATCGATTTTAGACTCGTCTGATGCCTTTATATATCACTCCAATAAACCCTCTTTAAAGTGGAAGAATCACTTTGTACCGATTCAAAATAACCAATGAGCAACCAACAACTACAACTAGGATGTGTGAGGGTATCCTATGGTTGAAAAGATGTGGTGAAAAGGTTTTTATTCAAAAGCTCACAAGTGTGAATTTTAAGATTTAAAGATGGCCATAATCAATAACAAATAATATTTGGAAAATTAGTTATCAAAGCTTGATTGAGTACAAAAATCCTACTTTCAAGGATCCAAGAATGAATTAAAAAGATTGAAAATCACACAAAAGAATACAAAGAAATATGTTGAATTTTTTTTCTTCTTAAAGATGTCTCTTAAAAATCATTTTAACATGGAAGAAAAAGTCTTGCAATGGATATGTGTAAGACTTGTTTATGAAGACAAGTGAGTACACACTCAAGTGAAGCATTCCTATTGGCTAAGAAATAATGTTTCTTCGGTACAAAAAAAAGATTGTGTCCAAGAACAACTTTCCCCATGCGATATTAATCAAAATATCTCAAAAATTTAAAAAGGCAGGTTCAACTCGCAGGAACCTTCGTGGCAGCGAAGCCAATCTTGGCTGATGTGAAGGGTTAGCGACTAAGGTCACAGATGTAACCGAGGATTTTTTTAGCTATGGCTACTTTAGGTTACGACCAATAATATGGGACCTTCATTGAAAGGAACCACCAATGATGAACATCGTAGGCTGTGTTAGACTTCGAAACCGACTTAGTTTCCACATGGTCGTAGCCACTGAATAAACCTTCGTTAACGCGAAGTCCCATTTCATTGTAGTGAACCTCGAGGGAACAAGCTCACAATTGAAAAATAAAAATGCCCCGTTTTACCAATTTTTCAAAGCATAGAATTTTAACTTGTTCAACGAAGGACAATCAAAATTCTAAATGCAAATATGCATTAAAACCATTGTTTTTATATTAAAAAGAGTATAATATCTTTGGATTTGGCAATTTCAAGTAAAAATAACCATAAGATTAGATAAGAAATATTTTCCAATTATGAAAATTAGTTTAACCAATGGAGAATCTAAGTCCACTAGACATATACCTTTATCCTAAGTGATTGACTCGGGGAAAATGGCATGCGTGATCTCGTATGAGTTTGATAAATCTTTTTCGAAACATCTTGGACTAGACTTAAAGTGTGCTTTGTAGCATGTAATAAGACAATTCATAGTATCATAGGTCACATGAGTATACTATACTATTACACCATGTTCGGTCATCCCTCGCCTCACGAGCCTAAAACAACAGCGTATTATAAAAACTCACCCAAAACTTAACAAAATCAAATTTCTTCACACTAGATCGTCATAAAAAAAATCATAAAATATGGTTTATAAGGGATTCGAAACCTGTTTCAAGTATTATATAATCATTACCTAGATCAAATCCATCAAAATAAGGGCCAAATCATCAATTAAACATGTTTTGGATATGGATTTATTTTAATCACATAATTAATCAATTAAAACAAATTTGAATCATACAATCTCAACCTAAGAATGTGAATCATCATTATAAATCAACCCTATAATGAATTTAAATAGTTATAGGATTTTAACATGTTTAAATCTAACATCTTTCATGATTTAATATAAGATCTGAACCTAGCATGTGACTAACTAATCTAAATCACATTAGGATACGAACGTAAGTGAATTACAAGTAAGATATCGTAAAGACGGTTATTCCTATCCAGGAATCGAAAGATTAAGTCTCTAGTTAGGTTCCTCTTATTTATTCACTTGGTTTCCTAAGATCTCCACTATAGGCTAGGGTTTCGTTTTATGTTTTAAATATGTAAATTATTAGGGTTAAATATCATTGTAACTCTAAATCCCAAAGGTTTCCTACGAGCGTAAATTAAGACTGCTAAATAAGCCCCAAACACCACCCACATGCTTCCAAAACTTATCCCAAAGGGTTAACCAACCTTAGGTCTCATCTCAGCGTGCTAAAAACACCACTATGGACCCTTGTATCCATGAAATTCCAATCCAACAATACTTACTCGCAATAAAGAAATAAATCACACGATATTATTAAATTGGGACTCATTTACATATAATTTAATTTTATGAATTAAGTCTAATGATAAAAACACTCCTTAAATGTCATAATAAATCACACATCCATCTTGCACAAACATCTATCATCCACACACGGACTAATAATTAATATTAAATATATATACAAAAATAAGGGTTATTACATTCGTTTAGACGACCTTACATCCATCACCCATAAAAAAAATAATGCATGTGATTAAATGTAATAATAAAGATACTATATCTGATACCAGTTGAGAGCGCACGATCTTGACGATAGACGCGACTAAGAATTTGTCTCAAAAGTGCGTTTTCTCTAGGCTCAAGTGCAAGCCTGTCGCGTTAGTAATAATCCGATAAGTCGGGATCGTATCCACAGGGACCACTATTGGAACTTGTATAGGAGAAGTTATTAAATCTTGAAATGATTCCTCAAAAGAAATATGAAAAGGTGATTAATGATTGGGAAATTTCTAGTGAAAAATAAACTAAAATTTGTGAAGAAATTAGATTGACCAATGAGAGAAAATAGGGTAGGGTACAATCCCTCAAACCTTAACGAATTACCATGTAGAATACTAGAATTGAAAATTAAAATTCTTGACTAAATCCAGCCTTTATAAATCCTAAGCATTACATATATGAAGGATCTAGCCCTCATCATATGAAATCAAAGGTAAATATAAAGAGGTGAATGGAAAATTACACTCGCACAGCGTTCTTAAACATCTCAAGTACCTAGGGCAAGAGAGATTAAAAGATTGACTATGTTTGTATAATTTTCATTCATAATTCGGTCAGAATTTAATTTACCCTATATTTTCTATATAAGTAATTTGCCTCGGAGTGAGTTCATGTACCCCAACCCTTAAGAATTTAGCTAGACATGATTTGATTAAAGAACAACTTCATACACAAAGTTATAGGTCTAACAACTATTGAAAATAATTTGCAAAACAATTGAAATTTAACTAACATAAACACCAACTAAGAGAAAGGAATTGTTATACTTGATTTCAGCAACAGGAAAAGACTTGAATCCAGAAATTGTAATCACTCTTACAAACTAGGGTTTATGAAAACTCCTATGAAAATTTCCTAACTTCTGAATTTCTCTCTCTAAAATTGACCTAAAATCCTCTCCCAAAAAATCTCCTCTAGAATGAGGTAGGGCATGGGCTTTTATAGCTCTAAGTACTACGAATTTGACAGCAAGAGTTGCTTGTGGCGCAAGATTTCACCAGCTACGCACATTAAAATCTTCACAATAAATGCCAGGATTTCGCATGACCGGACCGGTCCGGATATACCTCGGATCGGTCCGTTTTTCAACCACCGGATCGGTTCTTTTTTTATTCTACCAGATCGGTCCGGTATCCACCGGATCGGTTCTGCTATCATCGGTTTGTCATCCATCCGGGGTCTACTGGACTTGGATCATTTCGGATCGGTCCGAATGTATACCGGATCGGTCCGATTTTCTTCCATGTTGACTTTTCTCTTTCATCTTTGACTGGCCATAACTTTTGATGTCGAGCTCCGATTTGAGTGTCGTTTCTTCCGATATTCTTGTGAAATCAATTACTTCAACTTCCCTTTAGGTTTCGAATTCGAATTCTGGATAGAAATTTACGCTTTTGCCCTTTGACTTTTCTTCCTTTCTTCTGTTTCTTTCTTCCGATTTCTTTCTCTATTTTCTTGCACTAAATTCCTGTAAAATCCATCAGAAATACACGAAACTCGGGGAAATTATTAGAAACAATCAATGGCAATGATATGGAATAAAAATGATTCAATTACCTTGTTCGAGATATCAAAAATCACTAACTTAAGGGGTTAAATTCCGAAGAATTTATGCTTGGTCAAATCCCCCTAACTTAGGACTTTGCACGTCCCGAGCAATGTAAAAGAAATTAGTTTAATGCTCCATTCTTGAAAATTCTTTTATTGGGATAGAATACCTTTTTCGCGGGCAAGCGATTGCATTTAACGTATGCAAGAAGCCTTTAAACCTCTAGGTTACCCTAGTAGGACGAGTTTTGTCTCGTGAGGGTTTGCAGTGAATACACCCACAAAATTCTTTATTGACTCAAATAAATATCAAAACACTTAAAAAATGTACAATTTAAACCTTTCGAAAAATAGTCACTATAACTTCATATTCAAATGTCTCAAACCATAGTGTGTGTGTGTGTGCAAAGCCAAAAATCCAACCTCAAATTTCCAACGATTGAGCATTACGTTACTTTTCGAAAATTCATTTTGATTCAAATTCTTACGGATGCACTCACAAACGAATCACTCGGATTGTGGTTGTTTTCTCTCGGTATGGATGATATAAAGAGTAAATATAACGGACACAAATTCATGCATACAAAATTGAAAGAAGGAAATATATGGTGAAAAGATCTCATCATCGGAGTACGGTTATTAGGAAACGGGAAACATCATCTCTTAATCACACCATTTAATCTCTCATATTATCTTTTCATGTCTTAGCTCTCCATGCGGTAACCAATTTCGCAATTTGGACTCGGTAAGGACTTTTCGGGTTAAAAAAGTGTAAAGGGTAAAATTGGGAATAGACGGAATGTTCGGAATTGGAAAATTTCCTTATGACGTCCATTAGTGTTTTTTCGGGCATTTGCTCATTTTTCTCTTTTCATTTTTTCTTTTCTTTTTTTTTGCCCCTTTTTGTTGCACTTTTCGGACTTAATGAATATTCCATTTTCGCAATTCCGGGTTATTTGGATTTTTCGGGTTATCAAACGAAAGGAAAATATTTTATTTGGCTCAAAGTGGGTTACAAAGGGATAATTTTGTTTTTCACAACTTTTTATGATTAATATTTTTGGGTAACAAACGAGGGCCTACTTCATTGTCCAAATTGCTAATCACATTACCATATGCATCTCGAGATTAATTAAGTTTAGAGATATATTTAGCATGAATTTCGAGATAATATTTCACACATTTCCCATAACCGATCAAAACAAAGGATTGAGATCATCAATGACTTAATAAAATGCTGAAAAGGACATTGAGTTAATCATAACTCGGATTGATTTAAAAACTCATAAAAAATTGAAAGGCTCGAAATCTCACCGAGTTTTATTAATCTCCACAGTTATTCGTTAAGTCGTCAATTTTCTTTCAATTTCCATCTTCGGTCAATTTTGGCTTAGTGCATTATGATTTAACAATTTGAGACTTTAAATAGAATAAAGGTGATATTTTTGAAAAATTTAAATTCCAATTTTTATTTATTTTGAACAAAAATATTTTTGGTTTTTTCAACATTTTTCAATTTTTTTTTATATATATATGCGAAGTTTTATGAATACGCACTTGTCATCCCCCCTAACTTAGTGATTTGCATTGTCCTCAATCAAATGGACAATAGAGATAAAGAAGACAACAGTAGGAGTGCGATAAATAAAACAAGAAAGTATCATAGTAAAACTGTATAGTATAACACACTGTGTAACCATCACAAATATAAGTAATAAAACATAAAGGGGTAGCGGGGCATCCCAAGGGGCGGGTGGGGGACGGGAAGGACCGGGAGCAGCAGAATCATACGAATTGTAATAGTAGGGAGGAAGAGGGGCCTCAGGACCCAACTGAAGATGATACAAGTCCGCCTGCATACGCAGGACCAAACTCATGTCCCTCTCGTAGGACGTCACGAATCCGTCGAAACGCATTTCAAGAGAAAGGACGCTCTTAGTCAATCCCGTACCAACCAAAACATAATCCGGATCAGCGGTTTCATCATATTCTTCCTCCTCTCCTTTTGCCATCTCAACATCCTCATCAGCAACGTTCTCTTCCTCATCGGTCTCCTCATCACTCGAATCATCTCCGCGCCTTGCACGGATTAGATGGATTTGCCTTTCACTGCGAGTGTGGGACTCTTGCCCTAATGGCTTGGGCAAGTTGATAAGGTTTTGTGGCGTTTCAATCCCGGCATCCTTAAGCAAGGATGTAATGAGACGACCATAAGGAAGAGGGGCCCTACCCTTTTTATCGTAGGCCACAAAGAGAATATCAGTATAAAATGTGCGGGCCAAATTAATAACTGTTGCATGGTCAAACAAGTGATACATCATGGTTGCTTGACGCGGGCGCATTGATGAATCATTGGAGGTTTGCAAAATATTGGCACAAATAATGTGAAAAGTAAATCGTGCCTTGTCGGATAACCGACCAACGGGAAAGGTCTCGGTAGTCCAAACCGCGTTGCGCTCGATTCTTGAGATGCACATTGCTTTGGACATAACAGGGTCCGGACTGGGATAAGCAAATTCATCGGGAGTAACCACACCATAAGACTCGAGTTTCTGGGCCAGAATCTCAAGTGAGAACGGTATTGGTGTGGAATCCACAAACGCTTGGGATTCGAATTCGGCGGTACGGACTAGCGAACCGTAAAATTGACGCACTTCATTTTCCCAAACTGCCTCATATAGTTCATTGAAAAATCTGCACCAGCCTCTTGTCATGAACATGGCGGTGACAGAATTAGGCAGTTTATCCCAAAGGATTTGACGCTCAATGTGGATTTTTCGGGTTGGACTGAAAAAACGCCGGTACCAATTTGCTTCACGGCGAGAACGGTATTCTCCATTACCGTCGGGCAAGACTTCAATGGAGGTATATTTCTGGGGAGCAGCCATGGGTATGGAAGGAGTAAACAGAAAGTGAGAGAGAAGAGAGGATATGGAGGTGTGAAGGAAAATGGGGTGTGGGAGGGATGTATTTATAGGATGGAGAATGAAATAGGAGGGAATGGATGGGGGGAAATAGGGGGGACGAATTTTTTGGGGAAAAGAAAGGATTGGGGGGATGAATTGGGTTTGAATTGAAGAGGTGTGAACCTCGGGAAGGGGCATTCTGTAGATCACCGGACCGATCCGGTTGTAGGACCGGACCGATCCGACTTAATCGGATCGGTTCTTTTAATTCAGGACCGGACCGGTCCGATCTGCTGAATTCTCATAAACTCCTTTTCTCTATTCTTCTCACTGTTTATGCTCCTTATCTCCATTCTAATGATTCCTTTACAACTTCTCTCACTTCAAAATTCCTGCAATGCTCATCAAAACCTTAACACCCCTAAAACATTGGATTCCCTACCCCCGGCCTAACACGTACTTACGACTTCTAACTCCTACAAGTCTTATGTACAACATTCACCCCAAACATGTCGGTGGTGCGACGACCTCACCTTTCTTTTTCAGTCAATCCCCATAGATGGGGTCTGATAACCATATTGTGTCGGCTTCATTGACGATTGCTTCCACATACGGCTTGATACGATGCCCGTTAACCTTAAATGTGTTTCCCCCTTTTTCATATTTGAGTTCAACAGCTCTATGGGGAAATACCTCTTTCACAATAAATGGACCCGACCATCTTGACCGCAATTTTCCGGGAAACAAGTGCAACCTCGATTTGTAGAGAAGGACTTTTTGTCCCGAATGAAACTCTTTCCTACGAATGATTCTGTCGTGAGCTCGTTTCATTTGTTCCTTGGATATTTTAGTACTTTCATACGCATCATTGCGTATTTCTTCCAACTCGTTCAACTGAAGTTTACGTGTTTCACTGGCTTTATCCATGTTGAAGTTAACCCTTTTGATAGCCCAATACGCTTTGTGTTCGATCTCAATCGGGAGATGACAAGGCTTGCCATACACAAATCGAAATGGAGACATCCCAAGGGGATTCTTGTATGCAGTTCTATATGCCCAGAGCGCATCATTCTATCTGAGAGACCAGTCTTTCCTATTAGGTTCGACTGTCTTTTCCAAGATATTTTTTATTTCACGATTGGCGAGCTCGGCTTGGCCATTCGATTGAGGGTGATAAGTTGTTCCAACTTTATGGACAACTCCATACTTTTGCATGAGCTTCTCCATAGGCCTATTGCAAAAATGGGTACCATTATCACTAATTATGGCCTTTGGCACTCCAAAACGAGAAAGTATATTTTCTTGAATGAATTTTATCACCACTTTATTGTCATTCCTCCTTGTAGCTATGGCCTCCACCCATTTTGAGACGTAGTCTACAGCGACGAGGATGTATAGAAAACCAAAAGAAGGTGGAAAAGGTCCCATGAAGTCAATACCCCAATAATCAAACAACTCCAAGACTAGAATTGGGGGTAATGGCATCATGTCACGGCGAGTAATAGCCCCCATTCTTTGGCATCTATCGCATGATTTGCAAAAAGTATTCACATCCCGAAAGATTGTGGGCCAGTAGAGACCGCTTTGAAGGATTTTCGCAGCAGTTTTATTTTTCGATAAATGACCTCCACATGCTTCCGAATGACATAATCGAATTACCCCTTGGATTTCTTCATCAGGTACACATTTTCGGATGATTTGATCAGCACAATACTTAAATAAATATGGATCATCATAAAAGAACATGCGTGACCATGTAATGAACTTCCTTCTCTCTTGCGGAGTCCAATTAGAGGGAACAATTCTAATGACAATGTAATTGACTATATCCGCAAACCAGGGGAGAGAAGAAGTAGCAAATAGATTTTCATCCGAAAAATACTCGTCTATGGGAATGGGATCAATAGGTACGTCGGACGATAGGCGTAACAAATGGTCAGCCACGACGTTTTCTACTCCTTTCTTGTCTTGAATCGAGAGATTAAAATCTTGTAAGAGTAGGATCCACCTGATTAGACGGGGTTTGACATCTTTCTTACTCAAGAGATATTTGAGGGACGAATGATCAGTGAAACAAATGATGGGCGACCCAACAATGTAAGAGCGGAATTTGTCTAGGGCAAAAACGACTGCTAATAACTCTTTCTCTGTAGTAGAGTAATTAAGCTGAGGGCCAGATAATGTTCTTCTAGCATAATAAATAACATGAGCTTTCTTGTCTTTTCTTTGTCCAAGAACGGCCCCAATCGCGTAATCACTTGCATCACACATAAGCTCAAATGGGAGTGACCAATCAGGAGCTTGCATGATAGGAGCGGAAATTAGCATGCTTTTAAGTTTATCAAAAGCTTCTTGACATGCTTTATTCCATTCAAATGGAGTGTCCTTCATAAGAAGATTACTCAAAGGTCTAGCGATGGCGCTAAAGTCTTTGATAAATCTTCTATAAAATCCAGCATGGCCTAGAAAGGACCTCACATCTTTAAGTGATTTTGGCGGGGGTAACTCAGCTATTACTTCAATTTTTTGCTCGATCAACTTCAATCCCCCTAGATGAGATTATGTGGCCTAAAACTACGCCCTCAGTAACCATAAAATGGCATTTTTCCCAATTAAGGACTAAGTCTTTTTCCACACACCGGAATATAACTTTTTCAAGATTAGCTAAACATTGGTCGAAAGATGGACCGAAAATGCTGAAATCGTCCATGAACACCTCAAGACCTTTTTCAATCATGTCTCTAAAGAGACTTAGCATGCACCTTTGAAAAGTTGCTGGTGCATTACATAACCCAAATGGCATACGTTTATAGGCAAACGTACCAAACGGACATGTAAAAGTCATCTTTTCTTGATCAAGTACATCCACTTCAATCTGATTATAGCCAGAATACCCATCTAGGAAACAATAGTAAGGATGACCCGCCACTCGTTCAATCACTTGATCGATGAACGGTAATGGGAAATGGTCTTTTCTGGTTTCGGCATTGAGCTTTCGGTAGTCAATGCATACACGCCACCCGGTGGTGGTGCGTTGAGGTATTAGTTCTCCCTTGGCATTTTCAACCACGGTCATACCTGATTTTTTGGAACGACCTGAATTGGGCTCACCCATTTACTATCAGAAATGGGATAGATAATCCCAACATCTAGCAATTTGATAATTTCCGCTCTTACAATATCTTTCATGGTTGGGTTTAATCGCCTTTGCATCTCACGCGATGGCTTCACCTCTTCCTTAAGATGGATTTTATGGGTACAAATCAATGGACTTATACCTTTCAAATCTTCTATAGTCCAACCAAAAGCATTTCTATGCTTTCGTAACACATCCAACAACATACCCTCTTGCTTTTTTTCTAAACTGGAAGAAATAACAACAGGAAATGTATCATTATCTCCCAGAAAAGCATATTTGACATGTGAGGGTAGTTTCTTCAACTCAAGACTAAGAAATCTATTTTCAGAGGGAATCATGATTATCTCCCTCGGAGGTAATTCTTCAAACCTAGAAATCCAGTCAACATCTCTTAAACTCTCAAAACTCTCTTCTTCTAGTAACCAAGTTTCCACTTCTTTCACCTCACGCTCAAACGCAGTATAACGACTCTTTTTCTCACCACTTTGCACTAAACACACCTCCAGTGCATCTCCTCCTATGATCTTTTCGATGTGCTCATCTACCACTTCTTCAATAAGATCCACCTCAAGAATTTCATCCTCATCACCCATTTGGTTAGCAACATTGAAAATATTAGTCTCGAGAGTCATGTTTCCAAAAGTGAGTTGCATTTGGACATTCCGTGTATTGATCAAAGCATTAGCAGTAGCTAAAAACGGACGGCCTAATATTATTGGAATATGATTTCTCACATGGGGAGCAGGCTCAGTGTCCCAAATGACGAAATCAACAGGGAAGTAGAACGTGTCCACTTGAACTATCACATCCTCTACAACCCCACGAGGCACTTTCACTATTCGATCAACTAACTGTAGAGTGATTCGGGTAGGTTTTAAATCACCTAAATCAAGCTGCTTATAGATGGAGTATCGAAGGATGTTCACACTCACACCTAAGTCAAGCAATGCTTTTTCCCGAGTCTGCGTAGATTCCATCGGATCCTTGAATTTTGGTTGTAGATCATTGAGAAGGACCGAGCTCACATTTTGTGCCAAGAAAACATTCTTCTTCACCTTGAGCCGTCGTTTGACAGTCAAAAGATCTTTGATGACCTTAGCATATGCTGGAATTTGTTGAATAGCATCAAGGAATGGCAAGTTCAATTTTACTTGCTTCAACACATCCAACACTTCTGTACGCGACGCCCCTTTTTTTGGGTGGAGCTAAGCATTGAGGAAATGGAGCAGCAATTGGTGGTTTGACTTCAATTTTAGATTCAACTCCCTCATCATTGTCTTTCGTATCCGATGGAATCTACGCAGACTCGAAAGTTTCAGATTCCTTGGGAATTTCAGGTTCAACTCCCTCATCTTTCTCCTTTGGAAGTTTTGGTGTTAGATCAATTACGCGGACACTACGAAGAGTAGTAATAGCTTGACATTGTTCTGGCAAATCCGATGACGTGGAGCTAACCGTGGGTTGTCCTTGAAAAGGAGGTCTTTGGCCTTGGGCTGGGAATTTATCCTTCTCCTGAGTATTCACTACCGATTGCAACCTAGAGATGCTAGTATGAATTTTAGTGAACATTCGATCATATTTAGCATTGCTCTCTTTTTGAGATTGGATTAATTGATTCAGATTATCTTCAAGAGATCGCCTAGGTGGAGCGACATACAGACCAGGAGGTGGTACCTTCATAGGATTCGGCATCGGAGGAGCCACTTGCTAAAATTGAGGAGGTGGTGGAAGAGTCATATGTGGGTTAGGAGCCATCCCCCCTTGGGGTTGTCCATAATTGAACCCAGGATTATTCCTCCATGATTGATTGTATACATTCCCTTGCTGTGCATTATAATTTCCGCAAAACCCCCCTATTGCCTCAACTTGTTCAGTGTACATTGCCTTGTATGCAGGGATGGTAGGACATCCTTTGGTAGAATGACTTGCAGCACAAATGGCACACACTTTCTCCTTCCCAGCTTGCACGGGTCCAGCTACTTCTCTCAATCACACTTCAAGCATATCTCTAAAATTCTTTTCCACTTGGTCAAACTTTCGATATAACAAAGTGTCCTTGTCCAAGTGATAGATACCGGACGCAGCAGGCACATTGGACACTTGTCGATTTCTATTTTGACAATTGGGATCAGAAATATCCCATGCTTGGGTAGTCTCTGCTACATATTTCAAATGAGCCTCAGCATCGCTCGAGTCTAACTCCCAAAAAGGTCTTTCACACATGGTTTGAACAAGTTGTTTAGATGCTAAAGTAAGGCCTTGATGGAAAAATGAAATCAAATGATGTTTTTCAAAGCCATGATGTGGGCAAGCATTAACTAACTCCTAAAATCTCTCCCAACACTTGTCGAAGTCCTCATTTTCATTTTGTCGAAAAGATTGTATTTGGGCTTTAACAGAATTGGTTTTGTGTTGAGGAAAAAATTTTGAGAGAAATTTGGTTTGCATATCTCTCCAGGATAATACGGAATTCGGGGGTAGCGACCATAGCCAGGTCTTAGCTTTATCCTTTTAGGAAAAAGGGAAAAGATTTAACCGGATAACATCTTGTGGGCAAGCTTGGTCACCAAACGTCTCACATGCTTCCTCGAACTCTCTAATATGGAGATATGGTTTTTCCGAATCCATCCCGTGAAATGTGGGAAGAATTTGAATCATACGATTTCGAAAGTGGAACTGACCGGTATTATACGGGAGTAAAATTCAACCAGGGGTAACAGTTCTCTCAGGAAATAACAAATCTTTCATGGGAAGGTATGGTATCTCATCCTTTCCAGCACCAACACCAACACTACCTTGCACAGACATATTGCTACCGAAAGATTCAGAATTCTCACTCAGTGTTTGACTCGATGAACGACTTGTGATTGAATTGTTAGGCAAAGGAGGTGGAACCCAGAAATGAGGAGACTCAGTGGTATGAGAATTTTCAGAATTGGCTTCACCAATAGGATTTTCGTGAACTTGGGTGGAAGATGAATTCTGCATATAAGCGCATAAGAGAGAGATGTAAAAAGAATAATTTTTTTTTATTTATTTGAAATCACTTTGAGATAAAAATCACTTTCCTAAATTACACCAATTGATGGTCCCCGACAACGGCGCCAAAAACTTGACGCGACTAAGAATTTGTCTCAAAAGTGCATTTTCTCTAGGCTCAAGTGCAAGCCTGTCGCATTAGTAATAATCCGATAAGTCGGGATCGTATCCACAGGGACCAATAATTGGAACTTGTATAGAAGAAGTTATTAAATCTTGAAATGATTCCTCAAAAGAAATATGAAAAGGTGATTAATGATTGGGAAATTTCTAGTGAAAAATAAACTAAAATTTGTGAAGAAATTAGATTGACCAATGAGAGAAAATAGGGTAGGGTACAATCCCTCAAACCTTAACGAATTACCATGTAGAATACTAGAATTGAAAATTAAAATTCTTGACTAAATCCAGCCTTTATAAATCCTAAGCATTACATATATGAAGGATCTAGCCCTCATCATATGAAATCAAAGGTAAATATAAAGCGGTGAATGGACAATTACACTCGCAAAGCGTTCTTAAACATCTCAAGTACCTAGGGCAAGAGAGATTAAAAGATTAACTATGTTTGTATAATTTTCATTCACAATTCAGTCAGAATTTAATTTACCCTCTATTTTCTATATAAGTAATTTGCCTCAGAGTGAGTTCATGTACCCCAGCCCTTAAGAATTTAGCTCGACATGATTTGATTAAAGAAAAACTTCATACACAAAGTTCTAGGTCTAACAACTATTGAAAATAATTTGCAAAACAATTGAAATTTAACTAACATAAACACCAACTAAGAGAAAGGAATTGTTATACTTGATTTCAGCAACAGGAAAAGACTTGAATCCAGAAATTGTAATCACTCTTACAAGCTAGGGTTTATGAAAACTCCTATGAAAATTTCCTAACTTCTGAATTTCTTTCTCTAAAATTGACCTAAAATCCTCTCCCAAAAAATCTCCTCTAGAATGAGGTAGTGCATGGGCTTTTATAGCTCCAAGTACTACGAATTTGACAGCCAAAGTTGCTTGTGGCGTAAGATTTCACCAGCTACGCACATCAAAATCTTCACAATAAATGTCAGGATTTCACATGACCGGACCGGTCCGGATACACCTCGAATCGGTCCGTTTTTCAACCACCGGATCGGTTCTTTTTTTATTCTACCAAATCGGTCCGGTATCCACCGGATCGGTTATGCTGTCATCAGTTTGTCATCCATCCGGGGTCTACTGGACTTGGATATATACCAGATCGGTCCGATTTTCTTCCATGTTGACTTTTCTCTTTCATCTTTGACTGGCCATAACTTTTGATGTCGAGCTCCGATTTGAGTGTCGTTTCTTCCGATATTCTTGTGAAATCAATCACTTTAACTTCCTTTTAGGTGTCGAATTCGAATTCTGGATAGAAATTTATGCTTTTGCCCTTTCACTTTTCTTCCTTTCTTCTGTTTCTTTCTTCCGGTTTCTTTCTCTCTTTTCTTGCACTAAATTCCTGTAAAATCCATCAGAAATACACGAAACTCGGGGAAATTGTTAGAAACAATCAATGGCAATGATATGGAATAAAAATGACTCAATTACCTTGTTCGGGATATCAAAATCACTAACTTAAGGGGTTAAATTCCGAAGAATTTATGCTTGGTCAATAGCTTCCCAATTAAAAATAATTAATAAGTTAAACGATATATTTTTCTCCTTTTTAAGGGAAAATAAAGTATATACCAAAGTTATATGTGACATAATATTACTAATATTATAATCAATACACATCTATATTCTTAAATAAGACAACGATTTTAAATACGAGGGAAAGTAAAACAATCACATAACACATGGTATATGAGGAAAAACCCAATGATGGAAAAAAAACTTGTGCCGAAATAAATAAAACATGAACATATGTGTAGGCTAACCATGAAAAACTCTTACACTAATTCTAAATAAATACCACAACCCACTTTTAGCCCCTTATCTTCTGTCCAGGGAAACATACCAATAATGGGAGAAAGCCATAAAATAATTATGCATTTTTAACCCACAACTGATGTCTTCAAATTACCAATAAAGATCGTTTTTAGATTTGAATAGAAAATTATTCCAAGTAAAATTAATAAATAAGAGAAACTAGCATCCACACCTTGGATGTGTGAGGGAATCTTGAAGGTTGAAAAGTTTAGATAAAATTCTTGTTAACTTCAAAGTCACAAAGTAATTTAAAATCGAGATAAACCTCAAGAACTAAAGTTGAGAAAAAACTTGTTCAAGTTTTGACTTAAATAAGCAAGAAAGAATTTAAATGATTTTCTTACAAGGAAGAAAATAGTTTGGACTACACAAAGAAAATATTCTTGCTCTCGAAACATTTGAGGACTTTTTAGTTTGTAACAAAACCAAATCCCTTAATAATTAAAGTGTCGAACATGCAAGTTGTGTAACTAAAGGATGGATATGTTTTGTGTGTAGTGTACTAATGATGCTCTAGCTTTAAATATTAATTGAGATATCTCGAAGAATTAACCTTGGATCAAGTTTTAAAACATTTAACCACTACATATCTCAAATTACGAAATTTGAGGGATCTCCACTATGCCTTCACGATCATCTCGCTACAACAAAGCTTTAGAATTTAACGTATGAAGATGGACGAGAAAGTTCTTAGAACTTTAGGAAGGCAATCATAAAAAGGGGTTCTTATCCTAGAAATATACCCACGAGGGGTGAATTAGGCATTGTAAATTAAAGGGATATTTAAAACATTATCAAACTTATTAATCAAAGATTAGTTGCAATATGGTGATTCAAATAGTAATGGAGAAATTAATCAAAAATAACTAACAAGGCTAGATAAATAATAACAATATTAAAGAGAGAGTTAAGAGAGATATTGCAAATCGAGATTTTAACCTGGTTAGACCTTGCGTACATCCATGATTGAGATGGTACTCAATAAACTTCATTATCTTTAGTTCACTGAGGTAAAACGAACAACCACGTAACGATTTATCGTATCCCATGTGATTTATCACACCCGTTATATTTACCACACCTAACGAGTGTTTAAATTGTAAGTGACTTTAGACCCATAGGTGCTCCCCTCTAGACCACAGACGGGTAAGAGGAGTAATGTCTCAAAGTAAAAGACAAAGGTTTAAATTGATTCAGACCTCAGTTAAGGGTCCTACGTCCACTATTAAAGGTGTCCCAATGGTTTATTAAATTAAAAATGAAGTATTACACTATAACCGACCTCTTGATCTTTTGTCAAGAGAGTCTGAAGTATTGCGACCTTTATTAATAGCACAGAGCACCTTATGAAGCAACTTAATTACTTTTCTAAGGGTGCCAAGGTACTAATTTAAGGCTCAATAATATGTAAAAAATGTGTAAATAATGGACCCGAGTTACAAAAATGGGATCACAACAATGGGCTGTGAGTGTGGAACGAAGTGTAAACACTTGTATATGCTTAGAACTCTTGAATGTTTGATGGCTCAAATGCCTTAATCTCTTTTAATGCTCGAGACTGATCCCTTTTTACCTTCTATAAAATTCTTATTTATAGGAAATTTCTTAGAGAGAAAATAACTAAGATGTCACAACATGGCATTGACTGTTCTGAGGTCTGATAGTGCCATAAGGGAGGTGGAGTGTCGGATGAGACATTTGAAGGTGGTGTAAGGTGGTGGTTGAGTGCATTTAATGTTAATGGGAGAATTCATTGCAAGTGTAGTTGGTTAATGGAGGTAGGTAGAATAGTGTTTTTCTTCTCACCAACCTCACGAGACTACTTACACGAGCTTTATTACTGGTCTGAGGGGCCAAGAGGGGTCATAGACTTGCTCAAAATTTGTATTGAATTACCACGTATTACTACGTCCTATGATTGAGGCATGGGAGATCTCAAGAGGTCTATTTCCTTTAATATGAGTTCAGTTCATAGCGCAAATCCTGATAAAACTTTAATGTTGTGGTATTTATTCTTACTCAAGGAGGTACACTGAAACGACTAGCCTTCCTATGGGAGGATACGTTATGGAAGTCTGCTAGAGTACTATAGCTCATCCTTGAGAGTAATAGAGGATTTATAAGACATGCACAGGTCCATATGAGGTCCATGGCTAGCCTTGGGTCCTTTGCCCAGCCTCAGAGGTAGTTGAAGAGTTATAAGATCTCCTAAACACTAAGTGTGAAATAGGATACCACCAATATCCCCTTTTTTCTTCTTGAAAATGTTTGAAGTTTCAATACTTATCCCCTATGCAAGTTGGGGTATGGTCAACTAACCATCGATATTTCTATCAACATTAGAATATTTTGGGAAGGAGATCACGTGTGACCAAGGATATGTGTTTGCAATTGAGATCTTGAATGTGACTGAGGCGTGTGATTTTGGAGAAAGGATTGCCTAGAACCCTAGGCCTTGGGGGACTATTAAAGATACCTTTGGACTGAGCTGAGTTCTTCACCACTAACTCCCATTATCTTTCTTATCTTTTAAAATTTCTTAGAAGAAACACCCCCTTTATTTTGAAAAATGTCTTCCAAAAATATTTCCCCATTTAAGATATGGGACCCCAAGACTTTATCTGCTGCTTACCTCGGTGAAGCCAAAATCTAACCCTTCAGGTTGCCTCCCGAGTGGATCAGTTCCTCCTGGCATAACGGTGATAAGCTATGAGGGGCTCTTCAACCCCGACTTCGCTAGTAGGGCTCAATACGCCTCACAGATTATCAAGAACAACATGGACAAGTTTTGAAAGACCTATCAAATTCTAGAAAGTTTCATTCCAAGGGATGAAAAGCCTAATGAGAGGTCGATAATGACGGCTAACCATGTACGATTTAATGAGTGTTTCTTCTAGTATGGGGCCCTGCCTGTAGTTAGAATATTGAAGTTTTTCAGCTTATCCCTTTCCCAATTAATGGGTAACTCGTTGAGGACTTTGATGGCTACGGTCTTAGACATTAGAGGGTCTAACATTGGGAACTGTGATGTTCTTCTACCCAGTTCTTCAAGCAATATAGGTTTCAAGAATAGACTAAGCCAGCTAATAAGGCCCTGAAGTATCTAGCCCCTAGTCCCAACATGGTAACCTTTGGGAAAGGCAAGCACAATGCCCTAAATAATTGGAGGGAAATATTATTTTTTATTAGGGAAGCTTGGGCCACCCTAGACCCTATTGAGCCCATTGTCTGCCACACTCTTTATTGTACCCCTCTATAAATAAATAAGTTGAAGTTTCACTTTCGTTTCAATGTTTGGATTGACCTTTATTTTGAGATTTAAAATTTTCATTTACCTTTTGAAGTGGTTCCTGATCCCACTATGTCAAAGTTTAGTAGGATCACTAGGGTTAAGAGGTTGTCTTCTACTCCTTTAGAGGCTCTTGTTATCCCTAAGTGCCCTTTTAACTATAAGTTAGGACCTGAACCTAAGCCTTCGACTGTTATGGGAGTTTTTGAGGATTTTAAGATCATTATGGGCCACATTGAAGATCGATCCTTATTCCTTGGTTCCTTAAAAGAGAAAAGTTGCATCGGAAGTTCTGGCAGAGGTCCGGTCCTGAGGCCTTCGATGGCGAGGATGACCAGGCCAAGGTTATGATTGACCCTTCATATATTGAAGGTGTATTTACCTATGTCGATAAGCCCATTATGCCTTTCAACTGTTCCTCTTGTTAGTGACTTTTCTCCTTTTCCACTTTCATCATTAGTTATTTGATGGCTAAGTCTGACCTCTATTTTATTCAATAGATGAATGAGAGGAACGAAGGATCCATATTGAGGTCGTGATAAAAAAAGGAGGTTCAATACCAATAAGCGACTAAAGTTCAATGCCATACTTAAATTTTCAATTCCTCAAGTTGGTAGAGGAGGACAAACTAGGTTCCAACCTCGTTGAAGGCTATAGTATGGATATTAATAAACCCCTACCCTTGCAGGAAGTAGAATCTGGGGTAGGTGGTACTCATGGGTTAACCCAAGGAGATCCTTTTATTCCAAGTGACTTAAAGCCCTTGGTCTTAGAGAAAAAAGATGTAGAAGGTGGTGCCCCTTAAGGGGAGGGAGTTTACAAGGGATGACTAAGCTTCCCATTTCGTCTAAGGGAGTAAAAATTTCCACCTTAGTGGTGGACACTCTTCATGTGCTAGAAAAGACAAATAGTTCTGAGATGGTTTCTACTCTGAGGGGAAAAGGTACCCCTACTAATGCAGAGGAACTGGTCCACTTGATAGGCAAGGTACTTGCATATTTTCATGACTTCTTCTTTAACCTTTTTACATTTTGTTCTATTCGTTATTCTCACATCCCTTTTCTCCTATATGCTTGAAACTTGAAAAAAGATCTTTTGGCCGATGCTCTAAATGGAAGTAGGGAAATGAGGAAAGCTACTGAGATGGTGAGATCACCCGAAAACACTTGGATCAAATTATCAATGGTCAGAAAATACAGATGGAGTTTCTTGAGAGGGAGAGAGATACCTTGATGACCCAAGTGGATTTTTGGAACAGTAGAAACATTTAAATGAGAAAACCCTCAGAGATAAATTTTTTTACTGGCCACTTCTTGGGAGTCTCTAGCTAAGGTCGAGGAGTTGCGCGCCCTTGATCAGGTTAATCTTATCATGACAAAAAGTCTCTTCAAGGCCATAAGGATGAGCTCTAGAGCTTTAAGGGTAGACTCCTTTGACTTGATGGTGAGGTGGAGCACATGAGGCATACGTTCAAAGACTTGTCTACCGAGAAATAATATATGACCTCTCAAGGTCATGATATTTAAAAGAGATATTTTGAGTTCTTAGTTAAGCATGAAGCACTTTAAGGACATATCCATACCGAAGTTAAAAGATAGTTGAATTCTTATTAGGAGTCTAAGGTCTTTAATAGGTACCTCTTCTAGAACTTCAACGGTGGATTTGAAGCTTCAAAGGATAAGGTTCAGGCGCTATTTCTTGAGGTGGATGTCTCTGCTCTGTTCCCTGAAGCCCCTCAATCAGAGATAGAGAGATAGAATGATAAAGTCAGTGATGGTGATGATGTATAAGATACCTATGCTCCCAAGGTGCAAGTGAAAGATCGGGAAAGAAACCTATGCTGCTCAATAAAGTGAAGCCCTTATGAATCTCCAAACACTCAAGACATGATAGGCTTTTTATGTAATAATTTTTTTATTACAAATATGTTGGACATGAACCACTCTTTGTAATTTCAATATTTACCCTTAATGAAAAGGTAATTTATTGAATGTAATTTTGTGGTGTTCTTCAATATTTATTTTCTACTTGCTTTATTTTTTGCTTTGTTAAGGAATTTTATTCATTACCTGAGATGTTTGAGATCTTCCCAGTACGTAGTATCCCCTAGCCCTCCAAGATTACTTGGTAAGGAAAAGTAATTAGGGATGCAAATTTATTGAAATAAACCCGAGGGCCTGGAGACCTTTGCTTGTGCAGTTTATCGAAGTCAAGAGTGAGGCTCTATAGTGGGGGTTAAGCCTTAGAACCCTAGCATACTTGATTAGACTAGAAGCCCCCATTTTTTTTTTGTTCAAACACTTAGTTCCCTAAAAAATTTTGTGCGTAAATACTTAAGATCAACTCTATAAGGGGTGTTAAGACATTAGATTTAAAATGTAGATCTGAACATTTGAAATATGAAGTCTTTGCAAGGGTCCTAAGACCTCCGAACTTAGTAAAATTATAAGATGAAGTCCCATAAAAGGTCCTAAGACCTATGAACATAGGTAAACTAAAATTCTAAGTCCCACAAAGGGTTCTAAGACCTCTGAACTTGTTAAATTTGAAATTTTGAAATCCTTATAAGGGTCTGAGACCACCGAACTAAAAAATTTTAGAATCCAATTTTGGAATTTGAAGTCCTTATAAAGGTCTGCGACCTCTGGACATAGAAATAATTTGAAAATTTGAAGTCCTTATAAGGGTTTGACACCTCCGAGCTGAAAATATTTAGAATTTTAAGTCCTTAAAAGGGGTTGAGACCTATGGACTTAAAAACAATTTGAAATTTTGAAGTCCTTGTAAAGGTTTGAGACCTCCAAACTGAAACAAATTAGAATTTGAAGTCATTATAAGGGTCGGAGTCCTCCAGACATATAATAATTTGAAATTTTGAAGTCCTTATAAGGGTTTGTGATCTTCGAACTGAAAGTTTTTGGAATTTAAAGTCTTTACAAGGGTCCGAGACCTTCAAACTTTGGGTACTTTCCCATTCTTCTGTTGAAGCTGAAGTTTTTTACACCATGTTTCATTTTAACACTCAGCCCCTATTATTTTGATAACAAAACTCTTTTCTTTAAACATTTTTCAAAAGATAAATCTGATGGGGATAAGTTTTTTACATCCTCTCTTCTATAACTCCATGGTTAAGAAAATATTTTGATGTAAGGAAATGGGTTGTTTATGGGTCCTTAGGCCTTAGCTTTGGAATTAAAGATCAAGATCTCAATAATACCTTTAGTATTTTATGGGTTCGGAGACCTTTGACTATGTTTCTTGGGTTGTTTAAATCGATGATTATGGTTTTTTTTGGGGTCATAAGACCTTTGACTGTTACCCTTAATCTAAGGGTGAAATCGTTGTAGCTTCAATGTTAGATCCTAAGACCTTAGCTTAAAATTAGATCCAGGGTTGAAGTCATTGTAACTCTTTTTTGGGTCCTGAAACCTTGGTTTAAGTTTTGAGTGAAGGATAAAGTCCTTGTGACTGGATTTGTGGGTTATAAGACCTTAGTTTTTTAGAGCTAATGCTGAAATCCATGTAGCTGCTAATGAATACTTATATTAATACATTGTGAGTGATAAAAAGTTTCTTTTTTCATTTAGTAAGTAGAGTACATGGTTTATAATTGTTCTTTGGGGGTAACATTCACCTCCCGCGGCTTCTTCTACTTTTGATGCTCAATCTTTATTTCCACTCTGAGTTGTAAGAGTGACTTACCCCTTCTTGCAAAGTGAAGGTTCCTAAGTTCACCAGATTTGTGCCTAGGCTCTCTAGAGGGAGCTCAGACATTGCGGGTGGTAGAGGTAAGACCTCTAGTGAGACATCAAAGATATTTTGTAGCATTATTGAGACCTTTTCTAAGCCCTGTTGGGCGTCGAGAGAATTAATTTTATTCTTCATGGAAGTGATGTAGAACTACTGAGCTTTTTTTTTGTCTCCAAAGACTTCTTCCACTTGTTTGGAGGTTGGGAACCTCATTAATAGCCTACAAGTTGAGATCACACTGTGTAAGTTATTGAGAGATAGTCTATCGATGATGAAGTTATACGCTGAAGGAAGGTCCACCACTACGAATTTGTTCCAAATGGTGGTGTGACAATCTTTAGAACCAAGAGTAAGGGGGAGAGTGACGTATCCCAAGGAGTATGTCTGATATTCATTGAACCCAATAAGGGGGTGATAGTTGGATGCACGTGTTTTGTGCCAAGGACCATGGTTTCAAAAGTGCCCAATAATAGAATGTTTATGGAGCTTCCCGTGTCAATTAATATCCTCCTTATGTTGGCATTTTCCATGATTATTGTGATCATAAAAGGATCATCATGAGGCAATCGAACCCTATTGAGTTCAGCTTCTGGGGATACCATCATTAGAAACTCCTTGGGGGATTAATGTGGGAGAGAGACATGGTTGATTTGAACCCCTTCATCATGGAGGCTCCCAAGGTGGGCCTTTATGGCCGTGGTAAAGACCCCACCTCAGTTAAAACCTTTAAAATGCATTGGACATCAATTAGTGGAGCATAATCTTTATTCTTGTTGTTGTGCTAACTCTTACCTGGATCTTTTTCTATGTACTCTTTCACGTGCCCCTCTTTATCATCCCCTTTATGACCTCTTTTAGTCTGAAGTAGCCATACGTATTGTGTACATGATCTTTGTGGAATCGACAATACCTGGACTTGTCCATTCTGTCATCCCCGCCCTTATAGGCTTTAGATAGGGAAACATGGTCCGAGTTTCTATTTTTTCAAAGACCTCTTATACAGTGGTTATGAGAAGGGTGATTTGTTTGGCCTCTGGAGGCCCAACTTTCTTATATGTATTCTTCTTCCTCTTGGCTTCAAGTTCCCCTAAGGTCTCCCAAAGGTAGGATAAGATGTCTTTTCTCTTATCCTTTCAGTGAGAGGTTGTGGCATGTCTTACTAAGATTGCCTCCTCCATATTCATGTACTTCTGAGACTTTTCGAGTAACTCAGCTATAGACTTTGGAGGCTTTTTGATAAAAGGATCTCACCAAATCCTCTTAATCGGGGCCTTAGCAGAAAGTGGCTACATAGATTGTGTCATTCAGGTCATTAAGTTGGATATCTTCCTAGTTGAACCTCTTGATGTATTCCCTAAGGAATTCTCTAGCTTTTTGTCTAAAGTAGAGGAGGTAACTGATCGGCTTCCTCATCGTTTGGGCTCTAATACAGTGGTTGATAAAGGATCTTGTCAGCTCTATGATACTTTTAATGGCTCCTGGTTTGATCTTGGCAAAGCAGTGCTTAATTGTTCCCCTCAGGGTAGCAGTAAAACTCAGCACATGACCCCATTCGAGGTGTTCTTAAGTAACATTAATGACTTTCGGGTTTTCAAATGGCCGATGGGGCCCATGAACCCATCAAATAGTCTAATATTAGGCATCTTCCACTTTGGGGAAAGAGCATAATTCTGAACATCATTGGAAAAAAGTAGACAACATCCCTTACATATCAAACTCGATGATTTTGGGAATTTGAGTCTTGTAATAGTAGAGGAATTACTTAATCAAACCTGCATATTTTTTATCTTGCCATCCCAAGGCCTAATTGTCCTGAAACTTCTTTAGGATAGATATTCTTAGAGAGATAATCTATCTTTGATAAGAATGAGAGTGAATAATCACTGGGGGACCCTGGGAACATCCTCTGGACCATTTTACTCCTATAACTAGGGTTCATGGTTTTCCATGGTACCATTATGTTTTGATACCACTGGTTCTTCCACCACTGAGGTTAAAGGGAGTATGATGAGAATGGCGGACAACTGTTTTTGGAGCATTTTCGATTGGGCCTCTATATCTTTGAAAGAATGAGCTAAGGCATCCATAGTTATCATTTTTGAAAGGATCAAGGTATGTGTTTGATACAATTGGAACTTGTTGTTCCCATAGATGGAGCCAAACTGATGAGTGTTAATATCGTAAGTGACTTTAAACCCACAAGTGCTCCCCTCTCGACCTTAGATAGGTAGGAGGAGAGGTGTGTCAAAGTAAAAGACAAAGGTTTAAAGTGGATCGGACCTAAGATGAGGGTCTCACATCCACTTTTAAAGTTGTTCCATTGATTTATTAGATTTCAAATGAAGTATTTGTAAGAGGGTAATTTAGATAAGATGGAGGCGTAACCCCTTTTTGAGTATAGTAATGATAAGTTAAATAGCAACACTATTGATTAACAATAGGACATTCAAACATTAATCAATGAAGATAGATTCGGTTTAAGCTCATAGATCTCTCGTGTATAACTTAGAAGGTAATAATGAACTTGGAAGTAACTTAGCTAGAGGGATAGAGAAATAAGCACCCTAGATACACCTTGGCAGGCAGCCAAACACACCAACAACCCTCAAGAATATCAATCAAGTACTAAAAGCTTCTTAATAAATGATAATGGTGGGTGAGTAAACTCTCTGGTTTGTAATAACTCTCTAGTAATCACTTCTGAACTCTCAAAAAGATCATTTGATGCCCCTCTCCAGGGGTGGGTGGGGTCTTTAAATAGCCTCCCACACGATCCCCGAGGCCACTCCGCCATTAATGCCTGTGAAAGATATCCCTCATACTTTATGTCATAAACATTAAATACCTGATGCACTAGTTATCTCCACGTCATAAATAATAAATGCCGAGACATGCCTTTTTCCTAACCACTGTATGTCAGGGGGATGTTGTCATAGAGGTGGTTCACCAACTGTTTGACAGCCCCAAATACCACGGTGGTTTACTCAAGTGCAGGTCTGACATTGCTTAGCTGGTTAGTGACATCAGATAAAGTGGATGTGACATTAAGTAGAGGGTCATTTGGCTCACAACTCAATGCCCGATGGAACTCAAGGCTGCTCCCCCGAGGTTCCACGGTCAGGGTTCTTTGGTGTTTTACCAGCGTATCTAAGATGGTCAGGACAAGCCCCAACGGTGCCTCACTTCTCAATCCTCCAAATCAAGTCCCTCCAAAGTTCCCACGATGAGGTCAGTCGATAGAGCATGAAAGCTCTCCCAGGACCTGCCAAGCCTGGTCTCTCGCGAGTACCGTTTGACCTCACACTAAAACTCATTATTATTATCGTTACATCACTACAACCGTTATAGCTTATAATCAATATAAACAAAGATACAATATGACTAACACAATAAACTAAAGTATGAGTTGCAACGCTAAGCTTCCTCACTGAGTTGCCACGCTGGGCTACCTCGGTTTTTTAATCCTAAACACTGTTGCCAATGGGGGAATTATCCCTAATCTAAGGATTACCTTCAAGCCCCCTTTACATTTTCCCCTTCGTGGAGAGATTTGTTGTTGGAACAAGAAATGTCTGCACGAAAACTTCTCAATTCGATAAACCTTCTCTATGTGAAAAAATTATGGCACCTTTTCCCTTGTTAGAACCACTGCGTTAGAATCTGCAGGAAAAAGTAAAATTCTCCCCGATGTACCTGAACCGAAGCGCTAGGGTCTATTGGTGCTTTGGCGAAGGGACATCGCCACTTTTTCCTGACACTGAGCTTCAACCGCTCTAACTTTATTATCTGAAATTCTCTCGAAAGGCCTTCTAACATTCTCAAATACACGTTTTGACTCTTGGTAAGTGAAATTCTCCTTTATAACGCTTCACTATGTTCGAAAAAAATCAGAAATTCTCTTCGATGTAGCTGAGTCACCATTTAACCAACGTTTGGCCTTGTGGCGAGGGGACATCGTAGCTTTTTTTTGAACCGTTAGGACATCTTTTCCATTAGGAGTTATTGGATATGTCTGATAAAAATTCTCGTGACAAAACTCAAACTTGCTGAAGAAGGCAACCCCTTCTATTCCCCAGGCGTCGCTTCGTAAATGATGTGGCGCTGTCTTTTTAACTGTTAAAACACCTCCCGAAGTGCCACGTGTCCATTTGAAATGATTATAGGCAGCCTTACACGTGTGGTGGTGGGAAACTCAATAGAGGAGTTCCTTAAAAGGATTCAAATGTCTCTTTTTTCAAAACCTTTTCTTTCCTTCATCTTATTCAACCTCATGTCTTCTTTAAAGAGAGAACTCTGTGCGAACTCCATTGTTTACCAAGCTCTTACCTAGCTTCTTCCTTCTCTCAACTTTTACGCCACCACTTGTGGTTTTTCTTCTCCATCTTCATTCCCAACCCTTCATTTACCAAACTTCTTTTTTTTCGTACTTCATTATTATCTGCAATGGCCTCGTCAAGTAATCCTACAACACCTTCCACCAGTGCTCCACCTGCTACCCCTGTTGTCACCACCTTCGTTGCCGCCTCATTAACTACTGCCCGCCAGGACCAGTTGCGCTTCTATCGTCGATCCCATATATTTGGCAAGGGTGATGACTTTGTTGGGTCTTATAAGACTTGTATTTTTAATGCCAAGTATGATTCCCTGACACTTGGTGATGAAGATGAAAGTGCTGATGACTGGGGCTTTCTACCTCTAGAGGGGAATCTCTGATTTCGTCTTGAGCGAGGGGACTTTCCATGGTCCCACATCGACTTCGAAGGGCCTGGGGGCTCTCTTCATCACTTTGCTGTCTGGAACTCCCATATGCAGAGCTCCCATGCTGACACTCTCACCAAAATTGGGCTTCATCGGGATAAGTGGTTTGGTGAGTTCACCCTGTCTAAGAATAATGTTGCCCTTCCCATTCTGGTATCTCGCTGGAACGTTACCACTCATACTTTTATTGCTGTATGGGGCGAGTTTACAATAACATTAGAGGACGTGTGAGAGCTCCTAGGCCTTGAGGCAACAGGCCATGAGCCCTATTCTGATGAAGCCCTGGATGCTCAAGTGACTGCTGACCATTTGGAGTTAGACCATATATGCCGAAGGTGCATCGATACTTCAAACAAAGCTACCTTCACTCCTCTTATCAACTATTTCTTTAAGGATCCTTCTGAAGGTAGTTCCTCTAAGGTTGCCCCCGGTCAAGGTACATCATTGGAACTTCCTGCCTACATCCTTGTCGTTCTTTCTTATTTTCTTTTAATGGGGAAACCCAACGACTAACCTTGAAGGGACCTCATCAACATATCCCTCCATTTGGCCCAGGGTATTAAGCTTCCTCTGGCTGCAATCGCCTTAGGATCCCTCTACACATGGCTCGATGAACCCTTTTCAACATGGAACGATCTCTGGGTCGTTATAACCTGGCCAACTTTGCCAACTGTGTCCTCCAAATAGGCTTCCTCTATGTGTATTTTCCCGCCGTAGCAGCCAAGACCAATTGCCCTCCTTCGGGGGAAACAATTCTACCCCCGCGCTCCTTTATTTATCACAAGAGATAAAGCCTAAAGGAGTTGACCTCCATTATCGATGATTTTTCGAATTTTGTGATGAGGCCCTATGAAGAGGATATCTTTCTCTACACTTGTGGTTTTTTCAAACATGAAGCAAGAGTGGACCGGGAAACTACTCTGGACCTCATTATTGAAGACTCTTCACTAGGTGTGGTCTTTTTAGTTTTGCCAGGATATCTTCCCTCTTACACCGAGTGGGGCTACACCAGCGAGCACTATAATCCCAACCGATGCAGCTGTCAGTTTGGTTTCGATCAAGGCTCTCCTCACCTAATTTTTTAATCATCTAACCCCAAGGTCTCTTTTAGCGAGGCATGTTCCCTGTTATCCTCAACTGTTGCGTGGGGAGTGAGTTCTACAATGGTTGGGCAAGTCCCATTCCTAGAATCACCAGGCAAGGGGATGTGACTCCTCTATTTTCAACAAAGTATTGGCTGAGACAACTGGACCAAATTTCTGAGTTCATCGAGTGGGATCCCGTGTATCCTCCAATTTTTTTATTTTCTGCCTTGGAGTTAGGGTTAAAGGATAATTATGTTCTTGGTATTAAGTTCCCTCTAAGCCAGACCCCCAAAGTAACTCCTACTGAACTTCCTCCACACTTCCCCATGATCCCCATTGCCAAGCCCAAGGCCGCTGCAACCCCCAAACCACCGGCCCCTTCGATCGAAGTTGCAATAGGGGAAGGGCCTTCTCAGACACCTGCTAAAAAGATTAAGAAGTCCAAAAGTGGGGTTTCCTCGAAATATAAGTCCAAATCCCAAGCAAAAACTCCTTTGGAGGCATTCCCTATTGCCTCTGTTCCCCCTCCTATGTCTGCAGAGGTAAGTGAAGAGCTGAGGAGGTAGTTTCAAGCTGAGGTCAAAAGAATAAACGTCGAGTTTCAACGGTGCGCTATCATCGTTCCTCCTTCGGTTGCCTTTCTTATGATCGTGGTTGATCCCACTGAGCCAACGAAAAAGAGGAGAATAAGGTCGAGGGTACCTCAAGGTACTAATGCAACGGGCACAAGGAAGAAAACTCTAGGCACTAAGTCCCAGAAGAAATGGACAGTCGAGATATCTCCATCCTCAGCTCCCTTTATTGGTGCCTCCTCTCCGCCTTCACCAGTGGTTATACCTTCTCATTCTCCCTTTGGATATCAAGTATGTGTGCATGTTTTATTCTTTTTCCCCTTTTCTTAAGGCAAGCTGCATTTGCTTATTTCTTTGATAACTTTGGTGCAGGGAGTTGAAGAAAGGCCCTGTCCCCCTAGTTCCCCCGTGAGCCATTTTATGGGGGCGTTTTGGTGTCTCTCAAGCTGATACTACTCCTCCCCGTTCCCCCATGATAGGTCTCACCTTCTATCGCCGTTTGTCCTCCCAACGGGCCAAAGAAGTTGCTACAAGGGCTGCTACCGTTGCATCTGTTGAAATATCTGACCAACCAGAGGAAACTACTCCATCCTCTTCTGCATTACCATCCGAGCAATAGGTCCCTCTGCCCATCATTGCGGTCGAGGAGAGTGCCCCGAGGTAAATTTCTTGTCAAGTCTCACGTCTTTTCCTTTTCCCATTACTTTTTTTTATGATTCTGATATTCTGGGATGTTTTAGGTGGAAGTAACGTCTCAGATAGCTAACATTATCCTTCCCACTTAACTGACGAGACCCCTGACTGCAATTCCCCTTTTTGGTCCCATAACGGGGGTAAGTAATGCTTAGATGTATTGCTGACTTTTTCTTATACTTGCTCCTTGTGTCTAACACTTAGTTTTATATTTGCAGCTTTCGCCAAGCCTTACCCCCCTTTGCTCTTAGTGGCTTTTTCCTTTCCAAGGCCAAGGTTGATGTTGTTGTCTCGCATGGTGATTCTTCAGTGCCTGCCCATGCTGGGGAATCGCTTAGAGGTTCCTCGTGTTCTTTCAGCGAAACTCCTTCGTTGGCCTTGGTACCATTTATTAGCGAGGGAGCTTTGCCAACCGTTGAGGCTTCTTCAATTAGGGGCGCCGTTGAGGCCTCCACAGTGGCTCCTATTCTCTCTGATGCTACTGCTGAGGTACTTCGCTAAATTCTCAGCATTTCTCAGTTTCTCAAACTTCACCTATGTTGGTTACTTAACAACGAAAACACTTGTTAAGGGTTTTTCCCCATAAACTCCAACTATATCGGTGACTTAACAACGTAAACACTTGATAACGTTTTTTCATGAACTCGACCTATATCGGTGACTTAACAACGAAAACACTTGTTAAGGTTTTTTCATAAACTCCACCTATATCGGTAACTTAACAACAAAAACACTTGTTAAGATTTTTCATAAATTCCACCTATAGCGGTGACTTAACAACAAAAACACTTGTTAAGATTTTTCATAAACTCCACCTATATCGATGACTTCACAACGAAAACACTTGTTAATTTTTTTTCTCATAAACTCCACCTATATCGGTGACTTAACAACGAAAACACTTGTTAATATTTTTTCATAAACCCCACCTATATCGGTGACTTAACAAAGAAAACACTTGTTAAGATTTTTCATAAACTCCTTATTTCCTCTAACTGTTCTCAGGTTACTCGGGTGGATTCTCCACCAGTTTTTTTGCCTACCCCCTCACCCCATCGGGAACCTGTTGTTTTAGAAGACTCCATCCACAAAGATCAAGGTTCCACGATCGGTGCTGCTGCTGAGAGAGAATCTGGATGTGAGTTTCCTCTGCCTAACTTGACACCTCATGCCTTCTACCTGATGGTTCTCCAGCATTCTCCTCAGAAGCCTGCCAACCATCGCTTGGTAGTTGAGCTGCTTGCAAACCACCATCCCGAAACGTTTACCGTGGATCACTTGCGTTCCAACATCTCTGTGATGAGTTACAGTCTTCAGGGCATGGCTATCGTTGTGGCTGAGATTACCAGTACTCCAACCTCAATCGTTACTAGAGCCCACCTCAACCAATTACTGGGTCACTTGAAGGAGTTGGGTCGTGATGGATTTCATCTTGATTGGCTTATTATGCATTTAAAAACTTTGAAGAGCCAACGACTGGATAGCCAGAGGGAACTGCTCAGGAAACATAAGGAGGATCAACGGGGTGAGGAAGCCAAGTTGGCTAAGTTAACACCTCTTCTTGAAGCTGTTGACAAAGATGTGGGGGACCTCGAAGAAGCTCTACGCTAGGAAAAGTTGAAGCGAGAGAAGCTCCTTATCGAGCGTACACAAGCACAAATAAGGCTAGAGGTTTCTATGAATTCCCAATAGTCTTGCCTAGCAGCTTCTTCGGGCCTACCTGGAGATTTTTTCTCTTCCCCAGATCTGTGGTTCCTCTTAGACTAATGAACTTTTATATATATTTTTTCTTCTTCTTATGTGATTCTTGGGCAATAGCTCCCAATTTATTAATGCCCCAAAGTTTATGAATGAAGAAAGATATATGTTTTCCATGTCATTTCTTTGTGTTACAACTGCTTTCGTACATTATGAAGTTCTATAATTCTTTCATTTCCACTTGGGCTATAATAAAAAAGAACTTGCATATTCAATAAAAAAAAGTCGTGTATTCATAACAACAGCTAGATACATCAGTGGCTCAAACCTAATTGCTTACACATGATAGACTTTCAACCATTTATTTTAATCTTGAATGGTTTATCTTCTTCCATCCTAGAAATTAAGCAATAATCTGAGTCATGAGCTTCTTTTACAATGAAAGGTCCTTCCCAATTTGCTGCAAACTTGGGTAGAGAAATCCCCCTGATGTGTTTCACCGCTGCTTTCAATACGAGGTCTCCCTCCATGAACTTCCTTGGTCTCACTAAGTTATCATATGCCCTGGAGAGCTATTTCGTGTACATTTGAAAGTGTTGCATCGCATTATCTTTGTCTTCATCCAACGCTTCCAACTGCACATGTCTATTCTGAGGGAGCATGCTACTTCGTAAAGCATATCGAGCAGAGGGAACTTCTAACTCCATTGGGAGAATCGCCTCGGCCCCATAGACAAGGGAGAATGGAGTATACCCTGTGGGCTTTCTCTTAGTTGTTCGATAGACCCACAATACAACTGGTATCTTATCATCCCACGCTCTTGGGAAATCCACCATTATTTTAGCCAAGATATTAACCAAAGTTTTGTTAGTCGCTTCGGCCTGACCGTTTCCCTTTGAATATGCCACCGTTGAAGTATGATGGATAATGGAGTATTTGTCTGTGAGCATCGTTACTTCTGAATTGACGAAGGGGGTTCCATTATCTGAAAGGATAACCTTTGGGATCCCAAAATGGCAAATGATGTATTTTATGATGAAGTTGCTCACCACCCCCGCTGTTGCCCTTCTCAGTGGTATCGCTTCAGCCCACTTTATGAAGCACTCCGTTGCTACTAGTATCCATATCTTCCCTCTTGAATAAGGATGTATTGCCCCTACCAGGTCGAACGCCCAAGTATGAGAAGGATAAGGCATCGCGAGGGAGTGTAGGTCTATCGATGGGGCATGGATCATATTTCCATAAAGTTGACAAGCTTTGCATTTTCGAACGAACTCAGCAGAGTATTTCTCCATTGTTAGCCAATAATACCCTAACGTGATCAATTGGTAATATAACTTGGCCCCTCCTATGTGAGCTGGATCGTGCGCCTGTTTAAGGACCTCGGTTGCTTCTTCCTTCGTGATGCAATGCAATGGCCTGTTGAAGTATTCCCTTCGATAAAGCTACCCCTCCTGAACGTAGAATCTCGGGGCCCTCCATTTGAGTCCCATCGCATCAATTTTCTATGTTGGGGCAACTCCATCTCTGATAAAGTCAATATACGGCTATCTCCAATCAAATTGAGCTTCTATAAAATGACATTCAGCTGGTTCGAAGAATGACTAGCATTTGTCGCATTTCCGTTGTAGCTCCGCCACGTCCCGTTTCATTCTGGGCAAAAAATACCCCTCTCTTTGCATTCTTTGGTAGAGGGGTATCTCAGTTATCTCGCAGTGCTCTTCATGTGTTCTTCAATTTCCGCTCTGCCTATTTTGGATCGATGCACCTCGACAACCATCCTCCTGCATTCCTAAAGTAAAGGTTTCCCTGGTTCGTGAAGTATTGCGCTAATTCCCTCAGCCCTATCGCTCATTCCCCAGATTCCAATTGCCCACTAATCTCCCCCCTCCATTCTGCATTATCTTCCATCGATATAATTGACTGTACTATTAAAAGAGTTGTTCTTGATTGGATCACGACGATAGTTGTATCATTTCTCATGACTATCTTCTGGGCAATAGAGGCATAGGCGTCTAGGAGAAGATTCATTGTTCTGGGCTGTCTCTTGATCTTGGTCCGATGGAACTGGCAGAGAAGCCTCTGGATGATTGTTCTGTATGGTGCTAGGCTCATGTGTTTCAACGCTTACTCTCCATTCACTTTCCGAACCACCAAATTTGAATCACCTTTGATGAAAAGTGAACGAATCCCCCTTCGAAGATCCTCTTGTAACCCTAGAACCAATGCTTCATATTTTGCCTCGTTGTTAGAACAAGGGAAATCTAATTTGTAGGAAAGGAAAATCTCCTCCATTCCTTTTAAAAGAATAACCCCTGCTCCTCCTTTCTTTTTCGTCGAAGATCCAATGAACTGCATTGTCCATTCCGCATCCGTTGCGTCTAGGTGATTGGCCTGTAAATCATCTTGTGGAATACTTTCTTTGGGTGGATCAAACGTTCTCGAGGCGAAAATTTCCAACAAATCGGCGTACGCTTGGCTTTTGATTGTGCGAGGAATCACAAACTTCAGGTCATACTCGGAGAGGATGAGGAACCACCTAGCTGCTCTACCAATTAATATAGTTCTTTATAGAAAATACTTAATAGGATCACATCTAGTTACAATATGAATTGTAAAAGATAACATATAATGTCCAAGTTTTTGTTCTACAAAGACTAAGGCTAAACAATGCCTTTACAAGCTACTATATCTGACTTCTGGCCCATGTATGATTCTTCTAAGGTAGTAGACCGACCGTTCTTCCCCATCAATCTCCTGTGCTAACAAAGATTCCACAGACCTCATGGTGGATGTGAGGTATAGCTGCAACGGTATTCCTGCCTGTGGGGGAACCATGATCTGTGGTGAATCGAGCCGCTTCTTCAGCCCAGGGAGTGAATCCTGGTGAACCTCCTCCCACTTGAATTTCGTGTTTCTTCGTAATAGCTGCATCAATGGGTGTGTCATCTTGGCTAACTCAGGCATAAATCTCCTAAGATAGGAGACTTTATCGAGGAAACTCTTCAGCTCCTTCGCCGTTCTTGGACTTGGCATCTCCAAGATTGCTCGTTGATTATCCTGGTCCATCTATACCCCTTGCCAATCAACCATGAAGCCTAAAAATTTCCCACTTGTTACCCTAAAGACGCACTTCAGTGGGTTCGTCCTCAATTTATACTTCCTGCATCGGGCAAACACCTTCCTTAAATCTCCCAGATGTGACTCCTCCTTCCTTGATTTGACGACCAAATCATCCACATAGAATTCCGCAAATTTGTGGAAGAAGTCGTGGAAAATTGCAATCATTGTTCTCTGGTAAGTATCCCCAGCGTTCTTGAGTCCAAACGACATTACTCTGTACATGAAATTTCCCAACGGGTCCTGAACGCTATTTTCTCTGCATTCGTGGGGTCCATCTTGATCTGGTTGTACCCTACATACCCATCCATGAAGCTATACATGTCATGACCAGCCATTGCATCTATCAAGTTATCAATGGAGGGCAGAGGGAACTCATCCTTGGGGCAAGCTCTATTCAAATCTCTAAAGTCCACGCAGATCCTTATTTAGTTTTTGTCTTTCTTTCCCATCGGGACAATGCTAGATAACCAAAGCGGGTACTGTATCAGTTTGATGAACCCTGTCGCCAATAAGCGCTGGACCTCTTCCTTTATCTTTAAGTTTAGCTCAGGCTTGTACTTTCTTATTGCTTGTTTCACCAGAATAACTGAAGGCATTACGTTCAATTTGTGACAGCTGACTCCCTCATCTAGCCCTTCTCTCTTCGTGTATTTCCACGTAAAAACGTATATGAACTCTTGAATCAACATAACCAAACCCTCCCATTTCTCCTTACTGAGATCTTTCACGACAAAATAGGTCTTAGGTCCTCCTCTTCTTTCGCCAGGTTCAACTGCTCCAGTTCTTGTGCCTGTGGTTTCGATTGATTCGCCATGTATTCTGGTTCTTCGGCGACTTCTTCTATAAATTCCTGCACATTGGAGTTGTCTATCACCATACATTGTCCCCGTTGATCCATTAAAAAGCACTTATATATCGGGTCAGCCTCATTGTCAGCTTCTTCAATCGCCCGTTCACACCATTATAATCGATATATCACCTTTCCTTCTTCGGTAACGACCTTCTTGCACTGTCTGCTGGTAGCTGTAGCAGCCTTCCTCTTCTTATCTCTAGAGGCTTGAGCCACTCTTTTTTTTGAGAATCGGCTCAGTACGCTTTGCCATTGGACCTCATGCTCCATCGGATCCACTCTGGGACTCATTTTTTCTTTGAGCTGCTTCAAGATGTTTTGGGGCCGAGGGATTACCTGGTGAGCTTCTTTGGCCATTAATCTTGTGCTGCTTGCGACCTCCTTATTCTGCTCATTTAAGGGCCCCATCCTTTCTCTGATTGAGGGAATCCAGGCACCCTTCATTCTTCTCATTAGGACCCGGACATCCTCCTCCAACTCTGTGTAAAATTCTGCATCCACCAAGTGAGCTTCCTCGACAGCGAAGGGCCTCCTCATAGCTCTAATGGTCACCTATGTTCCCTTGATGTTCTCCTTAGCGCATTGGTGGTATGTAGAAGGAACTAGCCCTTGGTTGTGCATCTACACCCTTCCTATTAGCAGATGATAGGAAGTTGCACTCTCTATTATGGGGAACTTGATATGGGAACTCAGATTTCCCATTATAATCCCAACATTAACGTACCCAATGGATTTGGAAGATTGGTTATCATACCCCGAAATCACCAAAGGCATGAGGACCAACCTTTCTTTTGGAATATTGGTTGCGTGGAAGGAGTTAATTGTCATAATATTAATGGAAGCTCCCCTATCCATAAGATTCTTGCGAAACTAATTCCGTTGACACTGGCTGTCACATACAATGGCCTGTTATGAGGGAATCTTATAGCCCTATCTGCATCGCTGAAGGTTACTTCTAATAGAAACCTCCTCACCAACCTGGACATGGGTCCCTTCCATCTCAGCGAAGGGACTGTATTCTTCCTCGCAATGTCAAGTGTCGCCTGGGTTATTTCCAACCTACTCTCTTTCGGTATCCCCACCTGGTCGAAGAACCAGGTGAATTTTAGGGATTTTGAAACTGCACAATACTCTAGGACTGGGTCAGTTTCCTCACCTTCAACACTGTATACGTGCTCCACGTCTTTGGCGTTTGCCTCATCATAGGCCAATATTACATTATCCATTTTATTCATACAATCTTTCAGAGATTTTTCGAACTCCTCTTGCTTCGATGTTGGCTCTCTTTCTTCTCTCTCTGCCTCTTCATTATAGGCCACCACCAGATTGGCCCCATGTGCTGGGAGTGGGTTGTTTTTAACGTTCTACGAAGGGATTTGCAATGTCCCTGCCTTTACATACTTGTCGATGATTCTCCTCAGCGTGAAACATCTCTCTATTGGATGATGGATCTTTCAATGAATCTGGAAATATTTGGGATCCACCCTTGTCGCCGCATCGGGTTCCCCCACGAAAATGCCCTTTGGTTCATAGACCGTTCCTCCTTGGACCATCGCGTTGTAACAGCTGATAGCCTCCTCCACTGTACAAGATAATGGTGGTGGGTCCTCCCTGTATCTTTCGAACTTCCTCTTATTGTCTTTCTTCGGCGCCTTGCCCCCATCTGCTCCCTCGGTGTACCCTACCTGTGGGGGCTGAGACCTCACCCTCACAAGTTGTATCGGCTGCCTAAACATCATGGGAACCACCACCGAATTTGTTCGCACTACCAAGGAGATATTTCTTGCCGCTTTTAAGAACGCCGAAAAAGTCCCCTCACGCGTTTCATTAATGAGATGACAGATGTACTTAGGAAGCAGTCCCTCCGCACAGATCTACAATAACTTGGACTCTTTGGCCTCATCCCTTATATTGAGGGACCTTTCCCAGAACCTTCGAACGTGCGCTACCACTTCTTCCCCGGGTCGTTGCTTCTCCCTCCCCAGTTGGGTCAAAGTAAACTCATCTTCCGCCAGAAAGAACTTCTGGACGAACAAAACATGCATATCTTCCCACATATAAGTGATTTTGGGAGCCAAATGAGAATACCAGGTATATGCTTTATCGGTTAAGGATTTAGAAAACTCAATCAACCTGAGCTTATTATTATTACAATGTGCCCCCAAGTGTTCAACGAAGCGCTTAATGTGCTCCTTCAAGTTTCCACATTTCCTGTGTATTTTTCAAAAATAAGAGGAATATAGTCCTTTGGATAGGGATCATCATTGAATTCCTGGGGATAAGGTGTTCGAAATTCATTAAAGACCAAAGCTACCTCACCAGCAGATTGCGAGGAGGCCTACATGAACTTTAGCATCTCTTTTTGCATCTCCTTCCTCATTTCCTCCATGGGTGATGCTACGGGGGAAACAACCAACAGGACCACGGGCTGAGTGCCCGTTGCAGCTGGAGTAATCATCATAGCTGAAGCCGTTGATACTCCCAAGATTCCCACTTATGGATTCACAATAGAGGGAATACTTGCTGGGACTGTTCCCGTTACACCTGCACTTGGTGGGGCCATTGGGGCTGCCCCTGTTGTTACGAAGGAATTGACCTCAAATCTTTCCAACACCGTTGAAGCTACCGGAGTTTACAATAACTCGTAAAACTTATTCATGAGGAGTGCCACTTGATCTGGTCCCAACGCAGCACTCGTGGAAGCTTGTGTCACCCCTGGAACACCGATCGTCGCCTGAACTAGAGGTACCTCTATTCGAGGGGCCCATCACTTAGAGACTCCAGTTCTCTCGCCGCCTGTTCTTCATTGTGTTGAATATCATAAAAGTTGAGCCTTCGATTAACGTTATTTTATGCCATACTCCTTGCCTTAGAAGAATGCCTCCCCAACGGAGTCGCCAAATGTAAGAGGGTATTTTAGATAAGATGGAGGCGTAACCCCTTTTTGAGTATAATAATGATAAGTTATATAGCAACACTATTGATTAACCATATGACATTCAAACATTACTCAATGAAGATAGATTCGGTTTAAGCTCACAGTTCTCTCGTGTATAACTCAGAAGGTAATAATGAACTTGGAAGTAACTTAGCTAGAGGGATAGAGAAATAAGCACCCTAGATACACCTTGGTAGGCAAGCAAATCCACCAACCACCCTCAAGAATCTCTATCAAGTATTAAAAGCTTCTTAATAAATGACAATGGTGGGTGAGTAAACTCTCTGGTTTTTAATAAATCTCTAGTAATCACTTCTGAACTCTCAAAAAGATCATTTGATGCCCCTCTTAAGAGGTGGGTGTGGTCTTTAAATAGCCTCCCACACCATTGACACGACTCAGAATGTGTCTCTAAAGTGTGTACTCTCTAGGCTCTAGTGTAAGCCTGTCGCTCAAGTAATAATCCGACAAGTCAGGTATCGATCCTCAGGGAAAAAGGACAACAGAGTTGTGACGATGGAATCAGACGGAGAAATCCTAACGATGACTCTAAAAAAAAGGAAGGAAAAGATTTGATTTTGGTTTTTGGGATTGATTAACTAAATGCAATTATGAAATTAGGATAAACTATGCAACTAACTAAATTATCTAAATGAGGAATGAAGAATTAAATTGAAACTTTTTTTGAACCTAAATGATAAGAAAACAGGATGGGAATACAATCCCCCAACCCTAGTGTAGTGCAGTGACAACGTCAATCATAAATTTATCCAATTAATCCAACCCAAAATTTAGTACTCCCAAGCATTATGTATACGAGGTTCAAGCCCGCGTCATACCTAATATGAGGATGAGTAAATCGGTATCGCGATAATTGCACTCAAATTGTACTTTATATCATCACGAGTACCCAAGGGCAAACGAGATATAAAGATCCACAATTATTATGTAATTACGCAATACGATCAAAATTAATCGTTAACTTCATCGGATTAACGTTATACACATACACTAACACATCAGGTTGGGTTCATTCATCCCAACCTTTAAAACCTAGCTGGACATGTTAAATAGACTAATGCATGAAATGGTAACGTTGCATGTGCATGAAATCATGATGAAACTAGCTAGAAGCATGTAAATACGTATTATGAACGCGAAAACAAATTGAATCGATTACGAAACTAAACATGCAAGAATAATGACAAGAATCTTGAATCTTTAATTAAAACTTGAAAAACAAACCCTTAACAATTGAATCTTGAAGTAAATAATTCCTTTGATGTTCCTAGATGTTTCTCCCTCTTCTTCTCTATCAAAAACTGAGTAAAACTACTCCTAATGGCTGCTCTTGAGTTGTTACCTTCGTTCCTTACAATTTTTGAGAAGTTAAAACTTAATAGGAGACTTGGGAACCAATCAGCATAAAAGGCAAAATTCGCGTATCAGGTACCCCAAACCGGTTCGGGTGTACCTGCGAACTGGTTCGCCCCCCCCCCCCCCCCCAAACCGGTTCGGCCTGGGGTTCGCGAATGTGTGCTGGCCTGGAGTTCAACACTTAGAATTTTTCTGACTTTTCTCTTCTTTTCTTGGATTTTTCTTCAACTTCAACTGAGCATAACTTTTCAACCGTATCTCGAATTTGGGTGACGTTTCTTCCAATGTTCTCGTTGTTCCGAGTTATTCAATTTTCTAGTTGACTTCTCCTTCCGGATCTGGCTGTAAAATTACCAATTTGCCCTTGAACTTGCCTTCTTAGCTTTTCTAGCATTGTCTTGCTTCCTCCTTTGCACTGCTTGCATAATTAACCTGTAAAACCAATAAGAGAAGCACAAAACACGAAATAATCACCACGAAGGTTAGTAGCATAAATGTGAATCAAATCCATATATGTTACATCACTTGGGTTCACAAAAGTACCGAAATTAGGGGGATAAATATACAATATTTATGCCCAATCAAACCCCCCTAACTTAGAACTTTGCGCGTCCCGAGCAATGTAAAAGAATGAGAGTATGAGTTAAGGATCCATCAAAGACTTTATTGGTATAGAGCACCTCTTTCGCGGGCAAGCGATTGCATTTAGCGTATGCAACAAGCCTTTAGACCCCTAGGTTACCCTAGTAGGACGAGTTGTGTCTCGTGAGGGTTTGCAGTGAATATACACACAAAATTCGACTCAAAGAAAATTCAAAATACGCAAAAATTGTGTAATTCAAACTTTTCCAGGAAATAATCATCATTAAGTCATATTTACGAGTCTCAAACCGTAGTGTGTGTGCGAAGCCGGAAATGTAACCGCCAATTGTCACTGATTGATCATTACGTTACTTATCCGAAAATTCGTTTTGATTTCAATTTCTCACGGGATGTTCTCTCAAACGAATCTCTCGAAATGTGGCTATTCTCTCGGCATGCGTGATATAAAGAGTAAATGTAATGGACGCAAATTCACGCATACAAGTAGAAAGACGAAAACTTTATGGCGAAAGGATCTCATCAACGGATTACGATTTTAAAAACGGGAACATTGCCTTTATTTCGCGCACTTAGCCTCTTATATTATCTTTTAGTGTCTTAGCTCTCCACGCGGCAATCAATTTTCGCAATTTGGACTCGGTTAGGACTTTTTCGGGTTGAAGGTTGCATTGGGTAAAATGAAGGAGGTATGGAAGGTTGGAATAGGAAAATTCATTCGTGATGTCCATTTGTGCATTTTCCGGGCTATTGCTCATTTTCTTTTCTTTCTTTCTTTTTTTTCTATTTTTGTTGAGCATACTATTTTGTTTCTTGCCCTTTTATATGCACTTTTCGGACTTAAATTCTGATTTTTTTTCCTTTTTCGCAATTTCGGCTATTTAGGGTTTTTCGGGTTGTCAAACGATAGGAAAGATTTATTCGACTCAATTTGGGTTACAAAAGGGATAATTTTTCGTTACTTTTTCTGGACAATATTTTTGGGGTGACAAACGATGGCCTACTTCATTGTCCAAAATGCCAATTGCGTTACCATATGCGTTTCGAGGTGAATTTAAGTTTAGAGACTAATTTGGCACGTTTTTCAAGGCAATATTGCACACATTTTTCAAAACCGATCAAAATGAAAGGATTGAGATCCTTGACAACTTATTAAGCGCTAAAAAGAACTTTGAGTTAACAATTAACTCGGATTGATTTTAAAACTCGCAAAACGTGATAGGCTCGAATCTCACCGGGTTTGTTAATCTCTACATTTATTCGTTAAGTCGTCAATTTTCGCACAATTTCCATCTTTGGTCAATTTCGGCTTTGTGTATGTTGGATATTTCCAATTTGAGACTCCAACTTGACTTTTAATGATATTTTAGAAAAATTTGAATTCCAATTTTTATTTATTTTGAACAAAAATATTTTTGAGTTTTTCAAAATTTTATGATTTTTTTGGAAATTTTGGGGCATTTTTGAAAATTTGTGAAGTTTTAGAAATACGCACTTGTGACCCCCCCTAACTTAGACTTTTGCATTGTCCTCAAGCAAAAATGACTAAAATCTAACTCAAAGCGAATAATAAGTGCGGAAAAATAAAACAAACAAATATGAAAAAATGCAAGCTTGTATTATAACAATGAGAAACCTGTGTTAAATGAGAAATGGGGAAACAACTGTGAAATTCTTACACCAATTAACAATCACACCAAAATATAAAAACACTCAAAGATCATGGTGGAGGTGGATGGGATGTGCTTGGTGCATTCGGATCATAAGGGTCATAATAGAAGGGGGGAGGAGGACCGCCGAAATTGAGTTGGTGAAGGTGGACTTGGAGTTGGTACATCATCCGGGTGTCCCTTCGATAAGCCGCTTGGTCTTGATTGTATTGGTTGATGAACCCGTCGAGACGGGACTCAACCGCCGAAAGGCGACTATCGAAGTTTGCCCCCGGGGGCTCGAAATCGAAGTCCTCCTCATCATCCTCAAATTCTTCCTCGTCGACGTCCATCATCGGGTCGTCATGAGATTCCTCGGGCACATCTTCTTCGAGAATGGGATGGTCGGGGTGAGCTACGCGCATTTGGCGTTCGCTTCGAATGGTGGACGTGCCGCCGATGGGGCGAGGAAGTCGAATTTGTTGCCCGGGGTCATCCACTCCAGCTTCCATCAAGAGCTCCGTGATGAAACGGGAGTAAGGTAGTGCAGTTTTGCCATATTCATCATAGGCGGCATTGAGGATATCTGCATAGAAGAGCTGGGCGAGGTTGATGGTGCTCTCGGGGTCCAAAAAATAGTATAGGAAGTTGGCGTGCCGTAACCGGACCACCGAGTCATTAGTGGTTTGGTGGATGGCCCCACAAGCAATGAGGTGCGTGAAGCGCACCGTAGCGGCCAGACCACCAATAGGAAAGGATTCACGCGCCCATTCCACCCCGGGTGCCATGCGGGCAATGCATTCTTCTTTTGTGTGGGGGGCACCATTGTTGGGGTATTGGAAGGGCACGGGGAGGATCACCCCTTTGGCACGCATTTTGCGTGCGATGATAGCCGCCGAGAAGGGAATAGTGATACCGTCAAGGTATGCCTCGTGAAGCGTGGAGGATTTGCGAACCAAGGCCGCATAAAATTGGCGAATGGCGGCATCAAACACGTTATTGCTCGTAGGGGCGAGGAAAGAGCACCACCCACGGCGAGCAAATAGGGCGGTGACATCGCCCGGAAGGTGGTCCCAATCCACGAAACGTTCAATGTGAATGGGGCGCGTAGTCGAGAAGTATTGCTCGGCCCAATGACTTTCTTAGACACATCGAAAGACCCCCTTTCCCGGATCATCAAGGATGGTGGTATCATCATATTTCTTTGGGCGGAGGTTGGGGCGGCGTTGGCGCGGCATATTGACGGAAAGAGGGAGAGAGAGGGAGAAAATATGGGAGAGAAAAGATTGAGGGAAATGGTGTTGGTGTGAGAAATGGAGGAGGGGTGATGGGGTATTTATAGGTGTGAAGGGGTGGGTTTTTGGTGGGAAATATGAAAGGGTGGGAAGGAGAGGAGGGAAGGGGTGAATTGGGTTGAATTGGGGAAGGAGGGAAGGATTTGGAGGGAAGAAAAACGAAGGGGAAAGAAGGGGGAAAGAATGGAGGGAAGGGGATGAATTTGGAAAAGAAGGGGGGAAGAATCTGTCAGGTACCCCGAACCGGTTCAGGTGTACCTGCGAACCGGTTCGCCCCGCCGAATCGGTTCAGGTTGGGGTTCGGGGTAGCAAGCTGGTCCGAACGCTGGAATTCACTCTTTTCTCCGTTCCAAAGTGCTCTCTCATCTTCTAACTTATGCATAAGGCCCCTAAAAACCTTCTAGACCCTAGGGCTCCCTAAAAAAATCCTCGAATTCAACATCGTGATACGTACCAGCTCCCTCGAAATGCATGCTACCCGATCTCTTATGTAACTCAGGCTCCTCACTCCTAACTAACCTATTCACAAACGACTCCTATACACACAATTTCACCCCATACGCGTCGGGGGTGCGACGACCTTACTTTCTCAGCTCAATTGACCCCGTAAACGGGGTCCAACAACCAAATTGTGTCGACCTCATACTCACACGCCTCTAGGTATGGTTTTAGGCATTGTCCATTGACTTTGAACGTGTTTTCCCCTTTTGAATCTTCTAGTTCAACAGCGGCATGGGGAAAAACGTTCTTCACGACGAACGGGCCGGACCATCGTGACCGCAACTTGCCTGGAAATAGGTGAAGCCTAGAGTTGTAGAGAAGAACTTTTTGCCTGGGATGAAACTCTTTTCTTCGAATGATGCTATCATGAGCAAGTTTCATCCTTTCTTTGGATATTTTGGCGTTCTCATACGCATCATTGCGTAGTTCTTCTAGTTCATTCAATTGAAGCTTACGGGCTTCACCGGCTTTGTCCAATGCATAGTTCAATTGCTTAATTGCCCAATACGCTTTGTGTTCGAGCTCAACAGGAAGATGGCAAGGTTTTCCATACACAAAACAGAAAGGAGACATGCCAAGTTGGCTCTTGAATGCGGTACGATAGGCCCATAGTGCATCGATCAATCTAAGGGACCAATCTTTCCGGGTAGGATTGACGGTCTTTTCAAGAATATTCTTGATCTCCCGATTCGCTAGCTCGGCCTGCCCATTCGTTTGTGGGTGATATGTCGTCCCAACCTTCTGGACGACGCCATACTTTCTCATGAGCTTCTCGAATGGCCTATTGCAAAAGTGCGTGCCATTATCGCTAATTATCGCTTTAGGTGCACCGAAGCGAGAAAGTATGTGTTTCTGTAGGAACTTTATGACCACCTTGTTGTCATTAGTCTTAGTAGCTATAGCTTCTACCCATTTAGAAACGTAGTCTACCGCGACTAGGATGTATAGGAAACCAAATGACGGGGGGAAGGGACCCATGAAGTCAATACCCCAACAATCAAATATCTCAATGATGAGTATGGGGGTAAGTGGCATCATGTCGCGTCGAGAAATGGCTCCCATTTGTTGGCACCTATTGCATGACTTGCAAGCGTCATTCGCATCCCGGAAGATTGTGGGCCAATAGAGGCCGCTTTGCAAAATTTTAGCGGCCGTCTTTTTCATCGAGAAATGGCCTCCACATGCTTTCAAATGACAAAACTGGATGACCTTCGGGATATCGTCGGTACACATCGTCGGATGATTTGGTCGGCGCAATATTTAAAGAGGAAAGGATCATCGTAAAAGAACATGCGCGACCAATTAAGAAACCTCTTCTTATCTTTCGGTGTTCAATCGGGAGGGACGGCTCCCGTGACGAGGTAGTTCACTATGTCCGCAAACCAGGGATACGAAGAAGTAGCAAATAGTTGCTCATCCGGAAAATGCTCGTCTATGGGTATGGGATCACTAGGTAAGTCGGACGAAAGCCGAGATAAATGGTCGACGACGACGTTTTCTACTCCTTTTTTATCCTTGATTGAGAGATTAAACTCTTGTAGGAGTAGGATCCACCTTATGAGGCGCGGCTTGGCGTCTTTCTTCGCAAGTAAATACTTTAAAGCCGCGTGGTCGGTGAAAACAGTAATGGGAGAACCAATGAGATAGGAACGGAACTTATCGAGGGCAAATACCGCTAGCAACTCTTTCTCCGTGGTAGAGTAATTGAGTTGAGGTCCGGTAAGAGTCCGGCTAGCGTAGTAGATGACATGAGCTTGCTTATCGTTACGTTGGCCCAAAATGACCCCAATCGCGTAATCGCTTGCGTCATATATAAGTTCGAATGGTAAGGACCAATTCGGAACTTGCATGATGGGAGCGGACACGAGCATATTTTTCAACTTATCAAAGGAGCTTTGGCATGCCTTTGTCCACTCAAACGGGTTGTCCTTCATGAGTAGGTTGCTTAAGGGCCTAGCGATGGCGCTAAAGTCCTTAATGAACCTTCGATAAAACCCCGCGTGGCCCAAGAAAGAGCGCACGTCTTTCAGCGATTTCGATGGGGGAAGATCAGCTATGACATCTATCTTATCCCTATCAACCTCCATTCCATTGGATGAAACAATGTGGCCAAGAACTATTCCCTCGGTGACCATGAAATGGCACTTCTCCCAATTCAGCACTAAGTTTTTGTCCACACATCGGGTAAGTACTTTCTCCAACTTGTCCAAACAATGATCGAAAGAGGTGCCAAAAACGCTGAAATCGTCCATGAACACTTTGAGTCCTCTCTCGATCATGTCGCTAAATAAGCTCAACATGCACCTTTGAAAAGTCGCGGGTGCATTACACAAGCCAAATGGCATACGTTTGTAGGCAAACTTACCAAAAGGGCAAGTGAAGGTCGTCTTCTCTTGGTCAAGTACATCTACCTCAATTTGGTTATATCCGGAATAACCATCTAGGAAGCAATAATAAGGGTGGCCCGCAACTCTTTCATGCATTTGATCAATGAATGGTAAGGGGAAATGGTCTTTCCTAGTTCCCGCATTGAGCTTCCGGTAGTCAATGCAAACGCGCCAACCGGTGGTGGTGCGTTGGGGAATAAGCTCTCCCTTAGCATTCTCAATCACAGTCATACCCGACTTCTTCGGGACGACTTGAATAGGGCTCACCCATTTGCTGTCCGAAATTGGGTAGATAATCCCGGCATCCAATAATTTGATGATCTCGGTTCTCACAACTTCTTTCATGTTGGGGTTTAGTCTTCTTTGCATTTCTCTAGAGGGATTAACATCCTCTTCGAGATGAATCTTGTGAGTGCAAATCAGAGGACTTATCCCTTTCAAATCAGCGATACACCAACCAAAAGCACTTTGATGCTTCCTCAGAATTCTTAACAATTTACCCTCCTGCCCTTCATCTAGGCTAGATGAGATAACAACAGGAAATGTCTCATCCTCTCCTAGGTATGCATATTTAATATGGGAGGGGAGTTTCTTTAGTTCGAGGGTTGGAAATTTTTCACCGGAGGGAGTCATATGTGTATCCCTCGGAGGTAATTCCTCGAATCTAGAAACCCAATTAACCTCTCTCACGTCCTCGTCCGACGTACTCTCATCGAGTAATTCTCTCACCCTTTCAACCTCCCTCTCGAAGTGAGTATACGTCCCCTCACACTCATAGCTCGTCGCTAAACATAACTCTAAAGCGTCACCACATAAATTTTCCTCAAAGTACCCTTCTACTACCTCATCTATGAGGCTCACCGCGTGAAGATCATCTTCCTCCCCTGCATTTTGGGCTATGTGGAAGATGTTAGTATCCAAGGTCATGTTCCCAAAAGTGAGTTGCATTCGCCCATTTCTTGTATTGATGATTGCATTAGCCGTAGCCAAGAAAGGGCGCCCAAGAATGATGGGAACATGATTGCTCGAGTTGAAGGAGGGTTTCGTGTCCCAAATGACAAAATCTACCCGGAAGTAGAAAGTGTCAACTTGGACGATCACGTCCTCGACTATGCCTCGTGGGATCTTCACTGATTGATCCGCTAATTGGAGAGTGACCTTTGTGGGCTTGAGGTCACCCAAATCAAGTTGCCTATAAATAGAGTAAGGGAGGATGTTTACACTTGCCCCCAAATCAAGTAAGGCTTTCTCAATTCTATTTTCTCCAATGATGCAGGATATAGTGGGTGCACCGGGATCTTTGAATTTAGGCGGGAGATCATTTAGTAGAATGGAGCTCACGTTCTGGGCTAGAAATACATTCTTTTTTACTTTCATCTTCCTTTTTACCGTCAACAAATCTTTAATAACTTTGCCATAAGCTGGAATTTGTTTGATGGCATCAAGAAAGGGTAAATTCAGTTTTACTTGCTTAAGTACTTCTAGGATTTCATCACGTGGATTCCCCTTTTGAGCGGGAATCAACCTTCGAGGAAATGGTGCAGAGAAGGGTGGTTTCACTACCACCTCGGGCTCACTAGTGTCTTCCTTGTCACTCTCGTTCAAGGAGACATCTTCGGCCTCTTTCGTGCCGGGCGAAATCTCCTTGTCTTTTGTTGTGTCGTGTGGAGGAGGTGATAAATCAACAACTCTTCCACTACGAAGAGCGGTCACTGCTTGACATTTCTCCTGATGTTCAGTGGATGTGGAGCTAACACTAGTTTGACCTTGGGGAGGTCGTTGGCCCTGGGCAGGAAACTTGCCCTTCTCTTGAACACTCAACGAGGATTGTATCTTTGACAGATTTGCATTTATGTCGCCGATCAGACGATCATATTTGGCATTGGTTGCAGTCTGACTTGCAATGAATTGATTCATGGTATCCTCGAGAGTTCTCCGCTGTGGCGGGATATAATTTCCATGGGATGGTGGTGCTTGCACATGTCCTTGCATGTGTGGAGCTTGTTGAAACTGTTGTGGTGGAGGAGGGGCAACATGCGAAGGAGTGTTCATTGCGGCATGTTATTGCCCGTAGCTAAAACCGGGATGGTTTTTCCACGAAGGGTTGTATGAATTCCCGTGCGGGGCACCGAAATTACCCTTAAAACCTCCTATACCACTAACTTGCTCCTGCAACATTACTTTGTAGGCGGGTATCATCGGACATTCCTCCGTTGAGTGTCCCGCCTCACAAATCGCACACACCTTCACGATAGGGTTTGGAATGGGTCCAGCTAGACCTTTTCCATATAACTCGCATAGGACTCGCAATCCTTTCTCAATGGTGTCCAATCGACAATCCGTCATAGAATTCTTATCTACGTGGAATAGGCCGGATGCCGATGAAGCAGTGGTGGGTTGTCGATTTCGATTTTGAGCGTTCGGATCAGAGGTATCCCAGGACTGGGTAGTCTCGGCGACATACCTCATGTGAAGATCAGCATCGTGGGCATCGAGATCGACAAACGGACCGCTTCCCATAGTTTCAACAAGTTGTTTAGAGTTAAGGTTTAACCCATTATAGATGAAGGAGATGATTTGCGATGGATCAAATCCATGATGGGGGCATGAAGCCACTAACTCGTTGAAACGTTCATAACATTGATGGAATGGCTCATTTTCATGTTGCCTAAAAGCTTGAATTTGAGCCTTGATAGAGATTGTTCGATGTGTTGGGAAGAATTTCTTGAGAAATTTAGACTGTAGCTCATTCCAGGATGGAATTGAGCTTGGAGGTAAAGACCATAGCCAAGCTTTAGCTTTATCTTTAAGCGAGAAGGGGAAGAGTTTGAGGCGGATTACCTCTTGTGTGCAGGTTTGATCATTGAGAGTATCACACACGTCCTCAAATTCCCTTATATGGAGGTATGGCTTTTCAGAATCCATACCGTGGTAATGTGGTAGCGTCTGGATCATCCCATTTTTGAAACGGAACTGCCCGGCATTATACGGGAGTATAATGCATCATGGAGTGACAGTGCGCTCAGGATATAAGAATTCTCTCAACGGGCGGTACGGAAGCTCGTCCTCACCGGTAGGTGCATTACTATGCTGCGACATCTCTCTCTCACTTGACGATTCGGCGCTCTCACTAGGTGTGCACGACGTGTGTCCTACGAATGAGAAGGGAGTGTTACTAGAGACTGAATGCGACGGTGTGGGTGGTGGGATCCAAAACCGTGGGGTGTTCGGAGTGTGGGGACTATCAGGATTATACTCAACAAGTGAATTTTCGTGAATGCTGGTTGGAGTATTATGGGGTGTGGGAGTGGTTTCAGAATTTTGCATTAAGCTTAGGAAAGAGGATAATTGTGAATCTTTTTGTGCTTTTTATATTTATTTTTTTATTTTTTATTTTGGTCAAAGCTTTGGATTAACTCGATCTAATCCTAAGTCTACCTAGTTCCCCGGCAACGGCGCCAAAAACTTGACACGCCTCAGAATGTGTCTCTAAAGTGTGTACTCTCTAGGCTCAAGTGTAAGCCTATCGCTCAAGTAATAATCCGACAAGTCGGGTATAGATCCTCAGGGAAAAAGGACAACAGAGTTGTGACGATGGAATCAGACGGAGGAATCCTAACGATGACTCTAAAAAAAAGGAAGGAAAAGATTTGATTTTGGTTTTTGGGATTGATTAACTAAATGCAATTATGAAATTAGGATAAACTATGCAACTAACTAAATTATCTAAATGAGGAATGAAGAATTAAATTGAAACTTTTTTTGAACCTAAATGATAAGAAAACATGATGGGAATACAATCCCCCAACCCTAGTGTAGTGCAGTGACAACGTCAATCATAAATTTATCCAATTAATCCAACCCGGAATTTAGTATCCCAAGCATTATGTATACGAGGTTCAAGCCCGCGTCATACCTAATCTGAGGATGAGTAAATCGGTATCGCGATAATTGCACTCAAATTGTACTCTATATCATCACGAGTACCCAAGGGCAAACGAGATATAAAGATCCACAATTATTATGTAATTACGCAATACGATCAAAATTAATCGTTAACTTCATCGGATTAACGTTATACACATACACTAACACATCAAGTTGGGTTCATGCATCCCAACCTTTAAAACCTAGCTGGACATGTTAAATAGACTAATGCATGAAATGGTAACGTTGCATGTGCATGAAATCATGATGAAACTAGCTAGAAGCATGTAAATACGTATTATGAATGCGAAAACAAATTGAATCGATTACGAAACTAAACATGCAAGAACAATGACAAGAATCTTGAATCTTTAATTAAAACTTGAAAAACAAACCCTTAACAATTGAATCTTGAAGTAAATAATTCCTTTGATGTTCCTAGATGTTTCTCCCTCTTCTTCTCTATCAAAAACTGAGTAAAACTACTCCTAATGGCTGCTCCTGAGTTGTTACCTTCGTTCCCTACAATTTTTGAGAAGTTAAAACCTAATAGGAGACTTGGGAACCAATCAGCATAAAAGGCAAAATTCGCGTATCAGGTACCCCGAACCGGTTCAGGTGTACCTGCGAACCGGTTCGCCCCCCCAAACCGGTTCGGCCTGGGGTTCGCGAATGTGTGCTGGCCTGGAGTTCAACACTTAGAATTTTTTTGACTTTGCTCTTCTTTTCTTGGATTTTTCTTCAACTTCAACTGAGCATAACTTTTCAACCGTAGCTCGGATTTGGGTGACGTTTCTTCCAGTGTTCTCGTTGTTCTGAGCTCTTCAACTTTCTAGTTAACTTCTCCTTCCGGATCTGGCTGCAAAATTACCAATTTACCCTTGAACTTGCCTTCTTAGCTTTTCTAGCATTGTCTTGCTTCCTCCTTTGCACTGCTTGCATAATTAACCTGTAAAACCAATAAGAGAAGCAAAAAACACGAAATACTCGCCACGAAGGTTAGTAGCATAAATGTGAATCAAATCCATATATGTTACATCACTTGGGTTCACAAAAGTACCGAAATTAGAGGGATAAATATACAATATTTATGCCCAATCAACCATCCCCGAGGCAACTCCATTATTAATGCCTATGAAAGATATCCCTCATACTTTATGTCACAAACATTAAATACCTGATGCACTAGTTGTCTCCACGTCATAAACATTAAATGCCGAGACATGCCTTTTGCCTAACCACTGTGTGTCAGGGGGCCATTGTCATAGAGGTGGCTCACCAACTATCTAACATCCCCAAATACCACGGTGGTTTACTCAAGTGCAGGTCTGACATTGCCTAGATGGTTAGTGACATCAGATAAAGTGGATCTGACATTAAGTAGAGGGCTGTTTGGCTCACAACTCAATGTCCAATGGAACTCAAGGCTTCTCCCCCAGAGGTTCCATGATCAGGGCGCTTCGATGTTTTACCAGGTGTATCTAAGATGGTCAGGACAAGTCCCAATGGTGCCTCACTTCTCAATCCTCTAAACCAAGTCCCTCCAAAGTTCCCACGACGAGGTCAGTCGATAGAGCATGAAAGTTCTCCCAGGCCCTGCCAAGCCTGGTCTCTTGCGAGTACCGTTTGACCTCACACTAAAACTCACTATTATTCTCGTTACATCATTGCAACCATTGTAGCTTATAGTCAATATAAACAAAGATACAATATGACTAACACAACAAGCTAAAGTGTGTGTTACCACGCTAAGCTGCCTCGCTGAGTTGCCACGCTTGAGATTCCACGCTAGGCTACCTCGGTTTCTTAATCCCCAACACTGTTGCCAATGGAGGAATTATCCCTAATCTTAGAATTACCTTCAAGCCCCCTCTACAGTATTATAGTCTAAGAGACCTCTTGAGCTTTGTTCAAGCGAGTCTGAGGTCCTATGTCTTTTCTGAATAATAAAAAGGAGCTTAGGAAGTAACTGAATGACTTATATAAGGGTTCCAAGGTACTAATTTAGGGCTAAAATAAAAATGGTGTAAATAATGAAAATGACGTAAGTTACAATTATGGGCTCATAATAGTGGCTTATGAGTGTGGAACGAAGTGTAAACACTTGTATATGCTTACAACTCTAGAAGGTCTAATTGCTCAAAAGCCTTAATCTCTTTTGATTCTCTAGACTGATCCACTTTCACCTTCTATCAGCTTCCTATTTATAGGAAATCTCTTGGAGAGAGAACATGTGGACTGTTAGAGCATGTCTTTGATAGTTATGAGGTATGATGGTGCTAAAAGGGAGGTGGAGTGTTGGAAAAAGTATTTAGAGGTGGTGTAAGGTGGTTTGAGTGTATTTAATGCGAATGGGAGCATTCAATACAAGTGCAGATTATTAGTGGATGTAGGTGAAATAGTGTTTTTCTTCTCACCTACCCTATATCAAACTGCTTTTAGGAACTTTACTAGAGGTCTAAGGGGCCAGGAAGGGTCGTGGAATTGCTCGAAATTGCATTTGAAATACCATGTACTACCACACCCTATGACTGAGGTTTGGGTGACCTCGAAAGGTCATTTTCCTTTAATCTGAGATCGAATCAGAGTGCAAATTGATAACTTAACTTTTTGCGTATGTCGTTGTTGTTGAAAGTCAAGTTAGTCAAAAATCCTCACATACATACAAAATATAATAAACTCAAGTGTAGAGGTAAGTAAGGGTATCAATCAACTTCCAAGGGAGTAAGCTAGAGACAAATTCAATTGGAATTCACTTTTTATTTTCTTTTTGTGCTTTTTCACTTTTTCTAATTTTTTTTAGCTTTTTCGATATTAAAACAATAGGGTGTGGTGAGGTTTTAAACTAAACTAAATTAAGATGAAAATAACTAACTAGAAAGTGACTAAAATGAAAACAAAGTCTAACACTAAAATAAAAGATAAAGTGAGGTAAATAATTGTGAGAACAATCAAGGAGTGGGATTACACCACAAATTTTAGTTATTCTAATTAATTAATTTAATTATTTGAATTCTCCTAAATTAATATCAAAATTACAATCCAACTCTCGTTGCAAGTGTAATTATAATAGTAATCTTTTAGAAAATTAAGTTTAACACCCCACAACTCTAGAAAAATAGATCTACACTCCTTTTAATTAATCCCCCGCTAGGATCGATCAATTAAAATTCATGTAAATCTTAGAAAATAAATTTAGAATTGAAATTCAAGTTATAATACCCCACTTAAGAAACCCCTATCTCTAGTTCGAATCTAAAATGGGTATTATAATTAGAATTTCGATTTTCTCTCGAAAATCATTTACCCTCTCTCGAGGCGTAAATTTAAGGGTGAGGGATCAAAATTAACATTCAAAGAGATTTTTCAAGTAATTAAACTAATTAAAATAAAATAACATCAAATAAGGGTTTTACCCTACCCCTTGAAAGGGATTTTAGCCTAACATGGTATAAAATATGACAAATTAATAATCAAAGGCATATATAATAAAAGAGTAGAGAAAGAAAACAAATCTTCAACAAGTCTCCTTGAAATTAGCAATTTGAACTCTATCATCTTTCATTCCATTCAATTACTCACAATTAATTCTCAACAAATATCTAAAAAAAATAAAAGGAAAAACTATTTACAAATTGGTGTTTATCTCTCTACAATTCTCTCTCTAAAATTTCCTGTCTAAAAGCTCCTCTCTTATATTTGGGGTCTTCATCTTCATTTTATACAAGACATGGAGCATGGGGTTAATTTGGGTAATTGGTTTAAGTGTGCATGTGGTTTGGGTGTGTCATGTGGGTAGTGAGGTGAGGGAATAAATGGTAGTAGAGGGAATAAAACCTGATATTGTTATAAGGGTATTTTTGAAAAGTGGGTTTTGAGTGGTTAGTTGGGGTATAATGGGTAAAATGGGGGTTAAAGGTTTAAGTGACACATGTGGGTAGGGGTGTGCAAAAAAATCGACCGGCCCGAAAACCGAACCGAACCGGCCCGAACCGAACCGAAACCGGCGGTTTTTTTTAGCCCGGTTCGGTTTACTGTTTAACTAATTAAAAAAACGACCATGTCGGTTCGGTTGGCGCTCTAGCCATGGAAAAAATCGAACCGAACCGATATCAATATTTATATTAAAAAACTTATATTTTTATATGAAAAATCCATTAACCGGCCAAAATCGAAAACCGCCCAAAAAAACCCGACCCAAACCGAAACCGAACCGAACCCGACATAAACCGAAACCGACGGTTTTTTTCATTGTCGGTTCGGTTTCGGTCTAACCCTTTCCAAAACCGAACCGATCGGTTCGGTTTGGATTGCGGTCCAAAACCGAACCGAACCGACCCGTGCACACCCCTACATGTGGGTTTTGATTGGCTTTGGCTTTTTGGATTTGGTTTGGTTTGTTTGGCAGGTGGTGAGAAATCGTGTAAAGGTTTGGAAGCTCACATGGGTTAAGGGTTAGAAATGAAATGGGTATGGGGTTCTGATGTTGGGCAGAAGCAAGGTTGGGCCGGGTGGAATTGGCTGAGGTCGGCGGTGGGTATAGTTGCTGGGATAAATGGTGGCCGGAGTGGCAGGTCGCCGACTGGATGGTGAGGACGAGGGGCTGCGGCGTCGACAGGTGAGTAGGTCGCCGAAAGGAGTGAGGCAGCGAGAGAGAGGTCGGCGAAGGACTGTCCACCAGCGCCGGAGGTGAGGAGGTTGGGATTCCGGCGGCAGCAAGTTGGGATCTTTGGGAGGCGGGTTGTAGTTGAGATCGCCGGACGAAGGTGCTCGCCGGCGCTGGGGCTGATGAGTAGGTGGGTTTCAGGCAAGGTCGGATGTAGGGTCTGAATTAGGTATGGGTGTGTGGAAAGGTGGGAGGTTTGGATTGTTGTGGGTTTTCCATGGGTTAAGGGTGGGATGAGAGAGAGTAGGTGTGTTGTTGGTGAGGGTGAGGGTGAGGGTGAGGGTGAGGGTGTTAGGGTGTGTGAGGGTGTATGGTGTATGGTGGGGATGAGGGTGTAGTATTAGAGAGTGTGTGTGTGTTTAATTTGTGATCCTTAAAAATACAATATTAAAATTAAAAATGAAATAAAATAAAATTAGCTTAAAATAAAAAATTTAACTAAAATAAAAATCAATAAAAATAAAAATGACACAACACACGATAAAAACTCTAAAAACTAAACACAACTCAATAAAAATTGAAAATAAAAACTAATAAACTAATAATGAAATAAAACAAAATAAAATAATAATAAACTAACTAAAAACTAAGAAACTAAAAGAAATTATAAAAACTAATACACGACGCTCTAAAAAATTAAAATATAAAAAATCCTAAAAATATATACATGACTCAAATGAAATAAAATACTAAAATAAATCCTAAAAATAAAATGACACAAATAAAAAAAATTTAAGTAAAAGAACTAAAAGAAATAAATAGGACAAATCAAACACACACGAGTTTGGGACACGTTAAGACTTAGTTTGGGTAGGCTAGGGTTACGGGTGAGGGTAATTAGCTCCATAAAACGTGCATTTGCCTCGATATATAGCTTTTGACACCGCAAACGAACGTTTGACCTACAAGATAAACATTTAAACACATAAGACCCATATTGTCGAGAATTAGCAACTAAAATACGTCTATTTGGGTATAAATTGTACAGTTTTGGGTGCTTATCACAAATCTTGACGAAACTTTGATGTTGTGGTATCTGAGCATGCATGGGCCGGTATACTAGAATGACCATTATGATATATATCGAGAATGGTCACGGTCCAAAACCATGACCAGGGGTTCATGGCTCAAAATCATGACCACATTACAAAACCCATGACCAATCCTATGACCAAGAGAGTGTGACACTAATGGGGACATGGTCACATTTCTGGGCCGTGACCAAACTGGTCATGGTTCCAGACTGTGACAGCCCGTGACCCTTTAGGCTCCAAACTTCCTACCAATTATGCTAGGCCCATGGCATAGTTTTGGATCGCGACTAACCACAGTGAATAATGGTCACAGTTCTAACCCGTGACCCGTAACATATCAAAGACTTTGATTTTGAAATGGTTACACTTATTGGTCATGGTTTGGGACTGTGACCAACTTAGGGTGCTATTTGTAGTCATGGTTTTTAACCGTGAGAATTTCTTTAAATATTAAAATTTAATCGGTCACGACATCGGTACAGTTTGTTACCACGATCATGCCTTGGAGATTTATCTGAGGTCACGATTTCCATCCATGACAATGCCTATGACCTTTAAAAAATTTATTAGTCACGACAGGGGTCACAGTTTGGAACTGTGACCATGTAATGGGTGTAAAAATCCACCCCTCTATTTTTCTTTCATTTCACAATCCCCCTCTCTCTACACTCTCTATAAACTCTCCCCCCTCTCTCTCTCTCTCTCTCTCTCTCTCTCTCTCTCTCTCTCTCTCTCTCTCTTTAACTCAGGAGATTCTCTCTCACTCCGACATTCACACCCACTCCGGTGAGTCACACACTAAGGTAATACTCTCTTTTTATATATTTATATATATTTATTTGTGTATTTATCTGTGTTTGTGTATGTTATTGTGTATGTTTGAGTGTGTCTGTTGATGTGTATTCATTTATGTTGTTGTGTGTGTTATTGTGTATATATATATATATATATATATATATATATATATATGTGTGTGTGTGTGTGTGTGTGTGTGTGTGTGTGTGTATATTATACCAAATTTATGGTTTATGTGGGTATAAATAGGGTGTAAATAGGGTTTGTAATAATTGGGTATAAATATGTTTGCATGTGTGTGTATTTATGTGTGTGTGTGTGTGTGTGTTTACATTATACCCAATTAGGGTTGATATGTGTATAAATTGGGTATAATATAAACATAATGAGGCCTTATAATTGGTTAGAAAATGGTTATAAAAATGAAATTAAGATTTTTCTCTTAAGGTAGTGATCTTACGAAAGTGGATGAAAATTCATATTTCTCTTTTAAATTAGATGTTAGTGCTAAATTTAGACACTTTTACATATTTCTTTACAAAAAGGACTTAAATTACCAATTGCTAATGCTTAAATTTTTTTCATTGTATGTTAAAATTATATTCCAAAGAAAAAGTAAATCATCCAGATTGATAGTTGAGAAATGAGGTAACTCTTAATGTTGTAAATGAGCTATTGAAATAATTGAGTAGTATGTTCATAAATTCAATATTATGAGTCTGTTTTTCAAGGCATTTCAGTTATTAATTTAGATAAAGAAAATATTGAGATTTATATTCATTTATTATAATCATATATAGGTTATGATACTAAGATTTTTAATGTTGAGGAAAGGAGGGAGTTATCACTCATAATATTGAAAATATTGAATTATATGTTACTCAATATAAATTGATACGTGCAAATATATTTACATATACATGCACACGTATATATACACATATAAACAATAACACTCACAAATTAATACTGAAAAAAATAGAGTGGTTCGATTATATGAAAAAAAACAAAAAATTAGGTCGCACACACAAGCCACATTCTATTTAGTCCAAATTTTATCTTAATGAATTAGGTGAATGTAAACAACGAAGATATTGAAACTTAAACAAAACAAATAAACCAAAACCAGAAGACATGAGATGAGAAAAAATCCCTTTCGAGCAAAAATTATATTTGACACTGTTATAACTAGGTATTGCAGAATGACATCTATAGACTTACAGAATGTAGACTCCACTAAGTAATGCAGTAATGTCGACCTTCCTTCTCGTTGACAGACAACAATGTAGATCTAACACCATTCTATAACAGTGAATACTTAACTCCACAAGGATATGTGATCAAGGGTGAAAAGTAGCGCGTGTAAAGACGTTAATCGTTGTTTTCGTTTTACCTCCTCAATACAAAAACCTAAGTTACAACTACACTCAACTGGTGAGTACAGCGGTAAGTCGGGTATCGAATCCACAGGGAGTGTTCGATAGATCGCAACAGATTATTAATTCAGGAATAAAAGTGTAAAAGGTGTTTAGAAACTAAAAAGGGAAAGATGCATAAAAGGGAAATAGTAATCTAGGCGAGTGTATTGAAACTAGATTATGAAAGCGAGTAAAACTATAGGTTGCGTCGAATATCCCTCACCCGAGTTAATTTGTATAAAATGGTTCCATGGGTCGATGGGTTATTACACGTGCGTCTCGTTTCGACAGTTAATTAAATCAAGGGTTGTCACGCCCTAAATCATCATAAAAGCCTAATAAGATTTTGGCGTCAACAAATATCCCGGAAATTACGCGCGAAAGGTCGTAAGCACGGGACATACATGATATGCCCCGTCAAATCTCCTAGGCATAATAACTAGGACAACGCACCCGAAATACACCCGTAAACACCATCACCAAAGCAAAGCAACGCGTCAAATCGAGTGAGTTCCATTCAAGCACAACCTAATTTAGATTAGCTAGAAAGCATGTTAAAAACGCGGTAAATGGAAAGCGGGAATAAAGGCGATAAATCTATACTACAAAGCAAGTGAAGAAAGCATGTAAATCAAACTATCAAAGCAAGAAAGAAGGAAATACAAACTATATAAATGGAGGGGATGATGAATAGTGCAACAATCAATCCAAAAGGGTGTCAATCCAAGAACAACTGAAGAACAACTCTTCAAAACCCTCAAAACCTAAGCTATTATAACCTAAAATCGTTTTGTCTACTCCATCTCTTATTACAACAAAAATTGGCTTAAGTAGTAAGTTGGAATAAAAGAAAAGAAGAAAGAAAAGAAGAGAAAATATCTGCTGAAAAAAATAGGGGATCGATCGATCGACCCCTGTGGTCGATCGATCGACAGTGTAAATCGTGGCAAAAATAAGAAGGCTCGATCGATCGACAGTGTAAATCGTGGCAAAAATAAGAAGGCTCGATCGATCGACCCCCAGGCTCGATCGATCGATCAAGCAGAGCAGCCTACTGTTTCCCCTGTTTTGGCATTCTTTCCATCTCCGCTCAATTCGCCGTAACTTTGTCATACGGACTCAGAATCAAGCACCATTCACGGCCACACGAAGCTAGCGAGGACAGCTACAACTTTCGTGTAGATATCGGGCCAGGTGCCCAATCTGTGAAATGACCGGATTTCCCTTGAACATGCGGTTGTGTACGGAAATTGCGCGAAATGCGTCCGGATCCCATACTTGGTACCTAAATACCTACAAAAACCCAATTATACCTCATATAGCATGTTAACAGTATAAACCGAGGTTGTCTGGTTAACGGGCATAAATATAGAGATTAAGGCACCCGAGGGGGCTAAAATGCGTAGGTTTGACGGATGAAATACGCATTATTCGCGTATTATCACACCCCCTAACTTACACATTGCTAGTCCCTAGCAATGAAATAGGATGCAACAGGAAGAACAAGTAAACCAACACAGGAGATAGTACAAAAATATGGTATCAAAGCATAAAGCCACTTTCGCGGGCGATTCGATTGCATTTAGCGTATGCAATAAGCCGTTAAACCCCTAGGTTACCCTAGTGGACGAGTGTCGTCTCGTGAGGGTTTTCAGGGATGAAACCCACAAACATCATATCGTTTCCTCAAAATATGCCCAATCAAGCATGTGACAAACTCGACAATACGAACAAGATTTCAACATGTTATTAGCATAGAAAACGAATTCGCGTGAGAAGTACGTAGTTATTAACATTATCGAATGCACCTTAATGAATTGAAACTCTAACATGTGGGAGGGGAGTGAGCATATGCAAAGTATGATTTGGCGAAAAACTTAAATAACTCGAATACTAAATATCAAAGCATGCATAAAAGTCAATCCTCACGGGCATCACACTCATCAAATGAATTCACTTGAAACAGGGAGGTAACACACTAGACATGCGGGCATAAGGAGTAAATGTAAAGGGAAACTAGGCCGCGCACATGTCACAATTGAAGAACGCTATATAGGAAATAAAAATTGCAATCTCAGTGAAAGGATACCGCATATATAAAAGAGGAGAAATGCATTTTCACAGATTATCAAAACTATTTAAACATTTGAATTACATCAACTTAAGATCAAATAGGACTTGTATAGGGTTGTAATGTAGGCTAGGTTAGGGTACGAAATGAAAGGGATGTATATACGGATTCAAAGTGTTTGGTGATGAAACTCGGAATAATGGAAAAAATGGGCAATTTCAAATTGGACAAATGATTTCCAAACGAGCATTAGATATAACAACCGAGAGAGTAATCAAAGCTTATTGAAACACTACAAACACTATAAACAACTTTCTCTTTCTTTTTCTTTTTCTTCTTGTTCTCACTTTTTCTTTTGTTTTTCTTTTGTTTTCAACTTTCTCTTTTTCACTCTTTTCCTTTCTATTTCTTTCACTTCTTCACTTCTTACTCTTTTCATACTCAAATTGCAACCACAACACAATAATAACATTCAATCCCAAGCAACAATCCAAAACAAGGGTATGTAAGGTAATATGCATGGTATAAAACTCCAATTTGGAGTTGGATATGGGATTTTGGGTAGTGAAAAGAAAGGCTAGTATTTAGGCTCAATTGGGTTGACTAAGGAACATATAAAAGGTGAGGTCAAGGTCATATGGGCGATAAAACAAAGATGGCCTATGATCATTTCACAAAGTATACGCAATTCTCGAGTCAAAACAACATATGAAAATCATGCTCAAGTAACACATTTCAAGGATGAACTCAATTAATGAACGGTCAATGAAAGAATAAAGAGATTACCAACGAGTGTAACATTTTCAAAGAGGAAAGAATAGTGTATACACTCACAAATGAAAATAAGTCTCTAATCTCACTCGGTGTAAGTATATACAATACAACAAAAGCATACCGAGTTATAAAAATCTTAAACCAAATCAATATAACAAGAATGGTGCATGTGCTCACAGATTAAAGTTTAATTCACGAAGTTATTCATAATATAAATGATTTAAGGACTAAAATCTAATAACTTCTAAAATCGAGAACATGCATCGTTGAATTGTCAATTTGATCAGGCAATTATTAAAATTTATCATCGGAAACAAGGGCAAAATGCCCAATAAAGGAGAAAAAAGAAAGAAAATATTTTTGAAATTTTTCAAATTTTTAACAAAAACATGCTTTGTAACTAAATTGTAATCAAATCCAAGGACTAAACAGCAAAATGGATAGAATATCCTACACCCCCTAACTTAAATGTTACATTGTCCCCAATGCGTCCATTAAAGAACACAACACAAAGCTAGGAAAAGAATGATATTACCCAAATGTGGAGCGATCTCCATAAGTACAAGTCCAAATGAAGCTGTAAAACAAGTTAGTACAAAGCATATGAAGAATATGTACCGATGTATTAAGTTAAGAGAATCTATGTCACAAGTCACAATAATATAGAGGGGCTGAAGTGCAAATACTAGATAAATTGATGGTGAACTTTTGGATTTTATAAAATGGAAGGTCACACACATCAAAATCCAATAAACAACCACAAACTGCATTTTCATTTCTCATTTCATAAGTTCAATACAAAATCACTTAATACATTACAACTCCTGAAATAAAAGAAATTCAAATAAAAATAAAAATAAAACTAAAAATAAAAAGTACAATATAATATCCGATCCCGGAATACAAAAATAACCCAGTACAGCAACAGCCTAGTGGCCAAGACCACTAGGATCAGAGGGGTCCTGAAAATGAGGAGGCAACGGTGTGTCGGAATCACTGCGCTGCAGATAAAGATCTCTCATCATCTGCTGCATCATCCTATACTCATGTTTGTGCTGTGCCCTCGCCTGCCTCTGCACGGCCCACTCCTGCCGCTGCTCGGCATAAAACTGCTCCTTCTGAGCCTGCTGCTGGTCCAGGCGGGACTCCCAAGTCGCCCACCTGAGCTGGGTCTCCTCCCAGTGCTGGTCCTGCACGGCCTGAAATGCCGCAAAGCGGGCATCATCATCGGTGTGTAGCGCATGAGAACCCTCACCCATCTCCATCTCACGTATCTCATCCTCCTCGTCGTTCGGCAAGTCAGCCATCTCTGCCCTCTGTCTCTTACCCACCGGTTGCCCCCACTCGTGCTTTAGCGTTTTCGAGATGTTGTCCTTAAAGAGAAGCCCGAGTGGGTCATGCTTACGGTCAGCGTCCAACTCCGGGCAACCGTGTGAAATACAAATCCTCGTGATGAGGGCAGGAAAAGGAAGGGAAAATCTCCATGCGATCTCCTTCGCAGTCGCGCACATCATGTCTAGGAAAATACTGGGCAAGCTGATACTGCCCAAGCCATTGATCATCGTGTAGATCAATGCGGCATGCTTGTGACGAACCTCAGACCGGTTGTTCGTCACCATGAAGGAATGAACATTGATGTAGTAGTGTAATAATCGAGGCAAGTCCTCCATCGCATCCGAGCGGAAAACACCCTTATTCCACGCCTCTCCCGGTGCAAGAGCCTCTATCAATGTCCCTAGGCCGAAAATAGTCCCATCAAGAAAACTGACTGAATCTGCGGGAAGTGGAACATCCATAAAATCTGCTAAATCTGATATAGTGAAGGGAATTCGCACCCCACGGACCATGGCCTCATATGTAGTCGGCCCACTGCTGCCCTTTACCTCCACTAACGTCCCGTAGAATATTCGGACCAACTCCTCGTTGACGCGCCCGTTAGTAGCAAGAAAGGGCTCCCACCCCTGACGGCGCAACAGAACACGCGCCTCCCTCGGTATCTCCTCAAGGACCCACGCAAAGTGATAACCAAGCGGTCGCTCGGATGTATGAAAGTGCGCACGGAACCAATCCCGCTCCAGCTCGCAGCGGAAACCATCAACGCCCCCGGCGGGCACACACCTAGTAGACGAGTATTTCTTTGGTGCCATTTCAACCTTGGATATGTAGAAATTGGAAGAAATAGAGAGAATGTGGTGTGGGAAAAAACTAGGGCACGAAAGAATTTGAGAGAGGAGAAGAGAGAATAAGAAAAATGGGGAAAAAAGTAGGCAGTCCTCGGCCTTAACTGCTCAATCGATCGATCGAGCCTGGCCTTCGATCGATCGATCAAGCAGGGCTAGGCACACTGCATTCCTTTTTTAAAAGGGGAGGGGGAAATTTCAATTCAGGGATAATGGGGGGGTTTAAATATAAAATAAATATATATATAGTATATATAAGTATATATATAAGATAATATGAAATAAAAATATAAAAATAAAATTAATTACACATAGGCTTAAATATACACACAAAAAGGCCTATGCGAACAAAAATAAATAAAAATATGTACAATGAGCAACACACACGCATGGTCACGAAAAAATGAAAAATAAAAGAAAATAAAAAAAAGAAAAACAAATGCAAATGCGTGAGAATGCGCGTGTGAAAAATAAAGGAAAAAAATGTTTTTGCGACTTTTTTGATTGTTTTCTTAAGAAATGCGTGCCGGGATGCATAGTCTCCGCAAATTCAAGTCCGTTGAACCTACAAAAGAGTTAGAACCAAGCATACAAAAAGAAATAAAAAGAGATTAACTAATTACACTAGGCTAATATGAAGAAAAACAAAAAATGAAGAAGTTAGTATATACAAGTGCAATTAACTATATACTAAAAGTTTAAACTTTTGAGGGTCCATCCAAAACACAAGTTGAATTTGGCGGATCAACGGTGGACCCTCCCGAACATGCATGCCTCCCAGAAAATAGGAATTCCGTTCGAACGACGGAAGGCATGTGTAAGGCGGTAAAAGTGAACCATCCCTAATTGAAACTTTGGGAGGGAGGATGGGGGATTTGGATAGGACGGGCAACAAATACACATGCAGACCGAGAAAACATGAATCAACTCCCGAGTATTTTCAAGTTGGAACGGGAGGCGGCGCACATGAGGGCAAAGATGCCGTTATGGAAAGCGGCTCGAGCGAGTACTCCTCGTCGGTGAAAAGGTTTGGAACTAAAAAGTTTTGAACCGATTCATCGGGTACTCGAATTGGTACGACAGTATATAATGAAGACGGGGATGAAAGAAATTCAATCTCAAGTGATGAGTGATCATCACTTGAGAATTGAATTTCGGGAGAAATAGGATCGTTTACAATGAAACTTTCTTCTTTGAAAATCAAAGAAGAAATGAATTCATTGCAAATAGATACCATGCCTTTTTCATCCTCATTTTCATTATCTACTATACCGTGGGTCAATTCAAGGATGATTTGTTCCAAAGTAGGAACGAAGTCCTCATTTGGTTCAAAACAGTCCTCGACTTTGGTAGTCTCCGAAGAAAAGTCGTCGTCGGATTCAAATAGTAAATCCAACTCGTGTCCCCAACAACGATTTTCTTCCCGATAACGTTCTTCAATCCTCTCATTTTCAAGCATACGCAATCCCTCACCGAAAGTCATAGGGCGAGGAGCGGATTCTTGAAAATGGGAAGTTTGGAAATTTTTCTCGGGACTACACTCAAAATCATTAACATAGGAATTTTTAAAATGATTACAATTGGATTCAAAATTCTTATCATAAGGATATTGCGACCCAAAATCAGAATGATCATGCACAAAATTACTGTAATCCAAACTTTGACTTTTGTAATACTCACCGAATGTCATTTTCGATGTTGTAACTTTTTGGGATTGCAAGTATTGACCAAAAGTCAAAGGTTTACCGAAATTTTGAGAATTATCATTAGGATTACCAGAAAAGTTAGAATAAGACATGCTTACCCCAATGAAGGCTCGAGAGGGCGACTTCCACAACAATGATGTGCGACGGTGAATTTAAGCGTTCCTAGGCGCTCAAATGTAGAAGTCCTGCAAAAAAGGGTTAAAAGAAAGAATATAAATACAAAGAAAAGATTACTACGAACTAATAATACAATTACAATATATAACAAACAGTCCCCGGCAACGGCGCCATTTTGATCAAGGGTGAAAAGTAGCGCGTGTAAAGACGCTAATCGTTGTTTTCGTTTCACCTCCTCAATACAAAAACCTAAGTTACGACTACACTCAGCTGGTGAGTACAGCGGTAAGTCGGGTATCGAATCCACAGGTAGTGTTCGATAGATCGCAACAGATTATTAATTCAAGAATAAAAGTGTAAAAGGTGTTTAGAAACTAAAAAGGGAAAGATGCATAAAAGGGAAATAGTAATCTAGGCGAGTGTATTGAAACTAGATTATGAAAGCGAGTAAAACTATAGGTTGCGTCGAATATCCCTCACCCGAGTTAATTTGTATAAAATGGTTCCATGGGTCGACGGGTTATTACACGTGCGTCTCGTTTCGACAGTTAATTAAATCAAGGGTTGTCACGCCCTAAATCATCATAAAAGCCTAATAAGATTTTGGCGTCAACAAATATCACGGAAATTACGCGCGAAAGGTCGTAAGCACGGGACATACATGATATGCACCGTCAAATCTCCTAGGCGTAATAACTAGGACAATGCACCCGAAATAGACCCGTAAACACCATCACCAAAGCAAAGCAACGCGTCAACTTGAGTGAGTTCCATTCAAGCACAACCTAATTTAGATTAGCTAGAAAGCATGTTAAAAACGCGGTAAATGGAAAGCGGGAATAAAGGCGATAAATCTATACTACAAAGCAAGTGAAGAAAGAATGTAAATCAAACTATCAAAGCAAGAAAGAAGGAAATACAAACTATATAAATGGAGGGGATGATGAATAGTGCAACAATCAATCCAAAAGGGTGTCAATCCAAGAACAATTGAAGAACAAATCTTCAAAACCCTCAAAACCTAAGCTATTATAACCTAAAATCGTTTTGTCTACTCCATCTCTTATTACAACAAAAATTGTCTTAAGTAGTAAGTTGGAATAAAAGAAAAGAAGAAAGAAAAGAAGAGAAAATATCTGCTGAAAAAAACAGGGGATCGATCGATCGACCCCTGTGGTCGATCGATCGACAGTGTAAATCGTGGAAAAAATAAGAAGGCTCGATCGATCGATAGTGTAAATCATGGCAAAAATAATAAGGCTCGATCGATCAACCCCCAGGCTCGATCGATCGATCAAGCAAGGCAGCCTGCTGTTTCCCCTGTTTTGGCATTCTTTCCATCTCCGCTCAATTCGCCGTAACTTTGTCATACGGACTCGGAATCAAGCACCGTTCACGGCCATGCGAAGCTAACAAGGAGAGCTACAACTTCCGTGTAGATGTCGGGCCAGGTGCCCAACCAGTGAAATGACCGAATTTCCCTTGAACGTGCGGTTGTGTACGGAAATTGAGCGGAATGCGTCCGGATCCCATACTTGGTACCTAAATACCTAAAAAAACCCAATTATACCTCATATAGCATGTTAACAGTATAAACCGAGGTTGTCTGGTTAACGGGCATAAATATAGAGATTAAGGCACCCGAGGGGTCTAAAATGCGTAGGTTTGACGGATGAAATACGCAATATTCGCGTATTATCAATATGCACATTGATTCTGTTCTTAGTGGTTTGATAAAGTTATCTCAAATCATCTAAGGGGTTTGAATTTGAAAAAAAAGAGTTTGATCACAAAAGGATGTCTAAAAGGCTTGATTGAAATTGCAGTCTTGTATCTCTATATATAGGGAGAAAAATCTCCAAGACATAAGCTTGAAAGATTGCATTTGAAATCGGGTAAAAAAAAAAAAATTGCCGACTCGTTCGAACGAAGTACATCTTGTTCGTACAAAGTACCTGTTCTCGTTCGAATGACCCTCCTAAAATCGTTCTTACGAGATGTCAATAAATAGAATTTTTATTTATTTTTATCTTATATTTTAAAAAACTTTTAAAATACCTAAATAAATTGATTACACAAAATCAAAACCATATACCTTCTCCGATGATTGTAGCGATGATCTCAACTCTTCTATCTTCAATTATCACATTCGGTCACTAACTTGTCTTCACTTGAAGCTATTGAGAAAGTAAAGGAGTAACATAATAAGCCAAGCATAAAAACACGATGAGTAATTGTAAATCTCGCTCTTACAAATCTCCCCCTTGGGCTATTTGTGTATAAAACATAAAACCGAAAAAAATAATAACCCCTAAAATAAGTTCAACTAATGTCCTTCCCTAACCGGAAACGAGAAGACACTTGTGATACTGATTTCAACTGAAAGTATTTATCATGTAGTCCATGAAGTCATCAAGGAGGAAAAGACCTACCCATATAAAGCAAAGGAAATACCGTGACACATGGAGTTTAAAAAAAACAAAAGGAGTCCCCCCCTAAATTGGTTCTCCCCCTTGTTGTTCATAATAGATAAAGGGTTAGATGATAATCCCGAAAAGTTAGCATCATGAGAATCCAAATTTGAAATATCGTCACAAAGAATAAAAAATGAAGCAGATGTGATGATACCTCAATAAACGAACAAAATATTTTTGATTTATTTTTAAAATTTTTGAGTATATAAATATATATATAAGTACAAATACAAATAGTCACACCATAGAGTGGCACAAAAATATCCGAATCATGGAAATTAAAATGAAATTATGTGAACTCAATGCACAGGATAGTCAACATAGACATACGTAGCAAAGGTGCATAAAGTCAAATAGATCCTCCTAAATAAAGAATTCAATTTAACTTTTTTTGTAAAATTATTGAACGGAATGAGATTGACTTAACTCATACAAAATGTCAAGAATTTCAATGCTTCTCAAAATAATAACACCAAACTATTTATTATTTTTGAAGGAATTTTATTGTGCAAACCCGTTGATCTTCAACTTATAACACCATCGAAATCCCACATTTTAAGCATAAACTCTCTAATTTTTTGAAGGAATCATATTGCTCATGTTAATGAAGCATCAATGAAACAAATAAAATTGGCCTTGACACTTTTGTTTTTATATGACAGAATCATCTTTTAGGCTCTTTCCAATGGTGGCCTTTAACGCAATGAAGACTGCTTCTTTTTAGCCCCTTTTCATTGCTTAAACAAAAATCAATTTTTTGGGAAAAAAATTCGAGAAATGGTTATTACATGCACAATTAGTTCTCAGTATATTTGGTTCATTATTAAGCATGGTTGAGATGATAACATCTTATTTGACATATGACAAGGAAGCACAATGTTCAAAAGTTCAGGCATGTGTGCAATAAATGCGATATAATGAGTTTAGCATGAAGGAAGTAGTCAACAAGGAATAGCACAATGCTAAGCATGCATTATTAGGGGAACAAGAGAACGAAGCCAAGTCTCATAACCCTAAGAGTAGGTCACATGAATTGATGTAATGTAATTATGATTCGAACATCTTAAATGCGCATCCATATATGATGTAAAACAAAATACAAAAATCTTTTTGAATTTTTAAATTTTTTTTATCAAAAATAAAATATTTTTGAATATTTATAATTTTTTTCTAAAAGAAAAGAAAATATTTTTGGGATTTTTTGCAATATATACATAATAACACAATCTAGTATTAGGAAAAAATGATAGCAGCAAGATAATCACCTTATACTAGAAATAATACCGAAACTCAACAGTGGCATAAATACTCAAAGACTTCCCGAGATCCTCAAATCTAATTGCATCTAAAGATTTAGTGAAAACATCGATTAATTGACGTTCAATACTCACGAAACACAAGAAAACAATCTTCTCTTCAATAAGATCACGAATAACGTGCTCACAAATACTAATGTGCTTCGTGTGGGAATGTTGTACTGGATTGCAAGAAATGTGGATTTCATTCTTATTACTTCAATAAGTAGTCACTTTTCCATGAGTAATCCCATAATCCTCCGCCATTTTCTTCGTCCATAAGAGTTGTGGGCAATAACTCTTGGTATCTATGTACTTAGCCTTGGCCATGGATAAAAAAATGGAGTTTTGTTTCTTGCTCAACCAAGAGACAAGATCACTCCTAAAATAAAAGCGTCCACCCTAGGTGATTTTACAACCATCAACATCCTCAACAAAATCGGCATCCGAATAAGATGACAAACGATCATCGGTATCAAAGAAACACCAAATTCCATAAGAAAGAGTGCCACTCACATATTTGATGATACGTTTAAGTGGAAGCATGTGTGACTCTTTTCGAGACGCTTAGTTCTGTGCACAAAATCCAACACTAAAGGCTATATCGGTACGGCTAGCGATCAAGTAGAGGATACTATATATCATACTCATATAGTGTGTTTTCTCTACGTCCTTACCTAAATTTTATGTGCTAAGCTTTATCGAGGAACTCATGGGTGTGCATGAGTGCCTAGAGGATTCCAAACCAAACTTTTTCACTATGTCCCTATCAAATTTAGATTGAAATATGAATATCCCATTCTCGAGTGACACACTTGGAGAACAAGGAAGAAAGTAATTTCACCAACCATTCTCATATCAAACTAAATTTTTATCTCTTCCTTGGAAGTGAGATTATATTGGGAGCACGTGGATCTAAAAACTATATCGTCCACATAGACTTGGGAAACCAATTACCATCCTCTCTCCTTAAAAACAACATTATATCAATTCCCCCTCTCTTAAAGCCATGAGTTAAGAGATACTAAGTTCACCTTTCTTATAAAGTACGAGGTGATTTCTTCAAACCATACGCAACCTTCTTTAGATAACAAACGTGTCTCAATTTCTTTGGATCTTCAAATTTCTTTGGTTGTTTGGCGTAAACCTCGTCCCGAATAATGCCATTGATAAAGGCCTTGTTAACATCCATTTGGTAAAGCTTAAACCGTAGATGACATGCTATGGAGACTAATAAGCGAACGGACTCAAACCTAGCAAGAGGAGAGAATGTCTCATCAAAGTCTACACCCTCAATCTATGTGTAACCTTAAGAGACCAACCGAGACTTATTGCGAACATTGGTACCATTATCGTCCATTTTGTTCTTATACACCAACTTCATACCATTTTACATCAACCTCTCTAGGTCGGGGGAATAATTCCCAGACATCGTTCTTCTGGAATTAAAGAAACTCAACTTGCATAACACATATCCATTACTCATCCTTGAGTGCTTTTTTTATATTCTTGGGATCTATCGTGGAAGTGTAGCAAAAATATCTAACCATATTCTCTAGTTATTAACACCCACTGTGTGATCACCAAGTATGTCAGTAGGGTCATGATTCTTTCTAAACTAAGAGGGTGTCTCCTCTAAAACAAGAACGGGGTCTACCATGGTTGTGTGGGGAACAATGAGATCATTACCGGTGGGGCATTATGCTCACACGATGGATTCAGATCAATAAACTTAGTTGGCGCATCATTTGTAATCATGATGTTTATCAATTCTATGGCCTTAGAGATTTTAAGGTTAAACATCCTATAGGCTGTATTAGACGATGAATATCCTAAAAATATTCCCTCATTACTTCTAGAGTCAAACTTCCCTAAGTGTTATCTATCTCCAAAGATCTAATAAGGACTCCCCAAAACTTATAAATACGATATGCTGGGTTTCTACCCTATCCACAAACCATATGGAATGTGAAGAGTGTGTGGATAAAAATAGACCTTATCACCATGTGGCATGCGGTGTTAACCGCCTCTGCCCAAAAATGTTTAGGCATGTTCCTACAAAGAAGCATGGATCTAGACATTTCTTGAATGTTCAATTCTTTCTATCAATAATACCATTTTGCTGAGGAGTATGAAGGGACAAATACTGGCTTATTTAAATTCAGTGCCATTGTCACTATGAATACGATTTATAGTGACTCTATGTTGATTCTATAGAACATGATACATGGTTGTTATAAACTCAACAACGTCTGACTTTTATTTAATACATCGACAATGGAATATCTCAAAAAGTTATCCCCATCATTAGAATATACTTCTTACCACCAATGATTTCCATATGAAAGGACCCATAAGATCCATATGTATCAACTCTATAACATGGGAGGTGGTAATGGTATTTAACTTTTTATGAGGACTATTGATTTGTTTCCCTTGTTGGCAAGGACCACAAACTAAGGAAGTTGGTTTTCCAAGTGATGGTAAGACACATACTAGGTCTTTCTTGACTAATCTCTCAAGATCTCTAAAATTGATGTGATCTAATCGTTGAAGCCAATGGTGTATGATGGACACCTTAGCATTATTGTATAGTAAAGATGACTTGGTAATGATACCATAGCAATTTTTGGTAGTCCTTAGATCTTGTAGAAAAAGTTCAGTGTATTAATCATATATGTTACACTATGATTGATCAAACTTTATCATAAATTAGCATTGCAAAGTTGTTTTATGTTTATTAAGTTCACTTTCAACCCTTCAACATACAACACATTGTATAGCTTAAAAAATATAGGATTATCCATGCAACCTCGTCCTAATGCAATAGACCTACTCCCATCCCCAAAGTGACTTTTCCTTTCTTGTTATCCACAAGGTTGGTAAAATATGACTTACCACCGGTCATGTTCCTAAAGCACCCACTATCAAAATACCATTGAGAAGTATCTTGAGTATTAAGAGAAACATGAACGACAAGGGATTTTTCATCATTTCTAAGTACCCAAGTGGTGGTAACCTTTTGCGTTCCTTTATCATTGTTAGCAGTAATCATTGTGTTGGAATTGTTCTCGAAAGGACTAAACGTCCTTTGAAATTATTCCATTAAACTCTTGGAAGTAGTGACTAGAAACTCAACTTTCTCTATAATACTAGCAAAGTCGATATAGTGGTGTGTGGGAGCATGCGTGTGAGAGACTCTTCGTAGATTATAACAAAAATCCCTAAGGTGACCTCTTCGTTTCTCAAGGATACAAACTTTGATTTATTTGGATCTACCTTGGTTATAATGCCTAGGAGGAGTTATATTTGGTGGGTTAGGTTGATGACCATACGGATCCATCATAAACTTAGAACCGGTTTGGGTGCAATATTGGAAGTGGATGCACTATCATAACCTACCCCTTTCCTCTTTTTAAAATCTAACACGGGACCTAGGAACATATTTCCAACCTTCTTAGATGTGTCCTATAAAGTAACTTCGACCTTCCATCCATATTAGAGATCTTTTTTAAGTTAGGAAATGCGGGCATTAAGTTTCTCACGAGTCTCCAATGATACTTGAATATCTCTTATAAGAATAGCCATTTTATTGGTCGAGTCATTCTTTACCCTAACCATCGAAACTAATTGCTCACCCAAATATATATTAATCAAGGTCTCACCCTCTCTAAAAACCTTACACTCCTTCTCTAAAGATAACACCCGAAAAGCCAAATTTTTATTTTGATTTTTGATTTTTAACGACTCGATGTAAAGTTCGAAGTAGGCTATTGAAACCACGTTCTCCTTCACTTAAATCATCACCCCCGCTCTCTCTAGAATGGTTAGACACATTATCAATGCCATCACATTTAGAATCATCCTCATCGGCGTGAGATATACTTGAAGTGCTAACGTGAATAACTATGAATGCGGTGAAGTTACGTCCATCCAGCGATTCATCCTCGAAATTCATTGACTCAACTTGTCTATCGCTTAGAGCGACATATAATTATATCATCTCTCTAAATCCACTTTCTTATGGTACTCACCTCTAAATCTCCTTTTATCATTCTCAAAAACATTATTACCCGCTTTGAAATTTTTATCGTTCTCAAGACTTTTAGTTTCCACATTGGAAGAATTTTGATTTTTGATTTTGTTAATGTTTTTGAATTTTTTAGCAAATAGGATAAGGTCATATAGATTGAATATAAAATCAAAGTAAAAAACCTCCTCTTTTTTCTTTGATTAAGATTTTAAAGAGATTCATTTCCCCTTTTTCTTTTGGGTTTGGGTAACACGTCTATTTTGTAAGTTTGAAGATCACCTTAGAGCTCTTCGAGTCTAAGCGTGTTTAGAATTACCAAAGAGTTAAGGATCGTGACTTTCACACTAAAACGAGATGGGAGAGGACCTTATAATTTTCTTAACTATCCTTGTTTTATAAATTTGCTTACCCAAACTAATGATAGAGTTTACAATATCAGAAAATGTTCATAAAATTCATCAAAATCTTCAGATTTAAGAATTCTTATAGTCTAAAATTTTATGGTGAGGTTCTGAAGCTTAGAAGATTTGATATCATTAGTACCCTTGTGAATCCACCCCCTTTCAAAAGTAATCCAACCACCCTCATCAATCAATTTTGGAGATGATATCATTCGATATTTCCAATAGGTATAATTAGACCCATCAAACAAAGGTCGCCTATTGTACGAGTTATCCATATAACCACTAGAATTCATTTAAATAATATGTAAAAACATACTCTGATACCACTTTGAAAAAGATAGAGTAATCTAGTTACATGAAAAAAACTGCAAATTATGTCACATACAAAAGACAAATTCTATTTGTCCAAATTTTGTCTTGATTAATTAGGTGAACCAAAATATGCAAGACATTAAAACTAAAACAAAACAAACAAACCACAAATTAGAAGACAGGTGATGAGGAAAAACCCTTTTGGGCAAAACCTATATTGTAGCATTGTTACAACTTGGTATTACATAACGACATCTATAGAGTTATAGAACTTAGACTCCATTAAGTGATGCAGTAATTTCTTCCTTCCTCGTAAGTGACAGATAATGATGCAGATGAAATAATTCTCCACAACAAGGTCCACTTGCCTCGATGTCCTCTGATCAAACTAAAAAAAATGTATTCCTATCTTTAACAGTGAAGAATTAACTCCAGAGGGATATGAACATGGATCGTGTTCTTTGTGGTTTGATAAAGTGATCTCAAATCATCCAAGTGGTTTGGATTTGAAAAATAAAAGAATTTTATCACAAAAAAGTCTAAAAGGCTTGATTAAAATTATAGGCTCGTATCTCTATATAAAGGGAGAAAAATCTCCTAGAGATAAGCTTCAAATATTGCATTTGAAATTAGGTAAAAATAAATTTTTTCCGACTCTTTCGAATGAAGTACATATCGTTCAAATGAAGTAATCGTTCTCATTTGAACAAAAAAGAAACGAGAGATCAAATGACACTCCAGTGAAGGCATGAAAATGGCTGGTTTGAATCTCGTTCGAATAACAGAGATCGAATGACCCCATTTAAATAACTCTATAAAGCTCATTCTAACGAGAAGTCGAAAAATCGAATTTTATTTAAAAAACTTTTGAAAATATATTTTATGTTTTCAAACACTTTGAAAATACCCGTGAATAAATTGATTACATAAAATCAAAACCATATACTTTCTCCGATGATTGTAATGATGATCTCAACTCTTTGATATTCAATTGTTGCATTCGAATACTAACTTGTGTTCACTTGAAGCTCTTGAGAAAGTTAAGGAGTAACGGAATATGCCAAACTTAAAAGCATGATGAGAAATTATAAATATAGCTCGTACAAATACTAAAAATAAAAAGGAAATGATTCGTGATAAAATGCATATATATATATATATATATATATATACATACACACACACACACACACACACACACACTCATACACATATACTCAAACGTGTGCGTGCGCGCGCACACACACACACATATGCACACACATATAACTCATACACATATATATAATGAATAAACTTTCTACCTAAATGAAAGTTGAGTAACATGAGATACATACATTACATGTTTCGAATGGAGTAGTTTTGAAACATTTTAGATTAAATAATATGTTAGCATGTTTTCTCCTTCTTCTATGTTTGCATGTAATTAGAGAACAATTATTGAAGCCAACTGATTCTTGGTGCTTTCCTTAATCAAGTAATTTTACTTATCTTTTATTTTATGTAATATAGTCTTATATATAGTTATAACATCTGGGGTAACTGTAGTGGCTGTGTTCATGTGTTCAGCTCTTTCTTTAGTGGTTGTTGTTTGGGTGAAAATAAATGGGTGGAAGGGCTTGCACATTTGGTGGACATATACTAATTTTAGGATTAATTTAATTAAAATGAACTTGAATTGGACTTGTTTATACTTTGCGAATGAATATTAATGCATATATCTTTTTGGTTAAATGTTATGGTCGTGTCCTCCCCTTCCTGAAGTGGTTGCTATTGTGCGAACACAAATTAGCAGAAGAGCTTGCACATTTGGTGGACATATAGTAATTTTAGGATTAATTTATATAAAATGACATTAAATTAAACTTGTTGATACTTTGAGAATGAATATTAATGAATATATCTATTTGGTTAACTATTGTGGCCATATGCTTACCCATTCCTTAAGTGGTTGTTTTTTAGGTTAACATAAATTGGTAGAAGGGATTGCACATTTGGTGGACAGAGAGTAATTTTAGGATTAAATTAGTTAAAATGAACTTAAATTGGATATGTTGAGACCATGCAGATGAATATTAATGCATATATTTATCTTTGGTTAACTGTTGTGGTCATACTCACCCCTTTCTTAAGTGGTTGTTTTTTGGGTGAATACATATTGGTGAAAGAGATTGCACATTTGGTAGACATATAGTAATTTTAGGATTGATTTAAGAAAAATAAACTTAATTTGGACTTGTTAATACTGTGAAGATGAATATTAATGCATATATATGTTTGGTTAACAGTTGTGGCCATGTTCACCCCACCTTAAGTGATCACTGTTTGGGTGAAAATAAATTGGTCGATGGGCTTGCACATTTAGTGGACATATAGTAATTTTAGAATTAATTTAATTAAAATGAACATAAAATTGGACTTGTTGATAACATGTAGATTAATATTAATGCATATATCTATTTGGTTAACTATTGTGGTCATGTAACCACTTCCATTAGTGGTTACTGTTTGGGTGAATACAAATTAGTGAAACGGCTTGCACATTTGGTGGATATATAGTAATTTTAGGACTAATTTAATTAAAATGAACTTAAATTAGACATGCTCATACTATGAAGATTGAATATATATATATATATATAGACACCACATTCTAGGACCCCCATAAGCCTCTCCTTAGGTCCCTAGAACTTTCCCATTCCCTATAATCCCTAGGTCACACTCCGAGTACTAATCTAGACGTCATCTGGCGCTCCCTGGCCCCGTTTTACTCTGGTCAACTTTCTCGTCAGATTGAAAGCTCAATAAATCTTTGAAGGACTCTGAATTCTCTTTCTAATGGTCCACCCCGTGTGCGAATCGGCTTTACGGTTCGGACGAACTGTCCGTTTCACTATCAAAAATTGATTTAGAGGCCACCGGGCACTCCTAGGCCCCGATTTGACCCCAATCAACTTTCTCATCAGAGCAAAATCTTAATGAATATTCGAAGGGCCCTAAATCCCATCTCCAACGATCTGCCCCATGCCCGAATCGGCATTACAGTTCAGACAAACGAACTATTTTCCCTCGAAAACTAATCCCGTGGCCATCGGGCACTCTCGGGCTCCATTTGACCCCCGTAAACTCTTCAGCTCGAATGATTATAAACGAATATTCTAAGGGGTATGAATACCCTTTCTAATGGTCTACCCCGTGTGTGAATCAGCCTTACGGTTCAAACGAACGACCTATTTTACTTCGAAGGGTCACCGAGCGATTTCAGGCCCCGTTTGACCAAGGTAAACTCTATGAACTGAGTGAATATCTTTGGAACATCGAATAACCCTACATAACCTTTCTAACGGTCCATCCCATGTGCGAATCGACCTTACGGTTCAAAAAATGATCCATTTTCCTCTTATACATAAGACCATTTAGCGCTTTCGAGCCCTGTTTGACCACAGTCAATTACTGAACCCAGGAGAGGCCCAATGGATTCTTAAGGGTCTCTGAATACCCTTTTCAATGGTTGATCCAGTGTGCGATTTGGACTTGTGGATTGCATTTTCTGACCATTTTTTGAAAAATCTGAATGAGACTGTCGAATGGCAAACCCATTTCCCTACATATCAGCAGTGTTTTGGGGCTACCTGCCGATAAGCTGGTCAAGTACAATTCTGATCGGCACCCCCTGACCCTATATAAAGAAATCATAAGCTCACTTCGAAGGTCGCCTGAGAAACATCCGTCTCAGTGATCTCAACTACATTCTCTCAAGGTTAGCGTGGTTTCCATATTGAAACCTCTCCTCCACATCCCATTTCCATTTTCACACCCAATTTAGCAAAATCCCTTCCCCCTCCTATAAAATCTTCACCCATTTACAAGGGAAACCCTTCAACAATCAAGATCAACCTTGATGTCTCCAAAAAAGGTCAAAACATTTCTCTCTTTTTAAATTTCCTTATTCTCGCATTAGTAATTTATTTCTCGCTTTAGCATTTCATCTTTATTAAATCATACATATTAATACACAACTCTTTATTAGTAGTATTGCACACACTATATAATCTATGAAAAGACCAAAAATAAGAAAAATAGGGGTTGCTTGATGATTCCAAACGGGGATTTCTCATTATATTTTCTCACACTAAAAACATCCTTTTTCTACACACACACACACACATATAATAAAGTCCCCGGTTGGATTTATGGGATAAACCCCTCCCCCGTGTTGCATGCAAACTATGTGGACTTTAATGCCTTTTAGGCTACATAGGTGTCTTCATTAAAATTTGAGATTCGAATTCTCTTTTCCTATTATTATTCATATATTTCTATATATTATACTTGTGATTCATGTTCACGTTTTATTAAATGTATATCATCATTTTATAAAATGAACGATATCCCGATAAATGCGGACATTATATTTTTAATTACTATTTTGGGGACACTCCGATGGATGATCTCGCTCCTTTTTTACCCATGACGTGAACCGAATAATTCCACTCTCCATTTATATATACAAGCACAGACTTCACGGATTTATTAAGGAAAATAATAACACATGCCCATGGGAGACTGAAATGGCAGGATGGGTTCTTAACAGCTTCTCATTCCGTAACTTAGCCCCTGAATCTCTGAACTAATTGGTTTCGCAAGCATCAATATGGCTTTGATTCCGTTCTCTTGAGGCGGTAATATTTTTCTTGCATGCTTTGTGCAAAATGGGCTGGAAACTCTATCTCTTTACATCACCCCAAATTGACGATGAACGAAGCGCCCCGAGGAAGCGTTCGAGACCTTCTATCTCCCTATGCACGCGAGAACGACCCAGAGGAGATCAGGATGGCCACAATAGCGACTCCTCTAAGGACTTACTTATCACATGATGGTTAAACTCTATTTGCACGGGTGTTATCATCTTCCGCATATGTACGTATGCACCTATCTGTATGTTCCCTTTCTCCTCTATTACTTCTTGTATATATACACCTCATGTTTATATCACCTCTAACTCAGTTTTCACTTCATACACTTGTAAACTCCCTCCATGTACACCTCACACTACTTACACATGTTTAATATTCTTGCTTAGGCTTCACTAGCTCACACATCCACTTTTTACACTTGCATATATTCATCCTTACTTGGACAAAGAACATGCCACTTATAGTTGATCCATGCTTAGGCTCACTACCACACACTCACTTATCGATATTTACATATCACTCACTCACATGTATCCATGCTTAGTGTAGTCTTCACCCTCCATGCTAGATCTAATTTTACTTGTACATTCTTCCCCTTTAGTATAGTTCTTCTTTTACTCATCATGCCAAAAAAAAAACTCTCTCCGTAATATACTGATTAAGATTCATGCATTTTTGTACACTACATCACTAAGAGCATGGCTATTGACCAAAATTTTGTCCTGTAATGGGGTCACTTTGTGATGGCCGCTGGTCTGGCAGGTCGCAGTTAGCCTAAGAAATATGACTCTCACCTTCCATTGGCTCAATACCTTCGACATATATCGAACGGTTCTGTAACACCCCGTATTTCTGAGTATTTATATTTAATTAATTAATTTAATTTAATTAATTATTATGTGTGAATTAAAATATTAATCGAGTAATGGTTAGTATTTTGTAACACCCCGTGTTTTTATTAATTAATTTGATTAATTAATTGGGATGTTCAAGGAAATAAAACTTTGGATTAAATGGTCTTTAATAATGAAACATGTTGATTTTTATATTTGAGTAATAAATTTTCAACCGAAATTAAATCGGTGTTATAATAAAATGTTATAATGATTTTTGAAAATATTTTAACGATCAGGTACGTTTTTATTGAGTTATAGAATATTTTCCTAAGTGTAAAGGTGGTGTTTTAAAGGATTTTAGTTTTGATGTTGGGGTTGTTCAAACGACAGCGTATGCCATTCAAAACGGTCGAGGTTTATGTTAGAAATTCATCCTATACATAGGGTAGGACGTATTGATAACTTGGGGACCCTTAGATATGGGACTAAGGAGTATTTTGAGGATCTAACATCGATAAAAAGGTTGGGGTAAATTGATAACTTAATAATTTGAGAAGATGAGATTTAATGCCTATATAAGAACGAGTATTAAAATTTGTGGCGACATAGTGTGTCAGGGTTCGACGATTTAAGCGGGTCAGCTTGGGCGATTTATGTCGTGTCGTGTGTGGAACCATGTCATATTGTGGGGGATTGACAATTTAAACGGATTCGACTGGCTATTGACAAGGGGAAGTATGACACTTTGATGGATTACCACCTGGGGCGGGAGGACCGCCATAATAAAAAGTGAGAACAATAATAAAATTGGGTTAATTTAATTAAATTAACATCGTGGGACTTGGGAATTTAAAATCATATTGGTGTGCTTTTGAAATGGGAATTTCTGAAGGTAGTTAGTGATTTATATTTATCGTGTTTAATTATTCCGTTTAATTTAAAATACTCAATTGTGATATTTATTGCGTATAATGCTACTGTCAGGGTTCCGAACCCTATTTGAGGGGAGTAGTGTGTATTCATTCTTGGGGCTCTGACCTCGTGCGTTGACTAACTTTTTCAGGATAAGTTTTGGAGAAGCTGTATAGGAGTATTGGAGTTTATTGTTTGAAGGTGCAACTGGAGTTTATTCATTTTATTGCTTTTTTTAGTTAGACTTCATTTTCAGTCGTATTTCATTAAGAGACTTCATTTGGATTTTTATTGGGCCATTCGATTCCAAAGTTGTGAGAGGATTTCAGTTGGATTATTCACAGTTCTTTATTATTCAGATTTTATTTAATCATTATTGGAGATTGGATTTATTCGGAGTTTTAGCATGTGATGGATCTTTTATCACTCAGTTGTGTATGATCATTTGGGCTTGATTCAATTATTTATCTTATGAACTTATTTATTTATGTCCCATAGTTGTCTCATGCTAAGAATGATATTTATTTAGTTCACGCTCGGCATAGTTCGGCGGCGGTGGCTGGCCACCCCGCCTGTCGAATTTCGCGGGCTGTGACATATTTATGGAATGAAATTACTAAATGAATAGCAAATAATTATTTTACATCATAACGAGTGATAGTGACGTGGCAATATTGTATCTCAATCTAGAGTCACATGTAGACTAATTGGGTTTGAGATAGGATTTTATTGTAGACTAACTCAGATGGCATTTTTGAGGTCACAATTGATTTCAAATGGGTCGAGATAGTCGGAATATTGTACATGTGGGTTGTAGTTAGATTACGGGGCATTTCTAATCATAACCGAGCCCATTTGAGAGTGTTCGAGTCATTTGGGCTTGTCCCATTAGTCTAATGTCGAGAATTGGGGGTTATAAAACTAACCTAGTTAATTTAGGCAGTCGCATTACACATTCCAAACCCTAAGAATCAAAAGAGGTGACATGAGAGGCCATTAGAGAGGAAGAAGAAAAGCTTTCATAAAGGATCCAACACTTTCTTGCATCTCCTTTACCACCGGAGTGAAATCAAAAGGAAAGGAAGGGATCTTCATCCATCACAAAATGAAATCAGACCTGCTTGATAAGTCTTGTGTTTATCTTGCATAATTTTATGAGTTATAATACCCATGTAGTGTAGGGTTCTTAATTTAATGTTAATTAATGATGTTCTTGGGAGTTTGATGAATATAACTCATTAATTTTTGGGTAGGATTGCATGTAGAATGAATCCATTTTTGGAGATAAAATGAAATCATAAGTTATTGAATAAAGAATATGAAAGAAATATGGGTTTTGATGAACTTATATGAAGAACACCATAACTAGGATTTGGGTAGAAAACCTTGATGAGATCTTGAGATGTATGAATTTAATGATGTTTTAACGTTAGAGATTTGTTAGAATTGTTATATGAACTTATTTTTGATGTTGGGTTAAATCGTATTGGAGTTGGGTATGTTTTCATGAATATCTTTTTAGTTAAAAATGGTGAAACCCATAACAGTGGAGAAGATAAAGACCCTAGTGATTTGGTCGGCCAAATTTGGTCGACCACAAACCTGTTCGACCCCCAAATTTGGTCATCCACATACCTGTTCGGCCCTCAAATTTGGTCGGCCTATATATCTGTTCAGCTTATATATTGTTTGGCCTCCAAATCTGGTCGGCCACATACCAGATCTGGTCATCCGTCTGCCGAGAAAATTTTATTGGCTGAATTTTTAAGGAATTTATTATGTGAAAATTTTAAGTAGATTTGATAATTGTACTAAGACTAGGGAAAGTTAGTAGGTACAAAATCTAGACTCAATCATTCTTAGCGAGGGTAAATTAATGCTTGGACCGACAATGTTTAACCAGTTGAGGGACGTATCAGGAATATGCAATTTAGGCTACGGGAAGAATATAACGACAACCTAAGACTTAATTTAGTAGGATAGAGATTCATAACTACTAAATTTACATAAGGGATAGATGGGACCCTTTGGGTAGTGCGTAACACCCGCTAATATATGAAATATAAAAAAAGGTAAGAATTAATTAGTATATTGAGTATGCGAGAGAGATATACTATGTACGGGCTTATGTGATTTGTTTGTGTGTATACCTACTGAAATAATATGTGTATATAGGTTGAGTAAATACCTATAGTTGAGATTTGATTATGTGGGTGAATATATCTACGTTGCCTACTAGCACGAGGTTACCGCGCAGAGGGCGAACTCACCTTGACGATTCCAGTGAGGTCTGGATGGGTGTCCCAGAATATGGAACCTAGTGTGGATTATTATGTGTTGTGTATTAATGGGACCAATGTGTCGTTTGGGTATATTAGGTATGTGCGTATCTCAAAGGCTTAGATCCATGTTCGCTTATAGTGTGTGTTGATTGATTTTGGGTTTGAGGAGACATGACAAACCAATAGTCCTTGATTTAGTACGAGTGGAACATGAACTTCATAACAGAGTATGATAGCATCACGAGGGGCCATTTCGGGGATGCTATAGTTATATATATTATATGTGTGTTAAATATATATAAGTGCGATATATCTACTTATGTGTGATAGTAAAACTAATAGATTGCGTGTATCTAAAAGTAAGATAAGTGGAGAAACTTAAATGAATTACTCAATAATAATATGTGGGTAATATATATTATTGATAGTGCGGTATCATGTCGTATGGGTAATACGAGAGATCTAGACCTACTGAGGTTTTTTAGATACGTTATCTAGTTGGGATGAGAGTATAGCTGGATAAGGTACGTTAGGTGTGCACATTAGCTGAGAGGTGAGGATATCAAGGGAGTGTACGTGGAACTAACATGTGTATCTAATAACAGAATTAAATTGTGATTTAAATACTTGAAAAATATTTTCAAACTGTTTTCTTGGGCTCTGACCCGTGTCAAAATATTTTAAAAATCATTTAGGTGTCCAGCCACAGGGACGCCAAGCGTGAGGATCTTTCCAAGGATGCATAAGTGCAACATTTGTGGAGCCTTGCAGGAGTTTCCCTAGACATTTTTATTCATTCATTTCCAGTTAGGAGTTATTTCAGTATTCCTGTTTGGGCATATCGCCCTATCATACATTCAGTTGTTCATTATTTATTAGACAATGGTGAGATTTAGTTTTTATTACTTCATATTGTTTGGATTATTTGTTTTGGGAACCGATGGTTTATTCTGTCTAATTTAATTATATATCAGTCGTGTGATTGTTCAGAGTATTATTGTGTGGATGGTTGGGTTTATTTATTTTAATTTTCTCATGTTGTTATATAATTGAAAGATAAAATTTGGCACTAGATTAATTTAACATAGGTAGTTGGTAATAAAAGTGATGCTAAGAATGAACCAAACGACATTCCTGGTTATTTTGATAAAGGACTGATCACCCGTGATTAAAATAGGCGGGGTGTCACATATGGTATCAAAGCATTAGGTTCTAGTCTCCATAGGATCTGTATGGCTTACTACGATTTCAACGTAGTGTCCTTTGACATAGAGACCTATTATAAGGACTGTTGCATTCATAATTACACATTTGAGATTATGTTCTTCTGCTATTATATTGGTCTTGACTGTGAACTCATACAATTCGATCTGATTTTTTAGATGCCACCCAAGAGAGGGCGACCGTTGAGAGCAGCAGAGAGATCCGGTGAGGGAGAGGCTCAGTAGGAACCATAGGCACCATAACCATAGCCACCAGAGGGGATAATGTTAGTAGCAGAGGTGGCAACGATAGTGGCATAGGAAGTAAATGCAGCAATGATTGCCATGGCTCTCCATTTTTAATAATCCCAGCAGCTATCACATCCAGGGCGCCAGTTGCCCAAGCCCACCCGGGGTCATCAGAGTAACAGTGGGTTAGGGAGACTTTTTAGAAGGGCCACCCACCAAAGTTTCAAGGAGTTCAGACGTAATTGCAGCATGCTAGTGGAAAAAATATATATAGCGCCACCTGCGCATGGTCGATTGCAGCGATGTGCAAAAGCAGATGTTAGCCACATTCAGATTGGTTGGGGCAGCCTTACAGTGGTGGGAGTCAATTACCACTATAGAGGAGAGAGACACGATGTCCATTACATATTTCTGGGTGCGATTTAACTGCAAATACTTTTTTCCAGCATATAAGACATAGATGCGGAGGTGGTTCAGCGAGGTAACTCAGGTAGATCGCTCAGTAGCTGAGTACAAGGAGGAGCTCACTTGTATGGATAATTTTGTGCCAACTGAAATGAATAATGACGAAAGGAAGACTGTGAAGTTTATGGATGGTTTGTCCTGGAGGATTAGGCAATATTTGATTGGTAATCCTGTATTGGTGACTTATACAAATATCATCAATGTCGCACTTTTGCACTGCAAGGACCATCGCTTCCATGTGAAGGGAAGTATGAGAGGAGGTAAGCCTAGCCAACTGAGCAAGGAAAAAGGAAGCGGTGCTAGTAGAGCACCATAATAGTAGCAACATTCAGGCAGACATCGGGGCAGGATTCTTGGTAGGGGGATCAGGTCAAGAGGTTTAGATTTGGGGGCTATCGACCCGATGGAGGTTACAGACAAGGCCATGAGAGTCCTCAACAATAGCAGGTTCCTCAGGGCCATCAGGGCCAAGGGAACAATGGGGTAGGCCATCAGGGCCAATAGTAGGGTCAGCACCGTTAGGGTCATCAGGGCCTGATACAGAGAGATTTTTTGGGCCAATGCTTTATTTGTGGACATACGGGCCATAAGAGGAGGGATTGCCCACAGCATCAACAGTCACAGGGGCCACCTGCAGCACCAGACCCACTTACACCACCGTAGTAGGGGTAGTTACAGTACGGACGTCTCTATAATGTTCAAGATGCATTCATACAACAGGCCCTATAGGCGCCACTAGAAGTAGAGGGTACGTTTCTTATTCACGGTCTTGAGGGCATGATTTTATTTGATACTAGAGCATCACATTATTTATAGTGACCATATTTACACGATTTTTCGGCCTATTAGAGACAGTCGGTAGTCTTCTTAAGTGTCTGGAGTCACCGTTGGGTAGTGGATCACTTATACACTCGATCTGTAGGGGTGTGGACATCGATGTAGGTAGACTATGTTTACCCATCGACCTTATTGTGTTAGATATAGAGGGGTATGATATTATTTTGGGTATGGATTGGTTAGATGGATACCGGGCGATGGAGGATTATTTTGGGAGGACTATTGTGTTCTCAATTCTAGGCCAGGAGATGTTCTTAGTGGCGATGCCTCTTCCCAAGGGAGGTTTGAGCACCCACCTATACTACATTGTGGAGGATACCTCACAGGAGGTGGTCGTTTCATTAGAATCGATTCTAGTAGTGAGGGAGATTGAGGATGTATTCTAGGAGATACCCGAGTTTTTGCCTAGCCGGGAGATAGAGTTCATTATTGACCTAGCGCCGGGTACGAGGCCTATCGCTGAGTGCCTTATCGCATAGCTCCAATTGAATAAAGGATTCGAGAGAGAAGATTCAGCAGTTCCTTGGAGAGGGTTTCATCAGACAGAGTACTTTACCGTTGGGTGCACTGGTGTTATTCATCAAGAAGAGGGATGAATCGCTTTGGTTATGTATATATTACAGGGAGTTGAATAAGGTCAAGATCCGAAATAAATATCCACTTCCTCAGATTGATGATCTATTTGACCAGCTGTGGGGAGCAACTTATTTCTCCAAGATAGATCTAATGTACAGTAATCATCAGTTTCATGTCAGAGAGAAGGACGTTCCTAATATTATTTTTAGAAACGGTATGGGTCGTACGAGTTTAGGGTAATTCTATTTGGGCTCACCAATGCGCCAGCAATGTTCATGGATCTAATTAATCGATTTTTTAGAGAGTTCATTGAAAAGTTTGTGATTGTGTTCATCGAGAATATTCTGGTCTACTCACTCTCTGAGGATGAGCATGAGCATGCCGAGCATCTGCAAATGGCTTTATAGACACTACGGGATCACCAGTTGTATGCCAAATTTGAGAATTTTGGGTTTTAGTTTCGGGAGGTTCATTTTTTGTGCCACATTGTGTCTGACAAGGGTATACAGCTGATCCGAGTAAGGTATCAACAGTGAGGGAGTGGGGACAACCCATGATACCGATCTAGGTTCATAGTTTTCTGGGGTTGGTTGAATACTATAGAAGATTCATTCGGAGCTTCTCGAAGGTTGCGAATCCATTGATGAATCTGACTCGTAAAGGGGTGCCATTTGTTTAGGACGACCATCATCAAATAGCTTTTGACAAGCTAAAGGATAAATTGACCTCAACACTTGTACTTGCACTGCCTAGGGGAGGAGTGGAGTATCATGTCTATACTGATGCATCCTTGCAGGGACTTGGCGGTGTATTATAGTAGGATAAGAGGGATATAGCTTATTCATCTCATAAGCTTAAGAAAGATGATAGGAATTACCCCACGCATGACCTGGAGTTATATGAGGTTGTATTTTCCTTAAGGATCTGGAGGCATTATCTATTGGGGAAGCAGTTTACTTTATTCACGGATCAAAAATCACTTTAATAACTGTTCACACAGAAGGATTTGAACATAAGGAAGCAAAGGTGGTTGGAGTCCGTGAAGGATTACCAATTTGATATTAAGTACCATCCTAGGAAGGCTAACGTGGTGGCAGACGCATTTAGCCGATGACCTGATGGGGGAGATAGCAAAGGTTTTGAAGGTGAAGTGGAAAGTGCTTCGACATGATGATGAGGTGACCAGAGCTTGTATGTTCGTACCAGTTGTCATGATCGAGATTGTTATGAGGGTTGTGGGAGCATAGGAAGATGATCAGTATTGCTAGGACAAACTTCTCCAGTGTTAGATGATGGGGCAGAGTCGTACTCTACTAGTTCAGACGGTGGTTTGCATTTTAATGGGAGACTCGTGGTTCCATTGTATGAGAATTTGAGACATGTAGTGATGTCAGAGTCTCGTGAGTCAAGATTTACTGTGCATCCTAGTGCGAATAAGATGTACCAGAATATGCTCAGGCAGTATTTGTGGTTAGGGATGAAGAGGGACACAACTAATTTTGTCTCAAAGTGTGCTACCTGCCAGTTAGTGAAGGTAGGACACTAGAGACCATCGGGGGTGTTGCAGCCAGTAGAGATTCCAATGTGGAAACGGGAGAGCACTTCTATCGATTTCATTACTGGGTTACCATTATTGCAGAGAGGTCACGACTCCATATGGGTGATAGTGGATTGGTTAACTAAGGTGATCCATTTTCCTTTGGTTGGTATGAATTTTGAGACGAGGAAGTATGCACAGTTGTTCATTGCGGAGATAATATAACTACACGGGGTTCCAATTAACATTTTATCCAATCGGGATAAGATCTTTGTATTCAATTTCTGGCAGAGATTTCAGGAGGTTATGGGCACAAATTTACGGTTGAGTATAGCGTATCACCCATAGATAGATGGATAGACAGAGACAGTTAATCAAATGCTTAAGGATATGTTGCGGATGTGCATACATGAGGATGGGAGCAGTATCTTTCTCTGGTGGAGTTTACGTATAACAACGCCTACTATTTCATCATCGGTGTGGAACCATTTGAGGCATTGTACGACTGGGCTTGTCGTTCTCCCGCCTTTCGATTAGAGGTGGGGGACAACAAGTTATTGGGGAAAAAAATGATTCAGCACACCACCACCAAGATTGAGTTGATTCAAGGGCGCATCCATATAGCTCAGGGCAGGTAGAAGAGTTATGCTGATGCAGATAGGAGGCATGTAGAGATTGAGGTTGGTGACCAAGTATTAGTGCGGGTGTCTCCTATAAAGGGAGTGATGAGGTTTGTCAAGAAAGGGAAGTTATCACTGAGATATGTGGGATCGTTCCCGATTATCGAGAGGGTGGGACTACTGGCATATAGGCTGGGACTACCAAAGCACCTATAGCGGATCCACGATGTGTTCCATGTGTCATCGCTGAAGAAATACAAGAGTAGTGAGAGGGCTTTCTGACATGTTCGTTTAGAGGAGATAGACTTTCATCCGATATCTCGTACGAGGAAAGACTAGTGGCGATACTTGATTATAATGATCGTAAGCTGCGGTCTAAGGCGGTACATTTGGTTCGAGTTTAGTGGGGGAACCACAATGTTAATGAGTCGACATGGAGGAAGGTGGAGGATATGCGAGATCAGTATCCAGAGTTATTCACAGCAAGTACATCCAATTTTGAGGACAAAATTCCTTTGTGAGGGGAGAAATATGTAACACCCCGTATTTATGAGTATTTATATTTAATTAATTTGAGCATTTAATTAATTAATTTAATTTAATTAACTATTATACGTGAATTAAAATATTAATCGAGAGAGATAATTATTAATATTTATGGAATAAAATTATTAAGTGAATAGTAAATAATTATTTTATGTCATAACGAGTGATAGTGATGTGGCAGTATTTTATCTTAACTGAGAGTCGCGTGTAGACTAATTAGGGTTGAGATAGGACTTTATTGTATAGTGACTTAGATGGAAATTTGGAGGTCATAGTTGATTCCGAATGGATTGAGATAGTCAGAATAATGTACTCGGGGGTTGTAATTGGGTTCCATGGCCATTGTAGTCATAACCGAGCCAATACGAGAGTGTTCGGGTCATTTGGGCTTGGCCCATTAGTCTAATTTCGGGAATTGGTGGTTATAAACCTAAGATAATTAATTGAGGTAGATTCATAACACACTCCGAACCCTAAGAATCAAAAGATGTGAGAGAAGAGGCCATTAGAGAGGAAGAAGAGAAGCTTTCTTGAAGGATCCAACACTGTCTTGCATCTCCTTTATCGCCAGGGTGAAATAGGAAGGAAAGGAAGGAATCTTCATCCATCATAAAATGAAATCAGACCTGCTTGATAAGTAAAGTGTTTATCTTGCATAATTTTATGAGTTATAATACCCATTTAGTGTAGGGTTCTTGATTTAATATTAATTCATGATGTTCTTGGGAGTTTGATGAATATAACTCATAAATTTTGGGTAGGATTGCATATAGAATGAATCCATTTGGGTAGATAAAATGAAATCAGAAGTTATGGAATAGAGAACATGAAAGAAATCTGGGTTTTTATGAACTTACATGAAGAACACCATAACTTGGATTTGGGTAGAAAATTTTGATGAGATCTTGAGATGTATGAATTTAATGATGTTTAACGTTAGAGGTTTGTTAGAACTGTTATATAAAATCATGTTATATATTGGGTTTAATTGTATTGGAGTTGGGTATGTTTTCATAAAGAAATTTTTAGTTAAAAATGGTGAAACTCGTAACATTGGAGAAGATGAAGTACCATGTGATATGGTCGGCCAAATTTTGTCGGCCACAAACCTGTTCGGCCCTCCAAATTTGGTCGGCCACATACTTATTTGTCCTCTAAATTTAGTCGGCCTATATATATGCTCGACCTCCAAATCTGGTCAGCCAAATTTGGTCGGCCACATACCAGATCTAGTAATCCGTCTGCCCAGAAAATTTTATTGGCTGAATTGTTAAGGAAATTTGTTATGGGAAAATTTTAGGCAGATTTAATCATTGTACGAAGACTAGGGAAAGTCAATAGGTACAAAATCTAGACTCGGTCATTCTTAGTGAGTGTATATTAAGACTTCGACCAATAATGTTTAACCAGTTAAAGAGTATAACGATAACCTAAGACTTCAATTAGTAGTATAGATATGTATAACTACTGAATTTAGGTAGTGCATAATACCCAAAAATATATGAAATAAAAAAGGGTGAGAATTAATTAGTACATTGAGTATGAGAGAGATATATACGATGTACGGGCTTATATGATTGGGTTGTGTGTATACCGACTGAAATAATATGTGTATATGGGTTGAGTAAATACCTATAGTTGAGATTTGATTAAGTGTGTGAACATAACAATGCTGTCGGCTATCAGATGGTTACCATGCAGATGGTGATCCCACCTTGACGATTCCAGTGAGGTCTGGATGTGTGCCCCAGAACATGAAACTTAGGGTGGCTCACTATGTGTTGTGTATTAGTGGTACCGGCGTGTCGTTTGGGTACATTAGGTATGTGTGTATCCCAAAGGCTTAGAACCATGTTTGCCTCCAGTGCTTGTTGATTGATTTCGGGTTCGAGGAGACATGACGAACCAATAGTCTTTGATTTAGTACGAGAGATATGAGGACTTGATAGCAGAATATGCCAACATCACGAGGGGCCATTCTGGTGATGCTATAGTTGCATATATTATATGTGTGTTAAATATATACAAGTGGGATATTCTACTTTTGTGTGATAGTAGAACTGATAGATTGTGTGTATCTAAAAGTAAGATAAGTGGAGAAACTTAAATAAATAATTCGATAATAATATGTCGGTAATATATATTATTGATAGTGTGGTAGCACGTCGCATGGTTAATATGAGAGAGCTAGACCTACTGAGGTTATTTAGATACATTATCTAGTTTGGATGGGTAGTATATCTAGATAGCGTACATTAGGCGTTCACATTGGTTTAGAGGTGAGGATCTCAAGGGAGTGTACGAGGAACTAACATGTATATCTAATAACTAATTTAAATTGTGATTTAAACACTTGCAAAATATTTTCAAACTGTTTTCTTGGGTTCTGACCCGTGTCAAAATATTTTCAAAACCTTTTAGGTGTCCAGCCATAGGGATGCCAAGCGTGAGGATCTTTCCATGGATGTATAGCTGCAGCATTTGTCGAGGCTTGTAGGAGTTTCCCTAGACATATTAATTCATTTATTTATAGTTAGGATTTATTTCAGTATTCCTTTTTGGGCATGTCGCACTATCAGACTTTCAGTTATTCATTACTTATTAGACAATGGTGAGATTCAGTTTTTATTACTTCAGATTGTTTGGATTATTTGTTTTGGGAACCGATGGTTTATACGGCCTAATTTAATTTTATATCTGTCATGTGATTGTTTAGAGTATTATTGTGTGGATGGTTTGGTTTATTTATTTTAATTTATGCATGTTATTATATAATTGAAAGATAAAATTTGGCACCGACTTAATTTAACATAGGTAGTTGGTAATAAAAACAAGTTTTTCACAGTGATGTTTAGAATGAACCAAATGAGATTTACGATTATTTTGATAAAGGACTGATCACCCGTGATTAAAATAGGCAGGGTGTCATAGGTTCCCCCTATCGCATACTGCTTGACCGAACTCATGACGGGAGGTATATATCAAGGAACTCGTTCACGTACGTCGATTATAACAAATTCACTCTCATATGCACTGTCCTCATGACGTATATAGTGAGGCCAATTCACGTACAGTCAGTTAATCAAATGGCTTGTCCACATGTGTCGATTTCCCTAAAAAGCAGAAAGCATATCATGGAAGTCATGCAAAAGGGGGAACGCTTCCACTAACCCAACAACTGTATAAACCTCATATAGGCGTTAGACCTAGGGAACTCATATTTAGTTTTTCGGTTGCTATACTAAACTCTGTCGAATTGCCGGGTCAGCATGTCCCCCAAATTTTTGCATTATTTCGTCTTTTTTTAAAACGGGACCCTATCCATGAGTCTAGAAACAAGTCAAACTATGTCTTACATATTTTTCAAACCCAATTTTTCCAAGCTTGGGTCTTGTTTGACATTTATTTTTTTCATTTAGGTAAACCTAATACAAGTGAAAACATAATAATAATAATAATAATAATAATAATAATAATAATAATAATAATAATAATAATAATAATAATAATAATAATAATAATAATAATAATAATAAGATCCTTCCTTCATTTTTCTCTTTCCTTTCTTTTCTCTCAAAACACCAAAATACCAATAACATTTTTTCCTCCTTTTATCAAAAATACCCAAAACATTTTTCCTTCTTTTTGCAAAAAATGTCAAAAACATTTTCCCTCTTTTTTTAACAAAAAATAATTCTTCCTTCTCTTTTTCAAAAGTAAACTCGAATCACTTTCCTTCTCAAGTCGATCGTATACCCGACTCTTGGCCTGGCTCCCTATTGGCTTCGGTCTTTCGTACCGCCCCGGAGCTTTGCCAGCTCCCCTGCTATTTCATTCAAGTCCGGATTATACCTTCACCAGTCCTTCATGGAAAACGTCAATCAAGTACCAAATGTGCATCCTGATCTTATGGTAGTCCTAGTCCAACTCAGTGCCAAGATTAACAACATTCAAACTGAGGTTCATGAGATTCAGTGAAACCAAGTTCAGATTCTCGAAGATCACTGGGTTCTTTTTCCTCGTTCCATGGGTCCATCCGCATCGAAAACTGTTTGGGTCCCAAAAGAATAGCAGCATGCTCCGCGCGCCCCACCTGCTAATGGGTCGCCACCAGATCAACTCCCTATGTCGAACCTTACCCAGCCAGGGGCTAACTTGCCAGTACCCGCTGATCCTAAGGAAGAAGAATTAAACAAGGTCAAGGATGACCTCAAGTTGTTGTTCAAGAAGTTTGACCAGTCAGAATATCTGGGAACTACATGAATTACACCCATATGTCTCCCTATCCCAAAGCAAGATTGACGGAGAAGTTCAAGATGTCATCCATCGAGAAGTTCGAGGGCAGCAGGTCCTCAATTGTGCACCTTCGTAGTTATCACCGAGCTATGACCCTTCTTGGCTCCTCTGAAGAGATAATTTCCTAGATGTTTCAATAGACTTTGAAGGAAAGCGCCCTCCGATGGTTACTATCCCTCGAAGAATCCAGAATTGGCAGTTTGAAAGATGCCACCTAGGAATTCATGTCACAATACAAGTACAATGAGGAGCTAGAAGTTACACACCTTGATATAGAGATTATTAAACAAAACTCAAGGGAAAATATTACTAACTTCATAGAAAGATGGTGAGAGAAAGAATCCACTATGACTAACTGACCCTCCAAAGAAGAGCAGGTCAACGTTGTGAAGAAGAATTTCCTTCCCATATCCGAGCAACTATGTGAGGTCAGTATTACCCACACTTTCGATCCCTCTAGGAAGCGGGTGTGAAGATTTAATAAAGTGTTGCCAAGATAGAAGTTGAGCCAAAGAAAGTGTCTGGACAATTTACTCCCAGAAAATATCAAAAGCCTACCAATGCTACAGTTTCAACCATTAACTATCTCTCAGCCCGCTACCTCTTGGGTACCAAAAAGTCGTCCTAATCCCGTCAGAAAAGAATACACCAAGTTCCATTCTCCCCTATCTAAATTTTACCAAGCCTTGTTAAGACAAAACCTCATCAAACCTTTTGAACCTTGTCCATTACCAAACTCACTTCCCAAAAACTTCAAAACCGATGTCCATTGTGATTTCCACCAGTTTGTTGGCCATACTACTAATCAATGCTTTCATATCTGGAATGTAATCCAAGGTTTAATTGACCGGGGTATTATCACCCCACCAACCAATCTTAAACCCAACATAACTCACAACCCACTTCTAACCCATACAAATGCCATCTTTCTAGAGAGTGATCCAAAACTTGACCTATTTTCTCAGATTTTACCCAGTAAAGCACCCATCATACCCATATTATAACGCAAACCCCTCAAAATTTACCCATATTTTCTCTTACACCTTACCTGCTTCACGGACCAAGCTCTGTCGCTCCTCACAAGGACCTGTATTATCGTCCGTACTTGATCCTAAGGAAAATATATGGAGTTACCGATTGTTCTGAATCAACTCCTGGAGTTCGGGAAGAAATTCCAACTAAGATGACCATCGACTGCCAGAACTTCAGCATCCTGTTCATGGAAGTCCAAAAATGGGCTCGGGAGTTAGATGATTGGGTGGTACATGTTAATGAAGTCAGTTTGGATGATGTAGTAGAGATTATGGAGGACGTGTTCCAACAGACTAACGACATTTACAACATTTTTGAATTACTCACTGCTTTGAAACTCCAAGGGCAGTTGGTCCCTTCACTCTTGCACCTCCCCGTTGAGTGGGAAGATTTATATAAATAAGCCGTTCAGGTCGTGGAATGCATCGACTTCCCTTAGCAAGAAGACATCGTTTCCACCAAATAGGGGTCGAATTTAACTGCTCAGATGATGAATCAAGTCAGGGAAAAGCCAGTCCAGTAATCAACAAGTGCAAAATGATGTCTTTTGAAGACTTGTTAAAGGAAATCAGTAAAGTATCCATTCATCCAGAAATAGATGAAGATACGGGGTTCTTGTTCTTCCCCACCTTCTTAAACCACATGACCAGATCAAAAAGACACTACCAAGATCAGAATCCTCAGTCATTAAGGATAGATAAGGGAAAGGAAGTTGCCTAGGAACTTCCCATGCAGAAAATAACTGTTGTGGAGAGTAAGATCCTCGATCAACTCAAGAAGACTCAATCCAACATCACCTTATGGGGACTTTTCATGTCTTCCCAACTACATATGAATTCTCTGATAAATTTGCTCACCGGGCCCATAGATACTCCTTTCCTTCTCCGAAGGTCGACCCTAACCACAACTATGCCATTAACATCTCCGTTGAAGTGATGGGAAAGATAATCCCACTCTCACTCGTCAATAACGGATCCATCCTCAACGTTTGCCTATTAAGGTCCTTCAACTGCCTGGGATTAAAAGTAAATGTCCTTATTCCAACCTCTGTGATTAGGCATAAATTCTTCACATTTATTCCCTTAATTTCGGTATTTTTATGATCCCGTGCGGTGTAAATAGCTTGGATTTGTCTCATATTTATGCTACTAACCCCTTTTGGCAAGTATTTTGTGTTTTGTGTATTTATTATGTGTTTTAAAGGTATTTCATGCAAGAAAGATGGAAAAGAGAACTCAAAACATTGAAAGAAAGCAAGAAATGGGGAGTTCAAGGGTATTTCGTAATTTTACTGACATATCCCGGAGGTGGGGCCAACTGAAAAATTGAAGATCTTTCAAATACGAGAACACAGGAAAAACATGGCACCTCAATCGGAGCTACGGTGAAGAAGTTATGGTCATTTGAAGTTGAGGAGAAAATGAAGAGAAGTTGACTCAGAAAAAATGGACCAATCCGGCCTCTAGAATTCACTCCAGATCCGTTACGAAATTAGTTACGCTTTCTAAGTGTGACAAATTTCCAGATAGGGATTTTTATTTTGTCCTTATAACCAAAAGATTTTTATGTTTTCCCTTCATTCTTATTAAGTCATTCTTAGTTAGTTAATTTTGCTCACATGGTTAATGCAGTAGTTTAATTTAGTGCGCGTTTAGTAAATTAGTTATTTCCCATCTAAATCATCTTTTTGTTTCCTTTTAGAGTCAAGTTGGGGTTAACAATCTTACCTTTGTCGTCACGTTCACTCGTCCTAATTCCCTGAGGATTCGATACCCACACTAGCCACTATACTCCGCAAGAGTGTAGTTAAAGTTTAGGTTTTTGTATTGCGGTTGGAAGCTGATAACAACGACTAACGTATTTACACAAATGCTTGGTTCCACCTCGATCAAAATGGCCCCGTTGCTGGGGATTCAAGGTAGACTTAGGTTAGATCGAGTCAATCTAGAACTTTGACTAAAAATCTAAAAACATAAAAAATTAAAAAAATAAATAAATCATCATCTCTCAAAAAACTTTAATGCAAAATCCTGAACATACTCAGACTTCTCACAATACTCCAACCAGAATCCATGGAAACTCGATTATTGAGTATAACTCTGAAAGCCCCACCCACATCCCGTTCCACAATTTTGGGTTCTACTTCCTACTCCTGAGCACTCTACCGGTAGTTACACCCTGAGTCAACCCTAGAGTCACACATCTAGGACACCGAGTGAGTATACCGAATCATTCAAAGAGAGCGCGAGCGTGATGTCAGACGCAACGATTTTCAACACTGGAGAGGGAGAGTTACCCTATCGTACCATGAAAGACTTACTCTTTCCTGACCGGACTATTACCCCTGGTTGCATTTTACTTCTGTATATTGCCGATCAGTTCCATTTTCGCAATGGGATGATACATATTCTCCCTACGTTTCACGGCATGGATTCGGAGAAACCATACTTGCATATCCGCGAGTTCGAAGAGGTGTGCGACACATTTAGTCACCAGGGTACCATTCGCCTAAAACTTTTTCCTTTTTCCTTAAAGGATAAAGCTAAGACCTAGCTATGGTCTTTACCCCCGAATTCCATAACTTCCTGGAGAGATAAGCAATCCAAGTTTATCTCAAAATTTTATCCACAGCACAAGACCAACTCTTCCAAAACTCAAATCCAAAGTTTTCGACCACACAATAATGAGTCTTTTGATAGGTGTTGGGAACATTTCCAAGAGTTAGAAAGTGCATGCCCCCATCATGGTTTTGACAAACACCTTGTGATCTATTTCTTCCATAATGGGTTGACAGTAGCTTGCAAACAACTTGTGCAAACAATGTGTGAGAGACTTTTTAGGATTTAAACTCCTGCGATGCCGAGGCCCATCTTAAGTATATCGCAGAGACTACTCAAGCATGGGACACATATGATCCGAATACCCAATCCCGGCGTCTACAAACAACTATCACCCCGACTGCATTCGGTGTATACCATTTGGATAGTAATATCGTAATAGACCGTCGATTCGATCAGTTTCAGAGAGATATGAAAGAGTGGTTTGATGGTCAGTTGAGAGATATCTACGGATCCAGCCGTGGTTCGAAAGAAAATGTGTGTGCTATTTGTGAGGTTGTCCATTATACAAAGGCATGCCCGAAGATTTTCGCCTACAAGACCATGCACACGGAGCAGGTGGATGCTATAAGAGGATTCAAAGGAAATTTTAACGCCCCGCATGGGAACTCGTACAACCCTTCGTGGAGAAACCATCCTAGTTTTAACTATGGACAACCAAAAGCTGCGATGAAGCCACATTCACAGGTTATCCAACCTCCACCACCTCCTCAATACCAACAAGAACCACCACCTCCAGCGTCATATGTAGCTCCACCGTGGAGGAAATTCGAGGATACCGTAAACCAGTTCATAAATTCTCAAAGTGCAACCAATGCTAGAAATGAATGCATGTTCGCTAACATTAATGCGCACATCTCCAAGTTGCAATCATCATTGAGTATCCAAGATAAAGGAAAATTTCCTGCCCAGGGTCAAAGACCTCCCCAAGGTCAACCTAGTGTTAGCTCCACCTCTACAGAACAACAGGATCATTGCCAAGTGGTAACCACTCTTCGTAGTGGGAGAGTTGTTGATTTATCACCTCCCCCACACGACGCATAAAAAGACAAGGAGAATTCACCCGGCACGAAAGAGGCCGAAGATATCTCCTTGAATGAGAGTGACAAAATAGACACTAGTGAGCCCGAGGTAGTTGTAAAGCCACCCTACGCTACGCTATTTCCTTAAAGATTGGATCCTTCCCACAAAGGGACCATAAATGACGAAGTTATAGAAGTCCTTAAGAACGTGAAATTGAACTTACCTTTCCTCGATGCAATAAGGTAGTTTCCAGCCTATGCAAAGTCATAAAAGACTTATTGATTGTCAAGAGGAGGATTAAGGTAAAGAAAAACGTGTTCCTAGCACAGAACGTGAGCTCAGTTCTACTTAACGATCTCCCACCTAAATATAAAGATCCCGGTGCACCCACCATTTCCTGCACCATTGGAGAGAATAAAATTGAGAGAGCCTTACTCAACTTGGGGTCGAGTGTTAATATACTCCCCTATTTAATTTAAAGGCAACTTAATATGGGTGATCTTAAGACCACAAGGATCACTCTCCAACTAGCGGTTCGAACCGTGAAGATACTGAGGGGTATAGTTGAGTACGTGATAGTCCAAGTGGACACTTTCTACTTCCCGATAGATTTTGTCATTTAGGACATGGAGCCCTCCTTCACCTTGAAAAATCATGTTCCCATAATCCTTGGATGCCCATTCTTACCTATGGCCAACGCACTGATTAATACTCGAAATGGGCAAATGAAACTCACTTTTGGGAATATGACTTTAGAGACTAACATCTTCAACATATCCCAACAGGCAGGGGAAGAAGATGACCTTCACACCGTGAGATTAATTGATGAGATCATAGAAGAGCACATTGAAGAAAATTTATGTGGAGACACCTTAGAAGCTTCCTTAGTGTCTAGTCATGAGAGATAAGGAACTTATATCGAGTTTGAGAGAGAGTTAAGGGACGTGAGCATGGAAGAATTTGAAAAAGAATTTGGGCATGTGGATGAGAGCCTAAATGTAGAAGTCCAACTTTTACTGAACTCGTTTATTTACTTGGATGAGAGCGAATGGAAAGATACAATAGATGAATTCCTTAGTAATGACCATCCCTCCACATCACAGAAGTCTTCAGAAGAGAGAGAAAGATAATGTTCTAAACACTCGAGGGAGAGCGAATTAGGAGATATAGGTCTTGAAGACTTTGAAAAAGAATTCGGCCTGGTGGATGAGAGCTTACTGTTGAAGTCCATTCCCTATTAGGCTCTTATAGTCACTTAGAGCAAAGAGACTGGAAAGATAAAATCGATGAATTCCTTCTTTGTGACATTACACCCATACCATTTGATGTCCCGAAGGCGATTAAGGAGAAAAGTTGTGTTTCGTCCGACTTAGAGCCCGACCCATGCGTTCTAAAAATTAAAATAAACTTAGTTGTTCCCTCTGAGTCGATGCACACAGGCCACGCTTTGAGTAAGCATCACGAGGATCCCTTTTCGATTAGTCACGATGAGTCTCTCGGTCTTTCCTTTATCTATGGGCGAGGTCCCAACTTCTTCCGATTAATGATTTACGATATGAAGACGGGAGAGACGAGGAGAGCATTGGACCCCGTTCATGGGGTCGGGGGAGTTTATGGAGAGATGAGAGGTCGCCGCAACCCCGACGTGTATGGGGTGATTTTTATTATATTATTGAGTCATGTGTGAGTGTCATTTAGTGTCTTTATGCATTTTAAATATTTGCTTGTTTTATTTGTCGCACTTCTTGTTTTGCCTTATTTAGATTTTAGTCATTTTGCTTGAGGACAATGCAAAAGTCTAAGTTAGGGGGGCTGACGATTTGCGTATTTCTAAAACTTCACAAATTTTCAAAATGCCAAAAAATTAGAAAACTTAAAAATTTCTAAAAAATAAATAAATAAATTATTTCTTCAAAATAAATAAAACTTGGAATTTAAAAGCTTAAAAAATGTCACAAATATTTTGTCTCAAGTTGTAAAAATCAAATGCACAAAGCCAAAAATGACCAAAGATGGAAATTGAAAGAAAATTGACGACTTTACGAATAAGTGCGGAGATTGACAAACACGGTGAGATTTTGAGCCTATTGATTTTTTCGAGTTTTTAAATCAATCCGAGTTTATGATTAACTCAATGTTCTTTTCAGCGTTTTAATAAGTCGTTGATGATCTCTATGTTATTGTTTTGATCGATTATGGGAAATGTGTGAGATATTATCTTGAATAACGTGCACTAAAATATCTCTAAATTAAATTAATCTCGAGACGCATATGGTAAGGTAATTAGTAATTTAGGCAATGAAGTAGGCCCTCGTTTGTTACCCAAAAAGATTAGCCATAAAGAGTCGTGAATTTTTTTTAACCTTTTTGCAACCCAATTTGAGCGGAATAAGTTTTTCCCCTTCATTTGACAACCTGAAAAACTCAATTATCCAGGAATTGTGAAAATCGAATATTCATCAAATAAAGTCCGAAAAGTGCATAAAAAGGGGAAAGAAAAAAAATAGAAGAATGCTCAATAAAAATAGAAAGAATAAGAAAAATAAGAAAAAAAAATAGAAAAAGAAGAGAAAATGAGCAATAGCCCGAAAAAGCACTAACGGACATCATAAGCAAATTTTCCAATTCCAGATTTCCTAACCATTTCCATGTTACCCAATTACACCTTAAACCCAAGAAAGTCCTAACCGAGTTCGAATTGTGAAATTTTCTACCGCATGGAGAGCTAAGGCACAAAAGATAATAAAGCATATTACATGGCGTGAAAAAGAGATGATGTTTCCCGTTTCCCTATGACCGTATTCCGATGAAGAGATCTTTTCACCCAAAAATTTTTGTCTTTCAATTTGTGTTCGTGAATTTGCATCCATTATATTTACTCTTTATATCACACATACTGAGAGAATAGCATCACTTCCGAGTGATTCGTTTGTGAGTGTATTCGGTGAGATTTTGAAATCAAAACGAATCTTCGAAAAGTAACGAAGTGATCAATCGGTGGAAGTTAGCGGTTCGATTTTTGGCTTCGCACACACACACTATGACTTAAGACTTGTGAATATGATTTTAAGGTGACCATTTTTGGGGAGTGTAAATTTTACAATTTTTAAGTATTTTAATTTTTCTTTGAGTCAATAATTAATTTTGTGGGTATATTCACTGCAAACCCTCACGAGACACCACTTGTCCTAATAGGGTAACCTAGGGGTTTAAAGGCTTATTGCATACGCTAAATGCAATCGCCTGCCCGCGAAAAAGGTATTCTATCCCAATAAAGTTTTTGAAGGGTCTTTAACTCATACTCTCATTCTTTTACATTTCTCAGGATGCACAAAGTTCCAAGTTAGGGGGATTTGATTAGGCATAAATTCTTCACATTTATCCCCTTAATTTCGGTATTTTTATGATCTCGTGCGGTGTAAATAGCTTGGATTTTTCTCATATTTATGATACTAACCTCTTTTGGCAAGTATTTCATATTTTGTGTACTTCTTATGTGTTTTACAGGTATTTCATGCAAGAAAGATGGAAAAGAGAACTCAAAACAGTGAAAGAAAACAAGAAATGGGGAGTTCAAGGGTATTTTCGTAATTTTATAGATATATCCCGAAGGTGGGGTCAACTGGAAAGTTGAAGAGCTTTCAAATACAAGAACACAGGAAAAACACGACACCTCAATCAGAGCTACGGTGAAGAAGTTATGGTCATTTGAAGTTGAGGACAAAATGAAAAGAAGTTGACTCCGAAAAAACGGACCAATCCGGTTGAAATTAAAAAAGGATCGATCCGGTCTCTAGAATTCACTGCATCGGGCACATTTAGGGGATCGATCCGGAAGGGATCGACCCGATCATTAGTCATGCTCTAGATCCGTTACAAAATTAGTCACGCTTTCTAAGTGTGACAAATTGCCAGATAGGGATTTTTATTTTGTCCTTATAACCAAAAGAGTTATGTGTTTTGGGGACTCTTCTAAATGAACCCTAGCATATATATTTAGTCATTAGGGCTCTTTTTATTCAGGTTTCATTCATGTAAAAGCTCCATAACAAGTAGGAACATCTAGGAGAAGAATTTACATATTTTGCACCTTTAATTCAAGAGATTTTCCGATTTTTCTTCCATCTTTGATTTCTTCTTGCATGGTCTTGTTCTTCAATAGTGGTAACTTTTATTTTCAGCAGTTTTATTATTATTTCTCATGTTTAATCTCCTTTCCAAGAAATTATGAGTTCATGCAACGTAGATAACGTAATTTTCACTAATTTTACCATGTTAGGCTAGATTTTTAAGGGTTGGGATGTATGAACCCAACCCGATGTGGTTTGCATGGGTATAAAATTGGTTCTCTAAATTTAATAATTTATTAGATCATGTGGTATGGTGATCACAACCGTTGTAGGACTTTTGATCTTGTTTGCCCTAGGTAATAGGGATGCTTAAGAGTGCAACGAGCGTGTAGCTAATACGACACTGCTTTACTCGTTCTTTGCTTACATACTGTGCGGGCTACGATCCCTCATATGTGTAATACTTAGGAGTACTAAAGACCGGGTTTGATCAATTATCTAATTTATGACTAGTTTTGTACTGGGCAACATACTAGGGTTTGGGGGATTGTATTCCCAACCTATTTTCCCTTCATTTTTATTAAGTCATTCTTAGTTAGTTAATTTTCCTCACATAGTTAATGCAATAGTTTAATTTAGTGTGCGTTTAGTTAATTAGTTATTTCTCATCTCAATCATATTTTTGTTTACTTTTAGAGAAGTTAGGGTTAACAATCTTACCTTTGTCATCACGTTCACTCGTCCTAGTTCCCTGAGGATTCGATACCCACACTAGCCACTATACTCCACAAGAGTGTAGTGAAAGTTTAGGTTTTTGAATTGCGATTGAAGCCGATAACAACGACTAACGTATTTACACGGATGCTTGGTTTCCACCTCGATCAAAATGGCGTCGTTGCTGGGGATTCAAGGTAAACTTAGGTTAAATCGAGTCAATCTAGAACTTTGACTTAAAATCCAAAAACATAAAAAATTAAAAAAATAAATAAACCATCATCTCTCAAAATCCTTTAATGCAAAATCCTGAACATACTCAGACTCCTCACAATAATCCAACCAGAATCCACGAAAACCCGATTGTTGAGTATAACTCTGAAAGCCCACACACACATCGCGTTCCACAATTTTGGGTTCCACTTCCTACTCCTGATCACTCTACTGGTAGTTACACCCTGAGTCAACCCTATAGTCACACATCTAGGACACCTAGTGAGTATACCGAATCATTTGAAGAGATCACGAGCGCGATGTCGGACGCAGTGAGTTTCGGCACTGGAGAGGGATAGTTACCCTATCATCCCATGAAAGACTTACTCTTTCTTGAATGGACTGTCACCCCTGGTTGAATATTACTTCCGTATAATGCCGGTTATTTCCACTTTCGCAATAGGATGATACAGATTCTTCTTACGTTTCACGGCATGGATTCGGAGAAACCATACTTGCATATCCGCGAGTTCGAAGAGGTGTGTGATACATTTAGTGACCAAGCTTACCCGCAGGATACCATTCGCCTAAATTTTTTTCCTTTTTTCCTTAAAGGATAAGGCTAAGTCCTAGCTATGGTCTTTACCCCCGAATTTCATAACTTCCTGGAGAGATATGCAATCCAAGTTTATCTCGAAATTTTACCCACAGCACAAGACCAACTCTTAAAAAACTCAAATCCAAAGTTTCCGACCACACGATAATGAGTCTTTTAAAAGGTGTTGGGAACGTTTCCAAGAGTTAGTAAGCACAGGCCCCCATCATGGTTTTGGCAAAATACCTTATGATCTCTTTCTTCCATAATAGGTTGACAGTATCTTGCAAACAACTTGTGCAAACAACGTGCGAGAGACCTTTTTGGGATTTAAATTCCTGCGATGCTGAGGCCCATTTTAAGAATGTCGCAGAGACTACTCAAGCATGGGACACATGTGATCCTAATACCCGATACCGGCCTTGACAAACATCCATCACTGCGACTGCATCCGGTCTATACCATTTGGAGAGTAATACCGTAATAAATCGTCGATTCGATCAGTTTCAGAGAGATATGGAAGAGTGGTATGATGATAGGTTGAGAGATATATCCGAATCCAGCAGTGGTTCGAAAGAATATGTGTGTGACATCTGTGAGTCGGGCCATTCTACAAAGGCATGCCTGACGATTTCCGCCTACAAGGCCATGCACACCGAGCAGGTGGATGCTATAGGAGGATTCAAAGGAAATTTTAATGCCCCACATGGTAACTTGTACAACCCTTCGTGGAGAAACCATCCTGGATTTAACTATGGACAACCAGAAGTTGCGATGAACCCACATTCACAGGTTGTCCAACCTCCACCACCTCCTCGATACCAACAAGCACCACCTCCTCCAGCGCCATATGCAGCTCCACTGCGGAGGAATTTCGAGGATACCATAAACCAGTACATAAATTCTCAAAGTGTAACCAATGCTGGAAATGAACAGATGTTCGCTGACATTAATGTGCACATCTCCAAGTTGCAATCATCGTTAAGTATCCAAGAGAAAGGAAAATTTCCTGCCCAGGGCCAAAGACCTCCCCAAGGTCAACCTAGTGTTAGCTCCACCTCTACAGAACAACAGGAGCATTGCCAAGCGGTAACCACTCTTCGTAGTGGGAGAGTTGTTGATTTATCACCTCCCCCACACAACGCATCAAAAGACAAGGAGAATTCGCCTGGCATGAAAGAGGCCAAAGATATCTCTTTGAATGAGAGTGACAAAATAGACACTAGTGCTCCCGAGGTAGTTGTAAAGCCACCCTCCACTGTGCCATTTCCTCAAAGATTGGTTCCTTCCCACAAAGGGACCATAATTGACAAAGTGCTAGAAGTCCTTAAGAACGTGAAATTGAACTTACATTTCCTCGACGCAATATGGCAATTTCTAGCCTATGCAAAAGTCATAAAAGACTTATTGGCTGTCAAGAGGAGGATGAAGGTAAAGAAAAATGTGTTCCTAGCCCAGAACGTGAGCTCAGTTCTACTTAATGATCTCCCACCTAAATATAAAGATCCCGGTGCACCCACTATTTCCTGCACCATTGGAGAGAATAAATTGAGAGAGCCTTACTCGACTTGGCGGCGAGTGTTAATATAATCCCCTATTCAATTTATAAGCAACTTGATCTGGGTGATCTTAAGCCCACAAGGATCACTCTCCAAGTCGCGGATCGAACCGTGAAGATACCGAGGGGTATAGTTGAGGACGTGATACTCCAAGTTGACACTTTCTACTTCCCGATAGATTTTGTCATTTGGGACACGGAGCCCTCCTTCGATTTAAAAAATCATGTTCCCATAATCCTTGGGCGCCCATTCCTAGCTACGGCTAACGCACTGATCAATACTCAAAATGGGCAGATGCAACTCACCTTTTGGAATATGACTTTAGAGACTAACATCTCCAACATAGCCCAACTTTTGGGAATATGATTTTAAAGACCGAGTTTGTCCAGAGAACAACCCTCACGGCAATGCCAGCGTGATACAAATGTTTAAGAATATACACTTTATGTCCAGATTGGGGCTGGGGCGACGTCAATAAGGGATACTGGAGCCTATAGTCCTGAAAGAGGCCCTTTCCCCATACAGTATGGGTTATCAGCATTCACTAGAAGAACTCAAAATCCTCCTCTAACCGCGACTGAAGAGAAGTTTAGAAGATGCCACGACTGTTTTGAGGGATTCCTTGAACGGGAAGATTTTTCCTTCCATGGCTTCCCCTAATGGTGGTATGACCATATGGACAAGAAGATGAAGCCAAGGATGGAAATATTCTTTCAAGACAACTACTCCTGGGTCAAAGACTGCCAGCATCAAGTACAACCTCCCACTGAGAAATTCATAGCCGTTATCGAGGAAAGTGATTTGGAAGACTCATTCAATCTGCAAACACTAGGGCTAACACTCTGTATGATCCATTCAGGAATTACAACCCCTTCTCAACTGGAATTCCATACTAGACCAACATACAGGGATTCAACCTAACTCGGTTGTTTACCCTATTTCTACATCTATTATTATTCCTCATTTTTTTGATAACAATGTAATCAAGACCTCTTTTGACTAGGTTCTCAATGCTATTTTTCTCGAAAGTGAAACAAATGAGGATTTTGAGTATCTTATTGTGCCTTACAGTAATAGTCTTGATTATAATCAAACTCTTGTTGATGATGATTTTGCAAACGAACAATTCTCAACTGATCTTAATAAGGTTATTAACAAATAACACAAGCGCGTTTAAATTAATGAGTATAAAACTGTTCTTATCAATCTTGGTTATAATAGCCAACAGTGAGAGATTAGGATAAGGTCCACCCTTAAAGAGAATGAGCTCAAGTAATTTGAAGAACAGTTGAAAGAATTTGTGGATGTCTTTGCATGGTCCTATGACGACATGCCCGATATTGATCCTGAAATAGCTCAGTACGAGATTCCAACCCTCCCAGAATGCAAATCGGTCAAACCAAAATGGCAAAAGTTCCACACTGAATAGTCGCTCAAAGTCAAGAAAGAGGTAATCAAATATTTGAATGTAAGATTCATCCGAGTGATCGAATATCCCACATGTCTTGCCCACATTCTACTATTATCGAAATCAGGAGGGAAATCCTGAATGTGCATTGACCATCGGGATTTGAACAAAGCATCTCCGAAAGATGATTGTCCATTACCCAACATCGACATGATTATGGATAACACAACCAATAACGCTCTCTAGTCATTATTCGATGGGTTCGTCGGATATAATAAGATCAAGATACACCCTAATCATTAGGAGAAAACCCCATTCATCACCCCCTAGGGAACCTTTTGTTACACAGTTATGCCATTTGGGTTTCAGAACACAGGGGCTACCTACCAAAGGGCTGCCATAACTATCTGACATGCTTTGATACATAAGGAGGTCAAAGTCTATGTATACGACGTGATTATTAAGTTTAAGACTCGAGAAGGACACATTCTCTCCCTTCAAAAGTTCTTTGAACGACTATAGCGATATCAATTATGGTTAAACCCCAAAAATGCATTTTCGGCATCACCAAAGGAAAGATTTTGGGATTCATGGTAAGCAATAAGGGAATTAAAGCAGACCCTGCCAAACTGAAAGCCATACTCGAAATGCCACCACCCTGAACAGAGAAGGAAGTCTAGGGATTCTTGGGAAAATTATAGTATATCAGCTTATTCGTCAACCACTTGCCTTCTATTTGTGAAACCCATTTACAAACTCCTCCGAAAGGATTCTACCAAATTATGGAATGAGGCCTATTAAGAAACCTTCAACAGAATTAAGCAAAATCTTACCCGGCCTCTGGTACTTATGCCTTCGTAACCAGGTATCCCTCTACTCTTGTACTTGACCATAACAGATATTGCAACTGGGGCCTTCTTAGCCCAATACATTAAAGAATCATATAAGAAAAGTTCCATCTACAATGCCAGTCAAAAATTGATCGAGTGCAAAATTAACTACACCGCCTTGGAAAAAGCACACATTTCCCTGGTCTGGGTCACTCAAAAGTTACGGCATTACATCCTCATTTTTCCCATCAGACTTGTATCCCGAATGGTTCCTATCAAATACCTTCTCGAGAAACCTGCCCTGTCTAGCTGAATGGCCCAATGGTTGATACAAGTAGCTGAGTTTGATATCATGCAAAAAGCCATGAAAGGAAGATCCATCTTCAATTACCTTGTTGAATACCCCATGGAAGAGGTCGACATTTAGATCTTTGAATTCCCAGATGAAGACATGCTCTGCACCTATCAGGAGGATCTTCGATGGAAAATATTCTTTAACTGCGCTGCCAATAAGAAAGGATGTGACATTGGGATATTCCTGATCTCCCTTGATGACTCTCACACTCTCATTTCCATTAAGCTATATTTTCCCTACACCAACAATATAACCGAATACGAGGCATGCAACATAGGCCTCAAAGTCGTCCTGAAGAAAGGTATCCAGTACCTAAACGTCTACGGGGACTCTTATCTCATCATCATCTAAGTCATTATAAGATTAAAAGGCAAAGACAAAAAGCTCTTACCCTTCCACGCCCACCTAGAGGAGCTGGCCTCTAATTTCTAAGACATCACCTTCCATTACTTCCCTACGCAAGGAACAACTTAGCTGGTGATCTTACTACCCTGGCCTCCATAATCGACATGCCCGAGTGAATAACGATGTCCCTCTTTCTAGTCCAAAAACAAGTTATGCCAATCCACCGCTACCACATTGAACTTATCACAGAAGAAGATTTTGATATGGATGAGCTTTGGTACTATGACATTTGGTGAATCCTCAAGCACGGTAGGTATCCCCAAGACACCAATAAGAAAAACCATACGACCCTTCGTAAATTGGTTTCCTAGTATATCATCTGCCACAAAGCACTATTCAAGAGAAACTTCAATGAAACCTATTTGCACTGTATCGCAGGGGCTGACATTGAAGAAATGATGCAGAAGATCCACTGTGGGAAATGAGAACCCCACATGAACGGTCATATGCTTACTAAAAATATTATATTTCAAAGGTACTATTAGACCACCATGGTTCAGGATTGCACCGCCTACGTTCGAAGATGCCTCAAATGCTAACACTTTGCCAATCTCCAACACTTATCTCCTCGAGAATTGTTCAACATGAATTCTCCCTGGCCGTTCTCTACCTGGGGCATTGACATCATAGGGAAAGTCGCACCCAAATATTCCAATGGGCATAAGTTCATCTTAGTCGCCATTGATTACTTCACCAAATGGGTCAAACTCGAGTCATATGCAGTGCTGAATGGAAAGAAGGTTGCCAAGTTTATAAAAAAGAACATCATCTTCTAATACGGGGTTCCCCACGAGCTAGTATCAGATAATGGGTTACATTTTAAAGCCGAGGTCATAGAACTGGTCGATGAGTATGGGATCCAAATGAACAAATCTTCTCCTTACCGACCCCAAATCAATGGTGCAGTTGAAGCCGCCAATAAAAAAACTCAAAGACATCATCAGTAAAATGACCGAGAGTTACCGAGATTGGGTCGGTCGGATCCCTTAGGCCCTTTGGCGCTACCGCACTTCAGTCAGGACATCTACTAGGGCTACCCCTTATTCTCTAGTATAAGAGATGGAATTAGTCCTACCCGTAGAGCTAGAAATACCCTCCCTACATGTCGTGCTCGAGAGCAAAGTTAGTGAGGAAGACTGGAATTAGAGCCGCTTTGACGTACTGTCACTCTTGGATGAAAAGAGGCTAAAATATCTAAATCACATACAATGCTATTATCGATGAATAGAGAAATTATTTAACCGAAGAGTCAAGGACCATAGTGTTTCAAGATGGATACGTAGCCCTCAAAGAGATCATAAAACCCATCTGGGACCTTAGAGGGAAATTCAAGAAAAACTGGAGTGGCCCCTACATAGTGAAGAAGATCATGTCAGATGATGCCGATATACTCATTGACATTGATGGAAAAGAGATGGCATGTTCGGTCAACCTAGACCGTCTCAAGGAGTTCTACCCTTAGTCCAAAATCTCGACGTGCTAAGACTCTTCTTATCCCCCTTTATTCTAAAAAAAATTATACATTTATCTTACCAAGAACTACGTGAGGTCTGATCTTCTAAAAAAACCTTTTGTTTCCAAAATGAAACTCATAAATTTTCAAAACCCCCAGAGGTACGTAGGCAACTTATACAACTTACATGGGCACGATCCCCTTTTTTTTTTATAAAATGTTATTCTTTTCTAAACTCCGAGAACGACGGTTTATTTGATCATTTAGATGAACAAAAGGATTATGTATGCCTTAGTGACTGGTATAGATAATTTAAATGCAAAACTCATCAAAAGGCACAACAATATTATCAAAATCTTTTTTATTTCAAATAGGGGAGTCCAATACTATTACACGAAGTATCAGCGAAGGGAGTCAAACCAAACACCCCTCTTCTCTAACCAAACTGTTCTTATACAAACCTAACCAAACTTCACAAAATTATTCCCACATCTGAGAAACAAAAATAGAAAGCATATAAAAACATCCCAATCACAAAAGCTTCACCAAATAATCCCACCTTAATAAAAACCGTAACCACAGCTTCCAAAAGACCCAGCCTCATCATCATCATCTCCATAAGGTCCCTAAACTTCCCCTGCTAGGTTGATATTCTAAACACGCTCCATGGAGAGATAATCCCTAACCAGCTAGGAGAAAACCACAACTCCCCCTTCTATGGTGTCAAAAAGGATAAACCACCTCTGGCCGATCTCTTTTGCCAAGATCTTTTCCACTACTCACTTTCACATCCATTTTAAATAGTCTACAGACACATGCCAGACCCTGCCGATGAATCAAGATGGACGGGTGGACGGCTGATGATTCTCCCATAGAGAACCTAATCGCATGGGCCTGAATTCACTCACGTCTTCCACCAAAAATAAGTCTATTGTCCGAGAAGACACTAATTTCTCCCATTCGACTTGACGTAAAAGCCAAAAAGGGAAAAATAATAGAGTTTATCGCAGGCCCACTAAATGTGTATACTGATACTCCCCCAGCTCCAGAACAAGTTGTAGTTTTCCTCACCCTGGCAAAAGTATGCATCTCTTTTTTCCTTGTTTAAGTATCGTTTTAGGTGAAATGATTCTACATCAAGCATGCAACATGGTCAACGAAGAGTTTCTCTAGTCAAATGATGAGTCTGTAAGAAAATCCCAAAGGGAGAGAACCAGAATTAGATGTCACCTTATCTGCCCTGCAACCCTCTCTCTTAGGTACCAAACGTAGCCAAACTCATACGACTACAACTTCTTCTTTTGTGAATGCATACCCATCACTGCTATATCCCTAAGATCCATCCCCTAAGGGTAAAAGGTCACCAACAATCCCCAACCGAGAATCAACATCTACTCAAGAGGTAAAAAAAATGCCAGAAAAATCCAAAAATTTCCTGAAAATTCCAAAAAAATATTGGAACATTTTTTCACTAAGAAAATACTTTTTTTCAAGCTCCTGAAGTCCCCAGTCGAATTAATATTACATTATTATCCCCAACATAAACCCTAAACATACTTCATAAATAATGCGCCAGCATCCTAATGTTCACTACAATTCCCCGACGGAATCCGAAAACCTCAAGTTATCCCCAACGGAGCCCAAAGCTTAGAATCAAATGGTTTCCCAGTAGGATTACAAAATAATACCCTTCTAATTCCCGAGTGGAATGTCCAGACTAAACTTTCTTCCAATCCATTCACAATAAGAATTCCAGTGTCCCCAGCAAAGATATCTCCTCTCAAAATGAAATAATCCCCAACCAGATGACCTTCCCCTGAAGAGTCTCAAAACTACATGATCCTCAGCGGAATAATAGGTGCATTTGTATCCTTAAGATAAGACAAAAATTCCCCAGGAGAACAACTCCCCATGTCACCACTTTTGCTCCTCGAAATTGATCTCGACCCGCAGAATCAGTCCCTATAACTTTACGTCCTCAAAATTGACCTTGACCCGCACAATCGATCATCACAATTTTAGGTCCTCAAAATTAACCTCGGCCTTCAAATTCGATCATCACAACTTTAGGTCATCAGAATTGAACTCGACCCATATAATTGGTCGTCATAACTTTCGGTCCTCATAATTAACCTCGACCCGTAGAACCGCTCATCACAACTTTAGGTCCTCAGAATTGACCTCGAGGCGTAGAACCGGTGCCCCCAACTTTAGGTCTTTAGAATTCACCCCAACCTGCAGAATCGGTCATCATAACTTTAGGTATTGTGAATTGACCTCGGCCCTTAGAATCGCTTGTCACAACTTTAGATCCTAAGAATTGACATCGACCAGCAGAATTGGTCGTCACAACTTTAGGTCCTCAGAATTGACGTCGACCCGCATAATTGATCCCCATAACATTGGTCCTTCGAATTGATCTAGACCCATAGAATCGATCCGTACAATATTAAGTCCTCAGAATTGACCTCGACCCGCATAAACGGTCTCCTCAAATTTAGGTCCACAGAATTGACCTCGACCCGCAGAATCGGTTCCCATAAATTTAGGTCCTCAGAATTGACCTTAACCCACAGAGTTGGTCGTCACAACTTTAGGTCCTCAGAATTGAACTCGATCATTAAAAATGGTCATCATAACTTTAGGTCCTCAAAATTAACCTCAACCTGCAGAATGAGTCCCTACAACTTTAGGTCCTCAGAATTGACCTCGACTCGCAGAATTGGTCATCATAACTTTAAGTCCTCAGAATTGACCTCGCCCCGTAGAATCGGTCCCTATATATTTAGGGCCTCAAAATTGACCTCGACCCACATAATTGGTAATCTCAAATTTAGGTCCTCAAAATTAGACTCGACTCGTAGAATTGATCTCCTCAAATTTAGGTCCTCAGAATTGACATCGACCCGCAGAATTGGTCCCTATAAATTTAGGTCCTCATAATTGATCTTGACCCACTGAATTGGACATCTCAACTTTAGGTCCTCAGAATTTACTCCGACCCACAAAATTGGTCATTTTATCTTTAGGTCCTCAGAATTTACCTTGACTCGCAAAATTGATCTCTACGAAATTACGTCCTCAGAATTGACCTTGACCTACAGAATTGATCTCCGTAATCTTAGGTCCTCGAAATTGACCTCAACCCTCTGAACCAATCATCCTCATCCCTTTAGTCCACAAAATTGAACTCTTTTCCAAACATCCATGTGGTATCTATTCGACGACTTTCACTTGTTCTAAGCTTACCCGTTGAGGGTGTCTTTGCACACTAATTCGTATCAAATATTGCATACCTATAATTATGCTCATTAACCAGACAACCTTGGATTTGGATATATACATGCTTTGCAAGGGTTAATTGTGCTTTTGTAGGTATTAGAACGCTAAAAGTGAGGATCCGTTGCATTTCAGAGAAGTTTCGTCACTGAACGTTACTTCAAGGGCATTTTAGTCAGTTCATATTTCTTCTCCAGCTCATGGAAATTCCACGGATGTGTAGTTCATTGATAAGCATCGCGTGGCTGCAAACGGTGCATTGTTTGGATTCGAACAGAGAAGATATGGCCGTTTCCGTTAATGGACTTTTCCCCCTCTTCATGGACCAAACCTGGCTGGAAAATAGAGTGCCGATCGACCGCGGGTTTGAGTTTTGCCTTGGATAGAAGACAGTGGGCTTTTAATTAAGGCCCGATCAACCGCGCTTCTGATGCTGGTCGATCGCGTGTTTATATTTTGCCTTGGATCAAAGACAGTGCTCCTTTGCCCATGGGCGCGGTCGACCGGCCCCCTGGCCGCGGTCGACTGCGTATTCTAGATATTTTTGGGATCTTCTCTTTTCTTTTATTTTTCCTTTATTTCTTTTGTAACTTACTATATAAAGGAATTTTGGTTTCATTTATAGATATAGTAATATATAGAATAGATTTTAGGATAGTTTAGCTTAGGGTTTGAGGGTTTAGGAGAGTTCTTCTTTGATTCTTCTTGGTTTGACACCCAATTGGGTTGTAAGTTGCACTATTCATCATCCTCTCCATTTATATAGTTGTATTCCTTTATTTCTTGCTTTTATTATTTAGAATTACATGCTTTCATAATTAGTTTACGTGCATTCTAGTATAGTTTTATCGCGTTTATTTATCGTGTTTATTTATCACATTTTTAACATGCTTTCTAGCTAAATTAGTCTAGGTTGCGTTTGAATGGAACTCACTCGAGTTGACGCGTTGCTTTGCTTTGGTGATGGCATTTACGGGTCTATTTCAGGTGCGTTGTCCTAGTTATTGCACCTAGGAGATTTGATGGGGCATATCATGTATGTCCCGTGCTTACGACCTTGTGTGCGCAATTTTTGAGATATTTGTTGACGCCAAAATCTTATTAGGCTTTTATGCGAATTTAGGGGCGTGACAACCCTTGATTCAATTAACTGTCGAAACGAGACGCATTCGTAATAACTCACCGACCAATGTATCCATTTTATAATAATTAACTCGGGTGAGGGATATTCGATGCAACCTATAGTTTTACTCACTTTGTTAATCTAGTTTCAATACACTTGCCTAGATTAATCATTTCCTTTTATGCATCTTTTCGTTTTTAGTTTGTAATTCACCTTTTACACTTTTATTTCTGGAGTATTGAATCAATTAAATTCTAGCAACTCGTCTCAGTGTATCTTTCGATACCCGACTTACCGCTGTGCTTGCCTCGTAAGTGTAGTCGTAATTTAGGTTTTTGTATTGTCGCGGTGAAACAAAAACAATGACTGTGCCCTTACACGAGCACACCATTCACGCGCCAATCAAAATGGTGTCGTTGCTGGGGATGAGTTTGTTTTAGACTTTATTTGATTTAATATTTCATAATATTTTCTTTCTATTTGTATTATTTGCTATCCTTTTTGCAGGACTTCCACATTTGATCACTTAGAAATGCTTGAATTTTTCCCGCATGCACTTACTTTGTGGAATTCGCCATTTTGAGCCATTTTTGGGGTAAGCACGTCTTATTTCCAATTCTTTTGGTAATCATTGTTTTTATTCTCAAAATGCTCGTAATTCTACAACTTTCGGTGAATAATTAGAATCCCAAAGAATTTCAAATTCAAATATGACTTTGGGCGAGTATGACGAAAGTCAAAACTTAGGTTATTGGAATTTTGATGATGATGATAATGATTTAGGGCCTTTACCTCCTTATAATAGGAATTTTGAAATGAATTACTGACACGACTCAGAATGTGTATCTAAAGTGTGTGCTCTCTAGGCTCAAGTGCAAGCCTATCGTTCAAGTAATAATCCGACAAGTCGGGTATCGATCCTCAGGGAAGAAGGACAACAGAAGTTGTGACGACGGGATAAGATAGAGGAATCCTAACGTTGACTCTAAGAAGAAAAGAAAAAATTGATTTGGTCTTTTGGGATTGATTAAACTAAATGCAATTATGAAATAATGATGAAATACGCAACTAACTAAATTATCTAAATGCTGAATGAAGAATTAAATTGAAACTGTTAAACTTAAATGATGAGAAAATAGGATGGGACTACAATCCCCCAACCCTAGTGTAATGCAGTGACAACGTTGATCATAAATTTGTCCGATTAATTCAAACCCGAAATTTAGTACTCCCAAGCATTATGTATACGAGGTTCAAGCCCGCGTCATACCTAATCTGAGGATGAGTAAATCGGTATCGCGGTAATTACACTCAAATTGTACTCTAAATCATCACGAGTACCCATAGGCAAACGAGATATAAAGATCTACAATTCTTAGGAAATTACGCGATACGATTTAAATTAATCATTAAATTCAGCGGATCGACGTTATACACATGCACTAACACATCAGGTTGGGTTCATGCATCCCAACCTTGAAAAACCTAGCCGGACATGTTAAATTGCCTAATGCATGAAAGAATGATGTTGCATGTGTAAGAATTCATGATGAAATTAGCTAGAAACATGTAATTACGTATTATAAATGCGGAAACAAGTTGAATCTAATGGGAAAGTAAAGCATGCAAGAACAATAATGAAGAATAAGAATTTTGAATTAAAACTTGCAAAAACAAACCCGAAACGATGAATTCTTGAAGTAATTTGTGCCCTTGATGTTCCTAACTATTTCTCCCTTTTTGTTCTATCAAAAACTCTCTAAAAATAGCCCTAAAGGCTGCTCCTAGGTTAATGCCTTCGTTCCCCACAAGTTTGGAGTCTTTTAAACCTATTAGGAGACTTGGAGACCAATCCAAATGAAAGACAAAATTCGCGTGTCAGGTACAGCGAACCGGTTCGCAGGTACAGCGAACCGGTTCGCATGTACCAGCCTGGTCTTGCTCTCAGCACTTAGATTTTTTTCTGGTTTCTCTTCTTTTCTTGGATTTTTCTTCAACTTCAACTGAGCATAACTTTTCAACCGTAGCTCGGATTTGGGTGCCGTTTCTTCCAGTGTTCTCGTTGTTCCGAGCTCTTCAACTTCCCAGAAGGCCTCACCTCCATAATCGGGCTGTAAAATTACGAAAATGCCCTTGAACTTGCCTTCCTAGCCTTTCTTCTATGATTTTTCCCTAACTTCAAGGGGTCATAACTCTTTCATCGTAGCTCGGATTGAGGTGCCGTTTTTTCTGGTGTTCTTGTAATTGAAAGATATTCAACTTTCTAGTTGGACCCACTTCCGGACTAAGGCTGAAAAATTACGAAAATGCCCTTGAACTTGCCTTCTTAGCTTTTCTTGCACTGTCTTGCTTCCTCTTTTGCACTGCTTGCATAATTAACCTGTAAAACCAATAAGAGAAGCACGAAACACGAAATACTCGCCAACGAAGGTTAGTAGCATAAATTTGAATCAAATCCATATCTGTTACATCACTCGGGTTCACAAAAGTACTGAAATTAGGGGGATAAATATACAATATTTATGCCCAATCAAACCCCCCTAACTTAGAACTTTGCGCGTCCCGAGCAATGTAAAAGAATGAAAGTAAGAGTTAAGGACACTTCAAGGACTTTATTGGGATAGAATACCACTTTCGCGGGCAAGCGATTGCATTTAGCGTATGCAACAAGCCTTTAAACCTCTAGGTTACCCTAGTAGGACGAGTTGTGTCTCGTGAGGGTTTGCAGTGAATATACCCACAAAATTCGACTCAAAGAAAATTCAAAATATGCAAAAATTGTACAATTCAAACTTTTCCATAAAATAGTCATCATCAAGTCATATTTACAAGTCTCAAATCGTAGTGTGTGTGTGCGAAGCCGGAAATATAACCGCCAATTTCCATCGATTGATTATTACGTTACTTATCCGAAAATTCGTTTTGATTTCAATTTCTCACGGAATGCACTCACAAACGAATCTCTCGGATTATGGCTATTCTCTCGGCATGCGTGATATAAGGAGTAAATATAATGGAAGCAAATACACGCATGCATTTAGAAAGACGGAAATTTCATGATGAAGGGATCTCTTCAACGGATTACGGTTTTAAAAATGGGAGCATCGCCTCTATTTCGCGCATTTAACCTCTTATATTATCTTTTGGTGTATTAACTCTCCACGCGGTACTCAATTTTCGCAATTTGGACTCGGTTAGGACTTTTTCGGGTTAAAGGTTGTATTGGGTAAAATGAAAATGGTAGGAAAGGTTGGAATTGGAAAAGTCATTCGTGATGTCCATTTGTGCATTTTCCGGGCTATTGCTCATTTTTTCCTTCTTCTTTCTCTATTTTTTTTTTCTTTTTTTTTTCTTTGTTGCTATTTTTGTTGAGCATTCTTCTCTTCTTTTTTTTTTTCTTGCCCCCTTTTTGTTGCACTTTTCGGACTTTATTTGATAAATGTTCGATTTTCACAATTCCGGGCTATTTTGGGTTTTTCGGGTTGTCAAACGAGAGGGAAAAATATTCGGCTCAATTTGGGTTACAAAAGGGATAATTTTTCGCTACTTTTTTTCTGGCCAATATTTTTGGGTGACAAACGAGGGCCTACTTCATTGTCCAAAATACCAATTGCGTTACCATATGCGTTTCGAGGTGAATTTAAGTTTAGAGACTAATTTGGCACGATTTTCAAGGCAATATTGCACACATTTTTCAAAACCGATCAAATGAAAAAAAAAATTGAGATCCTTGACAACTTATTAAGCGCTAAAAAGAACTTTGAGTTAGCCATTAACTCGGATTGATTTCAAATCTCGCAAAACGTGATAGGCTCGAATCTCACCGGGTTTGTTAATCTCCACATTTATTCGTTAAGTCGTCAAAATTTCGCTCAATTTCCATCTTTAGTCAATTTCGGCTTTGTGTATGTTGGATGTTTACAATTTGAGACTTCAATTTGACTTTTAATGATATTTTTGAAAAATTTGAATTCCAATTTTTATTTATTTTGAACAAAAATATTTTTGGATTTTTCAAAATTTTATGATTTTTTTTTTTTGGAAATTTTGGGCATTTTTGAAAATTTGTGAAGTTTTAGAAATACGCACTTGTGACCCCCCCTAACTTAGACTTTTGCATTGTCCTCAAGCAAAAAGGACGAAAATCTAACTCAAGGCGAATGAAAAGTGCGGAAAAATAAAACAAACAAATATGAAAAATGCAACAAGACACTATATGACACTCATGCATGACTCAAAAATACGACAACAATCACCCCATACGCGTCGGGGGCGCGACGACCTCTCATCTCTCCATAAACTCACCCGACCCCTTGCACGGGGAATGATGCTCTCCTTATCACCCCCGTCTTCCTATCATATACTAACAACCGGAATAAGTTGGGACCTCGCCCATAGATAAAGGATAGATCGGGAGACTCATCGTGACTAATTGGAAAGGGATCCTCATGATCCTGACTCAAAGCGTGGTCTGCGTGCGCTGACTCGGAGGGAACACCTAAGTTTCTTTCAATTTTTAAGACACATGGGTCGGGCTCTAAGTTGTATAGACCACAACTTTTCTCCTCATTTGCCTTCGGTACCTCTAGTGGTATGGGTGGATGGTCACAAAGAAGGAATTTATCAATTTTAGCTTCCCATTCGCTTTCTTCTAGGTGACGAAATGAATCCAATAGAGCTTGGACTTCGTCGTTAAGGCTCTCATCCAGGCTCTCATCCACCGGACCGAATTCTTTTTCAAAGTCTTCAAGACTTATATCTCCTAATTCTCTCTCTCGAGTGTGTTTTGAACAATTTCGTTCACTCTCTTCTGAAGACTTCTGTGATGTGGATGGTTGGTCATTACGAAGAAATTCATCTATTGTATCTTGCCATTCGCTCTCATCCAGCATCTCCCTCGTAATACTCATCAAATATTTTTTTATTTTTTATTTTTTTATTTTTGGTCAAAGTTTTAGATTAACTCAATCTATACCTAAGTCTACCTAATTCCCCGGCAACGGCGCCAAAAACTTGACACGACTCAGAATGTGTATCTAAAGTGTGTGCTCTCTAGGCTCAAGTGCAAGCCTATCGTTCAAGTAATAATCCGACAAGTCGGGTATCGATCCTCAGGGAAGAAGGACAACAGAAGTTGTGACGACGGGATAAGATAGAGGAATCCTAACGTTGACTCTAAGAAGAAAAGAAAAAATTGATTTGGTCTTTTGGGATTGATTAAACTAAATGCAATTATGAAATAATGATGAAATACGCAACTAACTAAATTATCTAAATGCTGAATGAAGAATTAAATTGAAACTGTTAAACTTAAATGATGAGAAAATAGGATGGGACTACAATCCCCCAACCCTAGTGTAATGCAGTGACAACGTTGATCATAAATTTGTCCGATTAATTCAAACCCGGAATTTAGTACTCCCAAGCATTATGTATACGAGGTTCAAGCCCGCGTCATACCTAATCTGAGGATGAGTAAATCGGTATCGCGGTAATTACACTCAAATTGTACTCTAAATCATCACGAGTACCCATAGGCAAACGAGATATAAAGATCTACAATTCTTAGGAAATTACGCGATACGATTTAAATTAATCATTAAATTCAGCGGATCGACGTTATACACATGCACTAACACATCAGGTTGGGTTCATGCATCCCAACCTTGAAAAACCTAGCCGGACATGTTAAATTGCCTAATGCATGAAAGAATGATGTTGCATGTGTAAGAATTCATGATGAAATTAGCTAGAAACATGTAATTACGTATTATAAATGCGGAAACAAGTTGAATCTAATGGGAAAGTAAAGCATGCAAGAACAATAATGAAGAATAAGAATTTTGAATTAAAACTTGCAAAAACAAACCCGAAACGATAAATTCTTGAAGTAATTTGTGCCCTTGATGTTCCTAACTATTTCTCCCTTTTTGTTCTATCAAAAACTCTCTAAAAATAGCCCTAAAGGCTGCTCCTAGGTTAATGCCTTCGTTCCCCACAAGTTTGGAGTCTTTTAAACCTATTAGGAGACTTGGAGACCAATCCAAATGAAAGACAAAATTCGCGTGTCAGGTACAGCGAACCGGTTCGCAGGTACAGCGAACCGGTTCGCATGTACCAGCCTGGTCTTGCTCTCAGCACTTAGATTTTTTTCTGGTTTCTCTTCTTTTCTTGGATTTTTCTTCAACTTCAACTGAGCATAACTTTTCAACCGTAGCTCGGATTTGGGTACCGTTTCTTCCAGTGTTCTCGTTGTTCCGAGCTCTTCAACTTCCCAGAAGGCCTCACCTCCATAATCGGGCTGTAAAATTACGAAAATGCCCTTGAACTTGCCTTCCTAGCCTTTCTTCTATGATTTTTCCCTAACTTCAAGGGGTCATAACTCTTTCATCGTAGCTCGGATTGAGGTGCCGTTTTTTCTGGTGTTCTTGTAATTGAAAGATATTCAACTTTCTAGTTGGACCCACTTCCGGACTAAGGCTGAAAAATTACGAAAATGCCCTTGAACTTGCCTTCTTAGCTTTTCTTGCACTGTCTTGCTTCCTCTTTTGCACTGCTTGCATAATTAACCTGTAAAACCAATAAGAGAAGCACGAAACACGAAATACTCGCCAACGAAGGTTAGTAGCATAAATTTGAATCAAATCCATATCTGTTACATCACTCGGGTTCACAAAAGTACTGAAATTAGGGGGATAAATATACAATATTTATGCCCAATCAATTACAATAGTTTTCAAAATTCTTATAATAATGCATTTTCGTTTAAGTCCGACGATAACTTTCAAAGTTCCCATTTTCATGTATTTGCACCTCGACCTATGACATTCGGTGAGGGCTTGCGTATGTATGAGAATGAGAAAATTGAAAATCGTTATCGGGAAGAAAATCGCTTGTGGGAACACGACTTAGATTTATTATTTGAATCCTATGATGATTTTGCTTCCGAGAGTTTTGAAGTCGAGGAATGTTTTGAACCAAATGAGGTCTTTGTGCCTACTTTGGAACAAACCATTCTAGACTTTGCCCATTGCATAATAGATATTGAAAGTGAGGATGAAAATGACGTAATATCTATTTGCAATGAAATGATTTATTCTTTGGCCCCCAAAGAAGAACATTTCATTGAAAATGATATTATTTCCTTTGAAACTCAATCTCCAAGTGATGATGATTCATCTTATGAGTTTGAATTTCTTTCATCCCCATTTTCATTCTCGGTTATCACACCATCACAAGTACCCGATGATTCGGTTTCAAACTTTAATGTTTTAAAACTTTTCGCCGATGAGGAGTACTTGCTCGAGTCTCCCTCCACAATCACATCTTTGCCTTTGTGTGCGCCACCTCCCATTCCAATTTCAAAATCCTTGGGAGGATATTCAGCTTTTCTCGGTCCCCACATGTTTTTGTCACCCGTTCAATCCAAATCCCCATCGTCCCTCCAAAACTTTTAATTGACGATGGTTCCTTTATTACGCCTTACACATGCCTTCCGTTGTTCAAACGGAATTCATATTTTTTAGAAGGCATGCTTGGATGTGAGGGCACAACGGTTATCCTCCAAAGTCAAATCGTTTTTACGGTGGACCCTGAGCTATTTAGACTTCTAGTGTATAGTTAGTGTGAAGCCTAAATAGTAGGCTGTATATAGTTAGCTTTTTATTCTTTTTATTTTCTCTCCTTTTAATTTAGTCTCTTGTAATTAGTTAACTTTTTATTATTTGTTTTTGCTATGCTCGGTACTAACTTGTTTGGTAGAATCATCGGACTCGCACTTTCCGGAGATCGCTCCATTTTGGGTAATATCGCTCTTTTCCTTCTTAAACTTGGTTCTTAATTAACATTGAGGGCAATGTCAGGTTGTAAGTTAGGGGGTGTGGGATATTCTATCCATTCATTGGTAGTGTCCATGTTTTTACTCACATATTTAGTTACTTAGTATGCTTTTCTTAGAAATATTCAAAAATTTCAAAAAGTTTTTTTTTTCTCTTTTCTCCTTTTTTGGCTTTTTTCCTTTGTTTCCGATGATAAATTTCAATAATTGCCCGATCCAATAGGCAGCCCAATGATCCATGTTTCGATTTTATAAGTTATTAGACTTTAGTCTCAATTATTGATATTATGAATAACTTCATGAATTAAACTTTAATCCCATGAGCACATGCACTTTTATTGTTCTATTGATTTGGTTTAAGATTTTTATAACTCGGTAATCTTTTGTTTCATTGTATATACTTACATCGAGTAACCTTGTACCTTTCGTCGTTTGTGAGTGTATACACTATTCTTTTCTCATTGAAAACGTTGAATTCATCGGTAATCTCACTATTCTTTCATTTGATCGTTCATTAATTGAGTTCATACTTGAAATGTGTTACTTGATCATGATTTTAATTTATTGTTTTGACCCGAGAAGTGCGTAAACTTTTGGAAATGATCATAGGCCCTCCTTGTTATATCACCCATATTGACCTTGACCTCACCCATCGTCGTCAACCCCTTTGAGCCTAAATATTAGCCTTTCGTTTCATAACCCAAATCCCATAACCAACTCTAAATTGGAGTTTTAAACCATACATACACCTTCCATACCTTTGTTTGGAATGCTACTTGGGATTGAATGATGTTGTTGTGTCGGTTGCAATTTAGGCATATGAGAGTTTGAAAAGTAAAGAAAGTAGTGAAAAAAGTGAAGAAAAATTGAAAGCAAAAAGCAAAAGAAAACAGAAAAACAAGAAAAGAAAAGAAAGAGAAATTTTTAAATGTTGTGTATATTGTTCAATAAGCTTTGATCACTCTCCCCGATGATATATCTAATGCTTGTTTGGAAGTTGTTTTCCAATTTTGATATTGACCGCATTTTCCCATTATCCCGAGTTTTCATTTCGAATACTTTCAATCCATATATACATTCCTTTTGTTTCGTACCCTAGCCTAACCAACATTACAACCCTATACAAGTCCTATGTGATCTTAAGTAGATGTAATTTACAGGTTTAAATAGTTTTGATAATCTGTGAAAATACATTTGGCCTCTTTTAGTGAGCGGTATCTTTCATTGAGATTACAGCTTTTCATTTTATATATAGCGTTCTTCATTTGTGACATGTGTGCGGCCTAGTTTCCATTTACATTTAGTCTTTATGTCTGCAAGTTCCGTGTTTTAGCTCCCTGTTTCGAGTGAATTCGCTTGATGAGTGTAATGCCCATGAGAATTGAATATATGCTTGCTTTAATGTTTATCCGATTTATATAAGTTTTTGCCAAATCACACTTTGCATGTGCTCGCTCCCCTCCCACATTTAAGGTTTCAATTCTATGAGGTGCATTCTATAATGTTAATGATTCGGACTTTTGTTTGAATCCGTTCAATGTACTAATAATGCATATGAAATCCTTTTGGTTATTGTTGGGTTTGTCGCATGTTGGTTTGGGCATATTTTGAGGAAACCATGTCATCTTTGTGGGTATCATCCTTGAAAACCCTCACGAGATGACACTCGTCCACTAGGGTAACCTAGGGGTTTAAAGGCTTATTGCATATGCTAAATGAAATCGTGCTCCCTCATTTATATTTTGATGCATATATACGTCTTGTACTGCCCTCTGTGGACTGGTTTTGTTTGTTTCATTACTAGGGAGTAGAAATGTTTAAGTTAGGGGGTGTGATTCGTATCAAATATTGCATATTTCCGCTTGTTATCTTTATCCATTATAGCGCTTTTACGGTCCTTAATGCCTATAATTATGCTCATTAACCAGACAACCTTGGATTTGGATATATACATGCTTTGCAGGGGTTAATTGTGCTTTTGTAAATATTGGAACGCTAAAAGTGAGGATCCGTTGCATTTCGAAGAATTTTCGTCACTAGACGTTACTTCAAGGGTATTTTAGTCAATTCAAATTTCTAATCCAACTCATGGAAATTCCACGGATGCGTAGTTCATTGAGTTAGCATCACGTGGCCACAAACGGTGGGTCGTTTGGAGTTCAAACGAAGAAGATATGGCAGTTTCCGTTAATGGACTTTTCCCCCTCTTCATGGACCAAACCTGGTTGGAAAACAGAGTGCCGATCGGCCGCGGTTTGAGGCCCGGTCGACCGCGGGTTTGAGTTTTGCCTTGGATCGAAGACAGTGGGCTTTTACAAGAAGGCCCGGTCGACCGCGCTTCTGATTCCGATCGACATCGCGTTTATATTTTGCCTTGGATCAAAGACAATGCTCCTTTGCCTATGGACGCGGTCGACCGGCCCCCTGGCCGTGGTCAACCGCGTATACCAGATATTTTTGGGATCTTTTCTTTTCTTTTTCCTTTATTTCTTTTGTAACTTACTATATAAAGGAATTTTGGTTTCATTTATAGATATAGTAAGATATAGAATAGATTTTAGGATAGTTTAGCTTAGGGTTTGAGGGTTTTGGAGAGTTCTTCTTTGATTCTTCTTGGTTTGACACCCAGTTGGGTTGTAAGTTGCACTATTCATCATCCTCTCCATTTATATACTTTTATTCCTTTATTTCTTGCTTTGATTAATTAGAATTACATGCTTTCATAATTAGTTTTCGTGCTTTCTTCCCGTGCTTTCCAGTATAGTTTTATCGCATTTATTTATTGCATTTTTAACATGCTTTCTAGCTAAATTAGTCTAGGTTGTGTTTGAGTGGAACTCACTTGAGTAAACGCGTTGCTTTGATTTGGTGATGGCATTTACGGGTCTATTTCGGGTGCGTTGTCCTAGTTATGGCGCCTAGGAGATTTGACGGGGCATATCATGTATGTCCCGTGCTTAGGACATTGCGTGCACAATTTCCGGGATATTTGTTGATGCCAAAATCTTATTAGGCTTTTATGCGAATTTAGGGGCATGACAGACCTTGATTCAATTAACTGTCAAAACGAGACGCATTCGTAATAACTCATCGACCCATGTATCCATTTTATACTAATTAACTCGGGTGAGGGATATTCGATGCAACCTATATTTTTACTCGCTTTGTTAATCGAGTTTCAATACACTTGCCTAGATTAATCATTTCCTTTTATGCATCTTTTCATTTTTAGTTTGTAATTCACCTTTTACACTTTTATTTATGGAGTATTGAATCAATTAAATTCTAGCAACTCGTCTCAGTGGATCTTTTGATACCCGACTTACCATTGTGCTTGCATCGCAAGTGCAGTCGTAATTTAGGTTTTTATATTGTCGCGGTGAAACGAAAACAACGACTGTGCCCTTACACGAGCACACCTTTCATGCGGCAATCACACACCATAATATAAGACCCCACCCCAAGCCTCTCCTTAGGTCCCTAGAACTTCCCCATTCCCCATAAACTCTAGGTCACACTTCGAGTACCAATCTAGAGGCCATCAGATGCACTCGGGCCCCCGTTTGACTTCGGTCAACTTTTTCTTCTAAAGGAAAGCTTAATAAATCTTCAAAGGTATCTGAATCCCATTTCCAATGGTTCACCCTATGCGCAAATAGGCCTTACAGTTCTAATGAATAGTCTATTTCATTATCAAAAACTGATTTAGAGGACACTGGGCATTCCCGAGACCCGATTTGACCCTAATGAGCTTTCTCGTCAGAGCAAAAGTTCAATAAATATTTGAAGGGACCTGAATTACCTTTCTAGCGGTCCACCCCATGGATGAATCAACATTATGATTCGGATAAACTAACCATTTTCCCCTCGAAAACTGATTCGGAGGCTACAGGGCACTCCCGAGCTCCATTTGACCCCGTCAACTCTTCAAATCAAACGATAGTGATTGAATCTTTAAAGGGACCTAAATACCCTTTCCAACGGTCTGCCCCATAAACGAATTAGCATTGCGGTATGGGCGAACAACCGCTTTTACTCCGAAGGTTTACCGGGCGCTTTCGAGCCCCATTTGACCAAGGTCAACTCTTCGAACCGAGTGAAGCTCTTAGAACATCTAAGATCCCTGCATAAACTTTTTAACGATCCATCCCGTGCGTGAATCAGCCTTATGGTTCAAATGCATGATTCATCTTCCTCTTATCCCAAAGATCGTTGGGCGCTTTTGAGATCGATTTAACCACAGTCAAAACCCGAACCCGGGAGAGGACTGATGGATCCTTAAAGGGATCTGAATAACCTTTCTAATAGTTCATCTCGAGCACATTCAGACTTATGGATTGTGTTTTACGATAATTTTTCCAAAAAATCGATATGAGACTATCGAATGGAAAACTCATTTCCTTTCCTATCGGTAGTGTGTCTAGGGTTGCCTACTGATAGGTAGGTCAAGTACAATTCCGATTGGCATTCTCTTGACCCTATATAATGAGAGCATGAGCTCACTTCGAAGGACACCTGAGAAACATCCATCTCAGTGATCTCAACAACATTCTCTCAAAGTCAGCGTGGTTTCCATATTGAAACCTCTCCCCCACATCCCATTTCCATCCCTTTCACACCCAATTTAGAAAAAATTGATTCCCTCTCCTCTTACCATCTTCACCCACTTGCAAGGACATTCCTTCAACAATCAAGATCAACCTTGAAGTCTCCAAAGAATGTCCAAACATATCTCTCTTTTTAGATTTCCTTATTTTCGCAATAGTTATTTATTTTTGGCTTTAGCATTTCATCTTTATTAAATCATACATATTAATAACCAACTCTTTATTAGTAGTATTGCACATATTATATTTTCTATTAAAAAACCCAAAAATAAGAAAAATGGGGTTTGCTTGTAAATTCCAAACGGGGATTGCTTATTACATTTTCTCACACTAAAAACATCATTTTTCTAAACACTCATACATATAATAAAGTTCCTGGTTGGATTTATGGGATAAACCCCACCGTCATGTTTCATGCGAACTACGTGGACTTTTATTCCTCTTAGACTACATAGGCGTCTCGGGTAAAATTTGAGATTCGAGTTCACCTTACTTATTGTTATTCATATATTTCTATATATTATACTTGTGATTCATGTTCGCATTTTATCTAATGTATATCATCGTTTTACAATAAAGAACGATATCCCGATAAGCACGCACATTATATTTTTAATTACTATTTTGGGGACACTCCTATGGATGATCTCTCTTCGTATTTACTCATGATGCCAGTCGAGTAATTACAATATCCATTTATACACACACACACACTTCACGGAGTTATTAAGGAGAATAATAACATATGCCCATGAGAGATCGAAAGGGCGAGATGGGTGCCTAACGCGTTCCCATTCCGTAACGTAGCACCCGAAACTCTTAACTAATTGATTTTGCAAGCACCAGTATGTCTTTGGTGTCTTTATCTCGAGGCGACAATACTTTTTTCCTATTTTTTGCAACATAGATTGGAGACTCTATCTCTTTACATCACCCCAAATTTACGGCGAACGAAGCGCCCCAAAGAAGGGCGCGAGACCTTCTTTCTCCCTGCGCGCGCAAGCGTTGACCCGAAGGAGATCGGGATATATATATATATATATATATATATATATTTGGTTAACTATTGTGGCCATTTTCACTCTTCCTTAAGTGGTTTGTAAGGACAAATTTCCAATTGAGTCAATTTTTATATATTCCCTTAATTCCAAAAAAAAATCTTTGAGTCATATGATAAAAGTTGAGTTAGTGATCTTTCAAGCCTATGACATTTTTGTTGAAGACGTAGTGCCAAGTCAAGGAGATCACATCCTATATCGTGTTTCATCATCAACATTCCAATAATCTCTTAGGTATGAATGCATATTTTATGTGAGCCTTGGATATTTAATTATTGGGTGTTTACATTTTGTTAAACAATTTTTTAAAATGACTTTATATTTTTTGAAGAAAACTATTTTAATTTTCTTACGGTCGTTAGAACGAGTTTTGGTTGTCGTTTGAATGACACCAAATGATTTTCCTTTTTGGTATGCACTGACATGTTGTTAGAAGGCTCACTAAAATAAGAAGGCTATGTTGTTCAAATGAGCATGTATACCATTCTAACGATCAGTCTTTTTTCAAAAAATCAGTTTTTTGCGCCAGTTTTCTTCTCAACGCCCCACTACTTCTTTCAACCCTTTTTAATAGTGCGGGATAGCAATTTTTGCAGATATTTTTACCAACCTTTTTAGAGCAAAAGTATTTTTCAAAAAGTCCAAAAAGGTTTTGTTAAATGATTCTCGATTAATCTTTCAAAACAAAAACTATGTTTACACCCAATTAGTTTCGATCCAAGGTTCAACATATCTATGTATTGATATGAAGTTTTGGCACCAGGTTTATCATTCTCTACATTATTGAGAATTTCTTCTTACGGAGGATTCTGTGCTCGTGGGTTTACATACGATGGACTCCGAGACGTAAGTGGACTCATGTGTTGTCATTAGGTAGAGGTTGAAGGAATAAAAACCGTCAAGTCTTGTGAGTGCATTGAGTCATTGTGTAAGTCTTGTGTTGATAAACCCACATTGGTGGTGTAGTAACCAAAAAATGCCACCACCGGATAATATGTCACCTCCTTCTCCATTTTAGGCTTGATCGGGGAGATTTCTCCTATTTAAATATTGATTTTGAAGCGCCGGGTAGTTCTCCTAACGTATTTTTAGAATGGTCCCTCTATATTTATGAAAAATATAAGAAAACACTTCAAGATATTGGTCTTTCATGTGCCACCGGGTTTTAGGGAGACTTCACGTTATCCAAAAAGAAACATTTTATTCACCTGTTGGTCTCTCTTTGAAGTGTTTCCATGCATAATTTTTTGGAAGCTAAAAAAGAGTTCATGATTAAACTAGAGGGTGTTTGTGAACTATATGGCATGGATCCATGTGAACATGTCCTTTTTGATCTCGTAGAACTTGATACTGACGAGGAGGAGGAATGTGTAACACTTGACCAGCTTATTCAGAAATGTATAGTTGATTCCACGAAGGACACTTTAGACAATTGATCAAGTACTTTTACCTACCTCTTATCAAGATCATGGGCAGTAGAAGAAGCAAAAGTTTAAACTTGTTGATGAATTTGGTCCAAGTTATGATGGTGACTAAGAATTAGTTGTGTACATACTCTCACTAATTTTTAATTTTTTACACCTGGAAAGACAAACAATCAACCTCTTAGATACTCAGTAGATATCTATATCAGGTTGGCTCTTGGAGTCAACATCTCTTTGGCGACTAAACTTATAGGTTCTTTGTACACCATGATTGATAAATTCCATCTCGATATGGCACGCTCAGTTGGCCATTATGATGTGTTAAACTTTTCCAATACTATCTTATTGATCGGGTTCTTCTGTGCAAGGTTCCCCGACCTTCCCCACTCTTGTGGAGATTCTCGTACATCCTATGGAAAACTCGTGCATAACTCAGTGGAATATGAAGCAAAACAAGAATTATCTCTTGCCTTTGATTGATAATCTCAAGTGTTTTGAACTACGTCCTTATAATGAAAAGACCAATGCAAAAAATGGTCGTTCTTTAAGCGAAGAGCTTTATCGGTGCAACTTGTTATCAGAGGTAATGAAGCTGTTAAGGAGAACCTATATCTTGATGTGGTTCTTCTAAATAAATCCAACCATCTTCCCTTGTACACGAGTGGAAAGTTGAAAATAAAGCTTATAACCCACATAGGTGTGCGAAAAACTTGGTTTCAACGAAGGAATAACCAAATCCGAGTGTGATTTCGTGAGGGAATATTTCTTATTGTGACTGCCAATCAGTATTTTACCAGAAGGGTTGTGGTTGATCAATGCGTTTTAAGGAAAACTCTAGTTCTTTTAGATGAGGAAAATATCGTAGATGCTTCATTATATTAGTAGTGCCACTCCAACCCAAATTGATGCTTTTTCATATGTATCTAACTCTTTTCATTTGGGTAGATCTAACTTAAGGAGAGATGTCCTTTCTTAGGTAGACATTATTAGACAAAGATGGTTTAATTTTGTAATTTATATTGTTATATTCTCTATTCGTTTATGGTGTGTTTAAGTGTGCAGGTTTGCAATCATGAAATAAAGTTTTAATGCAAGCACAACTTCTCAAAATATGTGTCGGTCAAGCATTTGTATTTTTTCCTTTTGGGTTAGGATTAAGTCTTTTAGATGAGTTTGACAACCCATAGGTGTTTTTATTTTTAATTCTATTCTGGAATAGCCAAAGAGGGAGATTTGTAAGGATAAATTTCCAATTGAGTCAATTTGTATGTATTGGATTAATTCCATACAAAACTCTTTGAGTCATAGGATATAAGTTGAGTTAGTGACCTTTCAAGCCTATGGCATTTTTATTGAAGACTTAGCGATAAAGTCAAAGAGATCACATCGTATGTTGGGTCTCGTGCCATGTTTCGTCATCAACATTCCAAGGATTTCTCATGTATGAATGCATAATTTACGTGAGACTTGTATATTTATTTATGCGGTGTTTGAATTTTTTAAACTATTTTTAAAATCACTTTATATTTTTTGAAGAAAAATATTTTAATTTTCTTACAGTCATTAGAACTTTTCCAGGTCATTAGAACGAGTATTGGTTGTCGTTCGAATGATTTTTAACAAGGTTCCTTTTTGGTCTGCACTGACTTCTTGTAGAAGGCTCATTCAAATGAGAAGGTTATGTTGTTCGAACGAGACTATATTTATTCGAACGATCGGAGAAGTTTTTTTAAAAAGTCAATTTTTTGTGGCAATTTTCTTCTCAACTCCCCACTACTTCTTTCCACCCAGTTTAGTAGTTCGGGATCATAGTTTTTGCAAAGACTTTTACCATCCTCTTGAGAGATTTTTTTTTTTCAAAAAGTCCAAGAAGTTTTTGTTAAATGATTCTTGATTAATATTTCAAAACAAAAACTATGTTTACACCCAATTAGTTTTGATCCAAGTTTTAGCAAACATATATGTTTTGAGATCAAGTTTTTGCACCGAGTTTAACATTGTCTACATTATTGAGAATTATTTCTTGTGTAAGATTCCGTGCTCGTTGGTTTACATACGATGGACTCCGTATGAGTGACAGTTGTTATTCCCTATGGGTGGACTCCGAGATGTAGGTGGCTCCCATGCTGTCACTATGCAAAAGGTGAAGTAACGAAGAGAGTCCAGTCTTGCTAAGACATCGAGTCATTGTGTAAGTCTTTTGGCATATCTTTTTTTTGTAATTTCATACTTAGTGGACTTGTGACTATACCGTCCGAAGTTTTTCCCATTTGGGTTTTTCCCATACATCTGGCATCATGGTTATTTATTTTATCTTACTATTCACCAAGATGCATGCTTAGGCTAAAAAGAAAAAATTGGTTTAACCACCAAAATGGTTTAATTTGGGTACTTTAGTTTACTTTAATTTAATTTTGAATTAAGTTTGTTAAATCTGATTTGTGAAAATTTGAACTTGAATTAATTTTGTTTAAGGGAAAATTTAATTTGGAGAAATTAAAATTTTATTTTAATTTGGGTTGTGTAAAACCATCATCCGTATTTGTCCCTTACAATTGGTATCAGAGCTTTTTTTTTGTATTTTCACTTTTTTCATGGTTGTTGTTTGGGTGAACATGGATTGGTGGAAGGGCTTGCACATTTGTTGGACATATAGTAATTTGTGAATTAATTTAATTAAAATGAACTTAAATTGGACTTATTGATATTGGGTGGATAAATATTAATGAATATCTATTTAGTCAACTGTTGTGATTGTGTTCATCCATTCCTTAAGTGGTTGTTATTTGGGTGAACATAAATTGGTAGAATGGCCTGCATATTTAGTGGACAGATAGTTATTTTAGGATTAATTGAATTAAAATGAATTAAAATTTTACTTGTTGATACCATGTGAATGAATATTAATGCATATATTTGTTTGGTTAACTGTTGTGGCCATATTCACCCCCTCCTTAAGTGGCTTCTATTTGAGTAAATAGAAATTATTGGAAGAGTGCATATTTGGTGGACACAAAGTACTTTTAGTATTAATTTAATTAAAATGAACTACAATTGGACTTGTTGTGTATAATTTATCGGTTGGAGAACAATAATTAGTTTATAATTAATTAGAGACATTATATCTAGAAGTCACATTCACACCCTCCTTCTATATATTTCTTCGAAAAAATGAATCACAGTAATAATTACTTTCCATAAGAGTATGAGAGGGTGGAATTGGACCGCGCGTGTTATATAGAGGGAACTCATATTTACAAGTATGGGAATATGAAAATTGAATAGTTTAATAACCTTAAAAATTGTGGAGTTGATCTTTCGTAAGCGTACATGTTTGATCACATTCTATTTTCCATTCCAAAATATTGGGATGAGGCAGTGGAGAATATGTTTTACCTTTATAATCTCGATAAGGCACTGACGTTGGTGACACTATTAGAAAAGGCTGAAAAAATATTCAACCATTGTAGATCAAACTCCGTAAAGTGAGCATTCACCCAGATTATGACGTCTCGCGACATATGCACATTAAAAGTGATCTTAGAAATAAGTTGAATCACAGACCTTTTTACGTAAATCAGGGATACGCTTTCGCCCAATTGGCCACATATAATATTTCATAAATTTTTAAAAACAAATACTGATTGGATGGAAATAAGACACATCAAGTGTTGATACCAAAATTTACCACCATACGTGGACTAATTATAAGCCAACACATGTCATCCAAGGTGGCACAAATCCAAGTCAGACCAATAGGGAAGCCCAATGAACAAGGAAGCCCGACCAATTGGGAAGACCGACCAACTGTCGAAAATCCAATCTACGTAGCCAACAAAGCTACATCAGTCTTACATCCTGTATTGCCAATGAAGAGACAACAGTCGTATATTTAATTCTCATTATGTATTGATGTAAATGCCTAACAAATGAAGGCATTCCATCCTTTCACACGCCAACTATCAGTACCCCTCTTGGGATATAAATACATTGTATCACCCTCATTGCAAGGGATAAAAAAATAAATCAAGGCAGTTAATACATAATAGTGGACGTAGGCTTTTCCATTGAGCTGAACCACTTTAAAAATATCTTTGTCTTATTTGTTTTTGTTTATTTATCTGTGATTAGTCAATTAGGCCTAGTCTAGGTTTTTGCATCAACAGATTGGCGCCGTCTGTTGGAACGTATTGCTAAACATTTTCACTTATTCATCATCCATGGATGAAATTCCCGAATCAAGCGCGAGAAATGAGTAAATTCTGTCTATTTCCTATGTCCCTCCAAATAACAATTATTTAACTAGAATTTTGGCTAGTTTGGCCAAGGGTCAAAAGGCTATGCAGGATACTATACGATAGTTGGCCCAAACTCTGCAAGTTGGGGTCCCTGCACAATTTAATCAAAGGAGTATTCCATCGCCGCCAATAAGGAGTGTTGGGCATAGCCATTCCTGAACTTCAAGGGATCTTTTGTACCTTCCTGGATCAACTTCTTCTATCAGGATTAATGATTCCTCTTATGGACAGTCCCTCATCCCAGAAATATTGAGTGCCTTAAAAAGGCTAAGTAGGGCCTCTTCTTTCAATCGTTTGGGACCCAAGGGAAATTCCCTACGAGTTGCGTCAGGAAATACTTGATGACCAAGAGATCTGAGGGGAGGTTCAGCCCAATCCAGATTGAACACCCAATGAACTGCTCGATCCAGTTAAAGAGAAGGTTTGCAAGAAGAAATCTCAAGGCGATCAATTGGTCGGCATAAAAAGTCGCCACCCTTAGATCTGGTGCTGGCAGTGATGCTTAGAAGGGTTCCATTCAGCGCTTGGAAGATTGGTTGGGAGAAATGGCCAAGGCTAAGAATCCCCTCCACATAAGTTTTATTACGCGATCTCCCTTTGTGCAAACCATTGTAGATTTCCCTACGCCAACCAAGTTTACATCTCCAGTGGTCACTCCCAAGTATGATGGGAAGACTGATCCAGTTCTTCATATAGAACAATACCAAGCAGCGACTAATATCTATGTTGTTCCTGATGAGATAAGGTGCAGGGAATTTTCAGGAATGATCACTGGATCTGCTCAAATCTGGTATAATAGTCTTCATATGCGGCAGATTTCTTTCTTCTAATAACTCGCCAAGCTATTCATTGGTAATTTTTGCTTTGGAGCAAAACCAGTGAAGCGACTAACTCATTTGCTTAGTGTGACACAGAAGGTGGGAGAAAGTACCAGGGATTACATCACTCGTTTCAACAATGAGAAATTGGAAGTCATTGATTATGAACAGAAGACTGCAATCACTTCCCTCATGAGTGGATTGCTCCCCGACAAACTATATTATACTTTGGCAAAAGATCCCTCGAAGACGATGTCCTAATTGATGTCCAACGCAACCAAGATTATGAACGTCGAGCTAAAAATAATTCACATATAAAGGCAGAAGCAAAGATAGAAGGGAAATCAGATAAGAAGGAGCACAAGAATCACAATGAGCGTAGGAATTCGAAAGAAAAATAAAGCCTACATCGGCTCAGAAAATTTACCAATTACACTCCCTTAACGGTGGATATGCATCATGTTTTGGAAGATATCAAGCATAACAAGGATTTGAGTTGGCCTGAAAAGCTAAGATCACCTACTGAGAAGAGGGATAAGTTCAAGTATTGCAAATTTCACAAAGATCATGGTCATACGACCAACCGGTGTATTACTCTCCCGAATGAGATAGAAGCACTCATCCGAAGATGAAAATTAGATAGATTTGTTGATCGGTAGGCTGGTGGAAGAATTGGAGGTAGAGGTCGATAGAGATCTAAATCACCTGTTAAGCCTAGAGAAGATAAGAAGAGGAACTATGATGATGATCCAGAAGATGATTGTAATACCCCGTACTTTTATGGATATTTATTTATGGGATTAATTAAATTAAATATGAATTAATTGAGAATTAATCTGGATAAAATACTAACGAGATGTGAGTTGATATTTGATTATAATGTGGATATATGGCAGTATATGAATATTAAAAATATTAAAATTATCGCGAGACTGAAATACGACAATTTGGGAAATTTTGTTGGGACGCGCGTGACAGTCGTGTCAGGAGGGTAATTATTTAAATTAAAAAGTGAATTTTATTTTTATCAACCGTATGGTCATTTTGAGTGTGCCAACGTGTCCGGAAGGGTCTAGATAGTCAGAAAACACTAGCCGGGAGTATTTTTAAGCCAAACCGACAACTCGAAAGGGTATTTTGGTAATTTTAAAAATTCAAGAATTAAGACCCACGATTTTTAGTGTTGATATATTTATTTTTGGTTAGTCCATTAGGGCCATGATCATCCAAAAACATAGAGGGGAGTTATGTGACTTAGAGGAGAGGTTACAAAGAGTCCCCAAACCAAAAACCACCACCCACCACCACCAATTTGGACGGAATTGTGACCGGAATGGAGAGAGGACCAGCCCTTAAACAACAACAACAACAACGGATCAGAACATCAAATTTACAGGCAAGTGGTTTATCTTGCAAAGATTCAAAGAACATATTTTACATGTTTCTATAGAATTGGAGATTTCTCATAAATAATGAAGATTAAATGGATTTGAATGGTTTAAATCATAATTTGGGTAGGACTTTCATGTAGGTTTATATTTGAGATGATAACAACTACGAATTTGTGATTAATGAGTAGAGAATTTTGAAATTTGAAGGAATTATGGGATGTTCTTGAAGAAATAGGAAAAACTAGGTTTTATATGATTTTTGGGTAATTTGATCCATGAAAGTGATGTTATATGTTGATTTGATGAATCTAAAACGTGGGGAAAGAAGTAAACATGTTAGTAGGATGATTAGTGTATTCATTTGAGAGTTTTGGACATTATAATGATGATTATGAAGAGTAAATAAATACAAACCCGTAACTGTTAAGGATTTCTGGGCTGATGCCTGCTTGATCGATCGATCCACTCAAGAATGTCGATCGATCGAAGGTTCGATCGATCGACCCCTTTTTATCGATCGATCGACCCCTGCTGTATTTTGGCAATTGTTTCTCTTTAAGGTTTAATGATTATTCCAAAGCCGATGTTGGTTATTAGGAAGATTAATATGACAGTGTGGGACTTAATTAAAGTCAGTAGGGCCTTAGTTGTTATCAAAGAACGCTATAACTTATTGGATCGATTGATATTACGTACAAAGGTCTACCGAGTGAGGTACGGTTAGAAAACGTTCGAATTGGAACTACATTGAGAATTGAGGATGATGTAAGATAAGGGCAGTAACGGAGGGACTTTAAGTACTGAGATAACTTTTGAAATTAATAAAAAATCTAGTAACCTTTTGAGTTAGGTTTAAGTACCCAAATTGATATGACGAGAGAGTTATCAAACGGAATATATATGATATGTAATGCTCGGAGTAAATTTGCCACGTACAAGATTTACTAGATGAAATGTGCGAACATCTATATTGATATATGATTACTTAGGTTGTGTGAATGTCTAGTGTATGATTTTATGTGTATGACATACCTACCATACTTGCTATCACGGGAGGTTTACGTTCGCTTAGGGCCCTCTAATCCTTGTGTGCCCGGATTTAGATTTGTACCTTAAGAACATAATGCTAGAATGACTTATTTGTGAGTTAATAAGTCAGCTGACTGTGGAGCGTAGGTATATACGTGACCCATGGATATGTTGAATTATGTTCGCCTCCATTTTTGTGTGTTGTGCTTATTCTAACAATTCCTGAGAGATTCAGAATTTGTAATCCTTATGTACGTGATGTACCGGGATGGATAGCAGAGTATGTGTGCACCGCAGCTTAGCCTCGGGGTGCTTGTATTGTATATTTATGATGTGAATGATATACGGTTAAATGAAAAGACTTGTCATGTTTAATTATGATAATAATTTATAGTAACTCCTTGAGAAGATAAATAAGGGGATAACCTCCAGTAAATGATAATGCTAATAATTGAGAATATGAGTTTAAGTAAAGCTATATATTCAAGGGATAATATTGGGAATTCATATTGTGAATATTTGTGATGGGTTCATTCATGCTTAGTAGATGTGATTGACTAAGATATGCGAATGGGTTAAAAATGAGAATTTAACTAACAATTGAGATAAGTAAATTAACGAATGTGAACATGGGTTATAAATATGGCTTAATTGGGGGTTATGTGTAGATACTCTATGTTTGAATGCGAAGGCAGGAGTGGTATAAACTAGTTAGATAGTGGCATAACTAGGATGGGTTCAAGGCATACGTTAGACGTGCACAGTAGTGGAGAGGTAAGGAACTCATGTGAGAGTACGCAATTAACGTGTTTATAATATGTGATGTTTAATTGTAATTTAAATCACTTGATGTTTTTAAAATACTCTCCACTTTCGGGCTCTGACCCGTTTGCTTTCAAATCTATTTTTTGTAACAACCTTTTAGGTGCCCAGCCACAAGGACACCATGCATAGGAATTCTATTCAGGTGACGAGCTGTAGCTGTTGTGGAAGTTACAGGGCCTTGATAGTATACGCTTCCTCTTCTAGTCTTGACTCCATATTCAGTTTCATCATTTGTAGGGCATGTCGCCCATTTCTTTTAGAGACATTTTATATTCAGTTATTCAGGTTGTGGATTGTAATTAATTCAGGATTTAGACTTGTTTTATTATTTCAGTTGTGGGATTGTTGTGAGGAGTATTTCCTCCGGACTCTGTATTACTTGTTGATTTCACTATTGGGACTTTATTGTGTATGGTCATGTTATTCTTTTATTCTTCACTTACTTCATGTTTATCAGATTTAATTAAAAATTGGCAACCCGCTTTTTAAATACTAGGTGGTTAGTAATCATTAAAATGTTTTCGACAGTGATGCTATTAGCTTAACCAACTTGGCATTTTGTATTAATTTTAATAAAGGAGTAGCTACCCGGTATTTAATTAGACGGGGTGTCACAGGTGGTATCAGAGCATCAGGTTCTAGTGTCCTTTAGGATCTGTACGGCTTATTATGTTTCCGCTGAGCTTTCTTTGATATAGAGCCCTATGTTTAGGATTGTTGATTCCTTTAGTAAAAATTTCGCTCTCCTGCTATGATGTATATGATAGCGAATCGTATTGCGATTGGGTGTATTCGTGTGCCGAACAATATAGTACGTCAGGCGAAGACAGTTGGGTGGACAGCAGGAGGCAAATATATATTGAGGTTAATTGATTTATTTAAAGAAGGATGACCGTAGTTGAAGTCACCAATATTATGGTACGGAAGTCCTGGATGATATAGAAGGCTTAGGCGCGACTTGAGACTTCCGGGTACATCTATAGTAGGAATGGGGTCAAATTAGACACATCCAACAAGGTTGGAATGGGAGAGACAGAGTTAAGTGTAACATTGAAGAGAACCAGCAGTAGCAATACTCGAAAGGCGAAGATGGCATGTGCTAGCCAAACGAACGCAATGTATCCAAAGGCTTGGACATATGTCGGAGTATGGCCAATCGAGAGTGAAAATTGAGGAGAAATTTTTTTCCTTGACTCGTAAGAGCGGAGATTCAATGGGGAGATAAACAACCCACTTAAAAGTGGAATGTGATGTCAAGAGGGTGTACACGTATGGTTTCACCATAAGTTCCTTCATCAGATGTTCAGGTTGAAAGGCGAATGTTATTCTAAACTCACATAAGAGGGCCAAACAGGGGTCAACTTGTGAGGAGAAATTTAATGTTGTAGCGAACCTTACACCGGGTGGAGAAGGTGGTATGGAGAAGGGGATATTAAAGGGAGAATTTACATAGAAAAATTGTTAGTCCTTCTGGAAGAATTCTGCTTGGACGGTTAAAGCAAATGGTATTGTCGCATAGTGTTAATTTGGAGGTAAACATCCCCGGGTGGGGAGATACAAGAATCGAAGGCTTTATATAATGTAAGATGGGGGAAAACAGTATTGGTGAAACACCACAATGGGAAGACCCAACGGAGAACCAGTTAATATGATTCGGATAGCTGAATTATCACCGAGAAATGATGATTTCAGTGAAAGGTGTGGAAATTAGTAGTGTGTTTCTCAGGGCCGTCAAAGCTAAGATAACAACGAAGATAGTCGTCTGAGTCGAGACTACCAACGTCGGAGAGATGGACCACCTTAACATGATTTGTGAGACAAAAGATAAGTGGAGTATGTGTAGAGGTATTTCGGTGGGGAGTGAAACCCGTGCGTTATAAAAAATTTCCCGATATGAGAGTAGGGATCAATGTATTGTGCCTGGCAAGGGCAACAGTTATTGAAATATCCGGTTTGGGACAGACATGTGTGGTAAGTTCAAGAACCATTTGAGCAGCCGAAAAGATTATTAGGATAAAAGTATGAGTTATATCCTCAGATGAGGATGCATGTTATTTATGGCATGAATGAGTTACTACATTTGTTACAATTGTATATTCACTTGAGAGTCGAATTTAGTGAGTATATCAGTAATTTTATTATATATAAGAATATTTTTCCTGATAGTGTGGGGGTTACTTTTATTGTCATCCGCGGAGGATGAATGGGTATATTAATAGCGGTTTATGCTTTATCGAAATTACTCGTTTTAGTGTTGTGTTATACGAGTGTGGTATGATCTTAATTATTGTGTTTTTATATAATTGTACCGATAGTGTGTTGGTATTACAAGTTTATCGAAGTTACTACCTTGGGGTAGAATGTTTTGGTCCTGGAAAGGCCCCATTTGTGAGAGGGTCGGGCTAAAAAATTGTACTATTGTATACATGAGTATATATATAAATACTACTAGGATTTCAAAGGCATAATGGTCTCGGATATTTAATCCCAGTATGCGTAGGGATTTCATTATTATGAGTCGTATGTAATTGATTTACTAGTCAACAAAGAGTTATTTGGTTTTTATAATTAACGATAGAGAGGTCGTAACAAAAAAAAAGAGTGCATTGTTTTATCACCCGTTAGAGATTTGGAAGTTTATACTCATAGTTGTATGTCTGGGGAAGGGAATTTGAGAGTCTCAAATATCTCGCATGTTGTATATGATATGTGATTTCCATCACTGCAAAGAGAAAAGTGTCTTTCAGAAGGAGTTCTTTGTTTATGTATAATTGCGAACTGAGATGAAACTTTGTTGTTAAAAGGCGAGAGTGTAGGGGTACATATTATGGACAGGGCTTAACGGATTCCGATGACCAATAATGTTAGGTAGTAGTGTATCGGGGGGGGGGGGAGTTCCTTGTTTGGATTTCACTTTGCGAGACACCCCACGCATGAAACTTAGCGTAAGGTTGGTAGTAAGGAAATATGTGGCCCTTCGTTCATGATTTGGATACCTCTATCGTTATGGGAATACGTAGTTATAACGGGAAGTTACAAGGAGTAAATTATGATTTATGGCCATTAGAGCCAGTTGTTAGTAAATTACGATATAAGTACTAATAATGTTGGTTTCGTCATGGCGTGTTGAAGGACGCATTGAGGATAAGGAGGATTTAGGATTTCTAATTCAGAGGCAGTTGAGAACGCCCAAGTGGGGTGTAGACATCTTGATTTGCTAAAGAGTAAATCAAAGGAAGAGGGAACATAGACAGGTAAGATTATTACTTATGAGATTAAATGTTATAAGAAAAGGTGTAAGTGAATATCATGTGTAGTAAGTGTAGCACGTTCAAATTTGGAGAAAAGGCAGTGGAAAGCCATTTAATAAAAGGATATCTCTTGAGAAGACGAATGAATTATTATGAGCAATTTGGAGTAGAGTTCGATCAATCGAATGTTGAGGGTGACTCAAGAGTAAATAGAGTGAGAATGTTAATAAGGTATAAGGAGTCCGGATTTTCACAAAGAGGTGAGAAAGTGTAAGGGTCGAAACTTTGGCATACGCCAAGAGAAGCAGAGGATCGTTAAGTATCATTTAACGGGAAGAAAATTACAAGAAAGTCAGCATTTAAAGGAGTGTAGTAAGTAGTAGAACGGTTGGGTGTTAGATGACTAACCAGTTAATTTTGTATCCAACCGATGATACCAGGGATGGAAGAGTCAAGATAGTATTCCTTGAGGGGTAACAAATTCCTTCAAATACGTGAGTCATGTTGTTCAGAAGGAGACAAATTGTTATATACTTGATTGATTTACACTATTAGGTAGTGAACACGCCGGTACGTGGTTCGACGTAGTATTATTTAGAACTGGGATGAAATCCCCAAAATCCACATTTAGGTGGGGTGACAATAAGTAGTGAGAAATAACGATTCAATCTGAGGGTTGTATCACCTATAACCCGAGGTGCAGGCGCAAGGTGACTAACGATTGATGGATAGTATGAAAGAAATTTTGGATTCATTACGATATTTTCAATTCCAAATCGGGTATAACTAGTCAGGTATATTGAAGTCATGAGGAGGAGATATTACCTAATGGTAGGGTTGGGGAAAAAGCACCCGTATCTATTTATAGTGGACAAGGTGCTTACAAAGGTTTGTGTGACACCAACAGGCTGAAGTGGTTTTCCCTTGTGTGAAAGTCACAACATCGGGATATTTCAAGGAATGGACAAGCGTAGTCAGATGTGTTATTGATTCATCCCAGGATGGGAGTTTGGAAATTTTGATACACGCGGGAGTTAGTAGTGAGGTGCGGACTCACAATACTAATAAAAATAATGAGGCTAATGATGTATAAACTATATTTATCTGAAGGTTGTTTAATAAGAGCACAACGTGAGGTGCATTTATCGAAGATTATTCTAATAAGGTATCAAGTATGTTAAACAAGCTTATTGTGAAGCGAGGGTATTTGTGATTTGGGTTTTTCTTTATAATTATTTTAATACTGGAGGATACCTAATTTTTCCAGGTGTGACTTAATTATCCGAATTTTGGGATGAAATTCTGCTATTAGGGGGGAAGTATGTAATACCCCGTACTTTTATGGATATTTATTTATGGGATTAATTAAATTAAATCTGAATTAATTGAGAATTAATCCGGATAAAATACTAACGAGATGTGAGTTGGTATTTGATTATAATGTGGATATATGGCAGTATATGAATATTAAAAATATTAAAATTATCGCAAGACTGAAATACGGCAATTTGGGAAATTTTATTGGGACGCGCGTGACAGTCGCGTCAGGAGGGTAATTATTTAAATTAAAAAGTGAATTTTATTTTTATCAGCCGTATGGTCATTTTGAGTGCGCCAACGTGTCCGGAAGGGTCGAGATAGTCAGAAAACACTAGCTGGGAGTTTAGTTTGGGTCCCGGGGCATTTTTAAGCCAAACCGGCAACCCGGAAGGGTATTTTGGTAATTTTAAAAATTCAGGAATTAAGACCCACGATTTTTAGTGTTGATATATTTATTTTTGGTTAGGCCATTAGGGCCATGATCATCCAAAAACATAGAGGGGAGTTACGTGAGTTAGAGGAGACGTTACAAAGAGTCCCCAAACTAAAAACCATCACCCACCACCACCAATTTGGACGGAATTGTGACCGAAATGGAGAGAGGACCAGCCCTTAAACAACAACAACGGATCAGAACATCAAATTTACAGGCAAGTGGTTTATCTTGCAAAGATTCAAAGCATATATTTTACATGTTTCTATAGAATTGGAGATTTCTCATAAATAATGAAGATTAAATGGGTTTGAATGGTTTAAATCATACTTTGGGTAGGACTTTCATGTAGGTTTATATTTGAGATGATAACAACTACGAATTTGTGATTAATGAGTAGAGAATTTTGAAATTTGAAGGAATTATGGGATTTTCTTGAAGAAATAGGAAAAACTAGGTTTTATATGATTTTTGGGTAATTTGATCCATGAAAGTGATGTTATATGTTGATTTGATGAATCTAAAACGTGGGGAAAGAAGTAAACATGTTAGTAGGATGATTAGTGTATTAATTTGAGAGTTTTGGATGTTATAATGATGATTATGAAGAGTAAATAAATGCAAACCCGTAACTGTTAAGGATTTCTGGGCTGATGCCTGCTTGATCGATCGATCGACTCAAGAATGTCGATCGATCGAAGGTTCGATCGATCGACCCCTTTTTATCGATCTTTCGACCCCTACTGTATTTTGGCAATTGTTTCTCTTTAAGGTTTAATGATTATTCCAAAGCCGATGTTGGTTATTAGGAAGATTAATATGACAGTGTGGGACTTAATTAAAGTCAGTAGGGCCTTAGTTGTTATCGAAGAACGCTATAACTTATGGGATCGATTGATATTACCTACAAAAGTCTACCGAGTGAGGTACGGTTAGAAAACGTTCGAATTGGAACTACATTGAGAATTGAGGATGATGTAAGATAAGGGCAGTAACGGAGGGACTTTAAGTACTAAGATAACATTTGAAATTAATAAGAAATCTAGTAACCTTTTAAGTTAGGCTTAAGTACCCAAATTGATATGATGAGAGAGTTATCAAACGGAATATATATGATATGTAATACTCGGAGTAAATTTGCCACGTACGAGATTTACTAGATGAAATGTGCGAACATCTATATTGATATATGATTACTTAGGTTGTGTGAATGCCTAGTGTATGATTTTGTGTGTATGACATACCTACCATACTTGCTATCACGGGAGGTTTACGTTCGCTTAGGGACCTCTAATCCTTGTGTGCCCGGATTTAGATTGGTACCTTAACAACATAATGCTAGAATGACTTATTTGTGAGTTAATAAGTCAGCTGACTGTGGAGCGTAGGTATGTACGTGACCCATGGATACGTTGAATTATGTTCGCCTCCATTTTTGTGTGTTGTGCTTATGCTAACAATTCCTGAGAGATTCGAAATTTGTAATCCTTATGTACGTGATGTACCGGGATGGATAGCAGAGTACGTGTGCAACACAGCTTAGCCTCGGGGTGCTTGTATTGTATATTTATGATGTGAATGATATACGGTTAAATGAACAGACTTGTCATGTTTAATTATGAGAATAATTTATAGTAACTCCTTGAGAAGATAAATAAGGGGATAACCTCCAGTAAATGATAATGCTAATAATTGAGAATATGAGTTTAAGTAAAGCTATCTATTCAAGGGATAATATTTGGAATTCATATTGTGAATATTTGTGATGGGTTCATTGTTGCTTAGTAGATTTGATTGACTAAGATATGCGAATGGGTTAAAAATGAGAATTTAACTAACAATTGAGATAAGTAAATTAACGAATGTTAACATGGGTTATAAATATGGCTTAATTTGGGGTTATGTGTAGATACTCTATGTTTGAATGCGAAGGCAGGAGTGGTATAAACTAGTTAGATAGTGGCATAACTAGGATGGGTTCAAGGCATACGTTAGACGTGCACAGTAGTGGAGAGGTAAGGAACTCATGTGAGAGTACGCAATTAACGTGTTTATAATATGTGATGTTTAATTGTAATTTAAATCACTTGATGTTTTTAAAATAATCTCCACTTTCGGGCTCTGACCCGTTTGCTTTCAAATCTATTTTTTATAAAAACCTTTTAGGTGCCCAGCCACAAGGACACCATGCATAGGAATTCTATTCAGGTGATGAGCTGTAGCTGTTGTGGAAGTTACAGGGCCTTGATAGTAGACGCCTCCTCTTCTAGTCTTGACTCCATATTCAGTTTCATCATTTGTAGGGCATGTCGCCCATTTCTTTTAGAGATATTTTATATTCAGTTATTCAGGTTGTGGATTGTAATTAATTTAGGATTCAGACTTGTTTTATTATTTCAGTTGTGGGATTGTTGTGAGGAGTATTTCCTCCAAACTCTGTATTACTTGTTGATTTCACTATTGGAACTTTATTGTGTATGGTCATGTTATTCTTTTATTCTTCACTTACTTCATGTTAATTAGATTTAATTAAAAATTGGCAACCCGCTTTTTAAATACTAGGTGGTTAGTAATCATTAAAATGTTTTCGACAGTGATGCTATTAGGTTAACCAACTTGGCATTTTGTATTAATTTTAATAAAGGAGTAGCTACCCGATATTTAATTAGACGGGGTGTCACAATGATCCTGATCTCCCCAAGCAGCCTAGAGAACCTGAACGCAAGGTATTCACACTCAGTTTTGGATCCTTTGGTTACTATATAATTACAGGTGGAGATACAAGAGAAGGAGATCATACAGCTGAGAGGAAGGCTTACCTCAATGAGGTTTAGGCTTGCTCCTACATCCAACGAATCAATCTCATCAAGGAGGATCGACCATGGAAAGTTAACAAGGATAAGCTCATGATTGGTTTTTCTAAATACGATTTATCCAGAGTATTGTATACTCATGATGATCCCTTAGTAATCAGAGTCGGGATGAAAGATGTACTAGTAGCAAGGACACTAGTGGATAACGAAAATTCGATAGATATTATGTTCTATCCCTATTTTGATAGCTTGGGTTTGAAACTCAACCAACCAGAGCCCTACCACAGGCCACTTATTGGGTTCTCTGGCGAGAAAGTATTTCCATTGGGAAAAATCAAGCTAGATATGCTAATCGGGACATGGCCAGCAAGCAGGACAGAGAAAATGAGATTCTTTGTAATGGATAAAAATGTTCATTATGCCTATAACATGATTACGGGAAGAGTGGGACTGAAAAAGTTCGAAGTTGTACCTTTTACTGTTCATCAATGCCTGAAATTCCTGACCAACTTTAGAGTGGGAGTAATAAAAGGAGATAAGAAAATAGCTCAGGAATGCTACTATTCATTTGCTAAAGAGGAAGATATGCTATAAGTAAAGAGGAAAAAAATCACTTATCAAGTGGATTTATTCTAGCCAAACAGCGAATCTAAGGTTAAAACCTTAGATCCAAGAGATGAATCTGAGCTCGTAAAAGGCCAAGTGATAGAGGCAACTGAAAGCATTGTTTTGGATGATGATAAACCAGAACAAACTACTAAATATGAGTATTATTGGAATCGGTTCTTAAACAGGCGTTAGTGGCCTTCTTGAGACAAAGAAAGCAGGTGTTCGAATGGGGCCATGAAGATATGCCTGGAATAGACGCAAATTTCCTGTACCACGAGCTTAATGCTAATAAGGAGGTTAAACATGTAAAGAAGCGAATAAGAGTTTTTAACCCGGATAAGAACCAGGCTATACAGGAAGAAGTGGAGAAGCTTCAAAAATCTTCCTTTATAGAAGACCTAAAGTACCCGGACTGGTTGGCTAACGTAGTTATGGTCAAGAAGAAAAATAATATGTGGAGGATGTGTGTTGATTTTAATGACTTGAATAAAGCGTGCCCAAATGATCATTTTCCTTTGCCACGAGTTGATCAACTGGTGGATGCTACTTCGGGGCACAAGCTACTGAGTTTTATTGATGCATATTCTGGTCATAACCAGATCAAAATTAATCCAGAAGACAGAGAAAGTACTTCCTTTATTAATCCCCGAGGAACTTATTGCTACAATGTTATGCCATTTGGTCTAAAAAATGCAGGTGCCACTTATTAGAGACTGGTGAACAAAGTATTTGAGGAGAAGATAGGCAAGAACATGGAGGTGTATTTTAATGATATGCTGAATAAGAGAAAAAAAGTTGTTGATCATATTACCGACCATAACCAGACGTTTGATCAGTTGAAAAAGCACCATATGAAGTTAAACCCAATCAAATGCGTCTTTAAAGTTCAGGAGGGAATGTTCTTCGAGTATATAGTAAATCAAGGGGCATTGAAGCTAATCCATATAAGATTAAAACCTTGATAAAAATACAATCCCCGACCAGTAAAAAGGATGTTCAAAGGCTAACGGGGCGCGTAGCAGCACTCAACAGATTTGTGTCCCGAGCAACGGACAGATGCTTGCCATTCTTTAAGGTACTCAGGAAAACATTTGAATGGAATGATGAATGTGAGAAAGCCTTCATGAAGTTGAAGAATTACATGGGAACACCTCCACTATTATCCCAATTAGTGTTGGGAGAAAAGTTGTATCTATATTTGGCAGTTTCTGAATCAGCTGTTAGCTCTGCCTTGATCAGGGAGGAGAATGGAGTTCAAAATAGGTTTAATACACTAGAAAAGCTTGAAGAAATGCTTTAGGGTTAAAACCTTGTTTGCAAGATAAATAACAAACTGTTATAAGTTATCTAAACTCCGAATAAAATTTTTGGGCAAAACTCTTTTCGAAAAATACAAGATGTGTTGTAAAAGGTTTCTGAATGTATGGATTAAATTTGATAGTTGATTACCTTTCCTTTTTTAAGTTTTAATAAACATCTACTAAATTTACCATGAAGTCCAAATCACAACAACAGTTAAGAACATTCAAAGAAATATACACAAGAATTTTAACATGGTAAAACACTTAAACAAGGGAAACATCCACGGTGCCCTCAACGGCACAAAATAAAAATCCACTAGAATAAAAATAAAGTTACAACACTTAAGCAAACCACAAAGATCCTAACCTAAGTTTAGAATGTACCTACATGAGATTCTCCACTCCAAAGGTACTCTGAATTGGACTAGTCTTTTCTTGTTGCTTCTTTGTTTTTTCCTTGATCTCTTTCTCTTTGAATTCTGATTCCAGCAACTCTTTAAAATTAAGATTCTCAGACAGAACCACAGTGTCTAAGTGTTCGTGTGAGATAGAATTTGTGATGTGCTACTACATGCAAACATTCTACTCACCCTCTCAAGATTTATACAAACTTTCCTAACAAATTACAACAGTTTTAAAATGAAAGTTATTTCTGAATTTTGATTTTTCAAGCCAAGACTTCTTGATATTTTATTTATCCATAGATCTTAAGGATACCTTGCTCAGAAGATGGTTCAAGGTCATAAACAATTTCTAGGTTTTGAAATTATAAACGTGCAATTGAGATCCAAACTAGACTAGAAGTCTACTTTATAAAAATAGATTCAGACTTAACATGGAGAGATCGATTCAATAAGTTTTGAAATAAAACTTCTTTTCAGATCTATGGTTACGCCTTAAAACTGTAACAAGAGTTCTTTGTGTTTCATTTTATATTTGTACATCGGTATTTCATAAAACATGAAGTAGAAAACTATAAACACACAACTCACTAAATCTGAAAAATATTTTGAAACTAAAAGTTGTTATTTCAAAAACTCGTTGAAATAGAATAGATCTACTATACTAGATCTAAAACGAGAAACGAAAAATAAATGTAAGATGTTATCTTTTAGAAAAACTCAGTTTCAACAATGAAACTTAAGTCTCTCTTAGAGATGAGTTTTGAGAGAATCAAAGATATGAAGAGGTTTTCAAATGAAAACACAACACCAAGAACACAGAAACCCTAAACGAATCTAACTCTCAAGAATGGGTTTTATGGTGTTTGGAATTGTTTATGTTTTGGTCTTTTGTTTGGGAGAAATAATCAGGGGTTTGAACTACGAAGAAAACTTAGGGTTTATTCTTCTAATCTCTCTTTTCCTTTCCCTCTCTCTCTCTCTCTCTTCTCTCTCTCTCTCTCTACTCTCTCTTTTCTCTCGGAAATAACGAAATGGAAAAAGTCTAAAAATGTTGAGGATTGGTTCATTTTTATACTAAACGTAGAAGGATCCAGAACATCGACTTCAATCCAATGGCTGGGATTGAGTCTTGACCAATTGACTATAATCCAACGGTTTAACGAAAGCGGTGGGTTAAATAAATAGTAATTAGTTTGAACTGGGTTCACAAGGATTGAGTCATAACACATGCAGTACGTTGATTAGGTTGATCCAAGGGCTGAAAATGTGTATGCGTTTTGTGTCTAACAGAAAACACAAATTCAATGGATAGATGAGCAACACGTGTACGCACAGGATGAAGGCAAAAACACGTGTATGAAAGTAATTACAAAGCACACCTCCAATTCACTAGAGCTTTTGGATTCTACCCAGGCAAACAATCAGTAAAGAATATAAGTTTCTGAAATACATTTTTTACCCACAACACTTCGAAAACCATATTTTAATTAATTCAAAAATCATTTGAAAATTATTTAAAATTATATAAAATGATTTGAATTGAATTAAATTGCTTTTAAAAAGATTTGAAGTGTTGAAAAACTAATAAAGCAAATAGGTGATATGAATGATGTAGTGCAAGTGTCCTATTTATGGTTATAAGGATAGAATTAACTTCCTTTTATGTTGATCTTGAAGGTTCTCTTGGACAGGATTTCTTTAATGATTTGAACCTTTGAGGAGCTGGAGTTATCAGACCAATCTAACCTATTTTGTCTAGATATCCAAACTAGTTGGAACTCCTATATGTAGACTCAAGTAAGTCAATATATAGTGTGTTCTCAAAGATTTTCATGGAGCAGAAGTCAGATATCCCAATCTAGAGAAGTTAGCATTAGCCTTAAATGAGGCTAGTAGACGAACGAGGTCATATTTTCAAGATCATACCATAGTGGTATATATTAACATGCCACTAAGACAGGCTTTGCATAAGCCAGAAAATTTGGGAAGATTGATGTATTGGGTTGTGTATTTGGGGGAATATGATCTTGTATATGAATGAAGGATTGCTTTAAAAGGCCAAGTTGTGGCATATTTTATTACAAAATTCACTTACCCTGAGGTCCCCGAGCAACAAGGGATTCTGGTCGAGCAATATTCAGGAGTCAGTAGACCTACTAGAGATACGCCCGATCAACTCCAAGTAAGGGAAACTGCAGAAGAAGTTACTACCGATCAACCAGAACCCTCCTGTGGAGTACATGAGATGAAAAAGAAATATGGGGAGGTAAAGGATAAAATTTTCGATCAAGGAATTCTGACAAACCAAATGTTTGACAACGATATTCCCATATAGAGCTTGTACGTTGATGGGTCATCCTGTGCAACTGGATGTGGAGCTAGAATCATTCTCAATACTCTAGACGAACTAGATATAGAGTATGATCTATGATTACAATTTTAAGCCTCCAATGATGAAGCAAAGTATGAAGCTGTGATTATTGGTTTAAATCTAACCAAATCACTGAATACTGAGCAAGTTTTGGTATACAGTGACTTATAATTGGTGGTAAATCAGGTGTTGAATTTATATGCAACTAAAGAAGAAATAATGTCCAGGTACTTAGCTAAAACTTTGGAGATAATTACCACTTTGCTAGCTATCCATTTTATCATAATTCTAAGATTGGAAAATACCCGAGCAGACGCACATGCTCGGCTAGCTTCAGCAACTAGAACTGAGCTGCAAATAACTATTCTTATTGAGCTACTTTCTAATAGGAGCATTGATGAAGATCTGATGATCAATTTTATTGCAATTGATATGGGGACATCTTAGATGGATCCTATAAGAGCATATATTGAAGAAGGAATTCTTCCAACCGACCTACTTGAAGCTAAGAAGCTAGAATACAAAGTCGCGAGATATGTGCTAGACAGTGGTGTGTTGTATAAAAGAGGATTAACTGCTGGTCTACAACGATGTGTGCATCCATCTGAAGTAAAGGATTTGATTGAGGAAGTCTGTGAAGGGTCCCGTGAAGCCCATGTAGCAGGGAGAACGTTGTTGCGAAGAATCCACACACATAGGTACTATTGGCCAACTATGCGAGCAGATTGTGCAACTTTTGCCAAGAAGTGTGATAAGTGCCAGAGGTTTTCCAACATACGCAAGACTCCACAAGCTCTCCTAACACCAATCACTTCACCTTGGCCCTTTGTTATGTGGGGAATTAACTTGGTCAGACCTCTTTCGACCACATGAGGAAGGTTCAAGTACGTAGTTGTAGCTATTGATTACTTTACTAAATGGGTGGAAGCTGAACCATTGATCAATATGTCCTATGACAAGGTTTTTTAGTTTATTTGGAAAAATATCATATGCAGGTATGGTTTCCCTATGCCTTTATCACTGATCATGGCACGCAATTTGACAACGATGAATTTATTATCTATTGCGTTTAATCCAATGTCTAAAAAATCCACTCTGCTCCTGGCCATCCTCAAAGCAATGGCCAAACAGAGGTAACTAATAGAACTTTGTTGAATGGGTTGAAGAAAAGGCTGGAAAATACTAAAGGGAGTTGGATCAATGAACTGCATTCTGTCTTGAGGGCTTACCGAACAACCCCTAGAATGGCTACTGGAAAAACTCCCTACATGTTAGCATTTGGTATGGAAGCCGTAATTCCTGTTGAGCTAGGTTTACCGACGCACATAGTTCTTAACTTCAATACCCCAGTTAGTGATTTGATGAGAAGGCTGTACTTAGACATGCTTGAAGAGGTACGTGAAGATTCCACTTTAAGGAATGCAGCCTATCAACAACAGACTTCACGTTTTTACAACAAGAGGGTACGATAGAGAAACTTAAAAAAAGGAGATTACATTTTAAAGAAGGTGATTCAGAAGAGCAATAAGCTTGAAGCTGATTGGCATGGGCCTTATCGCATTACAGCAGTCGTCCGACCAGGCACATATCTAATTGAGACTTTGGAAGGTGAAGAATTTAAGAATCCTTGGAATGCAGAACACCTGAGGAAGTATTATCAGTGATATAGTCATATTGTACTCAATTCATTTCAATATTAATCAGAATATGATTTCCTAATTTTTGTAGTACTAGTGCTATGTACTACATTACAAACATCGCAAAGGCACCAACAATTTTGGTCGTCAGCATAAACCACCAACAATGTTGTTCGGTATCAACAAAGGCACCAACAATGTTGGTCGTCAACACGAACTACCAATAATGTTGGTCGGTATCAATAAAGGCACCAAAAAAGTTGGTTGGTAAATATATAGAAAAAAATCATACAAGGCAAAATTATAAGTCCCAAATGCTTGGTTATGGATAATTTTCTTCTAAACTGGGCTAAAAGATGGACAAATGTTCCACTCATGCCTGGGAACCAAGGTAACTAATGCAATTACCTAAAAATTTAGGTATATTAGTAGAACCATGGTGAAGCATTGGTAATTGGTATGATACTTAAGATAATCCTAAGGATATCAATAGAACTGGTGAAAAACTAGAGATTAACCAAAAGTTGATCCATTCGTAGTCAAAGACTAAGGAGACATTTATATAAAAGTTTGTCCATTCATAAAATAAGCTTTCAATTAAATTAAATGATTACATATTGTTGCTTAAAAATGCAGAAATAAAATACAAAGACTTATTCTACAAGACGTTTTCCTTCAGCCTTAGAAATAGGATCCATGCCAGCTGGAGGATCATCTAAAGTATAAGGAGAGTTGATAAAGTTGAAATTCTGAAGCATCCTGGTATTGCTTCTACTAGGACGATCAAGCAGATGAGGAGGTTGGACGATCGCTAGTTCATCATGTAACTCGTAATCTCCTAAGTATTTTTAAATCACGCATTGAGGAATACTATGAACATGAATCCAGTTAACATCTAACTTGAAAGGAGGATTGTCAAGCTCCAGCAAGCCAAGGTCATACCAATCCCATAAAGAGTTGTTCCGATCCACCTTCATCACGGTTAAAGCGTTCATCCAACCCCATTTATAGGACTCATTCTTAGCCTATTGAAGTCTATAATCAAGATGCCCCTCCGCTTAATTATACCCATCCATCCAAACCTCTCTTGGTTGCTTATGAAATTGAAATGTTAATTTATCAATCTGAGACTGCAGTTTCTTCAATACCCCATACTTAACCTGTAATTGGGAATATTGAGTAAATAGTTGTTCTGACAAGGTCTGCAGCTTCTAGGACATCCCAAAAATAGCTCGGTCTTTATCTTTTAATTGTGCAGCTTGATTGGCAAGGGCCTACTGGGTCCTAATTTCTTTCGTGGCTCCTCGGCCAAGCTTATTTCTTGCTCGGGAAGAGGATGCAGGCTTAATCTTTTTTAAAGCTTCAACCTCATCCCTTAATGTTACATTTTCATCTTCTAAAAAGGAGTATCCCTCATTAGTAGTAGCAATAATAACTCCAGAAGCAGACTTCAAAAGATTCACTTCATCCCTCAAATTATTATTCTCCTCTTCCAGGATTTTGGCAACAGTTCTAGTTTCTTCAACTTTAATATTTAGTAGTGCTTCCTTTTTATTGTAAACAAAAATAAAGTTATCAAAGACCCCATCTACACTTATGCTTCGATATTTATGCTCGTAGCTCTGGTGAAACAACGCAGTAGAACCTTTATACTGTTCTGGAAGTTCTTCTATCATGTCATAGTAGGCAACATTATTTTATACTGCCCGATCAAGTAAGTTCTTCAAATACTTGTAGGCTTCTTTAGCCTTCTCTGATGCATCATCACCGAGCAACTGAATAATTTCTTCTTTGGATAAGTTCGTATGACCTGTTTTGAAAAAAGCATTGCACTTCCTCAGTAGCTCGGTATCATTGGAAGACAGTTGTTCCATCTTCTCTATAAAATAGCAAGAAGAAATGACCACCAATCAATAACAAGAATGGACAACAATTATAATCAACAAAAGACAAAAAGGAACAAAAGGTTTTTTTATAGATAACAAAGAGTTCAAGTACAATAAAATTAAAGAAAAAGAAATAAAAAATCAAAAGGGAAAAGGGAAAAGGGAAAATGCCAAACAACTTTACACATTCTCCCTATCATTTTCAACCTTCTTATCCTTCTCAGAAGAAGGGACTAAAGATTGGAGTTGCTCGATTTACTCGACTAGAGGAAGTGAAGATTCAATGATTTTAGGTTGATCGGCAGCAGATTTAACCACTAGAGAAGACTCTCCAGAACTAACTTCATCTTCTACCTCATCCTCAATGACTGGAGGAGGACCATGAATATATATCTGAAAAAGTTTAGAGCTTTCAACTGTGTTCAACTCCTGAAAGGCAACAACCCAACCATCTCTAAAAAATATTTTCTTTGCTTATTCAATCTGAGCAGAGGTAGTAGAAATTGCTTTGTTCCAGCCCTTATCCCAGCCAGCACTGAAGGACCCCTTTATAGTAGATTTTCTCTTAGATCTGGCAGAGGTTACAAGCTCTTCAGTAGTCTTAGCCATGAGCGTATCTTCCTCTTCCCTGCGCTCAGCTTCCTTTGTCTTACGCTTAGCTTCCATTCCTTTGCGCTCAACTTCCTTAGCCATGCACTTAGCTTCAAGGATATATTTAATAGACGTCTACCGAGAAATTTCAGTTGTCTTCAGTTTATTCGCCCAAGTACTATTCTCAGTCTCCAAGGCTTGCTAAGATTCGAGCAGAGACTTCTTGAAGCCAACCAAGGCGTCCTCCACATTATTTGAAGAAGAAGCCCTAATTGTATCATCCTTCTCCATCATATTATTGAAGTGTACCAAGAACTCTAAGAGATGAAGATCAAGATGAGTATATGAGAAATATAAAAGACAACCAAACTAAGAAAATAGAAATCACTTACTGATGCAAGGCTTTGAGCAGCTAATTCGAAAAACTTCGCTCGGGGGAGCATGACATCCACCCCCATGGTCTGGAAGAGTACCAGACTTGATCAACTTCCTAGCCAAACCAGGAGTAACCACTGTCGGAGGAACATCACCAGAAGAAGGTAATTCAACTAATGACAGTTGATCAGTCACCTGGTCAACCGACTTCTCTATAAGGCCTCTCATAAGTCTCCTCAAGGGAACTCCAACATCTTTGGGAGATGCGTCCTTGGGAGATGGGTCTTTGGGGACTGGGAGCTTCATAACATCCCCTATTTTCTTTTTTCCTACTTCAGCGGGTGCTTGGGAGCCAGAAGTGTTACCATAGAGAAAATAAAGAAATTTTATCTTCTTAATGATTTCAGAAAGAGGATTGTCTGAATCAGTAGCAACTTCTTGATCAAGATCAATCACCAGAACATGAGAAGCAACAGGTTTGTTAATAAAAGAAGAAATGACATTTCTATATTGAAGCAAATAGGAAGTGGACCTAACGTGCTCCTCAGCAACTATCTTATCAAGCCCCTAGATAAACTTCAATTGTTTCAAATTTACTTCACTCTCTTTGGGGGATTTTCTTTTCTGCTCAACTGCAATTTAATTTACAAAGCAATAGCTAATATGATATTTTATCAAATATAAATAGGGAAAAATTACTAAAACACAAAAACAACATATTCTGTTGCTAAAGAGCGGACATTTAGGTCCTTGATATTTAACACCTCCAACTAAAGGGACGTGTTGCCAATTTTTTACAACTATCCCATGATCAAAATAATCCTTATTACATCAGGGAGGTTAACTACTAAAGCTTTACTAACTGCCCTACTTTTCAAATAATAAGTGGTATCACTAGTTACCCATTTATAACAAAAAATTATTTGTGGAATCCCGAAATGGGTTCCATAGATTTAATTTAACCTATATACTCCATTAACTACTCTCCATGTGTTAGGAGCCATTCTTGTTGAAACAACGTCAAAATATTGACAAAACTCCAGACATAGGGCATTAGGAGGAAATGTGAACCCACATTCAGCAATAAAGATTTAAGGGAACCAATGGCCTTCAGCAAGAGAGAAAAAATTAGAAGGAAAAATGGGATGTTCCAGTATAACCCAAGATGTAATGTTAAAGTCAACTTTGAACTTATCAAGCGACTCGATAGAATAAACCATGATGAAGAAAAAAAATAAGAAGAGAAGAAAAATTCTTACAAAGGTTTAAGGATTCAGCAAGAACTGAAGACAGAAAAGAAAACGATCGCACGAAAGATCAAAGAACATAGCAGCAGAATAAAAAATAAGAGGTAGAAATGATCGAAGTTTTACTGCTCTTTCTATAAGCCACCTCAAAAACTGGGAAAAGTAATGATTAAAGGGAACGACAGTTAAGTTTACGACGGATAACAAGGGAAAATACGAAGATACCCCAGAAATGTTCACTAAAATTTGAAATATTTACAAAATTGTCATTCGCGCTTAAAAATTGTCAATTGAGTGGATATATTTCACAAGTCTGGAAGGTCTGTAGCTGACCAAGCAGCCCGAACTACTGTTAAACATAATAGTCCACACTTTCGCATCAGCTCCATGTATGAAACATTAGGGGTTTCTGTTGATACCAAAATTTACCACCTTACGTGGACCAATTATAAGCCAACACGTGTCATCCAAGGTGGCACAAATCCAAGTAAGACCAACAGGGCAGCCCAACCAATATGGCAGCCTGACCAAGTGGGAAGACCAACCAACTGTCGAAAATCCAACCTGCATAGCCAACAAAACAACATCAGTCATATAGCCTGTATTGCCAATGAAGAGACAACAGTCATATATTTAATTCTCATTATGTATTGATGTAAATGCCTAACAAATGAAGGCATTCCATCCTTTCACACGACAACTATTAGTACTCCTCTTGGGCTATAAATACATTGTATCACCCTCATTGCAAAGGATAAAAAAAAAACAAATCAAGGCAGTCAATACATAATAGTGGACGTAGGCTTTTTCATCAAGCCGAACCACTTTAAAAATCTCTTTATCTTATTTGTTTTTGTTTATTTATCTGTGATCAATCAATTAGGCCTAGTCTAGTTTTTTTCATCAACATAGAGTATGTTTTAAAGTTGTTAAAAAGGTATATGCATATATATAGTTGTAAGAGAGTACTTATATAAGTTTTATGGTGCTTAAGAATAAACTGAGGTATAGCCCTTATTAATGACAATAACAAAATAATAGACGCACTCCCAAATGATAAATAATAAAGTCAAATGTATAACTCACAAACTCTTGTATATAATTCAATGACAAGTAATAAATACATCATGTTTAACAATAAATGATCCTCTGAAATACATAGTTAGAGAGAGAAAAACAAGCACTCTAAATACACCTAGGTAGGTAGCTCAAACTCCCAAGTATGAAGAAGAAGTGGTCAAAACACAATAAATGCTCATGTTCTTGAGCAGAATTTAGAAAATCGTTAATGGGAAGTAAATTCTCTTTTATTTGTAATAACTCTCTCAAAGTGGCCTTTTGGCTCAATGATCACGTCTGCTCTTTTTCTACAAACAATCCTCTTTTCTCAAATGATAGCTTGGGGTATATATAGGTTCTAAAATACACTGGAGAAACCTCAGTTACATTAAATTCCAGGTAAACTCTACATTTCCAACATGTCATTGCATTAAATGTTGGTTGAAATTTTGAATGACCGACTGTTGTGTCAGGTGATGCCACAATGCGTTAGCGCTTAACCAGACAACTTCTCATCAAACCACCATTGTTTTAGGTAAGTTGATTTGACATTTCTAGCTATGTTATGATTCCACTCATATTTTTTATTGAAAGATACTCAATTTGGTGTTAAAACTCAGTGGTAGATAACTGATATTGCTTAAAGCTTCTCGAATGTGCTCTCTCGAGAAAAAATGGATGTTTTATCTTGTGTATCTAAAATGGTTAAGTCTTGCCTTAACATTGCCTTGGTCTTGAATCCTCCAAAATAGTTACCTGAAATGTTTCTAAAGTGAGTGTTGATGCAAAAAACTGGACCGAATCCCGTTTTTATGATCACAGATAAATAGATAAAAACAATCTAATCAAGCACATGAGAGACAAAGATTTTTAAAGTTGTTCGGCTATGAATAAAGCCTACGTCCACTGTTATTTTATTCCCACGGGTTTACAATAGCACCATAGGGTGTAGAGAGAGAAAGGATGTGTATCTTATGTATGGTGTTTCTTAGTTATCTCCCCCCTTTGGCTAAGGGAATACATGTATTTATAGTGATGAGAGAAAAAGAGATTCATTGTATGTAGACATTTATGTCTACATTCAATGAATCTAATTGTTGGCCTTCTATGATGGTTGATCTTCCTTGAATTGCTTGGTATGCTATGTGTTGTCATCTATTAATACAGTAGAAATTTACATTAAGGCTCATTAAATGCGTTGTCATCTGCATTTAATGCACATTAAATACATAGTTATCCTTTGATCTTGCTGGTTGGTATGCCGACCAACTCTCCTCGGGTGCCGACTATCTCTCCTCGGGTGTCGACCAACTCTCCTCGGGTGTCGATCAACTCTTCTCGGGTGCCGAATATTGCCACGTAGGATGTCATGTGTCCTTTTCTGATTGGTCCTCGTAGATGGAGAATTTTTGTGTCAACAGAAGCCCCCAATACTCCATGCTCGATGATTTACTGAAAGGATGGAGTATTTATTCTGCAGTGTTGCTCGGTGCTCGTGAAATTCTTGATCTACGTTTTTTATTTTTTCAACATAAAGTGCACTATCTCTTGGATGATATATGATGTCGGCTGATCGATGGTTGCTAATACCTCTTTTGTGGAACTCTGTTCGTCAAGTGAACGTGTGCTATGTATCACCCCTAAGAATTTGGATGCAGCCATGCCATAGTATACAGCTTGTAGCTTGTCATAATCTTCAAGTATGTTGATTGGTTTGCTAGCCGACCAACTGCCTCCTGTTCCGAGCAACTGAGTGATAACTTCACGTGCTTGATTTTTCTGATTTATGCTCCTCTAAATACTTTGTCGAGTAACATACTAGCTTTTGAACCCAACTCTTCAATCTGATTAGTACCAAGCTAGTGGTGGACTTCGAAACATTTTCATACAACTTCTTCTTCAATATTGGTCGGGACAGTAGTAGTAAAGATCTTAGTGCTGTAGATGCAAAATTTGACTCCTGAACTTCTGAATATGCCTCCCGAACTTCAATATACCTCCTAAACCTCAATATAAAAACTAATTCTCGAGCAAGAAAAACAACTTTTGAATGATAATTAGTCGGGGCCCCGACTATGTAAGTTTATGGAGTTGAATTTGATGCTCGACTGCATGACGTTATGAGAATGTGCCACCAAATGAACAACTGAATTTGTAATAGAAGCCTCCAAGTGTGGAATATGAATTTTGAATGCTTTCTCGGCCTTGAAGTATGTTATTTGACAAATTTTCTTATTTTGCATAGACAAAAAGATTTGCTCGACCTGCTGTCTGCTGTTCGACCAACCAGAGTTTATGGAGATTGATTCCCAACCAATCGTAGTTGGTAGATTTTTTATTCCCGACCAACCATAGTTGGTGGATTTTCTTCCCAACCAACCGTAGTTGGTGATTCTGGGCTTTTTTATTCCCGACCAACCTTAGTTGGTGGATTTTATTCCCAACCAACCGTAGTTGACGTTTCTGGGAAATTTTTCATTCCCGACCAACCTTAGTTGGTGGATTTTCTTCCCAACCAACCGTAGTTGGCGTTCCTGGGAAATTTATATTCTCGACCAACCTTAGTTGGTGGATTTTCTTCCCAACCAACCGTAGTTGGCGTTTCTGGGAAATTTTTTATTCCCGACCAACCTTAGTTGGTGGATTTTCTTCCCAACCAACCGTAGTTGGCGTTTCTGGGAAATTTTTTATTCCCGACCAACCTTAGTTGGTGGATTTTCTTCCCAACCAACCGTAGTTGGCATTTCTGGGAAATTTTTTATTCCTGACCAACCTTAGTAGGTGGATTTTCTTCCCAACCAACCGTAGTTGGCGTTTCTGGGAAATTTTTTTATTCCCGACCAACCTTAGTTGGTGGATTTTTTATAATAAATGATGGAGACTTCCTCGGAGCTGACCAACGGATTGTTGGAAATAAGATATAATAATTGTTGGAGACATCCTTGAAGCTGAATATATAAAAAGAGAAGAAATTTTCCGAGCTCCATGCTGAATATAAATAAGAATTACCCCAACCAACTATTCGTTGGGGGTGAAATATAATAAATGTTATAGTTCTTCCTCGGAGCTAAATATGAATATCTCGCCGAGTTCCGTATTGAGATGAATATACAATATGAATCCCAAGGGATATATAGAATAATTTGTGCATGAGCCGATATCTCCGAGCAATAATAAAATATATAATACCTCGCTGAGGTGAAATGATAATAGTTTCCAGATTATTTCCGAGCATTCGTCAGCGTTGAGTCTTGTACCTGTAAAAATTAATAACTTGCTCTACCATATGTGTAGGCTGAATTGATTAGTCATGAGAATAATTTAATCATTCAATAAATATATGATAGGTATATGCTTGAGAAATAAAAATATTAATTTCAAAAGATGAAATAATATATGTTGGCTGATATGTCGAGGCAGAATTTCCTGATGTCGAGCAATACTAGTTTCCAGAGGTTTTACGAGAGCTTTCACCGGGATTGAATCCCGTCTCTATGAAATTTTAATAAGCTTCCCGAGCACCTGTCGAGACTAGATCAAATAATTATTGTCATGAGAATAATTATTTAGCCAAACAATATGTGATGTGTATCAGCATAAAATAATAAAAATTTCAAAATATGAAATAATATTTTTGAGCCACACATGTATTTCATGAGCAAATTTTGATAAAAATGCTAGGCATTTTAATTTTAAGTAAAAGACCAAATATAAATTGGTTCAGAAAATTTATTCTATGGTAAAGCTTTGGGTAATATTTTATTTAGCTTTACAAAATTTATTTTATTAGAGAAGTGTAAATTAAGAAATAGTAGGGAGCTATGGTGATGATTTTGACTTTGTCAAAATTAATAATCTGGGCAACTAAATATCAATTTCGAAATATGAAATAATATGCCTTGTCCCAAATGTGTGTCATATGAGTAAGGCTTAAAAAAAAAATTATAAAATTATTTCAACTATAGTAAATTTTTTTATACAAGTTGATTTTTCAAAGTATTTAATAATTAGTTTTGAAGTATATAAAACTTTTATTATGTTAGAAAGGTATGAATTAACAAATGGTAGGGGTGAATTTGTCTTTTTAACACCATGTTGATGATTTGGACAAAGTCAAAATAAGGAATCTGGGGGAACACAATTCCCACTCCTTCATTCTTCCATTTGTTGTGAGCAAACTATCGCCGACCAGCAATAACTGTCACCGACCAACGAGTATCAATAGATTCGTCGACCTGTGTTAGATATTGTCGACCAGAACTTCACCGACCAACAATAGGAGGTCGGGAAACACCTCCAACTGTGCAATATATGCCTCCGACCATCCATTTGATTTCGCCGACCAGCAATTGACTTTGTTGAGCAATGATAGTTGCCCCGACCAGTTATATGTAACGTCGACCAAGTATTGGTCGATCTTTGCTGTTGTGATGAGAATAATTGAGTCAAATAATCAATATATGATGTGTATCAGTATAAAGCAATAAAATTTTCAAAATATGAAATTATGAGATCTATGTCGAATGAGCAAATTTTTATCAAATATGAAGTTTGATTTTTTCTAAATTATTTAAACTCCAACAATTATTAAATATAAGTTAGTTTTTAGAAATATTTTATTTCATGTGAAGCTATGAAGTATGGAGGTTAGGTGTAAGAACTCAACTTTAAACAACTAATTTGAACAAAGTCAGAATGGTGTAGTAAAGCTCGAAAATATAAATGTATGAAAATATAAATATGTGGCACTGTACCAAATACCCAATTTATAAGTTGGTGTAATAAAACAAAAGTCCTTCTTAAATGGCAAAACTTTATTTTGATGAAGTTAAATAAATTTGGGTCCCAAACATAGAGTTTGAAACCCATCACCCTTTTAAGGAATTTTTTATTTATTTATTTATTTTCCTTTTTGGCGCCGACCAACAGTGGATGTTAACGACCAGGAGTAGGCTTATTGGTCACCGACCAACATTAGACATCACCGACCAAAAATAGATGATCTCCAACCAACAATTTCTTCGATGCCCGAAGAAGTCGTCACTCCCGACCAATGATGGGAGGTCTGGAAAAATTGATAAATGTGCAATACCCGTCGCCGACCAGCAATTCGATTTCATCGTCCAGCAATTGGTTCCTCCGACCTGCAGTATGAGTCTCCGACCAAGAAAGTGATGTCGTCGACCATCATCTGTATAAAACTGATATAGCCGACTAACAAATATCGCCGACCAACTAACATCGGGGATTGATATTACCTAATTAATCGAAATCTTTGTGTCCGACCAACAACAGGTTCGCCGACCAGTGTCATTTGCATCCGAACAGTAGTAGGTGCCGACCAATAATCAAGAACCCCCGACCTGCTTTGTTCGTCATACAATAATTTCCGACCAACGATAACACATAGTTCATGGTGTCAACAAACAACAACCTTTGATATCGAAATTCATATTGCCCACCAACAACAACAACACTCGCTATCGTAATTTATGTCGTCGACCAGCAATCGGGTTAACCCCCTACATGTGTAATTCTTAATTTGAGAGGACTCTGATTTGCCTTTGCCCTTCGGTCTTTCCGCTGACCTATGTTGAAAGTCATATCACAATTGTTGACGACCCATAAAAGGCTGTATCATGGGTGATCCAAAGATGTTATTTTGGGGTCTTCAAACCTTGATGCCGACCAACCCGGAGTAATAAAGTACCATATCACTGTAATTTGGGTAAATTCCCCGGACTTGGCGATGTTGCTAATCAAGAATTGATTTTTCCGACCAGTGAGACATCGACAACTATCCGAATACAATAATTTTCTTCTCCGACCTGTGTGATGATGGTTGTTGCAAAGAGGTCGATTGATTTTTTTTTGTTGAGTCTTTACATATCACCACTGACCAATATTTTCTTCGTCACCAGTTTGTGTGGCCGTTCTGCTATAAGAATTCTATTTGAACACTTTATTTTTGGAATCTTTGTTTTCATATTCCCTCCGTGTTGAGATTTCCTGAGGGTTTTGTTTGGCTGGGCAGATTGGATTCTCCATAACCAAATTGGTTTAAGAGATGTTTGGACTTCTGCGCCGATTTATCTTCCCTCATCTACATATTTGGTTTGATAATTCGATTTCTAGATTCAATTCGAAATAATGATATCTTTTGTAATGAATTGCTTCAAATCGATATCTGACGGAGGATGTACAGAATCAAATCTATATTTATGCATCAAAGTTTACGATGAGATAGAATTTTGTTAAAGTTTATTTCCAGTCAGACAATATCAGAGATGGCAATTAAAATATCTGATGTATATCATGTTCTCATAAAAATATGATGAATCAGGTATATAATAAACGTGTATATTTGTACAATAAAATGTCTGCATAGATCTTTTTCAAACATTTGTGATTATATAAAAAAAATTCTTATGCAGATTTGCAAATAAGAATTGAGTAAACAGTTTACTAGGATAACCATATAGTATTATAAGGAATAATCAATTATGAGACAGGAGGTAAAAATGAAAGGACTTATCGTTTTCTTCCTGATCAACTTTGTAGATCTGTTCATGGTGATGAATCGTATCACAACAAGAATGAAAATGGTGATAGTAGGATAATTATGACCCGTTCATCTTCGTTCCTTCTAATATGATGAAAAGATTTTTGTGTCGCTTTCCACAGACAGCGCCGATCTGTTGATGCAAAAAACTGGACCGAATCCCGTTTTTATGATCACAGATAAATAGATAAAAACAATCTAATCAAGCACATGAGAGACAGAGATTTTTAAAGTGGTTCGGCTATGAATAAAGCCTACGCCCACTGTTATTTTATTCCCAGGGGTTTACAATAGCACCATAGGGTGTAGAGAGAGAAAGGATGTGTATCTTGTGTATGGTGTTTCTTAGTTATCTCCTCCCTTTGGCTAAGGGAATACATGTATTTATAGTGATGGGAGATAAAGAGATTCATTGTATGTAGACATTTATGTCTACATTCAATGAATCCAATTGTTGGCCTTCTATGATGGTTGATCTTCCTTGAATTTCTTGGTATGCTATGTGTTGTCATCTATTAATACACTAGAAATTTACATTAAGGCTCATTAAATGCATTGTCATCTGCATTTAATGCACATTAAATGCATAGTTATCCTTTGATCTTCCTGGTTGGTATGCCGACCAACTCTCCTCGGGTGCGACTATCTCTCCTCGGGTGCCGACCAACTCTCCTCGGGTGTCGACTAACTCTCCTCGGGTACCGACCAACTCTCCTCGGGTGTCGATTAACTCTCCTCGGGTGTCGAATATTTCCACGTAGGATGCAATGTGTCCTTTTCTGAATGGTCCTCGTAGATGGAGAATTTTTGTGTCAACAGTGAGGTTCCTCGATAGAGCATCAATGCTATCCAAGGTCCTACTAGACGTTTTTCCATTGCTGGTACCGAGTAACCTCATCTCAATATTATAACATAACTCAAATTTATGATATATATCATAAATACATGAAAAAATAATAAAATAAATAGTGAACCTAATTATATTCCTCGAGACAGCTTCCTCAGTCTGCGATTAAGCTCCTACTTTACCTTGATCCTGAATTAGCTTAGTTAAATTCTCACACTCCTTTGTGACATCACTAATCTTTGATGAATCCTTATCTAGTTTCTTAATGATGAGGTTTATCTCTAAATAAGGGGTTAACCTATAAGTCCCTACAACATTTGCCCCCTCATAGAGAAATTCGATTATGGAAGAAATGTATGTACGAAATCCCCTTCTTCGACAAACCATCACTCAAAGACAACCGTGTAACACCAGAACTTAGTTTTTACCATCTTGAACAAACAAAACTCGGTTAGAATTGACTTAGGATGAGGAACCACTATTCTAAACACCTATAATTGGCACCACTTGTATCTATGCGTATTAGCCTAATCTTCTAATTTCTCAATCTTTTAATGTGGAAGTCAAATCATCTGACATTTTTGCTATGTTTTGACACATGCCTACATGAGGTTAACTCTATCGCTCCACATTTCTCTCAATCATCATTAGTCCCAATTTTCAAAACGTATCATGGGGGTTTGAACCATGTAGATCCTAGATGGTTTTTTCCCCCAAATCTGTTTAAATACACTTTTTCTTCTCCATATTAAACTTTCTAACTTCTGCCATTGAAACTCATAAGCATTTTTAGGGAGAGAGTCCTACGGTTGCCCAAATTTTGCCTAAAAACCTCGTTCAAAACTTGTTTCTTTGATCATTTCTCACCTACACCACTTTTAAACCCTTTTCCAATGATTTCTGTAAAAAATTACCAAAATACCAAATGTCTTCCTCAAGCAAAATCGTTGAAGTTTTTGACAAGGATAACACCATTAGTTGGGCGGATCATAAAGGGTTGTTCTTATCCTCCTTTCGTCCTGCTCCCTACTTTGGGGAAAAGAATAAGTTACCCAAGAGTCCAAATCATTCAAAAACACTATAAAGGGTGTTGATAAACCCACATTGGTGGTGTAAGAACCAAAAGATTCCACCGCCCATTCTCCGTTTTAGGCTTGATCGGGGAGATTTACCCTATTTAAATATTGATTTCGAAGTGCCAACTAGTGCGTATAATGGGTTTTTAGAATGGTATCTCTATATTTATGAAAAATATAGGAAAACACTTCAAGATATTGAGCTTTTATGTGACACCAGGTTTTATGGAGGCTTCACGTTATCCAAAAACAAACATGTTATTCATCTGTTGGCCTATCAATGGAGTGTTTCCATAAATACTTTCTTGGAAGCTTAGAAAGAGTTCATGATATGTTGGTGGGATGTAAGGCGTTGATCCATGTGAACATGTTCATTTTTATTCCTTAGAACTTGATATTGAAGAGGAGGAGGAACGTGTAACACTTGACTAACTTATTCAGAAATATATAGGTGATTCCATGAAGGAAACTTTGGCCAATTGATCAAGTACTTTTACCTACCTCTTATGATCATGGGCAGTAAAAGAAGAAAAAGTTTAAACATGCTGATGTATTTAGTCCAGGTTACGATGGTGACTAAGAATTAGTTACGTACATACTCTCTCTAATTTTTGATTTTTTATACCTGGCAAGTCGGACAATCAACCTCTTAAATACTTAGTAAATATTTCTATCAGGTTGGCTCATGGAGTCAACATCTCTTTGGCGACTACACTTATAGGTTCTTTGTACACCTGGGTTGATAGATTCCATATCGATATGGCAAGCTTAGTTGGCCATTATGATTTGTTAAACTTTGCCAATACTATCTTGTTGATAGGGTTCTTCTATGCAAGGTTCCCCAGCTTTCCCCTACTCTTGTGGATATTCTCGTGCTTCTTATAGAAAACCCATGCATAACTCAATGGAATATGAAGCAAAATAAGAAGTCTCTCTTGTTTTTTATTGATAATCTCAAGTGTTTTGAACTAAGTCCTTATAATGAAAAGACTAATGAAAAAAAAGGTCGTTCTTTAAGCGAAGAGCTTTACCGGTGCAACTTGTTATAGGAGGTGAGGAATCTGTTAAGGAGAATCTGTCTCTTGATGTGGTTCTTCTAAATAAATCCAACCGTCTTCCCTTGTACACTAAGTTTAAAGTTTAAAGTGAAGCCTATAACCCACATAGGTGTGCCCAAAAATTTGGTTTCAACCAAGGAATAATCAAACATGAGTGTGAATCTGTGGCCATCCAGGGCGTACGGTGTTCGTTTCAGGGGAAAAGGAGGGGGATCCCTTGCGGAAGAATTGTGTTGCGGCCTCACACCCTCTCTCTCTCTTCGAAATGTGCTTCGGCCTTCGTCGGTGTGAATGTAAAGAGATACAGTCGTCAGCCTATTTTGCACAAAATAGGCAAAATAACATGTTTCCACTTCGAGAGAGCGGCATCAAGGATAAATTGATGCATACGAAACCAATAGATCGGAGGTCCGGGGACTAAGTTACGAAATGGGAAGGTGTTAGGCACCCATCCCATCTTCTCGGTCTCTTATGAGAAAATGTTAATATTTTTCTTTATCCCCGCGAAGTTTGTGCATGTGTTTGTATATTGGAGATTGGAATCATTCGACCCACACCATGGAAAAGATAGGGTGAGGTCATCCACAGGAATATTCCCAAAAAAATAATAAATGTAGAAGATAGAATATGAGCGTTCATCGGTAGATTGACAATTATTGGAAAATGATAATATGTGTGAGATGAAACGCGAACGAGCATATTATATGTATATGTATGATAAAAATGAGGGATTTTGAGAAATTTGAAAAATAAAAGAAATTGGAAGATTAGAAAATTGGACTCGAGTCTCGGGTTTTAATCTGAGACGCCTATAAAGGCATCAAAGTCCATGTAGTTCGAATATAGAATAGGGGTGGGGTTTATCCCATATATCCGAACAGAGTTTTATTATGTGTGTACGTGTAGAAAATGTGTTTTTAGTTTTGGAAAAAGTGTGGTGGATAAATCCGTTCGGAATTTACGGGTGTAACCCTCTTTTATTTATTTTTGGGTTTTTTTATGGAAAATAAAGTATGTGCAATATACTAATAAAAGCGTAGATGTTAATGTGTATGAACTAAAGTGAACTAGATTGTGAATCTAATGTAACTTATTCGAAAATAAGAAAATTAAAAGAGAGAGATAGGAGGAATTGGACCTTCCTTAGAGCTTGAGCTTGGATGAACTCCTTTGAATGTTGATGGATGTTGATGAGAAAGAAGGATATTTTCCAAATTGGGTGGGAAAAGGATGGATATTTAGGTTTGAATGGAACTTCTCATACGAAATTTCGCTGATTTCAAGAGAATGTTACTGAGATCACTGATGGTGATGGATTTGCTGTCTCTTGGGAGTGAGGTCATGGCCCTTATTTATAGGTTCAGGGGGGTGCCGATCAGTGTACCCCATGGGGTGCCTATCGATAGGTCACCCTTGACACTGTGCCGATAGGCAGGGTTCAGGACCTGCCAATTGGAAGCCTTGTGCGGACTTTTTTGGAAAAAATGATCGTAGCGCACAAATAGTTAATCCGAATCGCGCACGGGGCACACCATTAGAAAGTTATTTCAGAGGCCTTCGAGAGTCCTTGGGACCTCTCCCCTGTCCGGGAGTTTACTTTGGGTCAAATATGGCTCGGAAGCGCATGTCGATCCTTTGGACGGGAGATCGTCGGATGCAAACGGATCGTTCGTCCGTATGGTAAGTCAGAATCGCGCACAGGATGGACCGTTGGAAAATTTAGGAGATGTATTTCAACATTCCAAAGAGTTTCTCTTGGTTCAAAAAGTTGGCCTTGGTCAAACGGGGCTCGAAATCGCTCGGTGACCTCTCGAAGTAAAACGGATCGTTAGTCCGTATCATAGGTCAGAATCGTGCATGGAGTTGATAGTTGGAAAAGGGTTTTAGTGCCCTTCATATATTAATTTGGTCTCGTTCGAGCTGAAGAGTTGACCTGGGTCAAATGAAGTCCGAGAGCGCCCAGTGGCCTCTAGATTGATTTTCGGAGGAAAACTGATCGTTCGTCCGAACGGTTATGCTGTTTTGCACATGGGGTGGACCATTGGAAAGGTTTTTTAGTTCCCTTAAAAGATTAAAAGAGGTTTCTCTCTGACGGTGGAGTTGATTCGGGTCTATTCAGGGCTCGAGAGCGCCCGATGGCCTCTGAATTAATTTTCGGCAGTGAAATGGTCCGTTCGTCCGAATCGTTATGCCGATTTGCACATGAGGTAGAGTTGTCTAGATTCAAATGGGGCTCGGGGTTCCCGATGGCCTCTAGATCGGTACTCGAAGTGCGACCTAGGTTTGCGGTGGAAAGGGGGATTGCAAGGAGTCTAAGGAGAGACTTAGGGAATACTAGAATGTGGTGTCTATAGATTCCATGAGGGAATATTTCTTATTCATGACTGCTAATATGGATTTTACCAAAAGGGTTATGGTTGATCAATGTGTGTTAAGGAAAACTCTGGTTCTTCCAGATGAGGAAAATATTGGACATGATTCATTATATTAGCAGGGACACCATTAGCCAACCCAAGGTGATGCTTTTTCATATGTTGTATAAAAAAATAGAGCCCAATTATCCTGTCATATATAGGTTTGGGAAAAATTAACTTGGTTTGGAAAGCCTATCCGTCAAGAAATTGTTATTCCCCCTCAGTCCTACAAAAATATCAAACCCCAAGAAGTTTCCTCCTTTAGCTCCAACCATCGATACTTATCCTATAATGCCAAAGGGAAAAAGGAACATTTCCATGATTCCTGGTAGAATGAAAGGAAGGCTACCTCTGCCACAAGTTCATCTAAAGGGGAAACGAACCCAAAAGCAAAAAAACTATCCAAGTCCACCATAGGTGCCTCTAGCCTTGGTGGGATTCCTCTTGAGGCCACTCGCTCGATCCAGTTCTTGAGGAAACGATTAAATAATGGCATTTGATGTTCTAAGTAGGATGACACCCCCTACTATGAGCTCAGGTAATTTTTTAGCCAACAAGGGTAAGGAACTTCCATATCATGATTATGTTTTTTCTCATGTTTGATGCAAAATAATTTCTCCTATTGAGAAAAAAAATTGAGTATCTTCCTTTGCTACCTCCTTTACGCGTAAAAAGACTTTGAGAAAGAAACATGGTGTTGTGTGTGGTCAATACTGAACCAACTTATTTGCCCTCAAGTTATTCTCATAACACGCTGGATGATAGGCTAGTTGATTATGTGGGGGGTGCTTCTCCCCAGGTTAATATCTCTGAGCCTCCTCAAGAAGCTCAAAAAGTAAGCCATTTTTTCTCTTTTTCCAAACAAAAGTCTCTAAGTGTTGAGTTGTTGTTTCTAGTTGTAAGAAAGATCCATCTAAAACTTATTTTGGACCCTTTTGAAGGATGTTTTGTTGTCAGAAATGGAATTTATGTCAAGTTCTGATGATACGCCTCCCCCAAAAGGTTATGTCGCTGCACTTATTGAAGAAAATGCCTTCCACCTCATTTGACCCCTTATCGACAATCAAGAGAGTTTCCACAACACATGCTTCCTCTTAGCACGCCCCATCTAAATGTGATTCTGAGGTAGCACGAAAGTTCCCATGGGCAAAGAGACAATGGGAGACTCGGGTGGAACTGTTAAAATGCCAAATTAAATTTCTCCCTCAACTTTTCCTGAGTTAACGATGGCTATGGTTTCTCTAGTTCCTCCAATAGAGGTAATGTGCATTTAAACTTAACATGACCCCTTAGTTGATCTCCATGTTTATGATTCTCAATGTTTGTTTGCATTGTCTATATAGGTCTATCAACTCTTTTATCCTGAATTGGATGTGATGACCCTAATGAGGTCGATCAATAAGGATATGCTCCCTCGTAGTCCCACAAGACCAATTAAGAAGTTGAATTTCCCATATAGGATACTTGTTGTCGTGGTACTTAAGAACAAACTTTCCCTTGTTCATTCGACCATTATTCAGGTATGCTCTTTGTGAGATTTTTTTTTATAAATTTTAGTTGGCCTGCTCATATGTGAACTCATTCTAAGCTTCATCGAATTATGTTGTTTTAACTTTTTAGTGGTGAAATGAGGGCGAAAATATATTATCCCACTGAGGTTAATCTAACCCTAGTGGCTGTTGGTTCTTCGTCCTTGGAGGTTTTGACTTCTTCGAGCAAGCCAATGATTTTGGCTATTAAGGTTTCCCCTATTATTGATGTCCAATTTTCATCTGAGGAAGCAAACACGCTTCTTCCTTCAACCATTGTTCCAACTCAAGCTGAACTCTAAATACAATCACATGTTGATGAGGTAAAATTATCCCCTATTAGTGTATTAATTCGTTCAGTTTCATAACTCTTTTTATTGTGCTAAATGGTATATCATACTAGGATATGCCTTAGAGACAAACCTCACCTGCTTGGTGGTTTTCACTAACTTATTTGGGTAAAATTCTTGTTTATTCACCTGCTTGGTAATGTACTCAACTTGGAAAGTTTTCTCTAAATATAAACCTGCTTGGTGATATACCCTTCTTGGGTATTTTTTTTTTGTAAAAACTTATTTGGTGGTTCAACCTTCTTAGGCAAGATTTCTCTAAACATATACCTGCTTGGGGATGTACTCGACATGGGTATATATATATTTTTTCAAATAAACACCTACTTGGTCACTCTCCTTGCTCAGGCAAGATATCTCTAAAATGACATATGTTTTGTGATTTAATTGTTTGATTGAGTCAAATTCATAAAAGAATTTTTTTCAAGTTTTTTCACCTGCTTAGTAATGTATCCTGCTTGGGTATGTAACTCTAGAAAAACAAATGCACCTCCTTGGTGACTTAGCTTAAATCTTCATCGATATTCTCTCGTTTTACTTTCTTTATAAAAAAAATCACTAAATTTGGCTAACTCTTTTTTTGTGCTTCCTCTTTTACAACTTTTTATAGAGAACATTCCCCTCGTGTCACCTCAAATGGCATATCTTGAAGTTAATGTGTCTGCTTAAGAGATGGAGGTTAATCCTATTATGGAAATTCCTTCGCAAGTAAATTCTTCTAATAAAAGTTATCATGGTTTTACGACCAGTGTGAACAGGGATAAAAGTGAATCTGGATGTGTTGTTCTTATGCCCAACGTTGCACCTTTTGAGTTTCGTCGGAAGGCGATTCAAATTTTCCCTTTCATTCAAGGTTCCCTATGCACTGTGCTGGAACGAATAACTGATTCTCATTCGGAGACTTTCATTATTGATTGTGTGAGGTCCATTAATGTAGTTATTAGTTATAGACGTCAAGGAATGGTAACCATCTTGTCTAATCTTATGAATACTCTAATTTTAGCCTTATATTTACTAACTTTAAATGAATACCTGAACAAACTTAAAGATTAAAAATGACGTATTTGGTTTCTCGTGGTTTAGTAAAAACTTAAGGAACCTCAAATATCCCAACATTTTGACCTATCGTTATTACTGTCTCAAGAATGTTGAGGATTTGAGAGTTGAGGAAACAAAACTAAATAAACGTGACACTCATATTGAAGAGTGAAATGACAAAGTGATAGAAGTCGAAGAAGCTTTGGCTAGGGCCATGCGAGAATGTGAAATCGAGTTAAAGCTAAGGAATAAAGCTAAATCATGTATCTTTTCTATGAATGAGTATTAACGTGACCTTGCCAAAGACATAGCTTCCTTGCTTCCTAATGGTTATTTCATTTCTCATGATCTATGATTTCTCTTAGGATCAAATTTTCCTTTTTTGTATTTCTGGGGAATAGTCATAATTATGTATTGTAATTATTTTCAAGTGAAATACAAATGAAATTTTATTCTTTAACTCATCTGTTCATTACTCATCTGTCTTGTTTCACCACTTGTTTATTTATACCAAACTCTAAATAAACGTTTACGTGTGTTCCATCACAATATCAAAGTACAAAAATTAAGGAGTAACAAAACTAAATAAAAACTTTCTCTACACATGATAAACCTTTAAAATTTTGTTATTGACTTTAAAAGGTCTATCATCCTCAATATGTGGGATTAGACAATAACCTGAATCACGTGCCTCCGTAACGACATATGGTCTCTGACAATTAGCTGCAAACTTTGAACATGAGAGTCCTCTAATATGTTTGGCAACAACTTTTAAAACCAAGTCCCCTTCCATAAATTTTCTCAATTGCACTAAGTTTTCATAAGCTCTGGAAAGTTTCTTCATGTAGAGTGCCTTCTCTCGTTATCTCTATGTTCATCAAGCGCTTCTATTTGAACGTGACTATTTTATGGAAACATGTTTCTTCTCAAGTAATACCTAGAAGAAGGTGCTTGTAACTCCATTGGAAGAATTTTTTTAAGATCCATAAACTAAGGGAAAAGATGTATAAAATTTTGGTTTCCACTTGGTATTTGATAAGCCCAAACCACCATAATGAGCTTGTCATCCCATGCACTAGGAAAATCTTTCATCATTTTAGAAAAAATATAAACCAAGGTCTTATTTGTGGCCTCTTTTTGGCCATTGCCTTTGGGGAAAGAAACAGTTGAGGTCTGGTGGATGATCTATTTATTATTGATTAAAATTTACATTTCTTTGTTGATGAATGGATTTTTATTATAAACTCTGCCACAACACTTATTATTTCTATTTCCATTATAACCTTGGGAATCCCAAACTTACAAATGATGTAATTCTTTATAAACTCTGCCACAACACTCATTATTGCTAATTTCAAGGATATTACTTCTGCCAATTTAGTGAAGCACTCAGTTTCCATGAGAATCCATATCTTGCCTCTGGATGGTGGTTTGATTTCCTCCACTAGGTCAAATACCTAATTATTGAAAGGATAGGTAGTGCTAACGAATGGGGTTCTATCGATGGAGAATGAATGAGGTTGCCATGAAGTTGGCAAGCCTTACACTTTAAAATGAACTCAGCTGAATCTTTCTTCATTGTTGGCTAATAATAGCTAAGTGTCAGAAGTTGATCATATAACTTATCTCCAATAATGTGAGTTGGATCGTGAGTTTGCTTCAGGACTTCTTCTCCTCTCTTGTGATGCATCACAATGACCTATTGAAATATCCTCTTCTATTCAGCTTCTTTTCCAATAAGTAGATACTTTGGACTCTTCCTCTCATTCTAAACGCATCACGTTTCTCACTTAGAACAATTCCATCCTTGATAAAATCTATGTAAGGATTCCTCTAGTCCGTTTGAGCTTCCAAGAAATTACATTCAGTTAGTTAAAAGAAAGTTTGACACTTAACACACTCTCTTTGTATTTCTATTGCATTTTGCTTCATCATGGGCTAAAAATACCCTTCTTTTTTAATTCTTTTATAAAGGTTAATCTCAGTGGTCTCACAATGCTCCCCATGATTTTTCCTTAACTATCTTTGAGCTTCCTCTTAGCTAGTGCATCTGGACAACTATCCTCCAAAACTTTTGTAGTAAAAAATTCCTTGGAGAGGAAATATTGTGCTAGCTCTGTAATTTTCATCATTCCATCTCTATTCTCCAACCGCCTCATTATCACCCCTCTCCTATCAGAATCTTCATTGTTAGACGATCGAGTTTTCTTTGATTAATCATTAGAGTTGTTGATTTACCCTCCATGATCACTTTCTTTGCAATCATGGCATAGGCATTAGCATGGTGATTCATCGTCCTTAAGTGTCGCTCCACCTTTACCTTATGAAATTTCTCGATCAACTTCTGTATGATGGTTCTACAAGGTTCCAAACTTAGTTGCTTCAAATCCTTTTCCCCATTCACTTTCTTAACCACCAAGTTGGAATCTCCTTTGATGCAAAGTGAATGGATGTCTCTTCATAGCTCTTTAAGCAACCCCAAAACCAACTTTCATACTCAACCTCATTATATGAACAATGAAAATCCAATTTATATGATAGAAAAATCTCTTCCTTTCCCTTAAATAAAATGACACCTGATCTTCTTTTGCCTTGAGCTGATAAACCATCAAACCCCATTGAACATTCTTCTAAATATTCCTCATAAATGTTAGCTTGTAAATCATCGCCTGGAATATCTTCGTGAGGTGGATCTAACAAACTTGAGGGAAAACATCCAAAAGATTTGTGTAGGTTTGGCTCTTAAATAGTCAAGGGACCACAAACTTTAGATCATACTCAGAATGAATGAGGAACCACCTTGCTTCTATCCCGATCAAAATTGTTTGTGTGAGAAAAAATTTAATTGGATCACATCTTTTAACTATGTGAACAGTGAAAGGTGACATAATGTTTAATTTTTTGGCGATAAATACCATAGTTAAGCAATACCTCTCTATGCTGGAATATCTTATCTCATGATCATGGATAATTCTACTCAAATAGTAGACATGTATCTCTTTCCCATCAACCTCTTGTTCCAATAAATCACCGATGGACCTCCTATTATAGGTAAGATAAGGAAGCAAAGGTAGTCCATTTTGGATGGAATCATTATTTGGGGAGAAGTGAGCAATCTCTTAAGCCTGTCGAATGCAACCCGGTGTGGTTCCTCCTATTTAAGTTTTTTATTCTTTCGCAACATCTCCATCAATAGATGAGTGGTCTCAGATAGACATGGGATAAATATTTTCAAATAGGAAATATTTTTTAGGAAACTCTTCAGCTTCCTCTGCGTCTTTGGACAAAGCATGTCGAAGATGGATTTTGCTTATCTTGGTCCATATGAAACCCATGCCAATACACCACAAAGCCCAAGAATTTCCTACTCGTTACACCAAAAACACACTCGAGTGGGTTCATCTTTAGCTTATGTTTCCTACACCTATTGAAAACTCTTCTAAAATCAGGCAAGTGTGAATCCTCCTACTTCGACTTGATCACCCAATTATCCACATAGTACTCCAAAATTTCATGAAATAGGGTATGAAAAAAGTCCACCATCGTTCATTGATAATTGCCCCCGCATTCTTCAGACCAAAAAGCATGACAATGTACAAAAAGTTTCTCAAAGGAGTTCTAAAAGTTTTATTCTCCATATCAGTTGAATCCATATTTATCTAGTTATAACTTAGATAGCCATCCATAAATTTTTACATCTCATGACCATCTATTGAATAAATCAAGCTACCAATGGAAGTTAAATGGAACTCATCTTTTGGGAAAGCTCTATTAATGTCCCTAAAGTCAACACAAATACAAATTGGACTGTTGTCCTTATTCCCTACTTGCACATTTCTAGAAAGAAATATTGGATGTTAAATTGGGGTAATGAATCAAGTAACTAATAATAGTTCCACGCAATACCCACTTGATATCAAAACCCTAGAACAATCAAACTATGACAAGTTAAGATCCTAAATTGTCAAATCATGTTTTCAAACTTTATAAATCTTTATATGGTTTCAAACAAGACCGAGGAGGTTGGTATAAGAAATTGACGACATGTTTATTAAAAAGTTTTTTTAAGCGCGATGGATTTGATAGGACTCTATTTGTGAGAAGGGATAAGGATCACATTCTCCTGGCTCACATCTATGTTAAAGACATTAAGTATGCGTGAAAAGCGAATTCAATATAAGTATTTTATGTTGAGCTTACATTATGTCTTAGATTTCAAGTGAACAAAATGAGTAATGAGATTTTCATATCTCAAATAAACTACATGAAGGAGTTAGTGAAGATGTTTGGTATGGAATCGACGTAATATGCAAATACACCAATGGGAATAGATTCCAAGTTAACGAAGGATGAAGGTGGAAAATATTTTGAGGATAATCTCTATAGGATCATGATAGGAATTTTGTTGCCTTTGATCATGAGTAGACCTGACATATTTTATAGTGTAGTTGTGTGTGCATGCTACCAAGAAAAACAATAAGAATCACATTTTCCAGTGGTGAAACAAGTGGTTAGGTACATGAGTGGAACTCAAAAGATTGTGAAGTTGCACGGTTATATGGATTTAGTTAATTTCGATGAATACACTTCGAAACAGAATATAAATTAAGCCAAATGTAGAAATATTCCAATTTTAAATATTCTTTAATAAATTCTAAGTGAGCATGCGCAATAACCAAATTAAATAAAAGTTATGATTAAATCCAAATTTTATCATTTTAGCCTACACATGCATCTAGGTGATTTTGCAAGATAACATAAATAATCATAAACACAACACGCCGATGTACGAGGAAAACCCAAATGGGAAAAACTCGGACGGCTGGGTCTAGACAAATCCACAACAAATATGGTTTTACAAAGAGACTCAAAAGACTTACAGACTTGACTCACTAAGACTCGTTGATGTCGTCTCCTCTACCTCCGTTTGTAGTACGCGAAGATCAAATGCGTTGCACAACACTTCCCGTGTCTCGGTATCCATAGAAACCCAAAATTCGTCTCAAATTAGCACTTGTGCAAAGTTTCTACGCAAACATCAAGGATGAATAATTTGAAGGACGTGAATGGGGTTTTTGATTCTCAAAACAAGATCATAAGATCACATAAAAGGTTGGAGACAAAGGTAATAAAAGGTCTTTTATATTTCTCTTGGTTCAAGTTCAAAAACCTCTCTCTGGCTATTTTCGTCCAAAAGAGATAGATAGGGGAAAAGTAGTGGGAGAAAGAAGTTGAGAAGGAAACTGCCAAAATTTTAAAAAATTCAAACTGACAGCAGGTCGTTCGAACGAGGTCATTCGAACGACTATGTTCGAATGAACTTCTAACGAGAATTCAGTAGGGATTTCATAGAATCTCGTTAGAACAAACATTCTAAAGAAACTTCTAACAATATTTCTCTGAATTTTGAGCAAAAGTTCGTTAGTAAACTCGTTCGATCAAGGTTGTTCGAACGACCTGGGGAAATTTCCAACGAAATGTCAAATTTTACATTGACTAAATATCTTTGAAAATTTTCTAAAAAAAATATTTTTAATAAAATTAGGTTTGTCTCCAACATATAAAAGGAATCGGGTCATATACCTTTGGGAAAAGAGCATTCGAAATATGATGAGGTGTGCATATCCGGAGCCCAAATTCTTCAATGATGATATTTGTACGAACCATAACGACCAAAATGTTTTATCCAAGGAATTTAGCCAAAACTAAAAATGACTTAATTGGAAATTTGGCTTACAAATATCCCCCTTGGCTATTTCGGGACAAAAAATAAAATAAATAAAGTACAAAAATATGAATCTGAATTTGCTAAGCCAACCGTCAAGCCATTTATGCCCATCCCATAAACCCAAAAGATAAGGACATACTCAATTGACTAGAATTCTGCATTGTTGAAAGGCTATGAATTTGCAGTAGGAAGCCTACACACATGAAACAAAAAAGACATAAAACACATGGGGAAATATAGATTTTAAGAACAAAAAAAATATTATACATAAATATTAGTCTCCCCCTAAACATGTGTTCTCCCTCTTTTTGTCCTGAAAAGACAAAGGGATAGGACGAAGCCTGTAAATATATTATTAGAGCAAGAATAACAATTTAAATATGAAGAAGAGCAGGGTAGTATGCATAGGAAAAAATAATGGCATGCAATTATAAACCTAACAAATATATCAAAAACAGGAACTAGGATTAATCATTAATGCTTAAAATCCACTAGAATTCAAGATAAATCCACCACTACTCAAACTTAAAAAAGAAAAAAAATTACAAATAACTGGAACACGTGAGGGGAGTAAATAAAGAAAATAGAAATCTCTCTGTCTCACTAGAATATAAGAAAAATGTAAACAGAAGAGAAATATCATCAAGGAGCAGGAGCTTCATTTGGAGCATCATCTGGAGCGGATCCTATGCCTGAAGAGCCCGCACCACGACGCATCTCTAAACAGCGTAACTCCTGAATATTCTCCATGATAATAGAGTCTCACCTAGTTTGAGCCTCATCTCGACGTACCTAAGCCTCCTCACGATGAGCTCTCACGGTCCCACCTCATAGTGAGTAAAAGCTCCTGAAAAAGAGCCCTGGCGACGTTCCTCTTGAAGCTCCTTAACCTGTGAATGAACAAATTTAATATCCTTCGACTTAACAAGTGGGTGAGAACAAGAAGAAGAAGGTCTAAGGGGAGAGGGAATGGATGAAGTGGAAGAATGGGATGACGTGGATTAGGAAGGAGTGGGCTGAGGGATATCACGGGGAAGGTGACCGTATGAACGACTAACAGAGGAGTTATTAATTTTCTGAAAATGAGTTATCGAAATATCCGAAGGAAGGAGAGGACAACCAGCCTCAAGGAAATGTCTAGTAATAACAATGGCAAATGGTAAGGCGTCCCTAACTGGACCAAGAGGATTGACCATAATGGCCTTAAGAAAACCATAGATGAAGCTAGGAAGGTCAATGTCGGCCTTAATAATAATGGCAAGCATTAATTCCACATGGGCCTTAGAAATTTGAGTGGAGTTGGCACGAGGAGGAGGGTAGGCACAAACAATCCAGTTAAGGATCATAAAATCAGGATTAAGATTTTTATGGAAAATGGTGACGCATCCGGGGATAAAAGTACTGCACACGGTGGTCATAATGAGTTGATCCTCAGGTTGAGAGTTTGGTAGCCAAGGATAAGTGGGGTTTTTGACACGAGGCAGACCAACACGACGGGCTATGTGTAACACCCCGCACTTTTAGGGATAATTAAATTTCATAAATTGGTGTAATTTGGAGATTAGGGGAAATTTTGTGAATGGTAATTTTGGGATTTATGAACATTTAATTATTATCGGTGTGTGTTACATTTACTTTTGAGACTAATTAAATGAGTTGGATTATTTTAATTACTTATCGCAATTGAGAAAAGCGACAAAGGATAATATTTTAATTGGAAAACCCGAAATGTGATGTGTTGGGTCTAATTAGTGATTTGTAGTTAAGTGACTCGGATGGAGATTTTGAGTACGCGATTAGTTTCAGAATGTCCGAGTTAGTCAGAATAGAGGATCCGGGGGTATTGTTTAGGTCCCAGGAGGCTTTTGGACTAATAGGGACTCGTAATTGGGTAAACGAGTCATTTTTGGATTTGTAAGGGATAAACCCTTATTTCTCTCTATATAAGACAAAAGATAGTGGTATAAAGAAAAGAAAAAGAGAGAAATAGAAGAGAGGAAGGAGGAGAGGAAGAGAGAAAGGGATATTCTGGCCAAACTCCGCGGGATTCGACTCGAGGTCGTCGAATTTTATCCACAAGGCAAGTGTTTACTTTATTTATTCCTTTAAGCATAAAATCTCATATTGTAGTTGGTATAAATAACTATATAGATTTTAGGGTTGGGTTTTTTATGAATTAAAATGAGTTTTCAGAAGATTAACGAGTAAACCCCGGACAATAATCGATTCAAGAAACTTAGAAATTAATTAAAATTTGTCGTTGATTCTTAGTTCTAGGATGATTAGAACCTATTTTCTCTGATTATATATAGTTGGTTGAGGTTGGAGGATGTTAGGATAGGATATAAAATCATGGGAGAACCTTTAATGGCCGAAATAGCTTCTCGGAGATGAAGCTGCCCTGATCGATCGATCGATCGACGACCAAGGGTCGATCGATCAACCCTTCAGGATTTTTGGCAATTTCGGCTAGTTAAGTTTAAATGGGATAAATTCCCAAGTTAATTAATCCTGTCTTGTTTATTTGAGGAAACAAACATCCAACTAGGGGAATGTATTTCTAGTCATTTAAGGGAATAAATTTTGGATTAGGAGGGTGCAATTAGTGTGTGGCAATAAAAGTATATTTTTGAGGAAATGAAATAAATTGAGGAATTAGACAATTGGGAGTTCCAAAAATTTAGTGTCGGGACTTCCAAATTATTAATTTAGTGAGGCGTACACCTTGGGTTAATTGAAGGTAAAACCCAGGGCTTAATAATTTAAGGAATTCAGGATGAGTAACGCTCGGGGAATTATTTTGGCAGGCGATTATATATAGATAATTATGCGCATAGAAAATGCAATTATATGTCGATTACGTTTGAGAGAATCCTATGAGGCGACTAGGATAGAAATTGGGATATAGGCTAAAGATGATTTGGCAGTTACCGAACACGTCTATTGACGATGATTAAATTAGGTAGTGCGATACCTATGGGAATTACGATGAGTTGATAGTACACTCATTTAGTTAGTACGAATTGACATATTCAGAATTATATACGTATCCTTAAAAATAATTGAGGTACAATTATATTTTAAGTATGAGGATACTTATGGGTGTAGTATTTTAAGTGTGTAAATACTTATATACTGTTATGAATGGGAGTATTTGGGTTTGGTTATCGCTATGAGAGTTGGCAATTATAGATATATATATATTGAGAAATAATGTAGATTATATATACGACGCGGATACAATATATGATATACTCAACCCTACTCACCAAAGCCTTTTCCCAATTATTTGGGGTCGGCTACGTGAATCCTATTTTTTCATTCCATTTTGTCCAGTGCAATATCTTCGGTTAAACCACATGATATCATGTCCTTTTTTATAATATCCCGCCAAGTTAATTTAGGCCTACCTCTACTCCTTGGGTTACCATCAATACTAACTAAATCACTCTTCCGTACAGGAGCATCCATTCGTCTATGCTTGACGTGTCCAAACCATCTAAGTCGATTTTCTCTCAATTTATCTTCTATAGAAACTACTTTTACCGTTTCACGAATTTTTTCATTTTTAATTTTATCCTTTCGAGTTTTACCACAAATCCATCTTAGCATTCGCATCTCTGCCACACTCATTTTCTGCACACTTTGTTTCTTGGTTGCCCAACACTCAGTCCCATATAACATGGCGGGTCTAATGGCCGTCCTATAAAATTTTCCTTTTAAGCTCACAACATTATGTTAGTTTCTTCTTCACTATTCCATGTTGCTTCATTTAATACTTTATCTTTAAATATTTCTAATTTCTCTCCTTTTAAATTCCACCACCTAGCTCGTGGGTTAATCTTCACTTTTTGCACTCATGATTGATTTTTAATATTTATATCCAACACCATTATCCTATGTTGTGAGGTTAATCTCTCTCCCGGGATAACCTTACAATATTTACAAGTTAATCGGCCTCCTTTCCTAGTAATGAAAAAATCTATTTGGCTCTTATGTGTTCCACTTTTATAAGTTATTAAGTGTTCAAGCCTCTTTTTAAAACATGTATTTACTAGTACAAAATCATAAGCCATCGCAAAATCTAATAAAGACTCTCCCCCGTCGTTCCTATCTCCAAAACCATGTCCTCCATGCATATCTCATATCCTACACGATCTTCTCCTACATGGCCATTAAAATCTCCACCTATATAGATTTTCTCACCTAGGGGTATTTCTTGAATTAGTTCATCCATTTGTTCCCAAAATTATACTTTAGTGTGCTCATCTAATCCTACTTGAGGTGAATAAGCACTAACAATATTAATTATGTTTTCACCTAATACCAATTTTACAGGTATAAGTCTATCACCTTTCCTAATAACGGTTACGATATCGTCCTTAAAGTTTTTATCTACTATTATTCCAACTCCGTTCTTATTTCTATGTTTTCCTGTATAATATAATTTAAATCCTGTATTTTCTATATCTCTAGCTTTCTCACCGACCTATTTAGTTTCTTGTAAACAATATATGTTAACTTTTCTTCTTATCATGGTATCTACTAACTCCATCCCTTTTTCTGTCATAGTCCCTATGTTCCAAGTCGCTAACCTAAGTCTAGTATCCTGGACTAGCTTATTTACCCGCACACGTCCAGCTTGTTGCAAGAACCCTTGCATATTTATCGTCACATCCGGGCGCCGATGCGACGCCCCTTGCCTATTTTTTGAGACATCCGGTGGCAGGCACAATGCCCCTTGCCTATTTTTTGAGACACCCGGTGGCAGGCGCAACGCATCGCTTAAGGGGAATTCCCTAGCATTAGCACGTATATTCATAGGATTCATGTTCATAAGGATCTGACAAAGTTTTACGCTGGCTGTCAGCTACCTAATGCAACCCTCCTCCTTTTTTCGGGCTTGGGACCGGCAATGTCAAAAAATAAGAAGTTAAGCATGACACAGGCGGAGTTCAATATATGATATGCTACAAATAAATATACCTGTGTGATTGGTATATTTTTGCTTTAGAGGTTGGTTCCACGGGCTTTCCTTTGGCGTAGGGCTGGAACAACCAAATTATATTTTCTCTAATGCGATCTAGGGAGGTTACGCGATGTGGGTGAATCCCCTGGCTTGAGAAGCAGAGAGAGTATATCCCCTGGTCATATCGTCCCGCATTCGAGTGCGATGTGTGTACTCCACTTGTAGAGGTAACATGACCGCCTCCACCGTTGTGTATTTTTACCATTACCATGAGTAAGTGTGGCTTGGTACCGTGGTACAGTGAGTAAACTCGGATTTGGATAGGCACTATGAGACTGCATCCTCGAGTAAACTCGGTGGGATGATTATTATACTTATGATTACGATAGGTATAATTATACTTGCTATGTATATGAAGATAAGATATCATATAAACTAAACGTATATAAAATGAGAAGATTGAATAAGAATGATTCCCCTTCCGATAGATTTGTATCTGAATTTAATTAAATATGAATTATAGGTTTTAGTAAGAACTATATTTACATGTTTTTATGAGTTATATATATATATATATATACACGTTATGTGCTGAGGGCCTAATGAATCGCGACGATCAACATTGCCAGGTAGTAGTGTATCGGGGGGGGTTCCTTATTTAGATTTCGCTTCACGAGACACTCCATGCACGAACGTAGCGTAGTGTTGGGAATGGGGAGAAGTTTGGCCCTCAGTACTAGGGTTAATTAGGATTTTTTAGAGATTGGGTGTTATCGTTTAGTTAGGCATGGTAGCTTAGCTAGGTTAATTTAATAGGTATGCGATAGGTGTGCACTATTAGAAGAGAGGTGAGGGGTATCTCATAGGAGTGCGATACCAATTTAAATATGAGGTAAAGAATATTTTTAAAAATATTGAATTTACGCACTTGCAAAATATTTTCACAACTCGGGCTCTGACTCGTTTCTATATTTTCTCTCTCTTGCTATATATGTATAATATATATATATATAGGTGTCCAGAGATAGGGACGCCTGGATGATGATTCCTTCGAGTTAGACGCTGGTTGCAGCAGCTGTGGATGCATGCAGGTTTACTGTAGATGCTTTTATCCTTGTAATCTAGATAGGAGGTACTGTAGAAACATTCGGTCCGATAGCCCAACTGTATTCATTAATATCTTTACCGCCTTTTGTGCGGCATTCGATTTGGTTATATATTGTTAAACCGAGTGTTAAGTTATTTTATTTCATTTCAGTTTTCATATATATAACTGTGTGAATGTTTTATTGGTATGGTTTGGTAAAGAGGTTAGTTAAATAAAATTTTAACGCCAGCCTAATAGGTTATTAGTAATTAAATTAGTTTTCGACAGTGATGCTAAGAATGAACCATATTAGACTCCTGTTTTAATTTGGTACAGGATTAATAGCCCGATATTTTATTAGGTAGGGTGTCACACTATGGATTCGGGGGTGATAGTAATTTCTCTACCTCGGACAATCGAAAAGAGTCCAGACTCAAGAACACTCATTCCAAAGAAAAATTCTCTAATCAGGTCGGGATAAATAGGGTCGGTAAGGTTAAAAAGATAATCCCAACCCAAATTAGTAAGCCAGATGAAGATAATTGTGCCGGAAAGAGAGTTGAGATCAACTAGTTTCTCATGGACATAGGCACGAGTCGCGAACCTCTGGGTGTGATAAAAGGTGTGTCTTTTGAGAGTTCGCCAAAGGAGGAGAAGGTTTGGAATGTTTGCATCTTCATCTTAGGACGATGATCGATCCTCATCAGATGAACGAATTTGATGAGTTCATCTACCTCGAGCCATGGGGAGTGAGGGACAGAACAAATAAAAACTACAACCTACTCGATAAAAGTCCAACCAAACCACTAAACACCAACAGCACAACTAAAACCAACAAAATCGCAACCTCCATATTAGCAATAAGAAAAAATATAGAGAACGTAGAAAAGAAGAAAAAAGTTAAGTGTAAGCCCATGAAATTATTAAAAAAATTGACATTTGAAGAAAAATTTGAAATAATCTTCATGGAACTCAAACTCAATTAGGGGCAAAAAAATAAAAAATAGATATAGATATATGATATAGCCCCTACAACAATGCGTATATATGATATTGGGTATGAAAGATTTCACCAAAAATTGAATTTAGAAAAAAAAAAGACCCAATGACATATATAGCTCCAATAAGAGAAACTAAGATGGATAGAAAAAAAATACCTTACAGAAAATGAGGGAAGAAGAGGAGAGAAAATGGATGCCCTGAAGATGGAGGGTGTTGTATAAAAATGGAGGTAGTTTGAGGGGGTGGTGATGGAGTGTAGGAGAAGTAGGTGGAGAGGGAAAGAGGAGAAGATGGAGAACATGTTGAAATGTGGGTTAGAGGAAGAGGTGAGAGAGAAAGAGAGAAATGGGATTTTGTGGAGAGAGAAAGTAGGGAAATTGAAACGGTGGAAGAAAATGAAAGAAATCACCAATATAAAACGCAGGTTGTTCGAATGAAGATGAAAATATCGTTCGAACGAAAATTAAAAATATATCCAACGAGAATTCAGAAAAAAATGAGGGAAAAGTCGTTGGAAGGCTCGTTCGAATGACATTCGAACGAACCTCAAACGGAAAAAACAAAAAAATTGGGGCAAAACTCGTTAAAAAATTCGTTCGAACGAGAACTTCTAATGAAAAATCAAAGTTATAAAAAACATCCAAAAATAACAAAAAATGAAAAAAAATTACATTGAGAGACAGGAATAGGTTATGAACCCATATGAAAAGAGATTTGCAATTGTCCTAGGTAGCGTAGACATTTCCAAACCATGAGAGCGGGAATGTAGGGGTGTGAACAATGCGAGTGAGAGAGTTAGTTAAGACAACGCATAAGTGAAAAATTCCAAACAATATATTAACACAATAGACACTCAAATATGCCTTCTGACAATAAATGGAATACGATTGAACATTATCCACAAAAACACAATGCCTGGAAGATTGATGATTACCATGCCAATAGCGTCACGAAACGGAAGCAATATGGATTAGTTGTGCAAAATCATTGATCTTAAGCCTATGTCTCCCAACAATATCAAATAAGCTCTTTAATTCTTTTCATTTTGAAAGATCAAAGATACTTCATTAATATGACAAATTAGCCTTGGGTATTTTTTCGATGCCGCAATTGTTTTAGGCTCTTTTTCATTATACAAATGGAGGCTATTCATGCAAAAACATTTTGTTTTTCATAGCCCATGTCCATTGCAAATCATAACTAAATCGGATGAACATAATTTATATTTTTCCAAATTCGGGCAATGATTTTACATGCACAAGATCGATTGCTTATAATGGGTAACAAAATTAATGAGACAGCACCGCACTTCCTAACGTACGCCAAGTGACGTAGATATCTACAAGAATCAGTGAAAGGTGTGTGCAAATAAAGCAATATTATGAGGCAATCATGAAATATATCTTAAGTAAGCATCAATGCGCACAAGTGAGACGAAGTCCAGATTAACATCTCATCGGAAACCACGTGGTCATGGAATGAGATAGAGATCCGAAAACATCATACACATTACCTATATGGACAAAATTTTTATGAAGAAATTTCTACTAAAAACAAAAATGAAAATGTTTTTGAGTTTTTATAAAATATATACACAAAGTATAATCTAGCCCATAGGTGTAAAAAATAGACAAGAGGTACAACCTAAACTATATGAATGACTTTGAACTCAATTAATGGAGGAAAACCCAATGGAATTCCTAAGGTTTTCAAGCCTAAGGGAATCTAGAGGTTTGGTAAAGGTATTGGCTAATTGATGATCGCTACAAAGCTCAAGGAAATCACTTTTTTTTCAACTAATTCTCGAATAAAGTGTTCAAGAATCCTAATATGCTTTGTTCTAGAATGTTGGACAGGATTTCGTGCAATGTAAATAGCACTTGTATTGTCACAATAAATAATCATAGTGCCTTGAGGAATACCGTAATCCTCTAACATTTGTTTAATCCAAATGAGTTGAGTGCAACAACTCTCGGCGTCTATGTATTCAGCCTCCGCCGTGGACAAAGAAATGGAATTTTGCTTCTAGCTCATCCATGAGACAAGTGCACTACCAAAATAGAAACAAATGTTAGAGGTACTTTTGCATCCATTAATATATCCTTGCTAATAAACATTCGAATATGCCGATAGACAGTCATTTGTGTCGAAGGAATACCAAATCCCAAAAGACAGGGTCCCACTAACATATTTGATAATATGTTTAATAGCAAGTAAATGAGACTCTTTTAGGGCAGCTTAATGGTGGGCACAAACTCCTATGCTAAAGGAAATATACGGATGACTAGCGGTTAGGTAGAGAAAACTACCTATCATACCCCTAAAGAGAGTCCGCTCTATATCCTTTCCTTATGTATCCTTACTAAGCTTAACCGATGAACTTATTAGAGTACGTGCATGTTTAGCGGATTCTAGATTAAATTTCTTCACAAGGTCTTTAACATACTTAGTTTGGGACAAAAATATCCCATTGTTGAGTTGACGCACTTGAAGACCTAAGAAGAAGGTAAGCTCACCGACCATACTCATCTCAAATTCATCTTGAATTTCTTTAGAAAAGAGTTGAGTATGCTTATCACATATAGATCCAAAAACTATGTCGTCAACATACACTTGGGAAACTAAGATCGCATTCTCATCTCGACGAATAAATAATGTCATATCTATTCCCCCTCTCAAAAATCTGCGACAAAGGAGATACGAGGTAAGCCTCTAATACCAAGCACGGGGTTCTTGTTTAAACCATATAATGCTTTCTTAAAAAAGAAGACATGACTAGGATACTTAGGGTCCTCAAACCCTTTAGTTTGTTCAACATAGACTTCCTCCTAAAGAATGCCATTTAAAAATGCACTTTTGACATCCATTTGATACAATTTGAATTTAAGATGACATGCTATGGCTAGTAAAAGATGAACCGATTCTAACCTAGAAATCGGAGGAAAAGTCTTATCAAAGTCAACACATTCTATTTGGGTGTATCCTTGGGCAACTAACCTAGTTTTTTTATGAACAATGACACCATTTTCATCCATTTTATTTTTAAAAATCCATTTGGTATTAATTACGTTAGTATTAGTAAGCCTAGGGACTAATTCTCAAACATCATTTTTCTTAAATTGAAACAACGCTTATTTAAAAAATTTAGGTTCCATTTTAGAGGTATAACACAAATACATAACCTCATTTTCCATCAACACCCTAGTCTTGACACCTAATTCGAGATTTTCTATCATTTTAGAGGGGTCCTGACTTTTACGAACCCATGGAGATGGATCCTTTGTTTCAATTGTGGGGTCCATTGAGTCATTGTGCAACTTGACATTTTCAACATCGATGGGTGGATTGCACTCACAAGGGGAATCTTCCTAATCATCAACACAAGTAGCCGGAGCATCATCTTTTATGACTACATTTATTGATTATATAACTTTAGAACTCACTAAGTTGTAAACTCTAAAAGCTCGACTGTTTTGAGAATAACCTAGGAAAATACCTTCATTGCTCCTTGAGTCAAATTTACCTAAAATATCTCTATTCCAAAGACTCTAAAATATGCTAGATTTGGTTTCTAACCAGTCCACAACTCATATGGAGTATTGTTAGTATTAGGATGCAAGTATACCCTATTCACAGTCTGGCAAGTGGTGCTAACCGCCTCTGCCCAAAACCTACGATGCATTTTCCTACCAAGGAGCATCGATCTAGCCATTTCTTGGATCGTTCGATTCTTTCTCTCAATAATACCAATTTGTTGTGGGGTTCGAACGTCCGAGAATTCATGCTTAATACCAACTTCATCACAAAAAGCTTTCACACCGGATTCCTTAAATTCAGTTTCATTATCACTTCTAAAGAGGTTTATGGTAACACCATGTTGATTTTGAAGGACTCGACATTTAACCCTTAAAAATTCAACAGTATCGGACTTTTCTCTTAGAAATCCTACTATAGAGTATCTAGAAAAGTCATATACCATCACTAAGATATATCTCTTTCCTCCTATACTCTCGGTACGAGTGGGACCCATAAGGTCCATGTGAATCAATTCTAAGACACGAGAGGTGGTTAGAGAATTCAATTTTCTATGAGGGCTCTTGATTTGTTTTCCTAGTTGATAAGGTCCGCAAATTGAGAAGGTTGGTTTTCCTAAGGATGGTAAGCCTTGGACTAGGTCTTTCCTAACTAGACGATCGATATCACTAAAGTTGATATGACCTAACCATTGATGCCAAAGATCGACAGACGAGACATTGTCACTATTGCAAACTAAGGAGGACTTTGGAACAATTCCATAATAATTATCATTCGTCCTCACACCTTGTAAAATAGCCTCGCCCGATTTATTATAAACGGTGCACTCTGATTCACTTAACTTAACATCAAGGTTGTCGTCGCATAATTGGCTAATGCTTATTAAATTATCTTTGAGTCCATCAATATAAAGGACATTTTTTATCTTTGGAAAACAAAAAACTTCTATGGTGCCTCTTCCCATTATTCGAGACTTACTTCCATCGCCAAAGGTGACTTTACCATCTTTATAGTTTTCAAGTGTGGTAAAAAGAGATTTATCACCTGTCATGTGTCTCGAACATCCACTATCAAAATACCATTGGGAGGTCTTTTGAGCCTTAAGTGCGACGTGAACAACAAAAGCTATATTGGTCTCATCTTTCTTAACCTAAGCTTGAGTTATATTCTTCCCTTTGTTAACTCTAGTCTTTTAGTTGGAATGATTTTCTTGGGCTGTGGAGGACCTTAGAAACTCTTCCATTAATTCTTTGGATGTATTGACTAGATACTCAAATTGGTTTTTAAGGATAGCTAAGGAGATATAGTGTGGATTAGAAGTTGTGAAGTAAGATTTCTTCCCAATTTTGTTACAAAATTCTCTAAAGTGACCCCGTTTGTGACAATAAGTACACACATAGGGTTGTTTTGGAGTCACTTTTGGAGTTTGCTTAGGTGGACTTCTTTTAGGTAGATAAGGTTTAGGAGGGCTTATTTTGGTAACAAACTTAGCTGCGGGTTTGGATTTAGCATTGGATGACTCTCCTTCTTCATATCCTATACCCTTTCTCTCTTGGTAACCTTTCTCCTTATACCCTAAAACTGGACCTAGAAATAATTTTTCGATTCTTCCTGAGTTATCTTCAAGTTTGACTTTGACTTCTCGAGAGGACTCGAGATCTTTCTTAAGATTAAATTATTTTTCTTCAAGAGTTTTTCTAATCTCTAAGGATTTATGAAGATCTTTGCTAACACAAGCTAGAGAATTTGTCAAATCACACTTTTCTTTACTCACCAAAATAAGCTTCTCAGAAGGAGAAATCTTTATAGCCTCTAGTTGACTAACTAAAGCAACCTTCTCCTTCAGTATTTTCAACTCCTTTTCTAAAGTTAACCTTTTATTAACCTTTTGAATACGTAGAGACTCAGTTTACAGTTCAGACTATGCAGATTGTAATTCACTCTCATCCACTTCACTCTCACTTCCTTTTTCATCACTACTGGCTGAGTGAGTGGATACAACCTCATGATTATGCTCGAAATTGTCAACATTAGGATATGAATCACTTGAATTACTATCATGACTCTCCATAAAAGCAGTGAAGTTGTTTCTAGAAGGAACGGAATCATCGAAATCATCAGACTCAATTTAACTATCTCTAAATGTAGCATTATAAACGGGTTTTTCTTTACCTTGTCTCCTAAGCTTAGTAGGGCACTCATACGCTCTATGACCTCGTCCCTCACACTCAAAGCATCTCTCTGAATCATCCTTTTTCAATTTATCTCTTTTAAAGTTGTCATTTTTAAACTTATTTTGTTCCTGGGTATTAAAACTCCTACTTGCCTTGTTTTTGTTTTTCTCAAATTTAAGTTTTTCAAACTTACAATTTTTCCTTTTAAGCTTGAGAAACTTTTTAATTTTTTTAGCAAATAAGGCTATATCATCACGTTCCATGTCGGACTCTCAGATTCAGACAATTCTTCTTTCTTAGCTTTTAATTCTACTCCCTTATCTTTTGTTTTAATATCTTTAGGAAACATGTCTAATTCATATGTTTGGAGACCGCCTATAAGCTCTTCCTGTTTTAATGAATTTAACTTTCCTAAATAATTAAGAACCGTGACTTTTGGGATGAAACGCTTAGGAAAAGATCTAAGAATATTCTTTACTACACGATTTTCAGGAATTTTATCACCTAAGTTGAAACGTGAATTAACAATATCAAAAATGTGGGCATATAATTCATCAAATGTGTCACTTTCTTTCATGGTGATGGTTTCAAATTGAGTGGTTAAGTTTTGAAGTTTAGATTCTTTAACCGCACTCGTTCCCTCATGAGTGACTTATAGAATGTTCCAAGCATCCTTAGAAGTTTCACAAGTCATGATACGATGAAACTCCTTGGGAGTCACAACACTAAATAATGCATCTAAACCTTTAGAGTTAAAGGTACATAATTTCAATTCATCCTCACTCTAATTCTCTACAGGTTTTACAACAATTTCATCATAAAAAATCATAGTAAGAGGAGACCATCCTCTTTCAACAGCAATCCAAACACGTTCATCAATAGATTTTAAGGCATATTTCATATGTGATTTCCAATAAGTGTAGTTAGTTCCATCAAACATAGGAGGTCTATTCGACAAAAAACTTTCCATATAACCACTAGAATTCATCTAAATAACTTATAGAGACTAACTATGATACCAATTTAAAGTTGCACGGTTATATGCATTTAGTTAATTTCGGTGAATACACTTCAAAACAAAAAGTAAATTAGGGCCAATGTAGAAATATTCCAATTTTAAATATTCTTTAATAAATTCTAAGTGGGCATGCGCAATAACCAACTTAAACTAAAGTTATGATTAAATCCAAATTTTATCTTTTTAGCCTACACATGCATCTAGGTAATTTTTTAAGATAACATAAATAATCACAACATGCCGATGTATGAGGAAAACCCAAATGGAAAAACCACGGACGACTGGGCCTAGATAAATCCACTACAAATATGATTTTACAAAGAGACTCAAAAAACTTACAGACTTTACTCACTAAGACTCGTTGATGCCGTCTCCTCTACCTCCGTTTATAGTACGCGAAGATCCAATGCGTTGCACAACACTTTCCGTGTCTCGATATCCATCGAAACCCAAAATCCATCTCCAATTATCACTTGTGCGAAGTTTCAACGCAAACATCAAGGATGAATAATTTGAAGGATTTGAATGGGGTTTTTGGTTCTTAAATTATGATCATAAGATCACAAAAAAGGTAGAGACAAAGGCAATAAAAGGTCTTTTATATTTCTCTTGGTTCAAGTTCAAAAACCTCTCTCTAACTATTTTTGTCCAAAAGAGATAGATAGGGGAAAAGTAATGGGCGAAAACAGTTAAGAAGAAAATTTAAAAAATTTCAAACTGACAGCAGGTCGTTCGAACGAACTTCTAACGAGAATTCAGAAGGAATTGCATAAAATCTCATTCGAACGAACATTCTAATGAAACTTCTAACAATATTTTAGTGAATTTTGTGCAAATGTTCGTTAGTAAACTAGTTCGAACAGGTTCGTTCGATCAGGTTCGTTCGAACGACATGGGGAAATTTCCAACGAAATGGTAAATTTTACATTGACTAATAGCTTTGAAAATTTTCTAAAAAAATTATTTTTAATAAAATTAATTTTGTCTCCAACATATAAAAGGAACCAGGTCATATACCTTTGGGAAAAGTGCATTCGGAATACATATGATGAGGTGTGCATAGCTGGAGCCCAAATTCTTCAATGATGAAACTTGTACGAACCATAACAACCAAAATGTTTTGTCCAAGGAATTTAACCAAAACTACAAATGACTCAATTAAAAATTTGTCCTTACAAATTGGGTTCTGGTATCCCTTTTATATTAACAACTAATTATATACCTACTCTGACTCCGATGGGAAGAGAGACACCGTTGATATGAAGAGTACCTCTGATAGATTCTTTTCTTTGGAACTTCTATGGTCTCGTGGTTATCCAAAAAGGAAAATTTGATTTCTATGTCCACGGTTAAAGCTGAATATATTATTTCTGAGAGTTCTTATACGCAACTCCTATGGATGAGGAAAATGTTACATGATTATGGGATGGATCAAGGGACAATGACATTCTATTACGACAATATGAGGGCCATTGGCATTTCATACAACCCTATGAAAGACTCAAGAATGAAGCACATTGAGTTGTGTCATCACTTTATTAGGGACTTAGTAGAATTAAACGTCATTTCTATGAGTTATGTTTTTTTACAGAAAACCAATATGCGAATATCTTCACTAAACCATTAGACATCACTAGGTTTCGTTACCTTAGTGTTGTTTGGGTTTGGTTTATATTAAGTAATCAATTCGATTATGAGTGGTTAGATGAATCACAAATTTCCATATTTGCACATATTTTTAGTCTATTTGATGTTTGTTCATATTTTTCTTATATTTTGAAATATACAAAAAGATTTTTCATTTTTTTGTAATTTTTGGTTAAATTCCATACAAATGTGTGGCTTAAATCTATTAGATTACTTAACACGATATTTTATTTGTTATGAGATAGATTGGTGATTTGAATTGTTGAATGTGTTTAGTCAATTTAAAATTTTCAAACTTATCATCTAAGCATTGACTTGAAGTTTGCTTTCGATGAATTACGTTCTTGCTTACACTTTACATCGCATGAATGCACAATTGATTGGTTGAATTTTTATTTTTCAATCATTTGTTTACTTATTTGAAATAATCTTTCATGAGTTTCAAAAAGTGCTCGAAAGGTCTATATGTGAGATTTTATATGTTGGAGTTGAATATGGACTATTATAAAAGCGTTGGTAAGGGCTACCATTAATGTGATAATGCCTGATTTGAATTTTAATACCATTGGGTAGGTGTAAACTAGGTGTGTGAAAAGCTAATCAATGACAAAATCCAATATATTGGAAAGAGACAAAAGCTAAGAGCTTAACGTGGATTAAAAACAAGATAGGGATTCAGCATTTCAAAAATGAAATTCTATTTTAGTTTGGCACTCAAAAAATCCAATATCAACACTTGGGAGGGAGATTTTTGAATGGGGTTGAACTTTAAGACTAAACTCATCATCATATTGATTTTCTCATTAAAATTTGTCTTAAATGTGTCAAGTAATGTAATTTGATATTTGATGTAGTGTCATTCCACTTCTATGCGCATTCAAGGCTGTGATTCTCAACTTACTTTAGTTATGTTTCAAATGTGAATTAAAAATGTCTTAAATTGCTTAATATTCATAAACAATTGTGATATGATTCATATAAAGTGGTTTCATATTCAAGCGTATGTGATTTTGATTTATTTTTCATATTGCTTGATATTTGAGATGTCCATTCTTATTTTCATTTATATACATGTGCTCGACTTTTGTTTGTTATAATAATATTTCTTTGATTGGAAGACTTTGACCATGTTTTTTTGGATGCATGTGAGTTTTAGTTGGTTGCTTGATGTGTGATTGGTAATTTATGATGATTTGAAGTATTTTTGAGAAGTTTTCAGATGTGTTGTGAGATTTAGAGGGAGTAACTCATTTAAGAGAATGATAAGTTGGAAATAAGATTGTTTCACAAATTATGTAGTTGAGGTAGTCAATTTTGAGATTTTTGATAGATTTTTCTAGGAGTGTCGTTTGAATGGCCTCAAACTGTGTCTATTCACACGAATGTTGTGGTTTGTCCCATAGGATTGGATTCCATTCATTTTCGTGCTCATGTCCATTGGCACCGTGCATACGCATCCCATTCGCAAGGCTTAAAAAGTTTATCATGTGCAAGGCCCCTATTTTTGTGTCTCACGATTTTCATTCCATAGTGTATCTGTTCTCATTACATCTTATTTTGTTCTCTTGTTTCCCATCTTACCCTGGTTTTATCACTGTTTTGATATATATACTTCTCTTTGTCTCATTTCGTGACAAAAAAGGGGAGATGATTTTTTATTGCTTATTGATTTTCATTGGGGGAGATGTTTGGTGTTTTTTGTTAGTACATGCTTATTTGATGTTTGTTGGGGAGATGTAAGTAAGGGGGATGTTTTATGATCAAGTTGATGATCATTAGTTGATTGTGTATATGCATTGTGATAGGGGAAGTTTGTTGCTTGATATATCTTTGATTGTTGAGCATGATGTGTGCATGTTTTAATATTAGATGTTGTTTCATTTCATGATACATATGTTATATCTCTTCTATATCATTATTTTTTTATCGGAGGATTCTCGATCAGGGGGAATTACTCTTTGTGCATGATATTGCTTGTGTGGTGTTGTTTATTGTTTCATGTGGTTTTAGGCACAACTTTGATGATTTTTATTCTCCATCCCAAGTTCCAACTCGACTTTTCTTGTGTCTATTGTCTCATGGATTGTATGTGCATTACCTTCTACTACTTTCACTATATGGCTAGTGAGGTGTGAGTTTTGTAAGGATAATAAGACATTTCTGGGGTTTGGGTGGTTTTCCATAAAGGAGACAACGAGGGAGATTCAAAATGTAAATATTGTAATATATATAAATTGGCTATATCCTGTGTCAAAATATTATTGTCTATCAAGTCACGTCGTTTTGATTCATTTGAGTGAGGCATGATTTTTTCTGGATTTAACCTTATAAGAATTGAAAATCTTGGACGCCGTTCATGGAAGACTTTATTTTATTCACATCGAGCTCAAGTCAAAGACGCATCCTTTTGTAAAATTTTCTTTTCGAGTAGAAATGGAAATTTTGTGTGCATCGAGGTTTTTTAATTCCTAAGTGGGGGGTTATCCTCATTAATTTGGTCTTGTGATTTGATTGTGTTTTCTTATTATTTTCCTTAACAGATTTGATCACACACTTGACATTAAGTAGTTTTGAATCAATAAATTTACGTTAAAATTGACTTTGGTGTGTTAGTTATGTTTCCACACCTAAATTCACTTGATTCTTTTGCGTATGTGTTTTAACAAGATAGTTGAACTGTGATTTGTTGCTTTTGTCCTTAAGAGATTATTAATTGAAAAAAAAAATGCGAAATTTAAAATGTCGACACATGAAGCTATCAAACCTATTCACCTCACCACTAGGTTTGGTGTGGGTAATTCACACTCATATTTCTCAAGGGGATTTATAGCCCATGGTCTCAAGAGTTTATGTGAAGGAGTATGATAGTCCCTATTTGAATGGGAAGGAAGTGGTTAGGAACCCTTTGAAATATTATAAGGGTCCTGTTTAAAGGAGAGGAGAAGATATAAGGATTCTCCCAAGGTCTTTGGTCAGCCCAGTGGGCCTGGTGAGGTGGAGCAAGGAGAAATGAAATTCTCTAAGGACGACAAGTATTCTTGAACACTATCTTCTGAAGAGAGGAATTCTTATGCCTCTATTGTGGAAGCTCTGATACTGATGACCAGGAGTAAATGTTATGAGATGATGTCCGTGTTGATGGAAGGGAGTCCTCTGTTAATTTTAAAGAACTAATCCACATACTCGAAAAGGTAACCTCACACTTCTTTATTTCTGAATTTTTTTGTCCAATTTTCTTTCTTATTATATTTATTTTTGTGTTTCAAGCCCAACATGTAACTAAGTCCCTCCTGGTTGATGCCATTGAGGGCTATAGGGCATGGAAGAAGGCCATAATGTTGTCTGAGTAGTGGAACTTGTCGAAAATTGAGCTTCACCATGCGATTTGTAATCAGCAACTGGAGATGATCAATTTGGAGGATGAAGATGTGAGCCTTAATTCTCAAATCAATTCTTTGGATTAGACCCGTCCTTTGAACGAGAAATCCATCCTTGATAGTGATTCATTACACTACACTAAGAATCCAATGTTGAGGCTTTGATCCATCACAGGGGAGTTATATAAACCTTTTAAGATGAGTTGCTCTAGATTCGGGGCAAAAATGATAAACTTCTTTATGCGGTTGAGGATATAGACCTATTGAAGCAGTAGGTCTCGGCCCTTAGAACTGGGAGGGACCGTATGATGATTGAGGGTTTAAAATTGCAGGAGGAGTTGTCTAGGCTTCAAGTTAATCATACTAAACTTATAATCAAGATGGACTCTATGATAAGGAGCCGGATTAATGTTTATCTGAAATCTGAGGCCTATCGGAGGTTCCTTTAAAGAAGTATTCCTCAAGCTTTGAGGCCTATAAGGTGAAGGTCTAGCTACTTTTCCTTAAGGTTGATGTCTCTTATCTCTTCACTGAAGATCCCAACTCTATTGAGGAGAATTTTGATAGTGAAAGCAACAGTGAGGTTGAAGCGGTCAAAGCTTCTACTTTTGATGCCAAATATGAAGCCTCTGTCCCCCCCCCCCCCCCCCCCCCCCCCAAAACCCACCAAAGAAATTGAAGTTATGTCAAGCCCTTCTACCAAAGAATCAACTAAGACCCTTGTGAAGGATGATATTATGGAGCCTAATCTTTAGAATTTTTTTAATGTTTGTATTTTGTTTTGTCCATGGGGTCATTGATGTAAAACTTAAAATTTCTTCATCACTAATACTAGTGGTTATGCTTTTGGAATTATTTACTTCTTTCTCCCCTGTCATTTCTTTTTTAGGGGCTTTCTAATAAAAAATTTCTTGTGCTTGTCTGAGGTATGTTGAAGGTAATATCCCCCTTTAGCTCCCCAATATTTATTAGTAAAGCAATAAAAAGATCTCCCAAAGTTTTCATGAGGGTTTACATACCTTTGCAGCATGAGCCAGCCAGGATTGAAGCCTTAGGAGTTGAGATAAATTCCTCTAATCAGGATGAAATCCTACGAGTTTAAAACTTTGCACCTTTTTAAGACTGAACATCTCAATTTTTTGTGCAAACTCTGAGCCTCCCAGATAATTTGAGGGTTGAAGTTAAAAAGGAAATTATGCTAAGTGTCTAAAGACCTCGGGATTGTAATTAACTCAAGGTGAAATCCTTAGAAGTTTAAAAGAGATTCTACGAAGGGTCCAAAGACCTCTAAATCATCAATCTCTAAGGATAAAAGACTTATGGTTTAAATATAAAGTCCCGCTAATTAAGGGTCCGAAGACCTCTTAACTTAAAACGACTACGGATGGAAGCCTTAGAAGTTTTAAACAGAAGTTCCACTAAGGAATATAAGAACTCTAAACTTGATTCAACTATGAATGAAACCGTTATGAGTTTCAAAAGAGGTTCTATGAAGGGTCTTAAGACGTCTGAACCATAATCCGCTAAGGATGAAAGCTTTAGGGTTTAAAATAGGTTCCACAAAGGGTCTTCAGACCTCTAAACCATAATCCTTTAAGGATGAAAGCCTTGAAGTTTAAAATTAAATTTTCACTAAGGGTCATAAGACCTCTAAACTTAATTCAACTAAGGATGGAAGCCTTAAAAGTTTGGAACTTTACACCTCAGTTTTTAAAGCTAAAATTCTAAATTTGTTTGCATAATGACTCTTAGCCCCCAATTTTTTAAGAGTGGAAGTTTTAAATCTTGGCTTTTTCAAGGATGGTTTTAAAGGATTTTTCGTCTCTTTAAATGCTTGACCCACTAAAAATATTTTAAAATAATGGCTAAAAAAGTTATGAGAGATGGTTTCTAAGTTTTTTCATACTTTTGTTTTATGGAAACATATTTTAGATGCAGAATAATCCTTTAGGTTGATCATTTTGGATCCTTAGATCTTAGTCGACTCGAATGGAATCAATATTGGAAGCCTTGGTAATTTCCTTATCCTTTTTGGAGTCTTTAAACCTTAGACTACTTATTTGAGGAAAGTATGACTACCTTACAACTAATTCTAGGTCGTTTAAGACCTTTTATCCCTTAGTAACTAAGGATGAAATCCTTGTAGTTCTTAGAGTCATTCGTCTTAGGTCTCTTGGACCTCAAAATTTTATTTGGAGTTAAGGATGAAGGCCTTACAACTCATATTGGGTCCTTGGACCTTAAGTTTAATTTAGAGATGATTAAAGCCTTGTAACTCACATAAAACTCTATATTGATTCAACGTAGGTAGAAAAACGGTTCTTTTTCATTTCATTTCAACAATAAAGTACATCATTGAAAATATTTCTTGAGATGTTATGTGTTCTATGAGCGAAGAAGCCCGTATTCCTCCATATCTTTAAAACAATAGAAGACTAGCTTTGTTATCTTGGTTACTACATAAGGGGCCTTCCATTTATGATCCAATTTTCCTTCGCTTAAATTTCTGGTGGCAATGGTAACCTCCATTAGGACCAAATCACCCATTCAGAATTCTATATCGCGAACTTTCTTGTTGAAGTAAGAGGATGTCCTTTCTTTATAAACATCCATTCTAATCAGTGCAGTTTGCTGATTTTCTTTTAGCTCGTATAGGGACCTCTTACACCCCTCAGCGTTGCATTCTAATTCAAATTGAGCTAACCTCTACATTTTTATCTCAATCTTTATAGGAATGGCAGACTCATTGTCATAGATTAAGGAAAAAGGGGTTTTCCCAGTAGGAACCCTAACGATAGTTCTGTATGATCGTAATATGTTTTGCAGCTTTTCAGCCCATAAACCTTTGGCTTGCTCCAACTTATTCTTAAAACTATAGAATATGGTTTGGTTAGTTACTTCAACTTTATTATTTGCTTGAGGATGGGCCAGTGATGAATAGTAGTTTTTGATACCATAATCTAAGAAAAAAAAACCTAAAGGTTGGCTTGTCAAGCTAATTTCGGTGGTCTGATATGATGGGTCTTGGAAAACCAAACCTACAGATGATGTTCTTCCATATGAAGATGTTGTCTTTCTTCTCGATGATGGTGATTAGTTGTTCAACTTTCATCGACTTGGTGAAGTAGTATATGGCCATAATACAAAATTTTCTATTACCTTTACTGAGATGCAGGGGCCCTTACAAGTCCACCCCCCCCCACCCACCCACCCACCCACATTGAGCAAAGGGTTATAATGTCAGCATTGGGGCTATCTTCTTTTCAAGCTACTTTGGAATTAAGGAAAAATTATGACATTTGTCACAACATTGTAGTCTGTAGCTTAATTTCCAAAGGTGGGACAAAAGTATCCTTGCATCAAGACCTTATAGAATAAGGTCTTAAGGCTAGTGTAAGCACTACAAACACCTTCGTGGAGATCTCTAAGGACATAGCTAGCTTTCGGAGGACTGAGATATCGCTGAGATGATGAGCAATACCTATTTTTCATAGGACCCCATTCTTAAGATAATACATTGATGCTAATGACTTTAGGAGTCTAGTCTATAGCTTGTCCTTTGGTGGGACTCTATCTCTAAGATGATTGTTTATAGGTCCTTCTCTTCCATGCTGATTTAGAATTGGTCGGTTGATCTAAGGTGACGACCAAAATATCTGGATCTACCTCATTTGAAGAGACCACTCGTGATAAGTGGTCATCTTCAGAGTTTTTGCTCTATAAGAACTATCCTGAGGATTAATTTGAGAATTCTTTGGATGAGGTGTCTGACGATTGCCAAGTATCCTGACATTCGATCAACTTTGGCCTTATATACCTCAATGACCTGGTTGACCACTAGCTAAGAGTCATTGATAGATTTAACTCGTTCTGCTCCCAAATGGATAGCCAAGCCTACGCCAGCCACCAAAGCTTCATACTCTGGCTCATTATTGGAGAATTTGAATTGAAAACGAAGAGCATGAGTGGTTTTACCTCCTTTCGTTACTAGAAGATGAAGACCAACTCTGTTGTGTGAGCTGTTGGAGGATCAATTTAAAATCCAAGTGTATGTTCACTGTAAAATAACCTAGAGGGGGTGGGGTGAATATGTTATTACAATATATTTTGATCAATTTTAGTATTCAACTTCACAAAACCTAGATCTAAATCAATATTTCAAATTTCAAGTTGATCAACTGAAATTACAATCACACAAACACAATCAACCAATAAAAATAATAAATAACCACATAAAAAGGCACAACACTGGGTATACGAGGAAAAATCCTAATATACGGGTAAAAAACCTCAGGGTAACCTAGCATCTCATTAAATTTAAAAAGTTCCTTTACATGATATAATAAGATAGATCAATCAAGTTCATTGACAAGAATTTACCGATTAATATCCCGACTCTCCCTCGTTTCAATGAGAAATACAAGTGAAACTCCATCACTTTAACAAGGAAGTCCAATCTCCGCCCTAGATCCACACCATACACAGCCTCTTCATAAATTAAGCACCTTCATTTTAAATCTCGGAGTGTATATCAAGTGTAGAATCAGAAATGGATGTAAATTTAGACAAATAAAAGATCTCAAACACAAAAACCTCCTCATGTAATGTATTCTAAAATGAGGGAAAAGATTTTCAAATAATTAGAGGGAAACAAGGATTTTTATAGATAATTTTTCAATTTCCATCTCCTCCGGGCACATAGTTGAGTTTTTTCCATGCACACAATGTTGGAAAGAAAGGCCCCTTTCTCGAAAATGAGGCAACATCGTGCGCACGAAGGAAAAACATTGTCGTGTGAAGGATATGTCACTAACCATGCGAATGGATAAGATAAAAAAAACTTTCAAAAAATAAATCTAAGGAACTTTTGAAAATTAACCTTGATCCCATTTTCAAACATCAAATACACAACTTAGAAAAGCATTTTTCAAAAATAATTTTATGAAAATCCTCTCAAGTTAAAAACTATGAATCTGTGCAATAGCCAAAGTTTAATCAAACTCCATAAAAGGATATACATCAAGTTCAACAATGGGAGGCCTAAAAAACTTTAAGGTGTTTTCATGTCTTCAAGTAACAATATCCATTGGTAAAGGACAATGGCACTATCACTCAACCATTATGAATCAAGCTTTTTAGCTCGATGTAGTGCATGACTTAAATGCTTTGACATAGGAGATAACTAACTTATATATATTAAAATGTTACATTTTCATCCATCCACATGGAAAACCCATGTTTGGGAGCTAGGGTTTATCTCTTAAAAATAATGGGAGCTTGGGCTCCCCGGGGGCTACCACTTTCTTTCATAAGCTATTAGGCTCCTCTTATTCCTCCTCCAAGTTGTTAAACTCCACGATTAAGTCAGCTAAGGTTTGACCCTTGACAACACCTTGTGGATGATATCTGATGCCAAATTCCACTACTCCATAAACCACTTGACAAGCCTACCTGAGGTATCAAGTTTGTGTAGGATCAATTCGAGGGGTTTACCTATCATAACCACTATGTTTTATGATAGGAAGTAAGGCCTCTAACGACTGACTAAGGTGATCAGATAGAAAGCGAGCTCCTCCGTCTTGGGTATTTTTTTCAACCCCTGTAGAGCTCTGTCGACATAATATATGGGGTACTAAACCCCATATTCTTCTATGATCGGTGTTGAGATGATTTTGGTTAAGGAGCTAGAAAGATATAGGTTCATGTCTTCTCCAGTAGTGCTCTGGGAAAAGAGAGATGGAGACCCAGATACTTATTTGCGTTATGTAAAGCTTCCATAGCTTCTAGAGTCCATTGAAAAGCCTTCTTCAGTATTTCAAAGAAAGGTAAACACTTATCTGTGGCCTTGGAGATAAAACAGTTGAGGGTAGTAACTCTCCTAGTTAGTCTTTGAACTTCCGTAACTATTTTAGGAAATTCAATGTCTAACAAAGCTTGGATACTTTCTAAATTGGCCTCTATGCCCCATCTGGTGACCATAAAGCCCAAGAACTTGCCTCTAGCTACCCCATAGGCACATTTCTTCGGGTTAAGAATCTTTTGATTCCTTCTAAGGATAGCAAGGTCTCCCTGAGGTTCTGAACATGATCCAGAGCCTCCAAACTCTTGACTGGCATATCATCATTATAGACTTCTATGAATTTTATAATTAGATCCTTGAAGATGGAGTTCACCAGCCTTTGGTAAGTAGCATCTGCATTCTTTAGTCTAAAAAGAATAAATTTATAACAATATGTACCTTTGTCTGTGATGAATGAGGTTAGTTCCTTATCTATGGGATCCATTATGGTCTGGATGTAACTATAATAGGCATCCATGAAGGAAAGGAACTTGTGACCAACATTGGAATCCACCAAAATGTCAATGTGAGGTAATGGATAACAATCCTTAGGACATGATTTGTTGAGATCAGTGAACTCTATGCACATCCTTCATTTCATTTTAGGCTAGGGCATCAGCACCACATTAGGAAGCCATTCTGGATATTGCACTTCTGTGATGAAGTTGGATTTCAAAATCTTGTCAATGTCTTCTATAAAAACTATATTTTTTAAGGCCAAAGAACCTCTTCTTCTGATATACTAGCATGTGGTTTGGGTACATGCTGAGGTGTTGGACCATGACCTCTGAATCTACCCCAATTATGTTTGAGTGGACCCAAGAAAATACATCCTTATTTTCTTTTAAGAACTAGATAATCTCTTCTTTAATGGAGGAGCTCGGACTAACCCTAATTTGGATGACCTTGGTAGGATCTTCTTCGTCGATGCCAGTGGTGATAACGACCTCAATCGGCTCACATCTTTGTTCTTTCTCTTTATCTCGTGGATCTAGAGTATCCACATTCATCAAATCTAGGAAGCTCAGACATCTCAGGTGGAGGAGACAGAATGTTTGTGAGGACCTTAACACCTCCATGGGTGCTTTTGGGGCCCTATGCATCCTCCGAAAAATCTCATGTGGTATCTTCTTCTCTTTTATGGAAGTGTTATAACACTCCATAGATTAATTCTTCTTTCCAAATACTTCTCCTACACCCATGGGGTTGAGAACCTCATCACCATCCTTTGAGTAGACACAGTTGCATCTAACTCATTAATAAAGGTCGGCCCAAGATCACATTCTAGGCAGAAGGAAAATCCACTATTGCGAACTTGTTTTATATGGTGGAGCATCATTCTTTGGAGCCAATTGTAATGGGAATAGTGATTTACCCCATGGATTAGGTTCTTTATCCATTAAAAATGATCGATGGAGTGTTTATGGCTTGCATGAGCTTTATGGTTAGGCATGTGGCCTTGAAAGAATCCAGGAACAATATGTTAGTAGAGATGTAAGGACATTTTTGTCCATTGTCAATATGTATGTCGTACGTCGTTACACCGTTGAAGAAATTCAAGATCACATCTACATCAACGGATCCGAATATCAAAGCGTCTTCAACATCATAGCCTCTGCGAGAATGAACTTGATAAAGTTTTGTTTTTAAGTTCCTTAAAGTTCATACTTAGTATTGGGAAATTTTCATAAAATTTTTTTTATAAAAATTTAAAAGGATTTTAATTTTTCTGGATAATCGGACCGGTCCGCCCCTATTTTCATCAAATCATATTGATTACAAGATGTGTCTCTAGTTCCTTCAACAAGATAGACTACAAAGTCGGGACAAAATCTTTTTTCTTTCCTAGGTCTTTTACTTTTTCTAATCTCTTCTTGTTCTACTGGTGGAGTTTCAGGTAACTGTGAAGGAGTGCTTACTTCTTTTTCATTATTAATTCTAGGAATAGAAGAAAACCTTTGTTCATAAAAAATTGCATCTCTCGATTCAATTATTGTATTTACCTCAACAGAATCATTAGGTTCACTAACCAAAAATCTATAAGCTTTACTATGTTGTGCATAACCTATGAAAATACACTCAACACCTTTGCTTCCTAATTTCTTTCTCTTAGTTTCAGGTAGTCTTACAATAGCTCTACAACCCTAAACTTTAAGATAACCTAAATTAGGTTTTCTATTCTTCCATAATTCGTAAGGAGTTTTCTTATTATCTTTAACAGGTATCCAATTCAGAATATGACATGCAGTTAAAAGTGTTTCTCCCCAAAACCCTTTACTTAAACCAGAATAAGAAAGCATAGCGTTAACCATTTCAGTTAGTTTTCTATTTTTTCTTTCTGCTACTCCATTTTTTTGTGGTGTATAAGGTGAAGTAACTTCAGGTATAATTCCCATATCTTCACAAAATTGAGGAATTTGATATTCACCACCTCTATCAGATCTAAGACATTTTATTTTAGTATCACATTGATTTTCAACTTCATTTTTGTATGTCTTAAATCTATTAAGCACATCATCCTTAGAGTTTAAAAGATATACGTAACAATATTTTGAAAAGTCATCGATAAATGTAGCAAAATACTTACTACCACCTCTAGTAGGTGTTCCATGCAAATCACAAATATCACTATGTACTAATTGCAACAAAGATGTAGTTTTTTTTTATTTTTGGAAAAGGCAATCTTGTTATTTTTGTTTGCATGCATATTTTACACTTTTCATTCATATCATTCTCATATTTAGGAATTAAATTTAAATTAACCATGAAATGCATTTTCTTTGTATTAACATGTCCTAAACTACTATGCCATAATGAAAGACAATCAACGCTATAAGCAGAAGAATCTTTTTCATTGATATTGAGCTTAAACATGCCCTCATACAAATATCCTTTGCCTACAAAGGTACCATTCTTAGTCAGAATAAATTTGTCTGACTCAAATACAAGCTTAAAGCCAAATTTGTTAAGAAGACTTCCAAAAACTAAATTTTCCCTAACATCAAGAACATGAAAAACATTGGTGAGGCTAAGGATTTTTCCAGTAGTGAATTCGAGATCCACTGTCCCTTTGCTTTTAACCGCAGCAGTAGAAGAATTTCCCATATAGAGAATATATCCTTCCACTGTTTCATAGGCAGAGAACAAGTTCTTATCCTTACAAACATGCCTTGTGGCACCAGAATCAACCCACCAAGAGTTGTCTTCTCCAAGCATATTAGCCTCGGATATCATAGCAGCAAATTTTTGCTTTGTGTCTGATATCCCTCCTTTTTCCTTTAGTTTCTTGAACTCACGACAATCCGTCTTGGAGTGACCTGGTTTGTTGCAATGAAAACAATTTCCTTTCTTCTTTTTGTTTGTTTTAGAATTATTTGAAAAATTCTTCCGCTTGTTATTTTTTCCATGATTGCCATATTTTTGCTCATTTCCTTCCTCCACCACATGGACCTTAGAAACAGAATTTTCTTGTTCCTCTTTACCATCTAGAATTCGAGACTCTTGTTCAATTCTTAAATGAGTCTCTAATTCTTCAAGTGAAAGATCCTCCTCTTTGTGTTTAGTTCTTTCTTATAATCTTTACAAGAAGGAGGAAGTTTTTCAAATATGGCAGTAACAATTACATTATCATCCATATTTAATTTTTTCAGTTTGCAATGATTTATGCACATGCTTATTATCATGCATTTTAAAGCTTAAAAACTGACCGATAAGGAACTTCTTACTTGTAGCGTCTTCCGTAAGATATTGGGTCTCCAATGTTTCCCACAAAGTTTTTGCAGTCCCAATATTTTGGTACAAGTCGAACAAATTGTCAGCAAGTGCATTGAGAATGTGACCACGACACAAGTAATCATCGGTCTCCCATTTTGTGCGTTGCCTAGTCTGTTCCACGGTTTCATCTTCATTTGGTTTCGGTTGTGACAAGACATATACAATCTTCAATGTTGTTAGAAGAAAATGAACCTTTTTCTGCCAACGCAGAAAATTACCACCATCAAAACGGTCCAACTTGACAAAGCCTTCTGTTATTTGTCGAAGTGATTTGGAAGAGTCGACCATTAATCTAAATACTGTATTTAGATTGTTGAAAATTATGTAGCAAATATAGAAATAGAACTCTTTATTGTATCACAACAATGTCAACTTTAATACAACAATGTAACTTTATGAATCTTCAAGGCGTGATGTCACTTTCCTAAATACAGTATTTGCCCCATACGAATAACTTCGGTATACAAACGGGAATCAGCAAATCCGTACTCCAGATATAATGAAGCAATTGCACTGTCTGCAAATTGTATGTCTGAAGACAACCCTTGGATGCAGCAGCGAAGAACAGTCAATCAAGTTCTTATTCTGTTTCTGTGCACAAAACAGAATACGAGAATTTGTATCTCCTGGAAATTGTAAGAGAGTAATAGTAGGGTTTGGAAATCTGAAACTGGGTTTTTGTTATCAATGTAATTTCGTTTTAGGCAGCATTTATTTATAGATAATGAAAGACTTTGTCTTCAAGAGTCATGACTGTTGGATTAACAGTCTTAATCAATTCTGAAATGGTATGACTGTTAATTACCAACAGTCTTAAGTCATTTCCGAACAGGTACAATTAATACCGACTCGGTTTTGCACGGGTCAACCAAAAAGTGACTACGCCCGAGCAGGACGAATCCTGGCAACCCGCTACCACTGCGGACACGCGGCGTGTGATTAGGCATAAATTCTTCACATTTATCCCCTTAATTTCAGTATTTTTATGATCCCGTTCGGTGTAAATAGCTTGGATTTGTCTCATATTTATGCTACTAACCCTTTTTGGCAATTATTTCGTATTTTGTGTATCTCTTATGTGTTTTACAGGTATTTCATGCAAGAAAGATGGAAAAGAGAACTCAAAATAGTGAAAGAAACCAAGAATCGGGGTGTTGAAGGGCATTTTCGTAATTTTGCAGCCTTAGTCCGGAAGTGGGCCCAACTGGAAAGTTTAAGAGCTTTCAATTACAAGAACATTGGAAAAAATGGCACCTCAATCCGAGCTACGGTGAAAGAGTTATGATCCCTTGAAGTTGCGAAAAAATCATAGAAGAAAGGCTAGGAAGGCAAGTTCAAGGGTATTTTCGTAATTCTTCAGCCTTATCCCGGGGGTGGAGTCAACTGTAAAGTTGAAGATCTTGGAACAACGAGAACACTGGAAGAAACGACACCCAAATCCGAGCTACGGTGAAGGAGTTATGAACATTTGAAGTTGAGAAAAAATCCAAGGAAGAAAAGAAGAAAGTTGGAAAATATTCTAAGTGTTGAAAGAGGCCCAGAAACCAGCCAATTCACCCGAACCGGTACACCCAGAACCCGAACCGGTTCGCCCATTTGTCACGCTCCAGAACCGTTACAAAATTAGTCACGCTTTCTAAGTGTGACAAATTGGCAGATACGGGATTTTTATTTTGTGCTTATCTTTTAGCCAAAAGAGTTTTATGTTTTGGGGACTCTTCTAAACGACCTCTAGCCTATATATTTAGTCATTAGGACTCTTTTTATTAAGATTTCATTGATGTAAAATCTCCATAACAAGTAGGAATATCTAGGAGAAAAATTTACATACTTTGCACCATTAATTCAAGAATTTTTCTGATTTTTCTTCAATCTTTGATTTCTTCTTGCATGTTCTTGTTCTTCAATCGTGGTAACTTTTATTTCCAGCACTTTTATCATTATTCACCATGTTAGGCTAGGTTTTTAAAGGTTGGGATGCATGAACCCAACCTGATGTTGTAGTTGCTTGTGTATAAAATTAGTCCTCTAAATTTAGTGATTAATTATGACCGTATTGCGTAGTTACACAATAATTGTAGATCTTTATATCTCGTTTGCCTCTGGGTACTCGTGATGATTTAGAATGCAATTCGAGTGCTACTATCGCGATACTGATTTACTTATCCTCAGATTAAGTATGACGCGGGCTTGAACCTCGTATACGTAATGCTTGGGAGTACTAAATTCCGGGTCAAATTAATCAGTTAAATTTACGATTAGTTTTATACCATCAATACACTAGGGTTGGGGGATTGTGTCTCTACCTTAATTTTCCAATTAGTTTTAGTTAACTTCTTTATTTTCCCTTTTCCCTTTCTCACTCAATCATCTTATTTTTATTTCTTTTTAGAGTCAAGTTAGGGTTAACAGTCTTACCTTTGTCGTCACGTTCACTCGTCCTAGTTCCATGAGGATTCGATACCCAAACTAGACACTATACTCCACAAGAGTGTAGTTATAGTTTAGGTTTTTGTATTGCGATTGGAAGCCGATAACAACGACTAGCGTATTTACACGGACGCTCGGTTTCTGACTCAATCAAAATGGCGCCGTTGCCGGGGAGTGTTTTGTTATAGATTATAATTGATTTACTATTTCGCAAGATATTTTTTTCTTTTTCTTTTTTTTGGGGTTACACAATTGAGCGCCAAGAAACGTTGAATCCTTAGCCGTACACCTCTTTACGTGGATTGTCCGTTTACAAACCATTCGGTAGTCATGTCTTTTTATAGTGAGTTCGGTAATTATATTGGTTCATATGGGAATCGTTTTCAAACTTTTTATTCTCAAGAATTCGAAGACCCTCACCAATGGGAATAAGTCGAGGCCCTTCGAATTCTTGAGAATAAAAAGTTTGAAAACGATTCCCATATGAACCAATATAATTACCGAACTCACTATAAAAAGACATGACTACCGAATGGTTTGTAAACGGACAATCCACGTAAAGAGGTGTACGGCTAAGGATTCAACGTTTCTTGGCGCTCAATTGTGCAACCCCAAAAAAAAAGAAAAAGAAAAAATATCTTGCGAAATAGTAAATCAATTATAATCTATAACAAAACACTCCCCGGCAACGGCGCCATTTTGATCGAGGTGGAAAACCGGTGAGATTTCGAGCCTATCGATCTTTTTGAGTTTTTAAATCAATTCGTGTTAATTGTTAACTCAAAGTTCTTTTTAGCGCGTAATAAGTTGTCAAGGATCTTAATTCTTTCATTTTGATCGGTTTTGAAAAATGTGTGCAATATTGCCTTGAAAAACGTGCCAAATTAGTCTCTAAAATTAAATTAATCTCGAAACGCATATGGTAACGCAATTGGCATTTTGGGCAATGAAGTAGGCCCTCGTTTGTCACCCAAAAATATTGGCCAGAAAAAAAAAATTATCCCTTTTGTAACCCAAATTGAGCCGAATAATTATTCCTTTCGTTTGACAACCCGAAAAACCCAAAATAGCCGGAATTGTGAAAAATGAAAAAAATTCCGAATTTAAGTCCGAAAAGTGCAACAAAAAGGGGCAAGAAAAAATAGAAGAATGCTCAACAAAAATAACAAGAAAAGAAATGAAAAAAAAAATATAGAAAAAGAAGAAAAAAATGAGCAATAGCCCGGAAAAAGCACAAATGGACATCATTAATGACTTTTCCAATTCCAACCTTCCATACCTCCTTCATTTTACCCAATGCAACCTTGATCCCGAAAAAGTCCTAACCGAGTCCAAATTGCGAAAATTGATTACCGCGTGGAGAGCTAAGACACCAAAAGATAATATAAGAGATGAAATATGCGCGAAATAGAGGCAATGTTCCCGTTTTTAAAACCGTAATCCGTTGAAGAGATCCTTTCGCCATAAAATTTTCGTCTTTCTAATTGCATGCGTGAATTTGCTTCCATTACATTTACTCTTTATATCACGCATGCCGAGAGAATAGCCATAATCAGAGAGATTAGTTTGTGAGAACATCCCGTGAGAAATTGAAATCAAAACGAATTTTCGGATAAGTAACGTAATGATCAATCAGTAAAAATTGGCGGTTATATTTCCGGCTTCGCACACACGCACTACGGTTTGAGACTCGTAAATATGATTTAATGATGATTATTTTCTGGAAAAGTTTGAATTGCTCAATTTTTGCGTATTTTGAATTTTCTTTGAGTCGAATTTTGTGGGTATATTCACTGCAAACCCTCACGAGACACAACTCGTCCTACTAGGGTAACCTAGAGGTTTAAAGGCTTGTTGCATGCGCTAAATGCAATCGCTTGCCCGCGAAAGAGGTCTCTATCCCAATAAAGTCTTTGATGGTTTCTTAACTCATATTCTCATTCTTTTACATTGCTCGGGATGCGCAAAGTTCTAAGTTAGGGGGGTTTGATTGGGCATAAATATTGTATATTTATCGCCCTAATTTCGGTACTTTTGTGAGCCCGAGTGATGTAACATATATGGATTTGATTCACATTTATGCTACTAACCTTCGTGGCGAGTATTTCGTGTTTCGTGCTTCTCTTATTGGTTTTACAGGTTAATTATGCAAGCAGTGCAAAAGAGGAAGCAAGACAGTGCAAGAAAAGCTAAGAAGGCAAGTTCAAGGGCATTTCGGTAATTATGCAGCCCGATCCCGGGGGTGGAGTCAACTGGAAAGTTGAATAGCTTTCAATTACAAGAACACCAGAAAAAACGGCACCTCAATCCGAGCTACGATGAAAGAATTATGACCCCTTGAAATTGCGGAAAAATCATAGAAGAAAGGCTAGGAAGGCAAGTTCAAGGGCATTTTCGTAATTTTACAGCCCGATTCTGGAGGTGGGGCCTTCTGTAAAGTTGAATAACTAGGAACAATGAAAACATTGGAAGAAACGGTACCCAAATCCGAGCTACGGTTGATAAGTTATGCTCAGTTGAAGTTGAAGAAAAATCCAAGAAAAGAAGAGGAAAGCCAGAAAAATTCTAAGTGTTGAACTCCAGGCCAGCTTGGTACCCCAAACCCCACCCAGAACCGGTTCGGTGTGGGGTTCGGGGTACCTGACACGCGAATTTTCCATTTTATGCTGATTTGTCCCAAAGACTCCTAATAGGTTTTAAACACTCCAAACTTGTGGGAAACGTAGCTATTAACCTAGGAGCAGCTATTAGGGCTAGTTTTAGAGAGTTTTTGATAGAGAAATAGGGGAGGAACATCTAGGAACATCAAGGGCATAAATTACTTCAAGAATTCATTGTTTCGGGTTTGTTTTTGCAAGTTTTAATTCAAGATTCTTGTTTCTAAAAAAAAAATGCCCAAAAAAAAAATCATAAAATTTTGAAAAACCCAAAAATATTTTTGTTCAAAATAAATAAAAATTGGAATTCAAATTTTTCAAAAATATCATTAAAAGTCAAATTGGAGTCTCAAATTGTAAACATCCAACATACACAAAGCCGAAATTGACCAAAGATGGAAATTGTGCGAAAATTGACGACTTAACGAATAAATGTGGAGATTAACAAACCCGGTGAGATTCGAGTCTATCACGTTTTGACTTGAGAATCCTAAATATGACTTTAAGGTGACTGTTTTGGGGGAGTTTAAATTTTACAATTTTTAAGTATTTTGATATTTCTTTGAGTCAATAATGAATTTTGTGGGTATATTCACTGCAAACTCTCACGAGACACCACTCGTCCTACTAGGGTAACCTAGGGGTTTAAAGGCTTGTTGCATACGCTAAATGCAATCGCTTGCCCGCGACAAAGGCATTCTATCCCAATAAAGTTTTTGAAGGGTCCTTAACTCATACTCTCGTTCTTTTACATTGCTCGGGACGCGCAAAGTTCTAAGTTAGGGGGGTTTGGTTAGGCATAAATTCTTCACATTTATCCCCTTAATTTCAGTATTTTTACGATCCCGTGCGGTGTAAATAGCTTGGATTTATCTCATATCTATGCTACTAACCCTTTTTGGTAAGTATTTCGTATTTTTGTATCTCTTATGTGTTTTACAGGTATTTCATGCAAGAAAGATGGAAAAGAGAACTCAAAATAGTGAAAGAAACTAAGAATCGGGGAGTTGAAGGGCATTTTCGTAATTTTACAGCCTTAGTCCGGAAGTGGGGCCAACTGGAAAGTTGAAAATCTTTCAATTACAAGAACACTGGAAAAAACAGCACCTCAATCCGAGCTACGGTGAAAGAGTTATGATCCCTTGAAGTTGCGGAAAAATCATAGAAGAAAGGCTAGGAAGGCAAGTTCAAGGGTATTTTCGTAATTCTTCAGCCCGATTCCGGAGATGGGGCCTTCTGAAAAGTTTAAGATCTTGGAACAACGAGAATACTGGAAAAAAATGGCACCCAAATCCGAGCTACGGTGAAGGAGTTATGATCATTTGAAGTTGAGAAAAAATCCAAGGAAGAAAAGAAGAAAGTTGGAAAATATTCTAAGTGTTGAAAGAGGCCCAGAAACCAGCCAACTCACCCGAACCGGTAGACCCAGAACCCGAACCGGTTCGCCCATTAGTCACGCTCAGAATCCGTTACAAAATTAGTCACACTTTCTAAGTGTGACAAATTGGCAGATACGGGATTTTTATTTTGTGCTTATCTTTTAGCCAAAAGAGTTTTATGTTTTGGGGACTCTTCTAAACGACCTCTAGCCTATATATTTAGTCATTATGACTCTTTTTATTAAGATTTCATTCATGTAAAAGCTCCAGAACAAGTAGGAACATCTAGGAGAAGAATTTACATACTTTTCACCATTAATTCAAGAATTTTTCGGTTTTTCTTCAATCTTTGATTTCTTCTTGCATGTTCTTGTTCTTCAATCGTGGTAACTTTTATTTCCAGCACTTTTATCATTATTCACCATGTTAGGCTAGGTTTTTAAAGGTTGGGATGCATGAACCCAACCTGATGTTGTAGTTGCTTGTGTATAAAATTAGTCCTCTGAATTTAGTGATTAATTACGACCGTATTGCGTAGTTACACAATAATTGTAGATCTTTATATCTTGTTTGCCTCTGGGTACTCGTGATGATTTAGAGTGCAATTCGAGTGCAACTATCGCGATACTGATTTACTCATCCTCAGATTAAGTATGACGCAGGCTTGAACCTCGTATACGTAATGCTTGGGAGTACTAAATTCCGGGTCAAATTAATCAGTTAAATTTACGATTAGTTTTATACCATCAATACTCTAGGGTTGGGGGATTGTGTCTCTACCTTAATTTTTTCAATTAGTTTTAGTTAACTTCTTTATTTTTCCCTTTTTCCTTTCTCACTCAATCATCATCTTTTACACTTTATTTTTTGAAGTAATAAATCAATTAAAATCTATCAAACATTCCCTGTGGATTTAATACCCAGACTCGCCACTATACTCCACAAGAGTGTAGTTAAAGTTTAGGTTTTTGTATTGTGGTTGGAAGTCGATAACAACGATTAGCGTATTTACACGGACGCACGGTTTCCACCTCGATCACTACCACTGCGGACACGCGGCGTGCTAAGTGCAAAGTGCGCCACTAGCGCCTCTACAGCGCACTGCCCCTCACCCGCGCGTGCGCGCGCGTTGGCGTGTGCGTACGGTGCGAACCGTATTGAGATCTCTTGAATAGCCTCTTAAATGCTAGATGAATTAACTCTTCATCTTCCATTTGTACTTATTAAGTGCACAAATTCTTATTATTTTTCCAATGTGGGACTCAAAGGTTGCCCACTCCTTTAATAGCTTAGTGGTAACACTTAGCTTTGTACATTTTCCAATGTGGGACACTATCCCCTTTTATATTTGGGTTAGCTTCTGTTGTATAAATGTATTTTAAATACACAAGTGGGAGACCCACTACCCACTTTTCCTTAAATTTCGGCTAAAGAAAAAATCACCCACTAACCCCACTATTCTCTAACCTCTTTCAACCTTCTATAAAGAATTCTCTCCATCCGGCCAAAAAAAAAAATGAGCTTGAGAGAGTTTTAGAATTTGAGTTTGGTTCTTTGAAAAGAAACAAAAAATGGAATCAAATGAGGAGGGACTGTAGAATTTTTGAAAGAGAAAATTAAAGAGAAGAAAAATCACTCATTCTCTCCCTCTAAGACTGAAAATATTTTCTTCACGAAAATATTTATTCTCCTAAATTTTTTTTAGAACAGTTTGTTCCCCCAAACTGAAATTTCGGATATTGAGCAATTAATTTGGAATGGGTGTTAGAAGACATATAACTACAGTGCATGGTTATATGATACAGAGGTGATTCTGGTCTTGTTTTATCCTGGGGACGGCGTGACTATAGACTACCTGCACAAAGAGGATAGAGCCGCGAAACGTCTTAAAGAGAGCGACCTAGTCCGCGACTCAACCCAAGAATCGTCTACGACGAATTTATAAACAATTGAGGTAATATTGTTTATTTTTATTGTCCGGTATTTATTTGGAATTCACGCATGAGGTTCGTATTTGCGATAATCATATGAGGTAATTATTTAATTTTGAGCAGTAGACTTAAAATTAATTTATGATTTTATTTTTCGAGTTCTCCATAAAACTCTTTGGTGTGATTTTTTAATCACAATAAATAAAGTGTACCAACAATTTTAAGACGTTTTATGTCTACCATGGAAATCGAAAAATAAATTTTATGGACATTTATGATTATTTTTATGATGTCGAAATGAAAAAATGTCAACTAAGTTTCTATGTTTAGAAATTATAAGTTTGACCTTGTACCTCTAGAAATGACCGTTTAGCCCCCAGACTTCCATAATATTATATTTTGTGAAGTAAATACATAAATTTCAGTATTTTCGGTCAATTCGGAATCGATCAATAATTTCGTGAGAAATTAGAATTTGAACAAAAATGAACCCCTTTAGGAAAAAATTTTAAATAGGTCAATCCTATTTTTTAGTTATGAATGTGAAATATTATTTCACATAAGATGTTATTGTTGGAAATGGAATTGTATACCCTTTTAGACAATTCATTTTGAGCCACTTGTGGTTAAGAAAACAAATTAAAATTTGTTATGTGGAATCAAATTGAAATTTTATAATTGATAACAAATGAATTTTTTTTTTTATGGAATCAAATAAAAATTTGATATTTGGAAACAAATGAAAATTTGTTATATGAAAACAAATGAACATTTGTTATATGGATTCGAAGGGTAATTAATAAACATTTGCTCCTTACGCTATGTATACTATAAAAAAAATTGTTCAAATATTTTTTGAAGTGTTTATATGAAAGTGTAGTTGGTATTTTTCAACCACACTAAAGTGATCGATGATGAAAAAAAAAATGAAATTTTTGTTATGAATTTATTGGAATATCATCTCAGTTTTTTGATGATATATAGACTAAAATTTTGTGAATTTTGTCATGCATGTAGTATGTTAAGATTATAAATATTGGGCTTTGGAATTTCTGAAAAAAGAGTTGTATATCTTTTATTATGATTTTTACAAATGGGATGCGCAATGGTGAATTTTTTGGACAGCTTGTAGTAAAACAAGTTTATCTTCACTTGTACTTAATATTTTTGAGTGATTCCAATTTTGGATAAGACTAGACTCATAAAGGATGAATTCTGAAAAATGTCATAAATTTTCAATAAGCGGTTTGGTCGTGGTGAAATTTCAAACTTGAAGTTTTTCCGTTTGAACAAATATTTTGGACAACATTTTCTTAGAAAAAAATGTATCATGTCGTGTTCCCAACAGATTCAAAATATTTTGAAGCCTTTATAAATTTCGTATTTAAGGATATATGAAGTACTTAGAAAAATTTGACTCAAATTTATGGAAGATGGATTTCATAAAAATTGTATAATGACTTATACAATATTTAAGTTTGGAGTGCAACCGCTAGAATTTTATATGAATAATTCTTTGTATTATTCATTTATATGAGTTGAAAAAGATATATAATAAAATTGTATTCTGCTATGTTGGAAATAATTTGGTGTGCTTCATACGCGTGTAGAAATAATTTAGTTGGGTAAAATTATTTTGACCGTATGCTTTGATTTGCAATAGAGGTTTAAAAGTATACATTGTGAAAAATTATATATTATAATGTTTTATGAAATAGATTGTATAATCTATATGTGACTTTCAGACCTTTGAAAATCTGAAATTATGACTAGAACGAATGAACTTATATTTTCTTATTCGGCTATACCTGAAAGCATTAAGTATGTATTTATTTAAGAAATAAGATTAATTCTTATTTAATATTGAAACTCTATAAGTTTAGATTCCATTTTATGAATTGAAGATATAGTGGGGGAACATTATATGTTGCTTCTCTACGCTATACCTAGAGAATAGTGGAGGCACTCAATCGAGTATCTCTCAACTATAATTAGAGAACATTTAATAGAATCTGAAACTTCGGTGTTCAAGAGAACTCTTAATTTTTTGAATAAATAAAAGCTTGCTTATGTTATTGAAAAAGGATTCAAAAAATCCTTAGAGAAGTCATGTCATAAATGATTGATTGAATTCCTTGAAATAAACTAGAAATTAGTTTATAATTAACTTATCTTATAACTTTAAGATAAAGAGGTGTATACACATCATTTGAAGGAATATTGAGACCATTATCATTTATGAATATAAGCTTTGTTTAATAGTCGAAATTCATCGATATAATTTAGTTATACATGATGCATGTTAAATTATTCTCATGAAAATGAAGAAGCTTCATTTAATTTGAATGCCATTGATATTATATATGATGTTGAGTTAAAAGCTATATATATATAATATTGTTTATCGAATGGTGACCTATGTAATGCAACTTACATGGACCAACTTGAAGTTGGATAATTAATATGGAAGGCAGCAATAAATGGCATGATATATTGATAAATTATCAAATGAGAATGAATTGAGAATATTATGAATCGTGTTTATCACTAAGCATGTCGAAATATGAATGCACTCTTATTTATTATGCAAGAATGATTAGTTAATATTTGGTTATAATATTTTGTTGCCTGGAAAACCAAATTCATGCTAAGTAAAAGTGTTAGCATAAAGAGTTTCAATGAAACAAGAATAGTACTTGTTAATATTACAAGGCTATATGGATCAATTAATTGATCGAGTACATTGAAATACAAGAATATCTATTTATTAGATATATGCTTATTATGAATCATCTTGTACTTTATATGATCCAAGTATAAGAACACTATATATAGTGATAAGAAAAGATGAATATGCGAACATCTTAAGTAGTCTCAATTGAGCTACTAAATAGAGTTGACTTGGAATAATTTTTTGTGGGAGTACTATGAAGGTTTATAATTAAAAAGTGCATTCTTATGCTATTGAGAAAGGTTATGTGTTTTGATAAAATCACGAACCTAGAATTGATTCTAAATCAATAATGGATATGTGTTTAACACATATTATGTTGCTATTTTTTGGAATTCCCAGAAATATTAATTATTGACATAATTAATGATGGAGTATATGGTGATACCATTAGCTATGACTAGTGAGTAAATAAAAGGTTAAAAGACCTATTATAAGATACCATTTATGGTAGAGATTGACACAGTCATTTTATCCACAACAATATAACCATGGCTATTGTAAAATTTTAGAACCGTTATCATAACGAAAGAACGACAAATATGTCGTAATCACAACACAGTTTGAGAATATAAAAACTAATGAGTTGTGAGTGTAGATTATGTTCGAACTGATGAGTATAGAACTTGACTTATCCTTTGACGAAAGGACTAGTTCAGGAGAAGGTGTTTAACACCTAGAAAGGGATCCAATTGATATTGAATCATTTGTGGTGGTAACCCAACCTATAGACTGGAGATCCCAAGAAATAGGTTCAAAGGGTAATAACAAGTCACGATGATATGGGTTGAATCATGCTAATAATTATTGTTTACGGGGTTTTACTCCGAGTCCATCCCTATGGAGCATGATATCCTGAAGCATGTTAAGGTTGAGTTAATTATAACTCTTAATGAAGATCTATAGCTCTATTTTGAGTGGGGTACCTAGCTATAGGAGTATCCTTGATAGACTCACCTATGTGGATGTGGAAGTATGGCCGCTTCCTATGGTAATTTTGAGCAAATTTCCTATAGCGTTCACATACTGGGATAGAAGCACATGGTCGTAGCGTGCTGGCTTAAGGACTACACCCAAGTAGGGTTGTGTGTGAGATGTTGTCAGAGATAGAGTTCAAAACTACGAGTTACTCTACTATAATCTGAATCATCTTTACTACGTAAAGGTTCAAGTCGAAAGACACTTTTGCTTATGCACAATTCTATTAATAATTATTGCTGAATAATTTTATAAAATTTTCAAGAGGGGGATTGTTACCGATGATTGTGTTTTTAAAATTCAAGTGGGGGATTGTTGTATAAATGTATTTTAAATACACAAGTGGGAGACCCACTAACCCACTTTTCCTTAAAATTCGGCTAAAGAAAAAATCACCCACTAACCCCACTATTCTCTAACCTCTTTCAACCTTCTATAAAGAATTCTTTCCATCCGGCTAAAAAAAAAAATGAGCTTGAGAGAGTTTTAGAATTTGAGTTTTGTTCTTTGAAAAGAAAAGAAAAAATGGAATCAAATGAGGAGGGACTGTAGAATTTTTGAAAGAGAAAATTAAAGAGAAGAAAAATCACTCATTCTCTCCCTCTAAGACTGAAAATATTTTCTTCACGAAAATATTTATTCCCCTAAATTTTTTTTAGAACAGTTTGTTCCCCCAAACTGAAATTTCGGATATTGAGCAATTAATTTGGAATGGGTGTTAGAAGACATATAACTACGATGCATGGTTATATGATACAGATGTGATTCTGGGCTTGTTTTATCCTGGCGACGGCGTGACTGTAGACTACCTGCACAAAGAGAGTAGAGCCGCGAAACGTCTTAAAGAGAGCGACCTAGTCCGCGACTCAACCCAAGAATCGTCTACGACGAATTTATAAACAATTGAGGTAATATTGTTTATTTTTATTGTGCAGTATTTATTTGGAATTCACGCATGAGGTTCGTATTTGCGATAATCATATGAGGTAATTATTTAATTTTGAGCAATAGACTTAAAATTAATTTATGATTTTATTTCAACAGCTTCCCACCTCTTCCACACTCTTCCAATGTGGGACAAGCTCTTTACACTCAAAACTCTTACTCACTTATTTTATAAAATCTCCAACACTATGTTCATCATTCGAATGTGCGAGCCATGGGATGTCTAACAATTCAGTGTTGTTTGAATACTATGAAGAAAATTATATGCGAGTCATTAGTAAGTATGGGTCATTGGGGTTTACACTCTGCTGGTGGTTGGCCACTGTGATGGGAATTATGTGTGCATTAATCATATGTGCAGGGTATGCAGCATTATCTCTTGTATTACGCATAGTGAGGAGTAGTGCTATTTGGTGTTTGCATGTCAACTCTGCCTACTACTTATTTAGGAAAATCTCTCCTTTCTTCCTTTCCTAAGATAGGATCTTATGTAATTCTCTTCGATTCATAAAATGGTGGGTAATGTATTTACGATTAGATAGTTAGGACCACCTTTATGATACAGTAACTAAGAACCCAACTAACTTACTAAGTTACGAGTCTAATTGGATTTGGTTTGTTTGTGGATGGATTACGCCTGTTAAACTGGTTGGGCTAGTTTTACGATCCTTAGAAGCCAATTTATGTTCTCTTTTTTCAAATAATATATAATCATAATGAAACATATTATGCGTTAGATTTCAATTGTTTATGGCGACTTTACTAAAACAAAAAACATTTAAATTGATGTGCACATCTTGTATTACAATAATTGTTTACCTGGCAAGATCACGAGTGTTCAAAAGAGGGTTCTAGAAAACTCCAATAGGAGATTAAATTTGAACTTCAATTAGCATGTATTATATGACAAGATACATATAAAATACTAATTATGGCGAAGAGAGGAGAGTACTACATCTTGGAGGGAACTATCTCTCTGCATGGCGGATTTAAACTCATCAAATGTCACTTTTCCATCGTTGTTGGCATCCATTCGATCAAATATCTCATCCAATTTTCCAGGTTCCGTTATATCCACAGGGAGGCAGTCATCAGGCAAGGCCTACACGTACAATTTACAAAAAAAATTATTCTCCTGATTAAGTGAAACTATTACTCATATAAAACTATATTTCATTTTTCCATTTGCGAAAAAGTGGATCGAGTGGAGTAAGGCTTACTCGAAGCATCGATGCTACTTCTTCTTTGCTAATGCAACCAGATCCATCTGTATCGTACATCTGATGACAAAACAAAAAAATCTAATTAACTAATGGTCACTAAGGCTTCCCATTTCCATTTCCATTTCAATTAAGCAAGGAATATCCGCAATCTCTCTTTATATATATATATATATATATATATATATAGAGAGAGAGAGAGAGAGAGAGAGAGAGAGAGAGGGGTTATCATGCATCCCCAGTTTGCATACCGCTGACGCGGATCATTTTTTATAAAATAGTAAAAAAAATATTTTTGGACTAATTTTTTTTATGATTTTTAAACATTTCAATGAGACCATAAAAAAAATTCAACTCAAAATGAATTTTTTTGCTATTTTTAAAAAACAGTCGAACTTTGTGAGTTTTTAACAACTTAAAAACTCACGAAGTTTAACCAATTTTTTTAAAATAGCAAAACAATTCATTTTGAGTTGATTTTTTTTTATGATCCTACTCAAATGTTTAAAAACCATAAAAAAAATCAGCCCAAAAATATTTTTTTTACTATTTTAAAAAAACGGTTTGCACAGAGGATATGCAAACTGGGTATGCATGAGATCCTTTATGTGTGTGTGTATATATATATATATATATATATATATATATATATAGTCTTGCTCTTGTTTTAGGAGTGCTGACCGGACATGTATCACCTGCCGGTGAGCCAAGAAAAGAGAGAGAGTGTGCATATAATTTAGACGGTAATTTCTAGGGGCACCGTTAAGTGACACATATTCGGTCCGTATTCTTAAAATGCGGATTATCCCGCATTTTAATAGTGCGAACCGAAAACGTGTAGTCGGGTGGTGACTCTAGAAATTATCGGTTAAATTATAGGCGTACTCTCTCTTTTTTCTGTGTTCACCGTCAGGTGACACCTGTTCGGTCCGCACTATTAAAATGCGCACTGATCCGCACAAGAGCAATACTATATATATATATTCTTGTGCGTACCAGTCTGTATTTAGAGAGAGAGAGAGAGAGAATCTTCGGTGCGGACTTAAAAGTGACTCCTCATGATACGGATTGATCTTTTAAAAATACAAAAAAAAATAGGGACATATACCAAATAGTCCTTCGAACATTTTTTAATACTCATTTAGTCCAAGCTTTTTTATTTTGCTTCAAAATGTCATTTGCCACATATTTTGGAGAGGGAGTGCCGCTGGCGCGGATCTCTAAAAATAAGAGAATATTGAGTGCTTGAGGGATTAAATGGGTTAAATTAAAAATATAGGTAACCATGAAATATTTAAAATACACACAAAAAAAATCCACCCCAAAAATATTTTTTTGGTATTGTTTAAAAATTATTCTGCACCATGCATACTCATTTTTTAGTCTGCATGAGAGGCATATATACACACACATACAAACATAAGGGATCTCCAACGGATCCCCTCAAAACGGGCGGAGGAACAAACCATTTTTAATAAATCAAAAATAATTTATTTTTTTATTTTTTGGTGTTGTTTAAATATTTAGTGCACTCATAAAAAAAATTCAACTAAAAGTGCATTTTTTTGTTTTTTTAAAAAATGGATCCAATATATGTCAGTTTTAAGCCGTTAAAATCTGACATATATTTGATCAATTTTTTTAAAATACCAAAAAAATGCGTTTTGAGTTAAAAAAATTTACGAATACAATGAAATGTTTAAACATCATACAAAAAATAAAAATAATCTTTTTTTTTTTAATTTATCAAAAAATGGTTTCTTCCACACCTATTTTTTAGGGGATCTCTCTCTCTCTCTCTCTCTCTCTCTCTCTCTCTCTATATATATATATATATATATATATATATATATATATATATATATATATAATGCTCTTGTGCGAACTACTCCGCAATTTAAGAATGCGCACTTGACATGTGTCACATAACGGTGCACTTAGAAATTATCGCATAACTTATACGCACACTCTCTCATGTGTCAGCTAACGGTGCACTTAGAAATTATCGCATAACTTATAGGCACACTCTCTCTCTTTTTCCACATTTTTAAAATGCGGAGTAATCCGCACAAGAACATGACTGTATATATATATATATATATATATATATATATATATATATATATATATATATATATATATATATATGTGTGTGTGTGTGTGCGTGTGTGTGTGTGTGTGTGTGTGAGATTGTGAAAATTATATACACCCACAAAAGTATTTACCTGGAAGCAGAGACGGAGAGCATCATCACCTTGGGAATTTCGGAGGCTAGAGAACCCACATAATATTTCTCTCATGTCAACAGTTCCATCGCGATTATTGTCGAATAAATCAAATATTCGTGGAGCTAAAGGGATTAGCGATAACATGTTCATTGCTTTCAACATCTCCTCAAATTGAGATGAATTTGCGTTTTCACCATTTGCACATCTGCACTTCACCAAAGATTAATTTAATTTTGTTTTTATATACACTCAAGGACGGATCCGCCTTAGATGCTAAAGGGAAATATCCACTTTGATTTCTAAGAGTTGATAAATTAATTGTATTTTATTTTTCATAATCAATAATATAGCAATTGTTATATTATATATCGTCTAACTTAAAACACTCGCTCCACCCCTAAATACAATTACTTTATTTTATCATTGATGTAGGAAAACTACTTGATCTTAATGTCATAGAATATAATCAATATTTGATCACTCTTAAATCTCAGTTTAGACAATCAGCTTCTACGGGGGGGTTCTTTTTTCAAATAATTCTACGGTTATCTTATTTATAAGAAAAATAAAAAAAACGTTTTGTTAGTTGTTTCCCTAGTACCTTTCATTTAATAAAACTTTACAGATTTGAAACAAAAATTATAATACAATAGAATATAAGAAATTTTGTTTTTTACTAATCAAAAGACACGTGGAAAATAATAAACTATTATGCTAAAAGCCATTCTTTTTCTGAAGTTTCATAAATTTTTCTTCTTGAGAATAAAACCCTGTAAATTAAAAAAAAATCAATTTTTTGTATGTAGATTATAAATTTGGTATTAATTTTGTAAGAATCTTAACTAACATTAAAATGTCCTCTTTTAGTAACTTTTAACTACCACTTAACCCATCTTGTAAATAAAATTTTGAGATTATTAAAATTAATGTTGCTAAAATGGTCCATAGCCCCACATTAGACGGATGATTAACATAAGTACAATTTTAATTATTTTGTTATTTTTCTTTATATTTTTATTTTACTTAGCCTATTCCGGTAAAAGTGTTGTGAGTTATTCTAAGAACTATATTAATGGAATAACTAAAACCCTAAATATTATAGACATATTTAATATCAAATGCTTCGTATTTATGGTTAAAACAAAACATGTATATGTTCAATCTTTATTTTTTAAAGGCCACAAAATTATAACTTTAATAAATGAGTCCTTTTATGTCAACACAGTTTTTGACATAGTTGGTGCGACACACTGACGTGTCGCACTAATATTGGCTCGTGTCCGAGCTCCACATAGGCACCACGTCAGTAGAGTCCAGACACAAGTTAATACTAATGCGACACATCACTGTGTCGCACCAACTGTCCCCGCTTAGAATTATTCTTAAAAAATACTAGGTTATCACACATGTCATCGTTTAACCCTAACTGATAATAATTATCAAGTTTCACAAAGTAAATATGGTTCAGCCAAGATGATACTTACATTTTTCTAAAATGTATGTTGAGATTCTCAAGCTCTTCTGGTCTAAGGTCATAGGAACCCATTAGTGTTTTGAGTTTCTTTGTTCTTAAGAAAATAGTGGTGGTCCACATGCTAGCTAATGCAGCTGCACGTAGCTTACGCCGTGCATTAAAGCTATGCAGTCGTGAAACAATCTCTGGATCTATCTGGCCTTCATTCGCTGAGTCACCAATGACCCACGGGTGTTGAAGAATCTAACAAAATAACAATAAAAATTATTTTAGAATGAGTTTACTTTTTTATCTTATTTTGAAGTCATGAGAAGTATATTTTTTGTTTGAATTAAACCTTTGAGTCGATGTAATTACTATAAACCTTTTGATAATCCCTAAATTCTTACAAAAATTTGTTGTAGATTAGCAACTCTATCGAATTTGGGAATAACATTAAAAAAAAGTTGTTTCAAGATGTCCAGATCTTCTATGCAACAAAGACAAATGTGTTGAACTTCTCAATAAAACTATCGAGAACTTCTCAAAAGAGTTGAAGAATGGTAATAATCCATATTGTGTTAGCTCATTTGAATCAAAATAGTATGTCTTCTATGTACCATATTCTTTTGAACATAAGGGAAAATGGGAGAGGGAGAAAACCCTATATTAATGATATTATCTTTATATGCCATGTATTTATTGCAACTCTCCACCAAAAGAGATTAATTTTTTGAGGAGGCGGGGGGGGGGGGGAGGGGGGGGATCTCAAGAACCAAATCACCATTCATACGACTTAGGAAAGAAAAATAGGCATAACCAGATATTGTTCGATAATCCACAACAACTAAAGAGGATGATAGGGTTTAAATGCATTTCATAGAGGAAGCCTTTAAAAGAAAATGTCAAACGAGATGGTCGGGTTGGGTTAATGCTAAGAATTTAGAAATTGTCATTATCTCTTTTAGGGATGGTATATAGACTAAGAAGATTAAGGTTCCAGCTTAGTGGTTTTGGGTTGATAAAGTCATAAATTTACTCAAAGGTAAAGACACCGGGTTTTAAAAAGAGGCATTTATGTCTTTAGAAGAGTTGATCCATCTATCTCCCAATAATTAAATGTAAAGACCATCACCCGCTCTCTTTAAGATGACCTTTTCCAACAACTATATACCTTCTTAAATACTGAATTAGACTCTTATTAGACTTAAGAAAACTTGAATTAAGGAATTATATGTTTTGAAACTATAGAGTGGAAGGCTTCTGAGAGATTTAATACCTCCTACATTGTTTAGCCAATAAGCCAATGTTAAAAGTTTCCAAATCCTAAGCCTTTAATGTTCTTAGGCAAAGAGATGTGATCCCAACTCTTACAATACATCTTTCAAGTGTCACTATTCCCAGTCCACTAATAATCGCAAATAAGAGGCGAGATCTTGAAGAAAATTGTGAAGTTTGTATCACAAGCGAGCACCCTTTTGATACAATCGGATTCAGATTTTAAAATGGTGGAAAATTAGTTAATGGTATATTAATACCTTCACTCTTGATAAGAGATTATCCAGAATAATGCTTAATGCTTACAATCACATTCACGATGCCAATTTAATTAGAGTAATCTTGTATTCATCCACAAATTTTATAAGTATATCCATTCAAAAATAATTAATAAGTTAATCCACTAAAATGGAAATTTCATAAAGTGAATGTCATGTCCTATTTTGATGGATTAACTTAATAATATCTTTAAGTTAATGTACTTTCAAAATTTTTGAATGGATCCAAGATCATCCTTTAATTATGTTTTCCTCATGGTTTAGTTAATATTGTTGATAATGGCCTCATGTTCAACTATACATTATTCATTGTATTTATCCCCTCAAAATACGTATAACGGGCCAAATGAATAACTTAAATTATTATTGTTGTTGTACATATTATGCCTCCTCCCAAAAATCTAGTTATTAAAGTACTTTAAACATTAAGTATGCATAGAGAAAATTATTCCATTTATAATATTGGAGAAATAGTAAGGTTTCTTGATTGTGGTCTGAAGGTCACATGTTCGAGTTGCGAAAATAACCTCTCGTACATCTAATCTCCCAGTACCCCACAGTAGCGGGAGTATCGTGCAATGGTTTTGCCCTTTTTTTAGTGTTTTCACAACCCTTGATTATAGTCAACATTGATTCAAACTTCACTAGAGGAGAGATCTTGCGAATGGGTGGAATCACTTGAATTACCAAATGGCAATTGTGTGACCCTTTTGCTGTTTCATGAATAACATAGTCTTTCGGGAAGACTTCCTCCCACTCAAAATTGAATACATCTTTATTAATCCTTTTTTCTCACATTATCTCCCTTGTTATCTTATTAGTCTATGTATAAAAATAATTTTGAAATTTGACTCTTCCCATTGACAAGAACTCTGAGATGTAATGGGTCTTTGAAGTCATTGAAGGTGAGTTGATATCCCCCCGCTCCCAAAATTCACTTATGATATTGAGGCCACAAACTACATGGATATTGTATCTGAAGCATAGTTTATATCTTTCAATCCCACTTTGATGATAGTTTAGCCATGTTATAATTGGGTTTGTGCACAAATTATCTCGATGATACTCATTTTCTTTAATTATGGGCTAAGGTTGGGTCTTAAATCTTTAAAAGCTGACTTTACAATGTGTTTGTGAGAAAGCTATATTTTTGCAAAAATATGCTTCCATACTTCATAATCAAAAACTGTATATTCTTCTTATTGTCTACATACATTAATCTTCGGCTCATCATGTGCCTCAAATTTTTTCCAATACATTTGTTATTCTGAGGTCCACATAATGAAGAGTTTTAGAGAGATTTTGTTGGTGTACAATATCTTTGGTTTGCCTCATGCCTTCTACTTTGTTCTTAAGACCAAGGGTTAGCTCAATTAATCTCTTACTATTTTCTTGAGACTAGGAACATAAGTTAATTTCAACCTTTCAACTTGTCGAGAACTCCACTAGGACTATAGAGATTATATTTTTCTTCTTCGGGATGAAATGACTCTCCTTTTAGAAAAATATTCCCATTGTATTAATGAATAATTATTTTTACATAGTCTTGTTTAAAAATAGGAAAAAGGAATACCCCAAACAGGCATCAAGGAAACCCATCCTTTCATGCCTTGTTATAGCATTGATTATTTTCTTTATCCTTCATAAATTGATAATAATTTGGGTAATCTTTGTTGAGATCAACAAATATATATAGAGAGGCCATTCAATTTATATTTTACTTATTTACTAAAACGATGTTTGATATTTAGTTGGAACTTGACCTATCTGGTGCATATTTTATGTGTTTCTTCTTTACTAGTCGATATTGGGGTTTCATGTGTAGCTTGTGACATATTATTTTACTATTCATTAAGGTATTGTCATAGTTTTACCAAGTAAAAACATCAATGTCTTCATCAATGAATGAATAAACTATTTCATCTTCTTATTCGGGAGAAGGATTCTAATGAAGAAGAACTTCTATGTAACACTAAAGACAATTATAACCATATTAAACTCTACTATTACTACTTCTTTTACTCTTGTATACATATATATCATCCTTATCCTATTTTCCTCATGATCCACCGTTACTTATTTGATAATGGGATGCTTCTTAATAGGTTATATATAACATTTTAGGGCTTCTTTCTAGTTACCATTCATTCATGGGAAACTTCAGATTTTAGCATTTGATTCTCTTCGTTCACCTAACCATTATATCACCCATATGACCTTAAATAGAGATTCAACATCAACAATCATGAACTCAGCCATCTTTGGGATTGTGAAAGCTTAAACAAGCAAAGTTGAATCTCTAAGTAGGGAGACTATTTAGCCACCGATCCCTACTACTGAGTTGCATGCCTACTTTAATCAAATCCCATTAATACCCACTCTCTTGTATCTTGAAAGAACTCTTTGGATAAACTAGGACTCTTTTGAAACTATAAGCGTTTATTAAAAGCATTATGATGAAAGAATTTGTGATCATGTGATGGGTTATTATCACTTTCTTCTTCGAGAAGGTGATTCATTGGGTTCATCATCTTATCAATATATCTTCACATAAATTGCATTTCTAAGATCAATTCCAAAGGCACGTTTGACTTTATTGGTTATTTAAAAAAATTCTAAGGAGTCTTGTTAGTGAGTTTTAGGTATCGTCCCTCTTTGATGACATGGATGCCCATGATAACGTGGTCAACATTATAGTCGATTAATGTGGGTTCATTTTTTTCTCCATATCGACTCTTGAATTGTGTTTATTATGGTCCTTCTTAGTCATCAATAACCCTTTCGAGACAAAATCCTTTATATGAGTCTTCAAGGTTTAGTTGTTCTCCAGTTTGTGGTCGTATCCCTCATGGTAAGAACACATAATGCCAACGTGTCTCTTATTTGGGTAAACTAAAATAAATTGAAGCCACTTTAAGAATGAATTTTCCATGATCTATTTCAAGAATTTATAAACAGGCTTCTTGTAAATAGCGTTCATACTATTGTATAACGTCTAGTTGGGACTCTAATTCATGTTCTTATTTTTTAGCAAGTCAACCTCTCGTGTTCAATCATGAATAGCATATTTATTTTCAGATGCCTTCCATTTGTCTCACATTTTGTCTTGATGACATCTTCTTTAACTTTCATATACTTGTCAATACATGTCATGTGATCATCAACATTCTTAGATCCTCCCTTAGTCATAAACTTTGAAGCTTATTCACCAAGGCCAAAACTAAATAAAATGGCAATTACCTACTCATTGCATTTCTACACATTCTTGAGATTTAAAAGTAATGTTATAAATACTCTTTAAGAGCGCCTCTGGTTTCATTATCATGACCACGAACAAATTTACTTATCGTGTAATATCACAACTCATAATTAATCGAGCAATAAATGCCTCCGCCTAATAACAAAACTTATTAATGAATGTTCTCTTAAATTTTAGGATTAATTTTAATATAGTTTCCCTCAAACTAGAGTAGAAAATCCACCACATAAGCACATCATCGTAGTTCCAAAATGCTAACTACACGTGTGGTTGACAAGAATAAATTTTCCTTTAAACACTTTAAACTTGCCAACGTAAAGTACTAAGGAGCAATAATTTCATTAATAAGCACTAAAAATGGGAACTTAGTTTATTTCCAAAGATTCCTCTTGGCCTACTCATTAGTCGACTTAAGAAATACACCGAGGAAGTCGGCGTGCACTTATTTAATATGAAGTGGCCAAGTCATCAAGTTTTGAGTGGCCCTTGTTTGGTCATGAAATATCATCATTATTATTCATCTTAAAGTAATCCCAAGCTCTTGATATGATTGTTTTCACCATCTGAACCCTTCCATGTTGTCACGTAAATCTTTTTTTGATCAATTCTAAAGGTCAGCATCAAGTACTAGGTAGTGAGAGACCACTCCCCATCATTAGGGCTGTAAATCGGGCTGGGTGAGCCGGGCTTGGGCTTGCTCAAGCTCGTCCCGAACTCGCTTATTCATGCTCAAGCCCGAGCTCGACCCGAATTATTTTTTCTCACCTAGGCCCGAACTCGGCTCATATATATTACGGGCTTCGGGCCCGATTTCAATTTTTTTGCTAAAAAAGTTTGAATTGATTTTTTTTTCTTGTATTTCCATCATGGAAAAAATTACACATTAAAATCTAATTGATATTTCATGAAATAAAATATATAATTATGAAATGTATTAAATTAAAACAAGGGAAATAAGAGTGAAAACCTACAAATGCCTATTAAATTTCATACATTTAACAAAATTTGACCACTAACAAATGCCTATTATGACATGAGCAATTATATAAATTATTTATTTATTTATTTGGAAATATGAAGTTCGGGCTTCGGGCCCAATTCGGGCTTGGCAAGGTTCGGCTCAAGCTCGGCCCGAAATTCATTCGGGCTTAAAATTTTGGCTCAGGCTCGGCTCAGCTCAAACTCAAATAAAGCTCGGTCCGAAAATAGCGGACCGAACGGACGGGCTTCGGGCCTCGGGCGCTCAATTTACAGGCCTACCCATCATATGAGAGTGTTATTCTAATCGACAAGTGAAGGACAGCGTGTTTTGGACATATTGGATTTCTCATCGAGCACAATGATTTGTCTCTTAACTTATTGTTTGTCTCTAATCAACATTCCCACAATGGCCATTTCCACTTAGGGGCCATCGATCACACCCCACTCATTTTCATGGGGTTTTCCCCTTTGAGGGGGATTTGACTCTTACTCTGAGTCTTAGGAGATTGGTGGCTTATTTCTCGGCTTAATATATATCCCCCTTATTTTAAATAATGAGTTATGTATTGATATTGTACTTAAATGTTTGAGGATCACTAAATAGCTGGTTAGTGAAAGGATCACAAGAGCAATTTGTGTCAACAATGTGTGTGGCGCAAGGAAAAAAAAATTGCGAGGAATAGAACTTGCGGGATAAAAAATGAGTTATTAGTCCCGCTTCTCATAGCCGATGTCAAATGTACACACTAAAAACTCTAGTGGATATGGAGATGCAAGTGTAAAAGTGAAGAATTTACATCACACAAAACAAGAGATTCACATTGTTTGCCTTAGTAATTTGGTATGTCCACGGGAAAAAGGAGTATTTCGTAATTTTATTGAAGTATTCATTTCCAAAAGATTTTGATAGAGTATTAGCCAAAAATCTCCCATGTATCAATTACAATGTATAATTATTGTCTTTATAGGGTCGTAGTTGCTCAATGTTGACTAGGTGAGCGAGACAAGTGTCACTTTGCCATTGGTTCAATGTTGCCGGTGTGGAGGCATATCCATTAATATGATCACATGAAGATGTTGTGTTATCTAGTCCTTGGACATACTTATAATGGTTTGAAATAGATCTTCCTCCCTATCCTCGACACAATTATGATCTGAGGAGTTTCGTGTGGGAAAGTTCTGCATTTGGTTTCCTACATGGCCACTTTATATTATTTTGGGATAGGGCTTGGTCTCCAAATCCATATTGCAAATCCTCTAGCTTGGTCTTGTACCATACTAGTATGGACAAGTTTTTTACAATCACTATTAAATACGTATATCCATATCGTATCTAATATATGACATTGATAATAATGGTGGTTTATTTTTATAAAATAATTATGGTATTTGTTCATTATGACTTCTCACATTCTTTATTTACAACAAGGCCCTAAAAATAGCGAGGTGCGAGGTGGGCTTGAGATGGGCGCCTAGGCCTTTTTTTTTATTATTTTATACAAATCAAGTATACTTTGAAATTTAAGTTATTCACAATTAATATTGATTGAATTCTAATATAACTAATACTTTAATTTCTTATAAATAAATAAAAGATATTTCCCATCAAAGTTCATTACGATATTTAAAATACTAATAAACTAATTAATAACAACTATGTATAAGTATCATATCATATTCAAATTGATATGCACATGAACAATGGTAACAATACTTTAAAGCCATACACATATAACATTACCCAACTTTTCTTTCAAGTCACGTACATATACAAAAGATTTCTTACATGCAAAAATATTTTGTGCAATTGATATATAATTCCTAAAATAAAGAATAAAAATATTACACATAGAAAAAATAATGTTATTGTAGATATAAAACTAAAGTAACATTTACAAATATTATGAAAAAATATGCTACTATAACCATTGTGTGGGTCTATATATATGTGTGTGTGTGTGTGTGTGTGTTATTATAGTGTAATGTACTTTCGATGTGCGGTGCAAAATAGACAAATTTAAAAAAAATGATTATTCTTTTTACTTTGTCAATTTTCTTTTCACCTAGACCCTAGGTGACGGGCCTCACGCCTAGGCAGCACTAAGGTGTGCATTTAAGATCACTGATTTGTAAGTAATGTATAGGTTAGAGTGTAATTAATAGGTAGATGGTTCATTTACTCCTTCTATCTCTATCTATCGATCTATCTATCTATCTATATATATCTATCTATCTATCTATCTTCTTTCTATCTATTTTCTCCTTTTTTATCCCTTTTGTCCTCTTAAGTTTTCAATCTCCTAGGCTTACACGACAGTCATACTAATTTTCTCTCTAACTTGTCCCATTTTCAATCATTATTTTCTCCTTTCATAAACATAAATAAGGAATAAATGAACATGGCAACAAATCGAGGGTGAATTACCAGAAGTAAAAAAAAAAACTTAATTGTATATTAGGTCAAGTATGTGCATCTGTACTTGATCCTCTATGTGTGCGTGTAAAAATAAAATATTAAATATTACATTTTAAACCCTTTACTAGTTTTATAATATACACTCTATATTTATAAAGTTACAATATAAACAATGTTTCCAATTACATTGTGAACAAATTTAAAAAGAAATTGGGTGTGAACATATGTCACCCCATTACATGTGAATTCGCCACTACGTGCGGGGGATTTATACATAAAATGTTTTAAAAGAAATTTGATATCATTTGAAGTGATATATATGCAATATTAGGGTAGATGTAACTAATATTGTTTTTAAATAATTCATGTGTATGAGGTCCAACACATATTTTGGTGATTTTAAACCCAATATCTTGAACTAAAAATGATTTTTAGTTTCCATTACAAAAATAAATGGGAGTCTAGCATTTAGTAATGATCAATTTAACGGTTCATAAAACTATCAATAAATATCTCTTCACAAAAATGTTGTTTCATCTGTCACTAAAAACATTAACTTAAAGTGTAAGATCACATTAATACTCCCTGGGTCTTAAGTTAATAGTCCTACTTTATTTTTTGGTATGTTATAATGAATTATCATATTTTAAAAAAAGTATTTACAATTAGGTGATATTACAAAGTTACTCATCTAAACATTGATTTATGTACATGTATTTCATTCAAAAGAAATATTATTTTTTAGATAATAAATTTGGAGATAAATTTATTTTCAAACGATGACCAACAATTAATTTCACACGGAGTGAGTACTCCTCCTGTCTGGTAAAACATGTGCATTTTCTGTATTTGTCTGTTATTATTAACAAACAGAATCCTTGCTTCCATTTTGACGAATCCCACCCTTCGTTCTTACCAAACCATAATAGTCTATTAAATTAATTAGTCAATTTAATACCCCGTATTTTTACGCATATTTATTTTATTATGAAATTATGGAAATTTGGATTAATTAATTTAAGAGAGAAAATTTAATTTATAATTAATCCGATTTTAATGGTAATAATTACTAGCGTGACGAGAGTTAGTAGTTATCGAAAATAATTATGTTGAAATCATGCTGAGTAATAACTATGTTGAACATTACGTAGTGAGTAACGTAATAGATGGTTTCGGAAATAATAATATGATCGGGGACGAGATACAGGGCAGTTAAAGATATAACTATTTCGGACGCGCGTATGACTTGCGTCACTATTATATATTTGGGGGTTGTAAAGATAAATTATTTTTATATAACTCATATGACTATTTTAAGTGTGCCAGTGTGTTCGGAAGGGTCGAAATAGTCAGAAAACACTACTCGAGTGTTATATTTGGAGTTCGGGGTATTTTAGCCCAAAATGACACCCCGGATGAGTATTTTAGTCTTTTGGGATTTTTGAGTAATTAAATGGATGAAAATATGATTAAAATACGAACATTAAGGGTTAGTGGTCTGTCAGTTGCAACCTACGTGAGTAAGAGAGAGAAAGAAAGGGATAACCAAAGAGGAAGGAGAACTATAAGAGAGAAAGGGGCAAACTCAAAAGATTTCACACAAAAGTCGCGCCAAAATGTAGATCGCGACGACAGGATCGACCATATATCAATTTCAACCCGAGAATCAAAAATCCATTCCAAAGCAAGTGTTTATCTTGCTATCCTTTTAGCATATATTATTCTTGTTAAACTCTATTTGAGGATATAAACAATTTACAATGAAATTTAGGTTTGTTTTAGGTTAATCGTAAAAGAAATTTTAGAAATTGGAGATGGGTATGCATGTAGAGGATTTGCCCTTTTGTAGATTGTTAAATCTGAAGGTTTATGTTCTAAAAATGAATTAAATTAAAGGTTTGGAACAATAAAAAAATTGATGGGTTCATTATATGAGAATTTTTAGAGATTGTAGAAATTGTTGGATTTCCTTTGAATACATATAAGGATTGGTACTCTAATTTGTGTTAGTAAGGCCTTATTGTGATTAGGAATAGTTTAGGAACATTAAATTAGAGTTGGGTTGAGTTTTGGATTGATGTTGAAGACTGAAAGTTGGAAAAAAAATTGAATTTGGGGAAGAACTGGGTCTGTTCGGATTTCTCATTTGAAATCTGCCCAGGTCGTTCGAATGAGACTCCCTTGACTTCTAACGAGATTTCAGAATGGCTTTTTAGGGTCCGATCGAGTTGAAAATCGTCCTAAATTTATTCAAGTGAGAGTAATAACCTATGTGAGTATCGAGCAACGTAAATTCCGAGTTAGTATTTAGTTGGGAGTGTGATTGTTCTCAAAATATAGATAGTTTATGGAACCTAGGAAGGAAGGTAGGTTCAAGAGAGGTTATATATGAATGAAAAAAATTGGTGAGAGTAGAAATTTTAATATTATTTACGTACTATGGTAATTGGGTTGCATGAACGCCTATTATGTTATATAAGTTGTGTGCATGCTTATTACTTGGAATGCTATGTGTATAACATACCTAGCTACTGGATATCGAACGAAGGTTAGCGCGTTGTGGACGACCATATCTTGTGTGCCTTCGAGGGATTTTGAGTCGTACCACTAGAGCATGGAACCTAAGTACAGGATATTTGTGAGAACGATAGTAATGACGATCGTATGGGTGCGTAGGTATGTGCTAGCCCATCGGCTTGGAACTATGTTTGCCTCCAATATGTGTATATGTTTTATTGGTTCCTGAGCGATTGAACCTATTATCCTTCATGCGTGAGCATTGTAATGGGACTAGATAGTCGAGTATGCCTAGCACTAGGGGTTTCTTAACCATGGGTGCAGTATTGATATATATTTATATGTATACATAGTGAGATATTATGTATGTACACTGAGTTTCTATTTTATGTTTCATATTGGCCACTTTATTAGAGTATATACTTATTGGGTCACCAGTTGCGAATTAAGAATGTTATGAGAATGAGTTAAAGCATCTTCAAACCAATTCCTAAATAATATAAATATATTATCTTCGGGTTATTTAGGTATTTTATCCAGCATAGTGATTATACTACGCATAGTCAGGTAGGCTATCGTGGCTAGTATGGGCAGTTAGGTTCGCTAGGTGCGCACATTAGATTAGAGGTGAGCATCTCAAGTGAGTACGCTAAGTTGACATGAATAATATTTGGGCCAATTTACCAGTTTAAGTAGTTGCTATATTTAAACTGCTTTCTACTCGGGCTCTGACCCACTTTTCTGCAAATCTCTTTTCTTGTTCTATTATTTTAGGTGCTCAGCCACAGGAACACCGGATTTAGGAGATTTCATTCATTTTTCGAGTTGTAGTTGCTGTGGAAGATACCGGATATTTCTTGTAGACGCTTATGAGTCTATTTCTCTTTATCTATCAGTTATTTACTTCATTTGGACATGTCGTCCCTCCTATTTTACATTCAGAGATTTAGAGTTATTGTATTCTATCGTTAGGCTTTGATTTCATGTTATTGGATTATTATATGGGATTTTGACTAGAAGTGCTTACTCTAGTTCCTTATTTAAATTCAGTCAGTTCTTTCCTTATGCTATTGTGATGTATGGCGATGATTAAATATTTTTCTTTAATGATGATGTTTAATAACAAGATAAAATTTTGACACCAACCTTTTTAAATATTAGGTGGTTAGTTTTCAATTAAACTAAAATTTGAGTTATTCGACAGTGATGCATTTATCTGAACCAACTCGATATTATAAAATTAATTAATTAAGGACCGATCACCCGATAATTAATTAGGCGGGGTGTCACAGGTGGTATCAAAGCATCAGGTTCTAGTGTCCTTAGGATATGTATGGATTATTATGTTTCCGCGTAGCGTCCTTTGATATAGAGCCCTATATTTTAGGATTGTTGTACTCTTTATTCTTTTTACATTCTTCAGCTATTTTGAGATAATAATTGTAGACTTATGAAACTTTTCTCTCCTTTCAGATGCCTCCTCGACGTGCACAGAGAGTTCCCAGGGATGCCCAGTCCTAGCCACGGCCTGCACCAACTCAGGGTATGATGAATGCCATGAAAGTTGCCGCCATTATAGCTCAGGCAATAAATGCGGCATTGGCAGTTGTGCTGTAGGCACCACCTCAGGCACTGGTGGTGGCTCCAGTTCAGTCCTAGGCCTTCCCATCTACTTAGGAACGTGTTAGGGACACCTTCCAAAAGATGCATCCTTCGGAGTTTACAGGGAGCTCCGATGTGATAGTAGAGAGCCAATGGAAGAAGGACATCCAGAGGCATTTGAGGATGCATGAGTGCACGGAGGTGCGGAGTCAGATACTAGCCACGTTCAAGTTAGTGGGAGCAGCACTGCAGTGGTGGGAGTCTATTACCACCGCTGAGGAGAGAGACACACTCACGATTTGAGACTTTGGGATGTGATTCGACCGCAAATATTTCCCCTCAACCATTCAGACAGAGATGAGACGGAAGTTGGTGAACTTAAAGCAGGAGGGAAAGACTGTGGAGGAATATGAGACAGACTTTATCAATCTTCTGAACATTGTACCAAATGAGATCCCGATTGAGGAGGACGAGATTCAGCATTTTATGGATGGGTTGACATGGAGGATTTGCCAGCATTTAATAGGCAATCTCTCTTTGACCACCTGTTTGGATGTGGTTAATGCAGAACTACTCCACTTCCAGGACCACCGTTTTCATCTGACAGGTGTTAAGCGAGTAGGAGAGTCCAGCCAGCAGGGCAGGACATGGAAAATTGTGCCAATGGGGGAATCGGAAGTTCAGGGTCATCATAGACATAGGGATCAGGGTTCCCAATAAGGGGATCCTAAGAGGTTTAGATCAGGAGGTTTTAGACATGGGCAGGGAGGCTTTAGACATGGCCATTAGGGTCAGCACGGCCATCAGGGCCAGCATAGCCAAGGGAGGGGTGGAAACGGCCATCAGGGACGAGGGAAGTAGGGACAGAGGGGAGGACCCTTCCCAAGGAGATGTTTTACTTGTGGAAACACTGGCTATAAGAGTCAAGACTGTCCTCAGAAGGGTAGAGGCCAGCAGCAGCAGCAGGGTGCTCATCAGGAGCCCCAGCGACTGTTATTTCCCTCAGCTCTCCCAGCACCCCCACAGATACTAGCACTGCCACCCATTCCAGCCGTCCCAGTTCAGTAGGGGAAGCTTCAATATGGACGAGTCTACAATCTTAACCAGGTCGCAGTCCCGAAGGGCCCACCCGTGATTGAAGGTATGTTTTCTATCCAGGGGACTTTGGGGCACGGCAGCTACACACTATTTTATTGCCACGGGGTTTGCACGTACTACATGATTATTTGATACAGCAAAGAGTACGGTTACTTATGTGGATTCGCCGTTGAGTAGAGGTTCCGTTATTTTTTTTATTTGTCGGGGAGTGGGTACAAAGATTGGGAGGTTTATCTTACCCATTGACATGCTCGTATTGGATATGTCCGAGTACGATGCGATTATAGGTATGGATTGGCTTGTCAGGTATAGGTCCATGATCGATTGTTTTAGTAAGAGTATAGTTTTTTCTATACCCGATCAAGAGATGTTCCTGGTGCCGATGCCTCGCCCTGAGGGAGGATCTTCCACACATTTATACTACATAGAGTAGGGACCTCTAGGTAGGTGGTGGTACCACTTGACTCGATTCCTGTTGTTCGAGAGTTCGCCGATGTGTTTCAGGAGATTTTGGGGTTATCACCGAGTAGAGAGATAGACTTAATCATTGATTTAGCATCGGACACTCGACCGATATCCCGCGCACCTTATCGTATGGCTCCAGCAGAGATAAGGGAGTTACGTGAATAGATTGATCAGTTATTGGGGTAGGGGTTATCCGTAGAAGTACTTAGCCATGGGGTGCTCCGGTACTGTTTATTAAGTAGAGTGATGGATATTTGAGGTTATGTGTCGATTATTGGGAGTTAAATAAAGTCACGATACGGAACAAATATTCGTTGCCTCGAATCGATGATTTATTCGACCAGTTAAGAGGAGTTGCCTTCTTCTCAAAGATTAACTTGAGATCGGGATACCATCAGTTGCGTATCAGGGAGTAGGATGTGTCGAAGACTGCCTTCTTGAAAAGATAAAGTTCCTATGAGTTCAGGGTTATGCCTTTCGGGCTAACCAACACCCCAACCATGTTTATGGACTTAATGAACAGGGTGTTCAGAGAATTCCTGGACCAGTTCGTCATCGTCCTCATAGATGACATTCTGGTTTACTCGCAGACCGAGGAGGAGCATGCCGACCACTTGAGGCAAGTTTTACAGACACTGCGCCAGTATGAGTTATACACAAAATACGAGAAATGTGGGTTTTGGCTGAAGGAGGTCCAATTTTTGGGACATATCATCTATGACGGAGGGATATCCGTGGATTCAAAGAAAGTGTCAGCGGTGAGGGAGTGGGGACAACCCACGACACGAATCGAGATACGCAGTTTCTTGGTCCTAACCGAATACTACGGAAGGTTCATTCGGGGGTTTTCGAAGATAGCGGGTTCATTGACACATCTGACTCGCAAAGGGGTGCCATTTATCTGGAGTGACGCCTGTGAGTTAGCCTTTGATGAGTTGAAAGATAAGCTAACCACAGCACCAGTGTTAGCGCTTCCCAGGTAGGGAATGGAGTATCTAGCCTACACTGATGCATCCTTATTAGGACTTGGGGGTATGCTCCAGTAGGAGAATCAGGCTATAGTTTATACCTCCTGTAAGCTTAAGCCTCATGAGAGGAATTACCCCACCCACGACTTGGAGTTGGCGGCGGTCGTGTTTGCACTTCGGATTTGGAGGCATTATATCCTGGGGAGAAATTTCCCTTGTTTACAGACCACAAGTCATTAGAATACCTTTTCACCCAGAAGGAGTTGAATATGCGTCAGCGCCGGTGGCTTGAGTTTATGAAGGATTATCAATTTGATATCCAGTACCACCCGGGGAAGGCTAACGTGGTAGCAGACGCGTTGAGCCGTAGGCCAGTAGGGGAGGTGGTTGAAGTATGGAAAGCGAAATGGAAGGAGTTGGGACACCAGGATGCGGTGGCTCGATCATTCATGTCTGTGATGACAGTGGACTAGTACGGGCTCAGGCAACTGATCCGTTTTGCCAGAGTTAGATAGTTCAGCTACTCGCAGAGGGGGCAGAGTCTTATACCGTGGGTTCAGACGGGGGTTTGCATTTTAATGGAAGGTTGGTTGTTCCTAAGGGAGAATATGTGCGACATGAGGTGATGACAGAGTTGCACGGTTCACGATTTACGGTACATCTCAGTGGGTATAATATATACCAAGATATGCGAAGACAGTACTAATGGAGAGGGATGAAGAAGGATATTGCCTAGTTCATCTCAAAATGTTCCACTTGTCAGTTGGTAAAGGTGGACCATTAGAGACCGGTGAGACTTCTACAGCCATTAGATGTTCCTATGTGTAAATGGGAGAGCATTTCCATAGACTTCATCACGGGATTACCTACATCGCATAGGAGTCACGACTCGATATGGGTAATAGTGGATCAGCTGATCAAGGTAGCCCACTTTCTATCAGTCCGAACGGATTACACCACGGGACAATACGCCCAGATATTCATATCAAAGATGGTAAGACTTCATGGTGTGCCTCTCAACATTGTGTCTGATAGAAATAAAGTATTTGTGTCTCCGTTTTGGAAGAGTTTTCAGGAAGCTATGGGTACAGAGTTGCGACTGAGTACATCCTATCACCCGCAGATGGATGGACAGACCGAGCGAACAAATCAGATGTTAGAGGACATGTTGTGTATGTGCATCATTGATTTTGGTGGAGGCTGGGAGCAGTATCTTCCACTGGTGGAGTTTGCCTATAACAACTCCTACCAGTTTACTGTCGGTATGATTCCATTCGAGGCACTATACGACAAACCTTGGCGTTCCCCAGCATTTTGGTTAGAGGTGGGGGGACAACAAATTACTTGGCCTGAAGGTGATTCAGGAGACTTCGACGAGGATAGAGTTGATACAAATCCGTATCCGGGTTGCTTAGGATCGACAAAAGAGCTACGCCGACGCCATACAGTATTTTCGAGAGTTTAATATTGGGGACTAGGTGTTACTTTGAGTGTCTCCTATGAAGGTTGTTATGTGTTTTGGGAACAAGGAAAAGTTGGCGCTTAGGTATATAGGGCCATTCCCTATTATCGAGAGGATTGGTCCAGTTGCTTATAGACTTGGGTTACCGAAGCACTTGTATAGAGTCCATGACGTGTTCCATATCTCTTCGCTGAGGAGATATCTTCGAGATTATTTTTCCCTTATTCACATTGCGTTGGAGGAGATCGACTTACAGCCTGATAGCTCCAACGAGGAGGGTTCGGTTGTTATCCTAGATCGTAACGAGAGGAAGTTAAGGTCAAAGATAGTACCACTAGTCCGTGTTGAGTGGCGGCACTATGATGTTGAGGAATCTACCTGGGAGCGCACGGATGACATGCGTGCACGTTATCCAGAGTTATTCTTGTCGGGTATATTTTTATTTCTGAATTTCGGGATGAAATTCTATTATTAGGGGGGAAGTATGTAATACCCTGTATTTTTACGCATATTTATTTTATTATGAAATTATGGAAATTTGGATTAATTAATTTCAGAGAGAAAATTTAATTTATAATTAATCCGATTTTAATGGTAATAATTACTAGCGTGACAAGAGTTAGTAGTTATCGAAAATAATTATGTTGAAATCATGCTGAGTAATAACTATGTTGAACATTATGTAGTGAGTAACGTAATAGATGGTTTCGGAAATAATAATATGGTCGGGGATGAGATACACGAAAGTTAAAGATATAACTATTTGGGACGCGCATATGAGTCGCGTCACTATTATATATTTTGGGGTTAAAAAGATAAATTATTTTTATATAACTAGTATGACTATTTTGAGTGCGCCAGTGTGTCCGGAAGAGTCGAAATAGTTAGAAAATACTACTTGGATGTTATATTTGGAGTCCGGGGCATTTTAGCCCAAAATGACACCCCAAAGGAGTATTTTAGTCTTTTGGAATTTTTGACTAATTAAATGGACGAAAATAGGAACATTGAGGGTTAATGGTCTGTCAGTTGCAACCTACGTGAGTAAGAGAGAGCAAACTCAAGAGATTGCACACAAAAGTTGCGACAAAGTGTAGATCGCGACGAGAGGATCAACCACATATCAATTTCAACCCGAGAATCAGAAATCCATTCCAAGGCAAGTGTTTATCTTTCTATCCTTTTAGCATATATTGTTCTTATTAAACTCAATTTGAGAATATAAATAATTCACAATGAAATTTAGGTTTTTTAGGTTAATCGTAAAAGAAATTTTAGAAATTGAAGATAGATGCATATAGAGGATTTGCCCTTTTGTAGATTGTTAAATTTGAAGGTTTATGTTCTGAAAATGAATTAAATTAAAGGTTTGGAACAATAAAAACATTTGTTGGGTTCATTATATGAGAATTTTAGAAATTGTTTGATTTCCTTTGAATACAGATAAGGATTTGCACTCTAATTTATGTTAGTAATTCCCTATTGTGATTAGGAATACTTTAGGAACATTAAATTAGAGTTAGGTTGAGTTTTGGATTGATGTTGAAGATTGAAAGTTGGAAAAAAAATCAAATTTGGGGAAGAACTGGGTCTGTTCTGATTTCTCATTCGAAGTCTGAACAGGTCATTCGAACGAGATTTCCTTGACTTCTAACGAGTTTCAGAATGGCTTTTTAGGGTCCGATCGAGTTGAAAATCATCCTAGGTTTATCCAAGTGAGATTAATAACCTATGTGAGTATCGAGCAACGTAAATTCCGAGTTAGTATTTAGTTGGAAGTGTCATTGTTCTCGAAATATAAAAAGTTTATAAAACCTAGGAAGGAAGGTCGGTTCAAGAGAGGTTATATATTAATGAAAAAAATTGGTGAGAGTAGAAATGTTAATATTACCTACGTACTATGGGAATTGGGTTGCGTGAACGCCTATTAAGTCATATAAGTTGTGTGCATGCTTATTACTTGGAATGTTATGTGTATGACATACCTAGATACTGGTTATCGAACGGATGTTAGCGCGTTGTGGACGACCATATCTTATGTGACTTTGGGGGATTTTGAGTCGTACCACTAGAGAATGGAACCTAGGTACGGGCTATTTGTGAGAACGATAGTAATGACGGTCGTATGGGTGCGTAGGTATATGCGTAGCCCATCGATTTGGAACTATGTTTGCCTCCCATATGTGTATATATTTTATTGATTCCTGAGAGATTGAACCTATTGTCTTTCATGCGTGAGCTTTGCAATGGGACTAGATAGCCGAGTATGCCTAGCACCAGGTCTTAACCATGGGTGCAGTATTGATATATATATTTATATGTATACATTGTGAGATATTATGTATGTACACTGAGTTTCTATTCTATGTTTCATATTGGCCACTTTATTAGAGTATATACTTATTGGGTCACCAGTTGCGAATTAAGAATGTTATGAGAATGAGTTAAAGCATCTTCAAACCTATTCCTAAATAATAGAAATATATTATCTTTGGGTTATTTAGATATTTTATCGAGTATAGTGGTTATACTACGTATAGTCAGGCAGAGTATCGTGACTAGTATGGGTAGTTAGGTTTGCTAGGTGTGCACATTAGATGAGATCATGAGAGGTGAGCATCTCAAGTGAGTATGCTAAGTTGACATGAATAATATTTGGGCTAATTTACCAGTTTAAGCAGTTGCTATATTTAAACTATTTTCTACTCGGGCTCTGACCCGCTTTTCTGCAAATCTTTTTTATTGTTCTATTATTTTAGGTGCTTAGCCACAGGAACACCAGACTTAGGAGAATTCATTCATTTGCCAAGCTGTAGCTGTTGTGGAAGCTACAGGATATTGTTGTAGACGCTTCTGAGTCTATTTCTTCTTATCTATCAGTTATTTACTTCAGTTGGACATGTCGTCCCTCCTATTCTACGTTAAGAGATTTAAAGTTATTTAATTCTATCGTTAGACTTTGATTTTATGTTATTGGATTATTGTATGGGATTTTGACTGAAAGTGTTTACTCCAGTTCCTTATTCAAATTCAGCCACTTCTTTCCTTATGCTATTGTGATGTATGATGAAGATTAAATATTTTCCTGTAATGATGATGGTTAATAACAAGATAAAATTTTGACACCAACTTTTTTAAATATTAGGTGGTTAGTTTTCAATTAAAATAAAATTTGAGTTATTTGACAGTGATGCATTTATCTTAACCAACTTGATATTATGAAATTAATTAATTAATGACTGATCACCCGGTAATTAATTAGGCATGGTGTCACAATCAACCCCGGACTAGAAATACCAAATGAATAGAATCACTATATAGTCCACATATGTGGATGTTTGGGATTCAATTAAATCTCTTCATTAAATGAATGTATTATTTTCTAGTAGAATAGTGTCATACAAACTAAAACCAATAAAAACATTTCATAGATGTTGTTAGCAAGTGATGTAGATTTTTCTGGTATAAAACTATTATGAATAATATGATCTTATGTTTTTGTAAAAGTATATATATACTCATTTATCTCTAATTTTTAGTTTCATCCAAAGATTCATCTAGGTATATTCCCAGTGTAAGACAATATTTGGCCTTAAAATGGAGGTAAAAATGATTTTGAGGACTTAGTTTACCCAAGGTTAAATATTTTCTCAAAAATAAAAAATATTTTAATTTAACCTTAAGGTTTAGGTTATTGCCAAATATGATATGCAATATAATCTTCGTATAAAACTTATTTTAAAAATGAATATTGTGTATTGGAAGACTTGCTCTTATATTGGAACACTGACTTATATGTGTTGCCTCCTTATCTACATAAAAGCATAACATTATTGCGCGTGAACTATTAAAAAAAACATGACAATTTCTACGGATCCTTTATGTGACCACTACAATGAAGAGTTATTTTTTATAGTGAAGTTTGCTTCACTACCTATGAAACATTGAGTGGTTAGTCTCCCAAAATTCCTTGAGACTTTTGCAATCTATTCATTGGAATCTTTTACAACGAAGCATAGGCTTTGTTGCAACAAACTACTTGTGAATAAGCCACTATAGGTTGCTGAGATTTAGGATTTGAAATCTTTTATGGTTGTATTGCTTTGTAATCGCGTCAATATCCCATCTACGATGGTTTGAGTTAAATTGTTTCCAACTTAGCTAGTGGTGATGTGCACAGAAGATAAGTGTCACTAAGAGCTTGCCTATTGGCAATGTATCTTAGGTGTTGGCCATGAAACCACTGAGGTTTAAGGTTTTTAAATTGATTTGAGTAAAATATTCTTTGTGTGTAAAAATTCTTTGAAAAATATTTATATAAAACAATGAAGACTTGTATTTTTTGTTCAATTTAATATTTCAAATTTTTATCTTTTGCGTTTTATACACTTTATGAGAATTTTGAGTGAGTCTATATATTTTCTTTACCATCAACTTTCAGGATATCCTAACACGTCCTAGGTGTTAGTTTCATTGGCTACTATTGGTTCGTTTTTTCTCAAAACAAGTTTTCTTCAACTTAAAAGAAGAATTAAAAGTTCTTTAATGGCAACACTGTCACGGAGGTTGTCACCTTGTGACATGGTGGGTGGGTGGGTGGGTGGATGTGATTTGTGCCCGCTCTAGCTACTAAAAGGTGAAAAAATTAGTTTTGTAGGGTGTGCATTATTGAGTTTAAAATAGGTTCAAGTTTATAAGTCATTTATCCATTTGTGTAATTCTTTGCATGTATTAGTGCAAGATGTTAGTTTGGCTAAAGGGTTTTCCCATAAGGGTTTCCTCATAAAAATTATCAACTCAAGTCCATGATTTAATTTTTAGCATTTTGATTCCCTTAATTTTCCTTAATTATCATATGAAAATAAGTTGAATCATTTTTTATATCGCATTTTGTCATTTAGAAGTTAGAATGAGCTTTTTCTCAAATGAAAATAAATAAATAAAATTCATTTTTAATTATAAATAATTTTAATTTTGGTAGCTACAATAGACAAACACTATCAATTTTTTATTGGGGTGATGGGGGTCATAAGATAAGACAATATATTTATACGATATAGTTTTGTCGGGGTACCTCTTCAGCATGTGGTCTTCTGTAAGGATCAACTGTAAGGAGACAAGAAATCAAATCCTTTGCGGATGAAGAAATATACTTCCATGTTTTCTCATAGAAGTTGAACTCTCCCTGTACAAGAACCATTATGTAATAAATAAATTATACAAGACAAGAAATACTTGTATAGTAATTAATTAATGAATGAAAAAATGATGAACATAACGTACAGCCATTATGATTTGTTGCTTCTGTCGGTTTGATTGTGCAAAGAAGGGTGGGTAGCCAGAAAGGAGGATGTACAAGATGACACCCAATGACCACATATCGGTTTGAAAAGATATTTTCCCTTGAGAAAGAACCTCGGGGGATACATAATCAATGGAACCAAAGAGACCCACAACGGGGTCAGTGAAATCCTCAACATAACTCAATCCAAAGTCCATGATCTTGAGTGGAGAATTTTTAGTGTTGTTAAGAAATAGGCAGTTCTCGGGCTTCAAGTCCTTGTGGATAATATTGGCAGCGTGAAGAGACTTTAACCCGTTAGCGATTTGGCGCACCACAGCAGCCGCTTCCACCTCCGAATACCTTTCCTGCTTGACGATTCGATCGAACAACTCCCCTCCTGAGCAAAGCTCCAGTATTAAATGAACACCATTTGCGTCTTCACACACATCATATAGGTGGATCACGTTAGGATGCGGCGATACCTCTTCCACCACACGTCTCATCACTAATATCTCGTTTGTCAATAACGCATCTGACACTGATACCCTGGCTAATGCTAAACCATTATTCTTCGATGATGATCCGCTCTTATAATTGTTATTAATCCTTCTAAGGGTCTTGATTGCTACTTCCCTATTTTTTCCTCCCCCGGATTTTCTTATCCCTCTTCTCACTACAGAGAACCCTCCTCTTCCTAAAATTTTGCTAACTTCGTATTCATCAGTAAGACTTTTGGTTTGTTGTCCCATTACTATCTTCTATAAAAGTAATCCAAGATTCAGAAATTTTAGTCAAACAATGATAATCACCAACATTGAAACACAAAAATACAAGTTAGTTCAATGATAAATGAGGGAAATTAAGTTTGAGACAGCAGGGTTCAGGTGTCGAGATATAATTTATTTATATGTTGGTTGGTTGGTTGGTTGGTTGGGTTGGGGGGGGGGGGGGGGGGGTAGATCATTACTAAAAGATATTTTTCTATGACAATATATATATATAATCAAACAAAGATGGTCCAAAATATTTGCAATGAAAAGTAAAATGATGAAATATTTCTCACATATTTAAAAAAAAATGGAAAATTACACCTAGAATCCTTCAACTATCGTGATTTTGCGGATGACCCCATCAAAAAAACAATATCGGACAAACTCACCCCCTCAACTATCAATTCGTTGCAATTAAACCTCAAAAGTCTAAAATACCCCCTCAAGTCTAAAATCCTTCCATTTTTAGGAGTAAATGGACTAAAATACTCCTCAACCCTTATTTTAAAACCAAAAATTGAAAAAAAATACAAAAAAAAAACAAAGAAGTAAAAACACTTCAATGGTATGATGCAATATGTTTGTTTTCCTTGCTGTAGAAAATTTATATTATTTGTACAATATATTTCTCTCATCTCAATTCACTATTTTTCTTTATATATATACAGTCATGCTCTTGTGCGGACTAGTCCGCATTTTAAGAATGTAGACCAGACATGTGTCACCTAACGGTGCACCTAGAAATTATAACCTAAATTATAGGGACACACTCTCTCTTTTCTGGGTTCACCGCCAGGTGACACATGTCCGGTCCGCATTCTTAAAATGCGGACTAGTCCACACAAGAACAAGACTGTACACACACACACTATTCTTTAATATGCCACACGAAATTAGTATAAAAGGTACAATATTTTTGTATGCACGCTAATGTTTGAAAATATACTTAAAACATTGTTGAATTTTTGTGCAAAAAGATACATCAAAGATTTTTTGGGTTGTACTATACTTTTGACAAACTTAACAATTCTAATAATTTTTGGATCTACTATTATTATTAATTATTGGAATGTCAAGTGTATAATGTTGTTGTGCGGATTCAATGTTTACCAATAGTACTCTTTTACTAATATATACAAGTTATGAATAATAGTCTACTTGTTTCCCGTGTCTTTGTATCCTACTTTTTTTAAAAACAATGTTACTCTTACCGGTACTTAGTACCGGGTTAGTACCGAATATGCCTTATATGGTGCCGTCAGGGTACAAGCCATATAAAACGTATTTGGTACTAACCCGGTACTAAATACCGGTAAGAGTACCATTAATTTTTTTTTAAATATCATACCGACGTGTCAAGTGTCCGTGTCAGTGCTTCATAAACGATAATCTAGGGGGCTTCTTGCATTTTTAACACAAAATTCATGTGTTTACCGTACAACACCAGCATACTTGCTGGTTGGTGAGCTCTTGGCTTCCATCTTACACCAGCAAGAAGCAATACTTGATGTGCAATTTCAAACAGAACAAACTCTTATATCACAACAATGACTAATAAGAATTTCCAAAAGTAAACCTACCAAAATATAAAAGGTTTGCATCATTCTCACATTAACAGACTATGTTTCACCGTAAGAAAATCCCAAGGAGAAGTTAAGACAAACCCCAAATGTGAATAAATAGTTCACAGGTTTTCTATTTGGAATTTCCTTTTTGTTTCCTTTTCCACATATATCAATCAAAGCTATATATATGACCCAAAATGAAACAATAATTTGATGCACAACACTGTTGGAACTAAAAGAGTGCTGAACCAGGCTCCGGCCTAGGTCCAAACTACAAAGAAATATATTTATATTATTAAACTCATTACTCACGTTATCAAATATCATAACAGTATGATCTATTTTTACAATAATTTTATGGAAATACCATTTATTGGCACACTAGGTTCACGTTGATGCATTTTTTATATATTAGTTAATATATGAATTATCATAATTAATAATCTTTGATTGACCAAATTCAGTGTTCAACAAAGTTGTCCTAATAAAATTATTCTTTGTTCTCTTGAGCCTAAAAGAAGGCAATTGAAATTCATTGAATAGTAGGTTCAAAAGAACGAAAAAAATACAACAGCAAAATAAATGAAGATCATTTTGATTTAATTTTCAAATTTTAATGTCTAATTTGATTCACCTACCGTTTTTATTATCTTTGGACTTTGCTCCCGATATAGAAAGTCGAGTCTAATTTCAATACGGGACAAAGTCAAATAAATTCTTAGACTTATCCCTTATTTTGAGAAAACCTCTCGTACAGGCGATGCGATTATATCAAAGAGATTACGAAAGCGAGATTTAAGTCTAATAATCATATTAAAAGTGAGGGTTAATAAAAAAAAAGTCCTAATAAGTTATCACAAATTAACCAAAAATAAAAGCAGAAAATAAATTATCACAAGCAGACCAAGTGCTTAGAGATTTCCTTTGGTTTGGATGGATGTACCTGGAAGTTGGAGTTTCCTTCAAAGATTTAGGAGTGGGTGTTGGGATGAGCTATAGCTGAGCTGTTTTGACAACACTTTTGTGTCTAGTTTTGAAAATAAAGATGTGATTGAGGGTCTTCTCATCCCTTTTAGAGCTGCAGTCTTGGGATGAATGAGAGGGATTGACATCAGCGTCTTAACAGTTATTGACTAGTTTATCGATTTGTTTAATGGAATTATAAATGATGACATTGAGATGATTCCAGAGAATAAATCATATGGGATGAGAGTTATCCATTAGGTGACAAAGGACCAATTCACCTGCCATGTATATTTATATAATAAGATTGAGTGGTATATTAACTATTCACCACTGAAAATGTATATTAACAAAACATTAGTAGGGGCTGTTTATGTTTTAAGTTTAGTTTTTAACTCTTTCATTGACTACCCAGAGATAAAATGTTAGATACACTAATTGCTAACGCTGGCTTGACTGTATTTTCAATTAGAGAGGGCTAAAAGCTATTTTCTGTAATTTTTCTATTTTTGCTAAGTAAATAGAAATTTTGGTGTCCTTTCTTTTCTCCTTAGCACTCATTTGAGACATGTGGCTCTTGTGATTTGACTGGATATTTATTTAGTATATCCGGGTTATCTTAATTAGGTTGTTGAACATTGGTTTCTAAGGGTTTGAGCAGATGAAAATGAGGTTTCGTTTTTAAAATGAACATTGGTTTCTAGGGGTAATGATTGAGTTGAAAGGAAATGTACTATTTTTATTTTTAAAACAGCTTATGCTCAGCGCCTTTTGCAAACATGTATTCATAAGAGGATCAATGCTTGCAGTAACATTCTTTTGATTTCCTAAGGGTTGAAAACTTTCCAATTAGTTGCATACTGAATTTCATCTAAAAAAAAAAAGAAACCTATTGAAATTGGAGTTCAAACATGGGAAAAAAATGCTTTGGGGGCGGCTGTAGGGGTATATTTGGGAAAAAATGTTGGATAAATTGTATTTAAAATATAATTTTCAACGTGATTGAGATAATTTTAAGTGGGATTCACATGTTAAATATGATAGCTCAAAGTACCTACTCAAAAACTGTTACTTAGGCCTTTTAATACAAGATTAAACTATTGAAATAGTTTCGAACTGTTTTTTGAAGAAACTCTTTTCTTTAAATCAAAACAGATAACACAAGATGTGCTTAATAAAAATGTACGAGATATGATCAAGATTATATAACTAGTTTTGAAAACCAAAACTAAAACAGTTTATATCATCACACCCATAAGAATGAGATGAGGAGATGTACGAAGATTAAGTACACACAGTTTTTAACGTGGTAAAACCTCACCCAACTGAGGAAATATCCACGGTGACTTCTAAGTCACAAACCAAAAATCCACTAAAACAAAATATACAAGTTACAAACTATTTAACAGACATGCAAACAAATCAGACCTATACAAGTTTAGAAATGTACCCACTAGTTTGATTCTAAGCTATGATGTTGATGTTGCTTTCTCAGCTTGCTGACTTCTCCACTTTGTTCCAGTCTTTACGTCGACTCTTGTTGTTTTCAAGATCTTATGCCCAACACTTTTGTGTTGTAGTGTGACAAGTGTTTGTGAAAGTGATCTAACGAATGCATGCACACACACACACACACTTATTTATACAAACAAATCCTATCAAATTACTGAACAGATCTATATGCTGTGATTTTCAGTTTCTCTCTTCTTTTAGAAACAAAAAACTTTCTTTGATCTTTCAAATAAACCCAGAATCCAAGGTTACCTTGCTCGAAAGACGGTTTAAGGTCTTAATCAATTTCAGAGGCTTTTGAAAATATTTTTGAAATTGAAAACCACCGATTGTGATTCCAACTAGATCAGAAGTCTTGTTTCATAAGAACTAGAAACAGAAAATACATTTGTTGATTCTTGAGTTGTGAAAAACATTTACAGAAAAATAATCAACAAACTAAATTTCTCAAGATGTGAAACTAAAAATACAGATTTAAGTGAGATGTGACATAAAATAGCAAGATCTACAGTTTCTATAAACAAGAAATAGAGATCGAACCAAAACGTCTAAGTTGGTTACAAGCTCTGAAACACAGAGGATATAAACTACGAATAGCTTTCAAACCAATACCAAAATAACTCTCAACCACTCACGTTTGGTTTTGGATTTAAAACAGATTTTGAAAAATGAGTTTAGGGTTTGAAAACAAAATAGGGTTTGGACGATTTAGGGTTTCTTTCTCTCTCTGGATTCTCTCTCTTTCTTCTCTCTCTCTCTCTCTCCTTTCTTCTCTAAGTTTACGAATTGACCAAAAGTCCCCAAATGCTGAGGGCAAGCCTCCTTATATAGTAGGCTAGGAAGGATCGAGAAGGTTGGTGCAAAAGGCTGAGATTTGGTCTTGGCCTTTTGACTTTGATCCAACGGTTTAACAACAGCGGTGAATTAAACAATTGCGGATTGGTCTAAAGAGGTTCACAGGGATTGGAGAAAAACGCATGCAGATCGTTGATAACAGAGATCCAAGGGCTGATAAGGTGTACGAGTTATGAGTTTACTAACAAACACAAATCAGACCATTGTGCAAAAGATAAGTGTAAGGCCCAGATAAACACTCACACGTGTGTTTTGAAATTAAATACACACGCACCCTGAAGTCTCAAGCGCATTCGGATTCTACCCAACCAAACATATAGGCAAAATGTAATAGAATCAGTATTTACACAATGACCCCAGAAGTTTATAAAACCAATTTTAATTTCTTAAAAATCATTTAAAAAATGTTTAAAAATTTCCAAAAATTATTAAAAACAAAGTTAAAGGGAAATTAACTCACACGGGCATTTTATGCAATATATATGATATGTATACAATCCTAATGTGTGTGGGTGATTGAGAATATACCTTTAAACAACAATCAAGAGGAATTAAGTAGAAGGTTATGAGGTTCTTTGGTATCTAGGGAAGGGATTCAATTTTGTCACTATTTTCAAACTAGATGAGCACTTATACAATGTAGACTCAAGTGAGTCAAGAGTATAAGGTTCTTCAATCTCCCCCTTTGGAAATATGAGATAAAATCTCATTTGAGTCATCTAGGACTCGTAGGGAAACAAAAAGAATAAGAAAAACCTAATCCTATACAAAATTTTATCTACCCATTTCCTAGAAATAGAATATTACATAACTCAACTAATTATACATCAATACCCTAATAACACCTGTTGAAGACAACGGTACAGATTCCTGCAAATAATAATAAGATCAAGCAGTTTAGAAATATGTACAAGAAAAAATGAACTCAAGAGACTCAAATTTCTCCCCCATTTTGTCTCAAATGGACAAAGGGAAAAAATACATAAGCCACACGAGTTTATTCAGTGCAAACCATCCCTATTTATTTTCGCAAAGAATGAAATCTATTGTAATCCAAAGGTTTTGTAAACTTATCTATGAGTTGCAAATCAGTAGGAAGATAATTAATTTCTAATTCCTTAATTTCAACTAATTCGTGTATAAAGTGATGTCTAATTTTTATATATTTTGTTCACGAGTATTGAACAGTATTTTTAGAGATATTGATCGCGCTTTGATTATCACAATAAAGATGTAATTGGTCTTCTTGAATACCATAATCATTTAGCATTTGCTTAAACCAAAGTAATTGAGCACAGCAATTGCCAGCAGCTATGTATTCAGATTCAGCTATAGATAATGAAGTGCAGTTTTGTTTCTTACTACTTCATCCTACCAAATTGTTACCAATATAGTAACACGCTCCTGATGTGCTCTTACTATCGTCAGTATACCCTGCCCAATCGGTATCAGTGTATCCTATTATATTACTGGGAGTATCATTGGTGTACCAAAGTCCCAAATTTAGAGTATTTTTTATGTATTTAATGATTCTTTTTATACATACTAAGTGGCTCTCTTTAGAATTATTTTGATAACGGGCACACACGCAAACTGAGTACATAATATCAGGATGCGAGGCAGTAAGGTATAGTAAGCTTCCTAACAAACTACGATAGATAGTAGGATCTACGGATTTTCCACTCTTATCTTTAGATAATTTAGTCGTAGTACTCATGGGAGTTTTAGCTTCTTTGGCACTTTCAAGACCAAACTTTTTGACAATCTCTAAAGCATATTTTGATTGCGAAACAAATAAACCTTCTGAATTTTTTTGACTTGAAGACCCAAGAAAAATTGCAACTCCCCCATAAGAGACATTTGAATTTCTCTATGCATAACTTCATAAAAGGATTTAACTTCTGAAGGGGAAGTGGATCCAAAAATGATATCATCGACATAGACTTGAGCTATAATGATATCTTTGTCAAAATGCTTGACAAAAAAAGGTTTGATCATTTCCACCTCTCTTAAAACCTTTGTCTAAGAGAAAGTTGGAAAGACGCTCACACCAGGCTCTTGGCTCTTGTTTCAGACCATACAACTCCTTTTTAAGACGATAAACATGATTTGGATATTGAGGGTCAATGAACCCTTTGGATTGTTCAACATAGGTCTCTTCAGTCAAGATTCCATTAAGAAAGGAAGATTTGACATCCATTTGATAAAGTGTAAAATGCAAGTAACAAGCTATAGCAAAAAGAAGACGAACAGATTCTAAGCGAGTAACAGGGGAAAAAGTATCGTTAAAATATATTCCTTCAATTTGAGATTATCCTTGAGCCACTAATCTGGCTTTGTTTCTAATGATTATCCCACTTTCATCAGATTTATTTTTAAATATCCAATGTGTGCCAATAACCTTTTTATGATCAAGCCTAGGTACAAGATACCAAACATCATGAATGATAAATTAAAGAAGTTCTTCCTGCATGGCAGAAATCCAGTGTGGGTCATTCAATGCCTCATTTACATTCCTTGGTTCCATAAGGGAAACAAAACATGCATAATGAGCATAGTTTCTTAATTGAGATCTTGTACGAACAGGCTCACTAGGGTTACCGACAATATTATCTATGGGATAATCTTTAAAAACCAAGTTAGGTACTTCAGTTGTCTCAATTGGTAAAGAATCATCTATTTCTGGAGAGTCATTTTCTAAAACATTTTCAGACTCTTCCACAATAGTTGGTTCTCCAGTCTTAATCTCAACAGTAGCGTCACTTACAATAACGTTTATGGATTCCACTAAGGTCTTTGTGCGAAGATTATAGACACGGTATGCTCTACTGTCAAGAGAATATCCTAGGAAGATAGCTTTATCTCCACGAGTCTCAAATTTGGATAAGTGTTCTCTGTCTTTGCAGATATAACACGTACTACCAAAGGTTCTAAGGTATTTAAGATTGGAATTTTTCCCATACCATAGTTCGTAAGGAGTTTTTTATAATTCTTCCTAAGATAGACCCTATTAATGATGTGACACGTAGTACGAATAGATTCTATCCAAAAATATTTAGGTAAACACTTGGCATGAATCATAACACGTATTTCTTGAAGGGTAAGATTCTTTCGCTCAGTAATTCCATTTTGTTGAGGAGTCTTAGGAGCACTAAACTCATGTTTGTAACCATTATAGTCACAATACTCTATAATACCAGTATCTATAAATTCTCCACCTCGATCACTACGAATTCTATTTACTTGAGTGTCCTTCTCATTTTCAATCAGAAGTAGAATTTTCAAAAAGGTTTGGAAAGTGTCAGACTTTTGTTTTAAGAAGGCCACCCAAGTAAATCTAGTGAAGTCATCAAGCATAACAAGAATGTAATTATGTCCAGATATACTAATAGTTTGAGAGGGACCCATTAGGTCCATATGGATGAGCTCCAAGGGTTTAGAGGTAAGGATATCTTTAACTTTCTTATGAGGTGCCTTAACAATTTTTCCTTCCTGACATGATCCACAAACAATATTAGAAATAGGTTTGATCTTTGGAATTCCTTTAACTATTTCTTGTGAAGACAATCATCTAAGGGTATCGTAATTTATGTGACCCGTCCTATTATGCCATATTTCATTGTCATCCATTCTGGCAATGTTACAGACCTCAGTACTAGTCTGGACAGTATAACAATTGTCGAGAGTCCTGAGTCCTGTAAGTATGCACTCACCTTTTTCATTTAAAATTTTGCAATTATTCTTTGAAAAGGTGACAGTATGATTTGAGTCACAAAATTGCGAGATACTAAGTAGATTAGCCTTAAGACCTTTTACTATATGAACATTTTCAAGCAAAGGCAATCCCTCTTCTTGGAGTGTTCCTTTACCAATGAATTGAGATGATACACCATCACCAAAAGTAACTTTTCCTCCAACAAAGGTGATTTTGTTTAAAAGTTTTGTATCATCCCCAGTCATATGTTTTGAGCACCCAGAGTCTAAATACCAGCCATAAGAGCTTTTAAAGCAGTAATCACAATATTACACTTCATTTGGGGCAATAGCTCATCTTTTCTAACCCAAATAGCTCTTGTTTTTATTTTGCGCCTATTTGCTCTCATTTGATAAAATTTACGAGCATTAGATTTTTGTTGAAAAATATTTTGCGCATGAGTTTGAATTTTATGGAAAATATGAGCATTCGGTTTAGAAAAGTATCTAGAAATCCTTCTTGTAAATGATCTTTTAGGTTTGGTCTTTTTCTTTCTATAGTTAGAGTTTTTATCTGGTTGTCTAGGCAGAACATAATTGTTATGGCTTTTCCTAGAGTAGTTAAAGTTTTGGTATACAGGAGTATTATAGACAGGATTAACTAAACGTCTAGAGTAGCAACCTTCAAAAGAATGACAGTATATGTCACAGTATGAGAAATATAGATAGCTTGAAGAAGGTATCTCCTTAGGAAAGTCTCTAAACATAGGTTTCATGGAATTTTGATTTTGAATCTTATTCCTAGGGAGTATAATTTGAAAAGAAGAATCACTATTCCTAATCGAAGGGCAGACATATTTAGCCTTAGGTGGACTTTCACACTTAGAGTTACTTGATTCCCCAATATCCAACTTTTGTTATTTTTCATCAAACTCATCTTTTAGGTAATGAAAATCTGGGCAAGTTTCTATAGGTCTTTTGCCTCCTGGCACAAACTTGATTAATTCAAAGTTTTAGTTTGTGTCTTTAACTTTGGGAAAAATTCTATTCCAGTTCGATCATCAGAATTGGTTTTTGAGTTAGCAGCAAAATCAGCAAAACAATTAGAATTGTTTTCAAACTTAGCAATTTTTTTTTAAAATAGATGTTGTCTTTTCTTTAGCTTGTTCCAATTCTAATAATGTCCCTTTATATTTTTTTCTCCAGCCTTTCATTTGTTTCAATCAACTCTTTCAATTTTTGATCAAAAATTTTGACTTTATTTTGAAGAGTTAGACATTGGGTACTTTAGCGTTAAGTTTGACCATTTGACTAAGGTCTTCTAGTTTCTTAGTGAGTTATTTCACTATCTTCTCTAGTATAGAGCTTTTCTTGAGAGTTTTGGCATTAAGTGTGTGAACATCAGGGAGATCTTCAGTGTCCGAGTCACTAAGTGTAGTGTGTGAAGTGACCCCTAAGGATTCAATTCTTGAACTCACACACACATTAACATCGTCATTATCGCTTTCCCTTTGACTCACATACCCCCCTGTAGAACTAGTAATGTTCTCAGACATTAAAGCATCTAAACTAGTAGTAGCATGATTCATAACAACAGAAGTAGAGCTATTATCATCATTCTTATACATAGGCACGGGTATATCATCATTATAGATTATCTTGGCAAAGAAAGACATGCAAGGATAAAAAATTTCAGATGACTCGGGTTCCTCATTATCAGAGTCACTTGAATCATCCCAAGTCTTGCATATGTTGGCCCTAGTATGTTTATTGGTCGTGTTCAGTTTAACTCTACAGTCTTGTGCTATGTGACCCAATTTGCCACATATAAAACAATCAATATTCTTAAAGTCTTTGTTAGGTCTCGTATGAATGTCCTTGTGATGTTTGTCTTGACCTTACTCATGAGGTTTGTGATTAAACTGATTTGGATAATTTGGCTTGCCTTGTCTGGTTGCCATTTTATTTCTAAATTTCACAATTTTCTTAAACTTCTTTGACATTAATGCAATCTAATTATCCAGACTATCTATATCACATTCTTCATCAGAATCATTATTGGGAATGCTAAGCTTAGGTCTTATCAGTTTAGAGGATAAACTCAAATTAGAGCTAGTCTGTTTCCTATGGGACTGGGTTAATTGTTTCTTGAATTCTAGTTCCATTTCCACAGTTCTCAGTTTACTACTGAGTAATTCAGGAGTGAAATTTTGATCACTCATTTCCTCAATAACATATCTTTTGTTATCAAATTTCTGTTGTAATGACCTTAGAATTTCCGAGACAATTTTATTTTTGTCATAAGTTATCCCATTAGAGTGTAATTTGGTCACAATGTCAGTTAATTTCATGTAGAAGTCATCAAAAGATTCAGAGTCTGACATGATTAAAGATTTATACTGTTGAAAAAGCATATGTGTTTTAGCAACATTAACTCTAGTCTCACCTTCATGAGCAGTAACCAGAGTATCCCAAGCTTCCTTAAAAGTGGTACAATATGAGATCCTTTTGAACTCATGTTCATTTATAAACATAAAGATGTAATACCCCGTACTTTTGACTATATTTATTTTTGGGATTAATTAATTAAATTGCGTAATAATTGAAAATTAATTCGGGTTATAAATACTAATGAGATGCGAATTGGTATTTGATTATGTGCATATATGGTTATATATGTAATTGGTATTATAAAATTTATCGTGAGATTTATATACGGCATTTTAGAATTTTGTTAGGACGCGTGGGACCGCCGCGTCACAGTATAATATTTTGTTAATAAAAGTGAATTTAAAATTTATAATTCGTATGGTCGTTTTGAGTGCGCCAACGCGTCCGGAAGGGTCGAGATAGTCAGAAAACACTAGCCGGGGGTATAGTTTGGGTCCCGGGGTATTTTTAGGCCATACCGGTAACTTAAAGGGTATTTTAGTAATTTGGTATTTTTGGATAACTGAAAGTGACGAAAATTGAGAGTTGTAATCTGATAAGGAATTAACCCAACCAACCCTTATTAAACCAACAAGCTACGGAGGTTCATTAAATTAGGTTTTCATAAGTTCCCCCAAAGCAAACCCTAGCCACCATAGCTTTTTGGAGAAGAAAGCTTGGAGAAGGAGAGAGAGAGAGGAATTCTGCAGAAATTCTACACCGAATCTACACCAAACTCAGAGACAACCAAGGCAAGTGACTTTATTTCATTTAATTTCTGAGAATGTTTCCTCCATGTTAGAAAATTCGGATTTATGGTTTGTTCTTGAAGAAAATATGAAAACCCATGTAGTTGCAATCATAGGAATTGAGAAATTGTGAAGAGAAATGCATGTAGTATGTTAGGTAGATGATTTCCCTTATAATAATTGTGATTTTAAGGAAGTAAAACGAAATAAATTCAGGGATTTGATGATGATATAAACCTAGGGTTCATGTTCTAGAGAAATTGGGAAAAGTGTAGAGATTTGTAAATTTGGTTGATGTTATGATGATTTAATCCTTGAAAACATGTTAGGAGATGATGTAAATATGTTTAGGATGAATTAGAGACCCTAAAACGTTATTTGGATGAACTTTGGAAGAGATAAAATTGTTGGAAATGGTGAAAAACGATTTCTGGAAAAATCTGGGCCGAAACTGGTGGCTCGTTAGAAGCAGCCCCCAGGTCGTTCGAACGAACTCGTTCGAACGAGCTTCTAACGAGTTGATCAGTCGTTACTAACGAGTAGGGATTTCGTTCGATATCTCGTTCGAACGAGATATCGTTAGAAGAGACAGTTCATTCGAACGAACTGGGATCTCATTCGAACAGCCTCGTTCGAACGAGACTTCTAACGACCTGACAGTCCAAACTCGTTCGAAGCCTCGTTCGAACGAGACTTCTAACGAGCTGGCAGTTTGGTCCTCTTTGGACTGTTTTGACTTTTGGAGTTCCGTAAACTTGTTCGAGGATATAGTTAACCTTCGTAGTGATAATATTGGGACAATTGGGTAGTTATGAGAAGGAATTTACATACGAGAGTGTTATTGCATGGACGGTTTGGGTTGAGACGTGAGTGTCTAATACGACGTGGGATAATTATGGCGCGTATAATCACAAACCGGAATAGTATGAGTTGTGTCAATTATAGTTAGTATGATAATATATATACTACGATTAAAATACGGTATTACTAAGATGTGTGGGTACTTAGTAGTGGTATATGGATTGTGTGTATGACATACCTACCATACTTGCTATCACGGGAGGTTGCGTTCGCTTAGGACCCTCTATTCCTTGTGTGCCTACCGGGGGGGGGGGATATAGACTGGTACCTCGATGAACATAGGTCATAGAAAGACTTATTGTGATATTAATAAGTCCACTGATCATGGGAGCGTAGGTATGTGCGTGACCCATGTGATGGTGACTGTGTTCGCCTCCATTATTTGTGTTGTTGTTATCGGTAAACTATTCCTGAGAGATTCGGAATATGTAATCCTTATGTACGTGATGTACCGGGATGGATAGCAGAGTATGTGTGCACTACAGCTTAGATTGCGGGGTGCTTGTATTGTATATTTATGATATGAATATATACATTATATTAATGGGAGTCCTCATGTTAATGTTGTAAAAATATTACGGTATTGTTTTGAGAAATATAATGAGTTAACTGATAGTTATATCAATGGCATATTTAGTAACTGAGTACGTTAAACCTCTATTTAATTACGAGCATTGTTATGTTAAATGGAACCGAGTAATATGGGTAGAACCTTTGGCAGTCTAGCTAGTTATGTTGTCAGTTAGCTAGTAGTATGGGTCGATATAGATGGGTACTTACGTTAGGAGTGCACAGTTAGACGAGAGGTGAGGATATCATGCGAGTGTACGTCCTAACATGTACTTTGCATTTAATGTTTTAAATGTTTTTAAAGCACTTGCAGGTTTTTTAAAATATAACTCCACTTTCGGGCTCTGACCCATTTGCTTTTCAAATCTTTTTCTTGTAAAACCATTTTAGGTGCCCAGCCACAGGGACACCAAGCATAGGATTCTCACTCAAGTGACGAGCTGTAGCTGGTTGTGGAAGCTACAGGGATTTGCATGTAGACGCTTCTATCTTTTGGATTCCAGAGTCACTATCTATCAGTTGTAGGGCATGTTGCCCATTTCTTTAGAGACATCTTTTATATTTCAGTTTTCAGACTTTAGCATGTTTTATTTCAGTTTCGGTTATTCATTTCAGTTATGGGATTGTAGTGAGGAGTTTTCCTCCAGAATTTATTTACTCTATTGTGATGGTTATTCAGTTTACTTCAGTATGGTGAATGATGTTAGTTATTTCTTCATTTTACTTGTTGCATGTTAATCAGACTTAAATTAAAATTTGGCACTTACTTTTTAAATACTAGGTGGATAGTAATAATAAAAATGTTTTCGACAGTGATGCTATTAACTGAGCCAACTTGGCATTTTGAATTAATTTTATAAAGGAGTAGCTACCCGGTATTTAATTAGTCGGGGTGTCACAAAAGATAGCATTCTTGCCTTTGTTATTATTTCGAGAAAATTGCTTCTCTTCTTGAGTGAATTCACTTAATACTTTCTTAATCCTCTCATTACTTCCTTCAGTGGATGATTTTGTAGGATAAGTATATCCATTTTCTATAATATCCCAGACATCATCTCCCAAGGTTCCTTGTATGAAAGCAACCATCCTTACTTTCCAGTAAGCAAAGTTGTTTCCATCAAAGAGAGGAGGTCTGGTCAAGTTACCAAAACTTTCATTTCTCTCGTCCATTGTTTGATTTTAACAAAACAATTTCAGAAATACAAGATCTTTAAAGAAAATTTTCAACGCTCTGATACCAATTAAAAAATGGTTACTTAGGTCGTTTAATACAAGATTAAACTATTGAAGTAACTCCGAACTATTTTTTGAAGAAACTCTTTTCTTTAAATCAAAACAGATTAACACAAGATGTGTTTAATAAAAATGTACGAGATATAATCAAGATTATATAACTAGTTTTGAAAACCAAAACTAAAATAGTTTATATCAGCACACCCACAAGAATGAGATGAGGAGATGTAGGAAGATTAAGTACACACAGTTTTTAACGTGGTAAAACCTCACCCAACTGAGGAAACATGCACGGTGACTTCTAAGTCACAAATCAAAAATCCACTAAAACAAAATATACAAGTTACAAACTATTTAACAAACATGCAAACAAATCAGACCTATACAAGTTTAGAAATATACCCACTAGTTTTATTCTAACTTTTCTGCAGTTTTGATGTTGATGTTGCTTTCTCAGCTTGCTAACTTCTCCACTTTGTTCCAATCTTTACGTCGACTCTTGTTGTTTTTAAGATCTTATGCCCAACACTTTTGTGTTGTAGTGTGCCAAGTTTTTGTGAAAGTGATCTAACAAATGCATGCACACACACACACACTTATTTATACAAACAAATCCTATCAAATTACAAAACAGATCTATATGCTGTGATTTTCAGTTTCTCTCTTCTTTTAGAAATAAAAGACTTTCTTTGATCTTTCAAATAAACCCAGAATCCAAGGTTACCTTGATTGAAAGACAGTTCAAGGTCTTAATCAATTTCAGAGGCTTTTGAAAATATTTTTGAAATTAAAAACCACCGATTGCGATTCCAACTACATCAGAAGTCTTGTTTCATAAGAACTAGAAACGGAAAATACATTTGTTGATTATTGAGTTGTGAAAAACATTTACAGAAAAATAATCAACAAATAAAATTTCTCAAGATGAGAAACTAAAAATGCAGATCTAAGTGAGATGTGACATAAAATAGCAAGATCTACAGTTTCTATAAACAAGAAATAGAGATCGAACCAAAATGTCTAAGTTGGTTACAAGATCTGAAACACAGAGGATATAAACCATGGACAGCTTTTAAACCAATACCAAAATAACTCTCAAACACTTAGGTTTGGTTTTGGATTAAAAATAAATTTTGAAAAATGAGTTTAGGGTTTGAAAACAAAATAGGGTTTGGACGATTTAGGGTTTCTTTCTCTCTTTGGATTCGCTCTATGTCTTTTCTCTCTCTCTCTCTCTCTCTCTCTCTCCTTTCTTATCTCAGTTTATGAACTAGCCAAAAGTCCTTAAATGCTGAGGGTAAGCCTCCTTATATAGTAGGCTAGGAAGGATCGAGAAGTTTGGTGCAAATCTAAAGGCTGAGATTTGGTCTTGGCCTTTTGACTTTAATCCAACGGTTTAACAACAGAAGTGAAAACAATTGTTGAATGGTCTAGAGAGGTTCATAGGGATTGGAGAAAAATACATGTAGATCGTTGATAACAGAGATCCAAGGGCTGATAAGGTGTATGTGTTATGAGTCTACTAACAAACACAAATCAGACCATTGTGCAAGAGACAAGTGTAAGGCCCAGATGAACACTCACACGCGTGTTTTGAAAATAAATACACATGCACCCTGAAGTCTCAAGCGCATTCGGATTCTACCCAACCAAACATAAGAACCCTCGATTTTTGGAGACTGAGAAATTAAATTTTGGGAAAATAAAATTTAATTAAATTGGAGAATTTCAAAATTTGGGAATTGAGGCCCAAAAATAGAGAATATTTCAAAGTATTCCGGATGATATTTTTTAGGGTACCATCGATTTCGGAAGGGTAGAGATAGTCAAAATGACTGTCATTGGGTTTTATTTCGGCTCCGAAATGTTTTTAAGTTATTTTGGCTCGAATTGGAGTAAACGAGTCATTTAAAGTGTGTATTAACATTTAAAATTGGGTTTATCGTTTTAAAGGGATTTAAGGCTTACGGATCAAGCCTTTCTCATTTTGAGAAAGAGAGAAAAAGCCCTAGAGGGAGAAAGAAGAGAGAAAGAAGAAGAAAGGAAGAGAGAGAGGAGGAAAAGCTTGGGGATTTCCGGCCCAACCGCGTCATCGAGGACGATCCAACCTCTACAAATCTGAGGCAAGTGTTTAATCTTGCTAAATAGCTATTTGTGTATTTCATTTCATAATTTTTGGGGTAAAGAAATGGATTTTTGGGTATAATACCAAAACCTAGATTTTTGGGTTTAAATCTTGAAATCAATGTTATTCTTTGGTTTAATCACATATAAATGGTTGGGATGAGATGTAGGATGGGTTTTCTTGTTAATAACATTATTGGGTTAAAGATTTGGGGACTTAGTGATGATATTTGGGTATTAATTTCGTGGGTTTGCTGAAATAGGGAAATCGGCCAGCTTAACTGGTATGGCCGGTCGACCGCGGTCTGGGGACCGATCGACCGCGCCTTAAGGAAAAGCCTACTGCATTTCTTCGTAGGCAAAATTTGGACCCGCGGTCGACCGGGGGTATGGGACCGGTCGACCGGTCCCCTGTTTTTAGCCCAAAACTTGGATTTCTCCTCCCCCTTTTCTTTTGGAGTTTATTCTTAGGGGATTCCTTAATGGGCTGTTTTATGGGTTTCCCAAGATGACTTCTAGCCCTTTTTGGTTGGGTTTGTTGATTTGGGGTTCCCTCTTATAAAGTAAGAGATATCTTTTGGTGACTTATAGAGGGTCTCTCACTTAGTATCCAATAGTGGGAACTTCTTAGAATCATTGGATAAGAAATATCCATATATGTTGTGAAATTTCTAGGCCGACATTTATGTCAAATCCTTATAAGGATAGGATATTGTTAAGTTACCGATTGGGGCCATTTGGAAGAGAGTGGTCGCATACTCTTTAAAGAGTGAAGGGTCTTATATCCTTAGAAATGTTAGGCTAAGGAACAATTGATAACTCTATAGGAGTAAGGGTTACCGAGATTTATTCGAACCATAGGTGACTTTGGGAACGACTTGGGATCGTACTATCGACTAGAATAAGCAGTAGCATAAATTCTAGTTAGGATAGTTTACACGTAATTATGGGGATATGACCATTGAGATTCCAATACTTGAAATGAGGTTGGAATAAATTGAGGCTTTAGACTATTAAGTCACGTGTGTGTGCCTATGGTTAAATAGTACTAAGGTAATTATGTACTTTTGAATATGGATGAAATGTGTAGTGATGGATTCCTACACAAACTCTTGGGTGATAACCCTAATGTTGAATATATATGTATAGATATATACATATGGTTTTGGGAAACTATTCATCATAGGAAAAAAAATGATTGAATATGTTCCAAGTGAGGGATTGTATTCACATATCGAGGTACATTTAATGGAAATTGTGGTGACGGCTTGTATATTGAGGATTATGTATACTTATAGCCGGGTTTATATATCTTATACATATGAACGAGAATTAGTTTGTATATATATTGATATAGCGATGTGTGAATATATGTACATATATCTATGTATGAATGTGAATATATGGATATATTTATGTTGTGGACATACATGGTATGGATATTTAAACCGTATATGATGGTTTATTATATTGGATCATATGATGGGATCATATGGATGTATGTATATTGCGTATGTGAGCGATATATATACTTATGTGGTTAAGCATACCCCGCTCATGCTATCATTGGGAAGTTTCCGCGCAGAGGGTGAGCATCCTGGCATATAGAGCAGGGTGTGGATATTCCCCAGGGCATAGTCGTCCCTTGTGTTATTATACGATATAGATATATATATTTTGGGATGAGACGTGGTGGGTATGTTTCGTCTCATTGCCGGTTGGAACTATGATCGCTTCCCGGGACGTCGTGTGTGTGAGTTACCACGAGGTGGGTGTCGTTGATCCCCACCAGGTGGTCCCCAGTTGTTACGTGAGCCGGACTCTGGGAAGATGATAGCATTGATGCAGTTTTATCGGCGCTATATATTTAGCCGGGTATTTTATGTGCATGGCCTTTGTACATCATATATGGTATGTACACTTGGTCATGGGTATGGATGATGGCATGTATATATATATGGTGAGAATAAAATACCTATATATATATATATATATATATATTTATATATCCTAGATGAAAGGGTATGGTATTTCTATGGGGTACATCTTGGATGATTATGGTGTACCAGATTATTTGGGGTTGATGTATCGCATTTAAGGAATACTTCGGTTACATCATCCCCAGGATATTATTGGAGATTTTTAGTTGTTTTCATATTGTAGTTTATAAGTTTAGCAGTAATGGTAGTATTAAATTGTATGTTAAGGATTATGGATCTCTAGGATCGACATTGCCCAGGAGTAGTGTAACGAGGTGGTTCCTTGTTTGGATTTCGCTTTGCGAGACAACTCACGCACGAAACGCAGTGCCATGTCGAGATTTGAGAAAAGTAATTCTATCTATGGCATTTCGGATCTCTGGTCTTGACCTTGTCAGGAGTAGTGTAACAGGGCGGTTCCTTGTTTGGATTTCGCTTTGCGAGACTCCCCACGCACGAAACGTAGCACAATTTTGAGATTAGAGAGAGGTTTTGCCAATATTCCATGTGCATGATATTAAGAAAATAAATTCTTATATTTTAGCCTATATATATGTATGTATATATATATATATATATATAGGGGTAACGTATTAAGTATTATAATTCATTATAATTATAAATCGGAATCCATTAGGCCTGTTATGGCATAATTGTTGTTATCATAATCTAGTAGGATTAGAAAGGGTGGATCCTTAGATTATGACGGGAAAGTAGCTCTCGTGGGTATAGGCTAGGCCTATGATAAGTTAGGTTGTACTTATAACATTGGGGGTAATTTAACTAAAACTAGAGGACGCGAATAGGTGCACGCCTTTAGATGAGAGGTGAGTTGAGGTTTCACGAGAGTGCGGTCTCACTTTAATTATGAAATAAGTGCACCGATAATTATTATGCACGGTTAACACACTTGCTAAATATTTTTCACATTCGGGGCTCTGACCCGTTTACTTTTCTCTCCTCCTTGTATATATATATATGTTACCACAGGTATCCTACCGCATGGATGCCGGATGACTTTCTATCCAGAGTCTTGGGAGCCGTGACAGGTGCGGACTGTTGCGGGATGTTTCATGTAGCCGCTTCCTACTTCTTTAAAATTCTTGGTAGGATTCAAGTTGTATATCGGGTTTGTACCCAAGGGATATTTATATACATGTTTATATTTATTCCATTTCACCTATTGTATTGGTTGTGACCCGACAGCTTATTCGGGTCTACTTGTATAGTACATCCTATTGTAGTTATTTATTTCATTTTATTTCTAGCATTTTATTTACCATAGTTCTTGTATGCATCTTACTTTTCTTCATTAGTAGTGTTAGTTGGTTGGTTGTTGCACATTCTATTTAAATTTTCATATCCCGCTTATGTGATTTCGGGTAGTTAGTCCTATATTGTATAGTACCGACAGTTGATGTTGAGACTGGACCATCTGAAACTCCTGATTTATTATAGTATAGGGCTGGCCACCCGTTATTATTTTAGGCGGGTTGTGACAACATATAGGCAAAATGTAATAGAATCGATATTCACACAATGTCCCCAGAAGTTTATAAAACCAATTTTAATTTCTAAAAAATCATTTAAAAAATGTTTAAAAAATCCCAAAAATTATTAAAAGCAAAGTTAAAGGGGAATTAACTTACACGAGCATTTTATGCAATATATATGATATGTATGCAATCCTAATGTGTGTGGGTGATTGAGAATATACCTTTAAACAACAATCAAGAGGAATTAAGTAGAAGGTTCTGAGGTTCTTTGGTATCTAGGGAAGGGATTCAATTTTGTCACTATTTCCAAACTAGATGAGCACTTATACAATGTAGACTGAAGTGAGTCAAGAGTATAAGGTGCTTCACCTACATGATCCTTGTCGAGAGAAGAATAACGTGGTATACTCATTTGTTCAAAAAGTTTAAGGAATGAATGAATTGGTCTCAAAGTAACTCACTTGAACACAAGTTACTTGGTGTAGCTAATGTAGAAGTTTTGTTCCACGTTGGAAAAATGTGAGGAAGTGGTAAAATTAATATAGTCCAAAGTTGGATCTAAAGATTGGAAGGTATTTCAACTCTTTGAAGAGGAAATGACATACACTATGCATGGTTTAGATTTGAAAGAGGGTGAAGTGATAAATTATAATTGAGAATTCTAATTATAAAGTGGATGTGAAAGCTAATTGAGAAAATAAAGTGAAATAATATACGCATGACACAGGATAGCGTATGGGACTAAGATGTAAGTTGAGACTAGTTACATAGGGTAGAATAATAAGGGGGTTTAAAAGATATGTGTTAGGTGCTTACTATAGTTTGAGGGATGAGAAGTATCTCAAGGGAGTGTGATACCCGTTTAAATATGGAAAAGTGTATTGCATATTATTATTGCATTTTAATCACTTGCAAAAATATTTTTAAAAGGTTTTGGATTCTAACCCGCGTCAAAATATTTTCAAAATCTTTTAGGTATCCATCCATAGGAACGCCAAATATGAGTATTCTTTTCAGGTTGTCAAAACTGCCACATATGTGGACGCTTACAGAGATTTCATTAGATGACTCCTTCTTTGAGATTTTATATAGGAGTTATATAGTTGTTATTCGGGCATGTAGCCTATTGTCAGACTACGTCCGAGGAGAGAGACATGATGCCTATATAAGAGTTTTGGGTACGGTTTGACCGCAAGTATTTTCCTCGGCTATTCAGACTAATATTCAGATGAAATTTCTGGATGTTGCACAGTAGGGTCGTACTGTGGTCGAGTATGAGGGAGAGTTCACTCGTCTGATGAACTTTGTGCCTGTGGAGGTGAACACTGAGGAGAAGAAAATGCTGAAGTTTATGGATAGGCTCAATTAGAGGATCAGATAGCACTTACTGGGTAACCCGACCTTGACTACATACACAGAGGTCGTTAATGCCTCATTATTACACTATTAGGATCACCGCTTCTATATAAAGAGAGAAAGAGAGCGGGGGAGTCTATCCAATCAAGAAGGACAGGTGAAATTGGTACTAGTGAGGCACCGCAGTAGTAGACTTGTAAATAGTACGAGCAAAATTCCTAGCAAGGGGATCCAGATAAGAGATTTTGATCACGGGGATTTTGACCAAATGGCCATAGGTTTAGACAGGGGCAGCAGGGCCCGCAGCATCAATGCAGTAGTGTGTTCCCTAAGGCCAGTCGGGCCAAGGGAACAATGGGGATGGCCAGCAGGGCCGAGGATAGCAGGACCAGTGACCAGGACAGGCCCAACAGGGCCAGCCAGGCCAGAGGTAGGGGGATTTTGCAGGCCGTTGTTTTCTACGTGGGGAGACAGGTCACAAGACAAAACACTGCCCATAGCAAGGTAAGGGGGTAGCAGAAGGGTGCCCCGCAAGGAAAGCATGCGCAGTTACCACCTGCAGCACCAGCTCTAGCAGTCCTACAACAGCAGGGACAAATGCAGTGTGGGCATGTCTATAACGTCCAAAATGCGATAATAACACAAGTTCCACAAACACCACCTACAGTTGAGGGTACATTTTCTATCCATGGGTATATGGTTCAGGTGTTATTTAATATGGGAGAATCGCATTCTTTCATAACTACTAGATTTTCATGCACGACCAATTTATTAGAGACAGTTGGTAGCACTATTATGTGTGTATATTAACCTTTGGGTAGTGGGAACCTTATTCACTCCGTATGTAAAGGGGTGGAGATAGATGTCGGGAGATTGTGTTTAGCAGTCGACTTGCTTGTCTTAGATATGACTGGGTATGACATCATTTGGGATATGGAATGGTTGGCAGGGTATCGGGTGATGGTGGATTGTTTTGGGAGAACCATTGTGATTTCCATTCCAGAACATGAGATGTTTTTAGTGGCGATGCCTCTTCCCGAGGGAGGATCAAGAACTCACTTAGATTTTATTGAGGAGGAGACCTCACAAGGGGTAGTTGTATCTTTAGACTCTGTCCCAGTGGTTAGGGAGTTTGTGGATGTGTTTCATGAGTTACCGGGTCTACCCTCGAGTCGTGAGATAGAGTTCTCCATTGATTTAGTGTCGAGAACTAGGTCGATTGCACATGCGTCGTATCACATAGCACCATCAGAGATGCGAGAGTTAAGGGACCATATTCAACAGCTCTTAGGTCAGGGATTTATTCGATAGAGTACATCGTCCTGGCATGCTCCAGTGTTATTTGTGAAGAAAAATGATAGGTGGCTCAGACTGTGCATTAATTACCGAGAGTTGAACGATGTCACGATTAGGAATAAATATTTGTTACCTCGAATCAAGGATTTGTTTGACTAGTTAAGAGGATAAGATTACTTCTCAAAGATTAACTTGATATTGGGGTATCACCATGTGACACCCCGCCCAATTAAATATAGGGTGATCAGTCCTGTACCAATTTAAAACATAATGTTCGGTTGGTTCATTCTTAGCATCACTGTCGAAAAACTTTTTAACATAATAATCACCTAATATAAAATTAAGCTAGGTGTCAAAACATTTCCAATTTTAGTAAAACCAAGTAAATCCATTTTTATTCAGTCTTAAAATATAAATCATTCACCACACACAGGAATATAATAAATACAAAACATGAATCAAGTACTGAAATAAATAAGACTGGGTAAAATCTCCTAGATCAAAACACTAAACCATAAAGTAAACTCAATACAATATATCAGATAAAAGACTAGAAGTGAGCGACACATGCCCTAAATGAGAAGTCTAGATGAAACTGAATGGAAAAGATAGATACGTTTACTACAAGGACCTACAGCTTCCACAACAGCTGCAGCAAGTCTGACACTCCAATCTCTAATTCTGGTACCCCTGTGGCTAAGCACATGGTATAATATATATATAGAAAAAGAGAGAAGAGATACAAGAAATGGGTCAGAGCCCGAGGTTTAAAAATGATTTAAAAAGTATTTTAAAATGGTTCTTAAAACAAGTCACATACGCATGTTAATTATCGAACTCTCACATGAGTTTCCCACCTCTCATCTATTGTGCATACATAACGTACATCTAATCTCCCCCCAGGTTATACCACCCAGTCTAACTAGTCAGAAACCATACTAATACTAACTATTCTCACTAGTAGTATTATCGTATCGCCCATACAATACGTTATTCCGATAGTTTATCTCACATACTAAGTTTCATTATTCCCGTTCGAATGGTTAATCTTTTATCCACTAATATTATTCTATTTCTCATTACCACTTTATCTACTAGTTTCACAAAGTAGAAAGTTCCCCAAGTACACTCATATATATATATATATATAGTCTCATCATCCCTATATATATATACACTAATCCTGCACCCTTAGGTTAAGACCACTTGGCGCAATGTAATGATTATTATTATTACCAAGATTACTAATTTCACACAGTAGAAATATTTATAAGTTTATATATATATATATATGTATATATATATTAATCCTGTACCCCCGGGCTAACACCCATTAGTACACCTATTAAGAAAATCCTGCATCCCCGGGTTAGCACCCATTAATGCACCTATCAATAATAATCCAGCACCCCCGGGTTATAACCCATTAGTGCGCCTAACAATAATCATCCTTGTACCCTCGGGTTATCACTTATTAATATACCTAACAATAATATCCTTGTACCCCCAGGTTATCAACCATTAGTACACTTAATCAATAATGTTCTTGCACCCCCGGGTTATCACCCATTAGCGCACCTAACAATAATATTCTTGTACCCCCGAGTTATCACCCATTAGTACACCTAACAATAATATTCTTGTACCCCCGAGTTATCACTCATTAGTGCGCTTAACAATGAGATTCTTACACCTCGGGGTTATCACCCATTAGTGCTCTTCATAATAATATCACATAATAGGCATACACACATCCTATTAAGATTCATAGGCATATTCCCAACCTAATCATACACTTCTCATACATATTTCATCCTCATCGCTACATATAGTATAAATATTCAGATTACTATCTCTCTCGTAATATCCAAGGTACATTCTCTCTATACCGAAATAAGTAAAGTACTAATTCTCACAAACTTTCCCGAAATTTTGTCTTGTTTAAGTTTACTATCTGACAATTTCTCTCACTCCAATAAACCGGTAAACTCAAAACTGGACTCTAAGAAAAATTCTCAGGTTCTCCAAGGTTCTGCAGCGGCACTGGAAATCTGCAGAAAATGAACCGAATAGAATTGAATCCCCCAGAAATGGAACCGAATCCCCCAAAAATGGAACCGGTTCCGTTACGTTAGACCTGTTCTGCAACAGTTACGTTTTCAGTAAATGGAACCGAATCCCCCAGAAATGGAACCGGTTCCGTTATGTCAGACCTGTTCTACAACAGTTACGTTTTCACCATTTTTAACCGTAAAAAACTTCTAAGGTTTATCTCCCAACACCTCATCATCAATCCCAATCAACATATGATAGGTTATAAATCATTCCTAACATCCTAGAATCATTAATTCGTCATCAATCATCATAATTATATAAAATCCCCAAGTTAATTCACATGAACCCTAGTTTCCAAAATTTCAATTAAAGAACCTAATCAACCCAGATTCATTCATCAATATATGATTCAATTTTGTGATTAATCCTCTACATACATGAAGGAATATCAACAACTAAGTAACCCAGCCTTTAATCATCATTTAACCTCAAATTTTCACCCAGTTAACATGTAAATCGTGATTAATTTCACCTACTCTAACATGAGTATGATTATTGCTAAAAGAAATTAAGTAATAAACACTTGCCTTAAATCGAAGGTCTGAATCCTTTGGTGATATTGGTATAGACGCATTCCTCTCCTCTCGATCTACGCATTGGTGGCCACGGTGGTGGAAGATGATGCCTAAAAGCTTTTACTCCTTGGGATTTGCTCTCCCTCACTCTCTGTGACTCTCTCTTGAGTTATGTGAATATGAGCCCTAATTTCTCCCACGTAACTAATATAATAAAACTCTAATTTTCGTCCATTTAATCTCCCCAAAAATTTAAATTACAAACTACCCCTACGGGGTGCCGGTTTGGCCTAAAATCTCCCGGAGTCCAAATGGAATACCCGGATAGTGTTTTCTGACTATCTCAACCCTCCCGGACTCAACGGTGCACTCTAAATGACCATACAAGTTAATAAAAATAATTTCTCTTTTTATCCCAATTAATTAGTCTCGACACGACTCACACGCGCGTCAAACTTATATTACCAAACTGTCATATTATTCACTCTCGACAATTTATCAAAGTGTATAGTTCCATATTACATATCACACAGTAATATTAAATCAATAAGTATTAACCCTTGGCACGCTAGTTAATATTTATTTTAAATCAGAATTAATTAACAATTAAATTCTCACATTTTAATTCAATTAATCCAACAATATAATTAATCATTTAATTATTTAAATCATTAAAAATACAGGGTGTTACTCACCGGTTGTGCATTAGGGAGCAGGATGTCCCTAAGACCATATTCCTGACTTGATATGGGTCGTATGAGTTCAGGGTTATGACGTTTGGGAAAACCAATGCTCCAGTAGTATTCATGAATCTCATTAATAAGGTGTTCAAAGACTTCTTTGGCCAGTTCATGATCGTGTTCATAAACGATATTCTAATATATTCTCGGACTGAGGGCGAGCATATAGAGCACTTGCATATGGTTATACAAACATTACAGGACCATCAATTGTATGCCAAGTTCGTGAAGTGTGGATTCTGGTTACGTGAGGTGAAATTCTTGGGTCATATTTTGTCTGAAAGAGGCATTTTAGTGGACTAAAGTAAGGTTGTTGTAGTAAGGGAGTGGGGTCAACCTATGACACTGACAGAGTTCCCAATTTCTTGGGATTGGTATGGTATTATTGCCGATTCATATAGGAATTTTTGAAGATTACGGGTTCATTGACGAATCTGACCTACAAGGGCATGCCGTTTGTGTGGGATGATTACTGTCAGTTAGCTTTCGACAAGCTAAAGGATAAGTTGACTTCATTAGCTGTGATAGTGCTGCCTAGGGGAGGAGTGGAGTCCCTTATATTTACCGATGCATCCTGACAGGGACTTGGGGGTGTGCTATAGCAGGATGATCGGGCTATAACTTATGATTTTTGCAATCTTAAGCCTCACAAGAGGAACTACCACACGCATGATTTGGAGCTAGTTGTGATAGTTTTTGCCTTGCAAATTTGGAGGCACTACCTCCAGGGGGAGAAATTTAGTTTGTTTACGGATCATAAGTCGTTGCAATATTTGTTCACTCAGAAGGATCTCAACATGCAATAGCATAGATAATTAGAATTTGTGAAGGACTATTAATTTAATATTTAGTACCACTCGGGGAAGGCTATTGTGGTGACAAACGCATTGAGCTGACGGCCTACGAGTGAGTTACTGATGGTCTGGAAAGCTAAGTGGAGTGAGTTTTTCCAGGATGACGCAATTGCCAGGGCATGTATGACGGTGTTGACTATCACACCTAAGATTGTGATGCGAGTTATGAAGGTACAGACCGGGGATCAATTTTTTCAGGACAGGGTATGGCAGTTATTGACAGAGGGGGCAAAGTCTTATTCAATCAGTTCTGAGGAAGGCTTACGCTTTAATGGGAGACTTATAGTCCCAAATAATTGGGATTTGTGGCACGCTGTTATGACAGAGTCCTACGAGTCAAGATTTATGATACATCCCGATGGGGATGATATCTATCAGGATATTAGTATACAGTATTAGTGGGCAGGTATGAAGCGGGATATAACTGAGTTTGTCTTCAAGTGTGCCATATGTCAGCTACTGAAGGTAGACCACCAGAGGCCAATCGGGAAGTTGCAGACGTTAGAGATTTCGGTGTGAAAGTGGGAGAGCATATCAATGGAATTTATCACAGGGCTACCAGCATCACAAAAGGGTCGTGATTCCATATGGGTCATTGTGGATTGCTTGACCAAGGTGGATCACTTTTTACCAGTTCGGAGAGACTATATAATGGGAGAGTACGTCTAGCTCTTTATAGCCGAGATAGTGAGGCTACACGAGGTACCGATTAATATTGTGTCTAATTGGAACAAGATCTTTATGTCTCATTTTTGGTAGAGTTTCCATGAGGTAATGGGGACTAAGTTGCGGTTCAGTACAACTCATCATCCACAAACTTATGGGCATACTGAGCGGGTTAATAAGATGTTAGAGGATATGCTCAGGATGTGTATACTTGATTTTAGGTGAGGTTGAGAGCAGTACCTTCCACAGTGAAGTTTGCGTATAATAACTATTTTCAGTTTACTATCGGTATGGCGTCTTATGAGGCATTATATGGTCAACCTTGTCATTCGCCCGCTTATCGGTTAGAGGTGGGAGACAACAAGCTCCTCCGACCTGAGATAATTTAGGATACTTGTGCCAATATTGAGCTTATTTGGGATCGCATACGGAATGCTCAGGATAGGTAGGAGAGTTATGCAGATCCAGATAGGAGGCATGTAAGATAGAGGTAGGTGACCAGGTATTGTTACAGGAGTCTCCTATAAAAGGAGTATATGCTCGCCTTACTGGATCATCTACAACGGATTCACGTCGTGTTTCATGTGTCATCGTTGAAAAAGTATCAAAGGAGTGAGATGGATTATTGGTACATTCCGCTGGAGGAGATAGATTTACAGTCTGACATCTCATATGAGGAACCACCGGTTGCTATTTTGGATCGTAGTAATCATAAGTTGTGGTCTAAAGTGGTGACCTTGGTTCGTGTTCAGTGGGGGAATCATGACACCGACAAGTCGACGTGGGAGCAGCAGGATGATATGCAAGAGAAATATCCCAAGCTCTTTATACCATGTATGCCCGAATTTCGGGGATGAAATCCTTTTGTGAGTGGGGAAGTATGTAACACCCCCTAAATTTGAGTAATTATATTTTAGCATTTAAATTATGCGAGTGTACGTAATTTAAATAAATTAAGAAATAATGTGATTTAAATAAATATTAATTAGCGAGAAAATAATATTTATGTGAATATATATCTACTAGTGTTGTAAAGTAAATAAAATAATGTCAAATAATATTATGTCGTAAGTGGGTAAAAGCGACGGGATTTGACGGTATCTCAATCGGGACACGCATGTGGGGTTGTATTAGGTTGAGATGAAAAATTTATGATGGGAAATTTATTATGGGTGACTTGGATTGGGATTTCTAGTGCACAATTGATTCAAAATGGATCGAAATAGTCAAAATTATGTACCTGGGGGTAGTAATGGAGTTCCGAAGGCTTTTTAGACTAGTCGGGACCCGCAACCGGTTATTTTACATTTGAGTTATAACCTAATTTTAGGTTAGAGGTTATAAAATGAGATGGGTATGATAGGGGGCATCCATATTACCATTTCAACGGTCTAAGATTGAGAGAAAATAGAAAGGAAAATCAAAGGATGATCAAGAGGAGGCCAATTGGAAGGATTTTTAGGGCAATTCTGGGCTAGAATCATCATACAACAAGGATTCAAACTCTACAATTATAAAAGGCAAGTGGTTATACTTGCATTAGTAGTGATGCATGCTCTAGTTTATATCATAGTTGGTGGAATTGATATGATTTTTGGGTGGTATTATATGTTATCAAAATGGGTTTTTGAGAAAGATTTCAAGAGAATTGATTTGAGAAATAGATTATATGAAATCTGAGATGTAATCCTATATAAAACTTATAATATTGTTTTAAAATTCTAAATTGGAATCATAAAGGAAATTGATGTGATCTTAATTGAGAAATTTAGAAAAATGGTGAAATTTGATGTTAAAATTAAGGGGAACTAATTCTGGAAAAATTTGATGATTGAATGCCATAATGTAGAATATTTTTTTATGAATTGAATTCAAAAAACATGTACCCTTATGAGATACATTGATATGGTAGTATAAGTTGATGATTAAACTGATTGTTGAGAATGATTTTGGTGGATAAAATGGGTAGAATTTCGTAACAAACAAAATAGACTCATTTTGGTTAATCCCAGGGGCGAACTGGTTCGCCCCATAGCCGAACTGATTCGTCTTCCCTGCATGGTCTGGATTGGTTATTTAAATGATTTCATTGATTGGTTTGGTTCCGGATTGTTTTGGGAGATCCGTAGATAAGAGTAAGACTTTTAGGAAAATGTAAAAATATTTTAGTTCCCTTAGAATAGTTGAGAAAAATTCGGGGTCTGAAATTAAGGGTGTTTAGGAAAACAATGATTAGTCACGATTATTGCATTTAAAACCACCAATATTTGTGCATTCTAGCATTTCCGTGCACGTTATTCCCGGAACTTATGCTCATTTACTGGATAACCCTTATTTTCATCATATATATATTGTGTGTGGTTGATTGAAGCTTTAATAAGTGTGAGTAATGCAAGGCAGGAAGTTCGATTAAAGTCCGGGGAAGTTCTGTAGAAAGTCACAACTTTAGGGGCATTTTAGTAATTTAGCACTGGGGACTGGGTCTCGAAATCTACACGAAAGTTGAAGCTCATCGAGTCATCTTCGTGTGGAATCCAAATTATAATGAAGAAGTTATTGAGGTTTCTGCGAAATAAAAGCCTTAGAATGTCCACTCAACTCATCCTTCACTTTTCAAGATGGTACGAATCGATTCGGGCCTTCGATCGAATCGATTTAAAATAAACTAGTACACAGTCAATGTCTTGTGAATCGATTCACATATTTGAGTGAATCGATTCTCCTATGATTTCCTTTTATTTACAAGTTTTCATTTTGGTGAAAACTTGGTACATATGTGGCTTGACTCTTATTTGTAAAGGTCAAATATTATTTTATCAAGTTTCCTTTTATAGAAAACTCTCTTTTCTCTATCCTAGGTCAAAGACATTTTTTTATTTCTCTTTCTTGTTAAGCATTGAATATATAAGGATTATTGGTTTTATTGTATTACTTGCTCACCTTCTTCATCTTTGGTAGATTTAATTGCTTTAACTTGCATTTATTGATCTCTCTTATGTTCGTTTGTCTATAAATTGATGGTTTCTTCATTTATGAGATTCATTTGCATTCCTTACTTAGTTTCTATCATAAGTGGCTAGTCTTTTAGTTTGGGATCATGATCCCACCATGGATGCTTAAGTTTCATAGTTAGGGTTTGGTTTATAATTGTTCTAGTGGAACTTCGTGGGTTGGTATTGGAGTATCCTAGTTTCTTAACTTCCCTTATCTTGCAAGGGTAGTGTTTGAAGCTTTACTACAACATCAACCCATTTAGCACTATAACTAATTAACCCATAATCCTCCATTGATGAGTTTAGTCTCTATATGGTTTATGTTCGGACTTAGTTAGTTATGATCGATTAGAATCAATTTGAATCAAGTACCATCATCTACTTAGCAAATCCATGGTGGGAGAATGATCCCCAAACCTTTTTCTCTCTTGAAATCATAATTTTCTTAGGTTGTTTCTCTATAACATAGTCTTTTTCTCTTTCACTAGTAATTTAACACATGTTAGGATAGTTGTTAGCTAAACTTCACCACTCCAAACTATCATCACCTTTTACACTTTCCCTTTCTGGCGTAAAACGAACATTTTATAACCTGTCTTCGTTCTCTTAGGAGAGTCTAGTCCCTGCGAATTATGATCCCGGACTTGCTCGATTACTACTTATTGCGAATTATTTACACTTGAATAACACACTATTTTTAGATCATCAAACAACACTTGGAAAATGAATTAACGGATTTGGTTAGAAATTCGGTTAGGATTGGGATACGGGCTGGTGGGGAATGGATTTGTGTCCAGATTAATTATTATATGGGTGAATCAATTAAATAATTGATTATTTAAATATTCAGGAGTCTGAGTTTGACTCTGGAAATTATAAGCTAATGTTACAAGTGACATGCACAATTACCTGGGTTTATTTGAATATATATACGGGTATAGAGACAATGTACATATGTAATGACCCCACTTTTATATGCTCATATATAGTTTATTTTTATAATTACTTCTCATTTACTTTCTAAAAATGTTATATTATTACATATGTGATACTTTGGGTTCTTAGTATGACAAAATTCATTTTTAAATGTGAAGAATCAACTGTAAATGGAGTAAAATCCAAGCCAGTAAATATAATTATAAGAAATTTAGGGAGTTGATTTTAATTAAGAAAGTTTCAGGGACCAAAATGAAAAATACAAAATGACCTTTTTATAAATAAAATATTTTCAAGGACCTCTAAAAATATTAAAAATATAATGTGAAATTACCAGAATACCCATTATGTGTAAATTGACCCTTATACTCTTAATAACTTTCTACCTCGTGCTTGACACCTCATGCTTTATTTTTCCACCACTACCTTACACGTGTTGTCTCTAGAGATAAAACTAAAACACATGTTAATATTTGGTGAAATAAGACTGCAAGACCCCTCCGTTATGCGACACCTCAATGCTAACTCACCGTAGTAAAATCTTGGTCACCTAGACACGTGCCAACATCGTGATGCCTTTAGAAAACTATAAATAAGGCTTTTAGGATCATTTTGAACTCACACCAATTGCTTGAGTAATATTGAGAGAAAGTTTGAGAAGAAGTTCTTTTCATCTTAAGATTAACGTGTGATGAAAGACTTAATATATGTAATTTCGAACCTCTATTTTAGGCGAGTACTATATAGCATTCCTTATACATTTCAATTATATGATATTATGCAAACTATATATATATTTTGTGACCTAATTTTATTCTCAATTTTATTTAATATCGATGATTAATTCATTGTGATATGTTTATATTTGTTCGTATATACATACCGATTAAAATGAGTATTGAAAATAATATTGAATATTGGAAATGAGATTCGACCTAAGGGACCTCTTATTCACTGACCTTCCCAACTGGGTTATCGCTGGTGTGACCTAAATAAGGCATTGTGACGAACAAGTTTGATTGACCCTCAACTATCGGGATATAATATGGTAAAAGAATACGGTATTAGAGTGTACTTGACCATTAAAATGATATGATTGAAAGAAAAAGATATTGCACTTGATTTGTCGCATCCATTTTATTCTAAATTTTTCAGTTCTATATACTGTCATTCACATATAGATATATTACTAGAAATTACTGTCCATATATGTATATGCCTTTTGTTCTTACTTGAATAAATATATATTTTATGAAAAACCTTGGAATGTATGGAGATTGAACCTCATTCGGATTTTACCTGATGTGGTCTAAATAACAATTTTTCAGGATATAATTAGACTCGTGGATGGAATAAAAAAGTACTATGTTGAAGACTTAACTTTTGGAGCTATTTTTGTTATGTCAAGTAAAATGTTTGTTTTATAAGATAGAGCATGTTTGGCTATTTAGTAATAGGTTTAAATTTTGTCAAAAGTTGTAACTTGTTGATACTTTTAATATATATGAAGTTTCCTTTTAGAAAGCTCAGATGATGTCATTCCTTCATTTTCAGTAGTTTATGATTCATCACCATGTAAATATATTTCTGTTGCATTTATTTTAAGAAATATTTTAAAACCAGAATATTGAATGCCTTAGGGGCATGTTAAGAGACTCATTCCCAACTAATTTTGGGATGGGGTCGTGACAATATATGTATGATTATATTTGTGTGTATAATATATGTGAAACATACTTATTCTAGGGGATGCTATCGGTGGAGGTTGCGCGTAGTGGGAAGTCTACCCTGGCGAATCCCAACAGGTGTAATATCGATCCCCAAGTCATAGGCCTATCGCATGACTACCCTATGTGAGTTTGAGTCCGGTGGGGTAATAAGGTATGGTTACAACCCATGAATATAGGATTATGACCGCCTCCGGTATGTTACGCTTTAGATTCGGTAGGTGTGATGCCAACCTAATGGCCTAGGAGAGGTGTATATTCCTGGAGCCTGATAGCATGCTAGAGATTCACATCCCGCGACGTAATACTCGAAGGGATTGCGGTTATACGTATAAAGCGAACAATATATATATATATATATATATATGAAGATACATATATAAGTGTGAAAAATATATATACAGGTTTATGACATTATGGTGTGAATAGTGAATTAATACCTAGAGAAAATTAAGTGAAATGAAGTGATAAATTGTAATTTAGAATTCTAATTACAAAGTGGATGTGAAAGCTAATGGAGAAAATAAAGTGAAAATATATATGTGTGACACAAGGTAACGTATGGGACTAAGATATACATTGAGACTAGTTAGGCAGGGTAGCATAACTAGGGGGTTTAAAAGACATGCGATAGGTGTGAACTATAGTTTGAGGGGCGAGGAGTATCTCAAGGGAGTGCGACACTAGTTTAAATATGGAAGAGTGCATTTCATATTTATTATTGCATTATAATCACTTGTAAAATGTTTTCAGAAGGTTTTCGGCTCAGACCAACATTGAAATATTTTCAAAATCTTTTAGGTGTCCAACCATAGGGACATCAGGCATGATTATTCTTTCCAGGTTATCGGAGTTGCAACAGATGTGAATGCTTGCAGGAATTTCATTAGACAACTCATTATTTGATATTCTAGATAGGAGTTATTCAGTTGTTATTCGGGCATGTAGCCCATTGTCAGACTTTATTTCAATTTTTATTTAGTTCAGTTGTGATGGATATTTGTATTGGATTTTATACCGATGAATTATTCGGTTATTTGGATTTTATTCTATTCCAACATTCAGATATAATTTATGGTGATGGTGTATTTATTTATTTATATGGAATGGTTTATGGTAAAATAAATTTATTTGCAGTAATTTATATAAGATTTAAAATTGACACTGGGCTTAATAGGTTATTAGTAATTAACTGAATTTTGGACAGTGATGCTAAGAATGAGCCAAGTGAGATCCCTATTTTATTTTAGGAGAGGGTTGGCCAACCGTTATTTTAATAAGTGTGGTGTCACATTTTACTAATAAACATATTTTTTTTTTAGAATTCCAATTGGGACTAGTCCTACTTTGCCCCCATTTCCTACATTAAGTGCTTATATCGTGGAAGAAATACTTGAATTGTATTTTACTGGAATAGGCCACCCCTAGTATAAAGGACGGAATATTTCATATGATACGCTCAAAGCGTATATGTTACACTGGAAAAAATAAGCTCCCGAGGAGGGACTAGCAAGCGTTGATCAAATTGCTAGCTCATTTATTGTATATGTCATAAGTTTAATATTTTTTTCAACGGGACATAATACCGTATTTGTAGATTGGGCTACGTATTTACACGACCTAAATGATATGGCTGCGAAGGATTGGGGATCTACTATTCTCGCCTAAGTGTATTATTGATTAAAGGTGAAAAGTAGCGCAGTGTCAGTATGCCAATCGTTATTTTCGTTTCACTGCCTCAATACAAAAACCTAAACTATTGACTATACTCTTTTGAGGGAGTATAGCGGCATGTCCGGGTATCGAAATCCACATAGACTTGTTGTTAGAATTATATTGATTTAATACTTCAAGAATAAAAGTGTAAAAAATCATTGTTAACAAAAGAAAAGATGATATTAGGAATGTGTTTAAACTACGATTACAAAAAGGAATAAAAACTATAGATTGCGACTAATATCCATCACCTTTAGTTAATTAGTATATATTGTTACATGGGAAGACAAGTCTACCAATATTCGATATCATTTCATCAATTAATTAAATCTAGAGTTGTCACCTCCTAAATTGTCATAAAAGTCTACTATGATTTGGCGTCAACAAATACCCCGGATATTATAGATGCAAGGTCGTAAATACGGCGCATACATGATGTACACCGCTAAATCTCCTAGGCGTAAAATCAAGAACAATCCAATCGAATTAAACTCACAAAACCCATCACTAAAGCAAAGCAACCAAAACAACCCAAGGTGGGTTCAATCAGTCACAATATAAACTAAGTAAGCTAGAAAGCAGGTTAAATTACATTAATTAAATGAAAGCAATAAATGCAAGAAAGTAAATGAAAACAATTAAATCTAGGTTACAAAGCAAGTAACCAAATAACAAAGCAAGAAACAAGAATAATGGAAGCTTGGATTTAAAGAGATAGATGATAAATAGTGTTCTTACAAACCAAAGTGGGCGAAACCCTAGGAGAGAGAGAAACCACACCCAAAATCACCTCTAAACCCTAACCTCCTCTAACCTAAATAGAAAACTTGATAAAAGAAGATAAAAACTATATAATGAAAGACACTGTCTTCAAATACACGAAGACCCACTTAAATAGTAAGTGGTAAAATAAATAAAGATAAAAGAAAAGAAAATGTTTATCGTAAAAAACAAAAAGGAGATCCCCGGGGAAATGGTCATAACATGTTCGTTAGGAATCGGATTAACGAACCGTCGGAGGCCACGCAAAGTCGACTTGAAGGGATACAACTTTCGTGAAGAGTTCGTGCACGAATCTCGAGTGTAAAAATGACTAAAATACCCCCGAAGTTGCGTAATGCGTTAAAACCTTTCCGAATAGCACCAATTGCTCCGCTAAGCACCATAATACCTACGAAAACTCAATTATACCTCGAAAAATATGTAAACATATAAAATAAAGGTAGTCTGATTAACGAGCACAAATATAGGAATTAAAGTACCCGAGGAAGATAAAATGCATAAGTAAATAGGGCAAATAAATCGAATATTCAAGCCGAATCACACCCCTAACTTACACATTATTAGTCCCTAGCAATGAAATCAAAGCAAGAAGAACTAGAAGTGAACCCCCATATAGGAGATATTTACAAAAGAGATAAAAGCCACTTTTGCGGACGAACGATTGCATTTAGCATATGCAATAAGCCGTTAAATCCCAAGGTTACCCTAGTGGACGAGTGTTGTCTCGTGAGATTTTTTAGGGATGAAACTCACAAACATCAAATTTTCTCAAAACATACCCAACTAACCAATATGACAAGCTTAACAACAACTAGATATTTCAACATATTATTAACAAAGCAAATGAGAATTTTGCTCAATAATCCAAAACTATTAACATTAAAAGAATAGCTATATGGAATTAAAACCTCAAATATGAGTGGTGTACGTGCACATGCAAAAATATTTGATTCAATAAAAATGCCTATAAATCATATAGCAATTAAAGCATTCTTCCACTTAATCCTCTCCGGGTATTACACCCAAAAAATAGAAGCACATGGAATAGGGTGTAACACATGGGACATACGGGCATGATGAGTAAATATAAATGAAAACTAGGTCGCACACATGTCATAAATGAAGAAGGCTATATATAAAATTAAAAAATTGTAATATGAATGAAAGGATATCATCATCAAAGAGGTGAAATGCACTTTCATAGATTATCGCAATCATTATGACTTTTAAATTGCATTTACCCTAAGATCACATAGGACTTGTATAGGGTTGTAATGTAGGTTTGGGGTTAAGGTTATGAAAGGAAGGGAATATCTAAGTATTCAATGTGATTGGGGATGAAACACTTGGGATAACGGAAAATTATGGGCAATTTCAAAATTAAAAAATGATCTTCATAACAAGAATTGAATATAACAATGGAAAGTGACTATTGAACATTATGTACAACATGAAATACTTTCTCTTTCTTTTATTTTCTTCTTTTTCTCTTCTTTTTCCTTTTCTTTTTTTTGCTTTTTCTTTCTTTTTCACTTCACTTTTTTCTTCACATTTTCACTCTCACATGCTTAATTGTAACCACGTAACATGAACATCATTCATTCCCAAGTATCATTCCAAAAAATGTATGAAAGGTGCTATATATGGTTTATAACTCCAATATGGAGTTGGTTATGGGATTTTGGATTTTTAAACAAAAGGTTATATTTATGCTCAAAGGAGTTGAAGAGGAAAAACATATAAGGTGAGGTCAATGTCAAAATGGTTAATATAGCAAAGAGGGCCTATGATCATTTTCAAAAGTTCACGCAATTCTCGAGTCAAAATAACTTTGAAAATCATGCTCAAATAACACATTTCAAATATGAACTCAATTAACGAACGATCAGTGAAAGAATATGGAGATTACCAACAAATTTAACATTTTTAAGAAGGAGAGAATAATATATAAGCAGTCGCAAATGAAGAAAAGCACAAAGCTCTCTCGGTTTTAGTGTACACAAAGTAACAAATAGATACCGAGTTATAACTGTCCTACAGAATCATTTATAAAATATGCTCAAGTCCTCATGGGTTTTCAAGGTTTAATTCATGCATTTATTCTCAATATTGAAAAATTTGTGGACTAAAGTTTAATAACATGAAATAAATAGAAAATGCATCATTGAATTAGCAATTGGATAGGACAATTATTGAATTTATCATAGAAAATTGAACCAAGAGGCCCAAGATGGAGAAAAGAAATAAAGAAAATATTTTTTTATTTTTTTATTTTTTATACATGTATATATATATATATAGCACGACGAAATTTTCCAAAGTACGTAATCGCGAAACGGCAATAATTTTTCAAAGTACGTAATAGCGAAACGCAAAAATTTCGAATTGTAATTTTAAAATAATGTCAAATAGTCCAATAACATTCAAATAATCTAGATTTAACAAATAAATTCACATATAATACGAAATATACAATATTCATCCATCGAATTCACATTGTCTCAAAAAAATAAAGTGTCAAATTTTTAAAAAAATTGGGCATAATAACCTTTGTTTATGAAACTATTCACCCTGCTTAACAAATAACAAATAGTTCAACATCCAAATTGTCTAAATTCTTCAAACAAATTCACATATAAAATAAAATATACAATATTCACCAATCAAATTAACAATCATATAAAAAAAACAAAGTGTCAATCTTTTAAAAAAATTGGGCATAACCTCCTTTGTTTATTGGACTATCCACCCTATTTAAGGGGTAACAACAAATCCAAAAAATTAAAAAAAAAAATCCCAAATTCGACAGATTTAGGCAACGGGCCACAGCGGTGGAAGTTTGAGGCAGATTTAAGCAGCGGGCTACAGTGACGATGGAAGATTAAGTCCATGTTTGGTCTTGAATTAAAACCTGAAATGAAAAGAAAAAAAAAATTAGTTTGTTCCCAAAAACATTGTACATTAGCAATTCAACTTTCGAGCTCCCAAAAACATTGTACGTTAACCTAACTACCATAGCTGGTACACAATGATCATATGTGGCATGGAGTCTATAAATCTCATCCTCACATGGGGAAGGGGGAGGGGACTGGGGGAGGGGGCCCGTGTGTGAGTGTGTGCATATTGCTGCGTGTGTGCGCGTGCGTGTGTGCGTGTGTGGGGGAGGGGACGGGCAGGGGGCGCGTATGTGTGTGCGCGTGTGCGTGTATGCAATGCATATATGCAACCTGCATATATGCAGTGCCTATATTGCATATTGCAACGTGTGTGCGTGTGTGCGTGCATGTGTTTGCGTGCGCGTGTGTGCGTGTGAGTGTGGAAGGGGGAGGGGACGAGGCATGGGGGCGCGTGTGTGCGTGTTTGTGTGTGTGCGCGTGTGGGGAAGGGGGAGGGGACGGGGCAGGGGCGCGTGTATGCATATATGCAATCTGCATATATGCAGATTGCCGTGTGTGTGCGTGCGTGTGTGCGTGCGTGCATTTGTGTACGCGTGTGAGTGGGGAAGGGGGGAGGGGACGGGCAGGGGGCGCGTGTACGCGTGTTTGTGTGTGTTTGTGTGCGCGTGTGTGAGTGGGAAAAGGGGGAGGGGGGAGGGGACGGGGAAGGGGGCGCGTGTGTGCGTGTGTTCATGAATGCATAGGAAAAATATGGGCTAGATTGGATAGGGGATTAGTATCCCACACCCACCCCTAAAAAAATTAAACCAAAGAACTTTTTTCCCATAGTCTTGTGTTGGATATTAAAATCCCACACACACACACCTCTGACATACATGAGACATAAGTAATGTACCATGCGTAGTCTTGTAATTGCAACTGTACATATTATATATAGATTAGCACAAAAACATATGAAAAAAAATTGAATTTTCTAACAGCAACATGTTCAAAGAATTACAAAAAATAGGGATGAGGGAAACATTAAGGAGTAAACAGTAAAGACATTATTCCATACCTTTAGCACCTTGATGATCCAATTTGATTCGGTGCTAACAGTTTATCCTCTTTTCGAGAAATATCTATCTCAATAGCCTTGGCAGCAGCAACCACTACTGTAGCAGATGTACACCAAATGTATAGAACAATAGACACCCTAAATAGTGGACATGTCTTCTCGTGAGGGTCGGGCGTATACTGAAGGAGGACCCTAGTTGAAGGTGGAAGAGGTCCTCTTTACTCACCATTTTTCTGTTACTGAAATTTATACAGATCAAATTACATTTGTGAACTAAAAGACATTTTGTTATGTTTACGACAAAAGTTTGTATAAAAGTGTAATTTACATGCATATATATGCAATGCATATATATGACTGCATATATATGCAACATCTATATATATGCAGTCATATATATGTTGTATGCATATGCAATCATATATATGCATATACATGTCATATACTCATATATATACAGCATGTATATGCATATATATGTCATATAGTCATATATATACAGCATGTATATGTCATATATATGCAGCATATGCAGTCATATATATGCAGCATATATATGCATATATATGCATTTATATATGCAGTCATATATATGCATATGCATATATATATATATATGTATGACTGCTATATATGCAGCATATATATGACTGCTATATATGCAGACTGCTATATATGCAGAATATATATGACTGCTATATATGCACATCATATATATGCATATGCATATATATGTATGACTGCATATATATGCACATCATATATATGCATATTCATATATATGTATGACTGCATATATATGCAGCATATATAAGGGGTGTAAATGCTAATAAAAAGAGAGGGAGACATCTCGAAATAGCGGGGACGGGCAGGGGACGCATGTGTGCATGTGTGCGTGTTTGTGTCCGCGTGTGTGCGTGTGAGTGGAGATGGGGGGAGGGGACGGGGCAGGTAGTGCATTTGTTTGTGTGTGTGTGTGTGTGTGCGCGCGTGTGTGTTTGTGTGGGTGTGTGCGCGTGTGAGTGGGGAAGGGAGGAGGGAACGAGGCAGGTATGCATATATGTAGTGCGGGTGTGTGGGTGTGCGAGCGTGCATTTTTATGCGCGTGTGTGAGTGGGAAAGGGGGAAGGGACGGGGAGGGGGGGCATGTGTGCATGTTTGTGTGTGTACGTGTGAGTGGGGAAGGGGGGAGGGGACGGGAAGGGTGCATTTGTGTGCGCGTGAGTGTGTGCATGTTTGTGTGTGTGTTTGTATCCGCGTGTGTGCGTGTGAGTGGGGAGGGGATGGGCAGGGGGCGCATGTGTGCGTGTGTGTGTGTTTGTGTGCGCATGTGTGCATCTGTGAGTGGGGAGGGGGGGAGGGGACGGGGGAAGGGGCGCGTGTGTGCCTGTGTGTTTGTGTCCGCGTGTGAGTGGAGAAGGGGGGAGGGGACAGGACAGGGGGCGCGTGTGTGCGTGTTTATGTGTGTTTGTGTGCGCATGTGTGAGTGGGAAAGGGGGGAGGGGACGGGGCAGGGGGCGCGTGGGTGCATGTTCGTGTGTGCATATATGCATCTGCAGCGTGTGTGCGTGTTTGTGTGCGTGTTTGTGTGCGCGTGTGTGCGTGTGAGTGGGGTAGGGGGAGGGGACGGGGACGGGCATGGGGCGCGTGTGTGCATTTTTGTGTGTGCGCGCGTGTGTGCGTGTGTGAGTGGGGAAGGGGGAGGTGACGGGACAGGGGGCGCGTGTGCGTGTATGCATATATGCCTGATCATTTCCATCATGGTTCAGTGGGGAAATGGTAAAAACAGAGTATAGTATGTGTGATAGAAAGAAAGTAGGGAATGAGTGTGAATTAATTCCCAAATAGACACGCTACATATAGAGGAATATGGAAAGCAAATGGTTTCACAATTTAAGTTATCTCATTTAACTCAACTTTCGAGTTCCCAAAAACATTGAATGCATATATGCCATATTGCATATATGCAGCCATATATGCATTTATGCATATGAAATATATATGTAATGCATTTGATACCTTCAAACTATATTATATAATAGGTTATATATAAAAAAATTTAGGCTTTAATCGATATGCAGGTATTACAAACATATATACAGGTTGAATCGTACCATTTGATACCTTCAAAGCTCTCTTTACCAAGTTAAACCAATTGCATCACCTCCTATTGCATCGTACGACACCTTGCATCACCTCCTATTGGATCTATAGCTGCTGCCTCCCCCCCCCACCCCACCTCCACCCACTGCTGCTGCCTCCCCCCCACCCCCAACTGCTGCTGCCTCCCCCCACCCACCCACTGCTGCTGCCTCCCCCCACCCACCCACTGCTGCTGCCTCCCCCCCCCCCCCCACACACACCACTGTTGCTGCCTCCCCCCCCCCCCACCCACTGCTGTTGCCTCCCCCCCCCCACACACACACGCATGCTGCTTCCCATCATCCCCTACCTGCTTCAGAGTTTCAAAACAAATTGGACTGAGTTTCAATATTTGGGTTCCTAACCTCTTGATCCGAACATACGAAATGCAAAACAAAAATTGTATAACACAGATACAAAAAAAATTCAAAATATATGTGTTCAATGCTATTCTTGAATTGATGTAATGAAGTCAAAATAACAAAGTAGGTATGTTTATTAATTCAGTGAGGCCTATAACACGACACCATATAACTTTATGTAAGAAAATCAAAATACCTACCATTACATCTCAAACAAACAGAATATTTAAAGAGAGCAAATTAATCCAATACTATCTGAATGAGTAAAAATATTAAAAGTGAGTAATTCAATATTACATGCACTTTAGAATATTAAAGAGGGAAAGTTCAAACCAAGAGATAGACGAATATGAAAAGGAAATAAAATGTGAGAAAGTGTGGTGATTTGAACACATGAATCAACATTTTAACAACAAAATAAAAGTTCAAAAACATTATATAAGAACTACTAAAGAGGAGATATAACAGCGGTGCCAATGCTCATGTATGGAGTAGTACAGAAAATCGATATAACACCAAAAATCATATGCTCTAAAATCATCTCAATGCTCATGAATCCCTAATACTCTAGGACACAATTTCAATAGTATCTAATCCATACATCAATGATGTAATGCACTTATTTACAACTCACAGTCATCATGATATAGCCATAAAGAACACGCAATTGGTTACATTCTAAATTAAAAATTGAACATAATTTGATTAGAACATCAAAATTACCAATAGTTGTTGACTACGTCCAAGATACACATAAAGAGGGTAAATATTATCAATTACTTTACTTAGAAGATCAAGAACCCCTAATGTATTAGGGATTATCAGCAAAAAAATTAAAAATCCCAAAACAATTGTTCACATGTTTCAAAAATGAAAGTATGAAAAAAGTACCTCTTTTGAGAAATGGATGTGTATTCATTACCTGTAACTCAAAATCAACAAAAGTAAATCAAAACTCATGTAATGATTTCTCCCATTCATGTGTGGTCAAAACATGATTTCTCTCTTTTTATTTCTTCATAAACCATCTTGTCAACCCAACCAAAGTCCCAACAAACCCCATGTAATGAACCCAAAAAACTCAGACAGAGTGTTATATGCAAACTATTTAGTGCTTAACTTGAAAATCCACTAATAAATCTAAATGTAAATAAGTAAATAACAATAAAAACATAATAGAATACCTAAGTTTGCCAAGCAAAACCTCTGAAATGTCCCAACCCAGCTAAGCCCAACCTGTGAAGAAGAAATCAACGAAATCCAAAACCCGAGCCTAGAAACCAAAAATCATGCCAAGAAACCAATTCCAAAACTAAATCTAAAACCAAAGAATGTAAATTAGTAAAAGAATACCTGAACATCCTCTCAAGAAAAAATTATGCAATCCAAAACCTGAGACAAGAAACAAACCGAGACAACAAAAATAGAGCCAATGAATGGAGCCAAAAAATCAAGCCAAGAAACCAAATCTGAAACCAAAAATGGTAATTTTCCCCTTTTTTCTTAATTTTAAGACAGTTGGAATAAACTCAGTTAGTTCACATTTAAGAAACATATATATGCGTAAAAGATTAATCAGAATCAAAGTACTAAATCTATGACTGAACTATTTACATATATATCCGAATTTAAAAATCGAGCCAAGAATCCAAATCTGCAACCAAAAATGGAGGTAAGAATGTAAATGAAAATTTGAAACCAAGAATACCTGATCAACAAATCTGAAACAAAGAATCTGAAACCAACAAATCTTAATCCAAGAATCTGAAACCAAGGTAAGGAAAAGGGGCTGGCTGCGTGGGAGGCGGTGGGAGGGGGGTCGGCTGCGTGGGTGGGGGTGGTTACGTGGGTCGGGGTGGGAAGGGGGAAGGGGGGGACCATGTCGGAAGAGGGAGGGAGAGTCGAGGGTTTAGGAAAGAGAGAGTGAGAGGTGAGAGAGAGGGTTTTGGCGGCTATGTCTAATTGGGATGGAATGGGAAGGACCAAAATACCCCTTAAATTTGAATTAAAGGGTAACTTTGATGAGTATAAAAGAGGGGGAAATCAAATAAGTGAGGGGTAAGTTGGGAAAAAAGAAAGGGAGGTGATCTAAACCATTAAAATGTGTAAAAATGTGTAAGGAGGTGGCACACATCTTGACCGTTAAAATGTGTAGACAATTCAAAAACTTCCCTAACTTATTATATATATATATATATATATATATATATATATATATATATATATATATATATATATATATATATATTATAGAATTTAATTAATAAATATAAACATGACTCACGATGATAAATAGAAATCGAGATGACTAATCACACCCCCTAACTTGAAATGCACATTGTCCTCAATGAAATTAAAGACACTATGAAAAAGCGAGGGGTAGAAATAATTCACCACAATTTGGAGTTATCCCCGAGGTAGTAAACATGAACCCTATACAAACAAAAGCAAAACAAAAACATTTACACAAATATTAATTTAAAGAAATTATGTTGTGAGTAACAATATTCTAGAAGGGTTGAAGTGCAAATACTAGATAAATTGATGGTGAACATTTGATTTTACAAAATTGGAGGGTCACACGCATCAAAATCCAATAAATAACCAACAACTACATTATCATTTCAAATTCCATAATTCCACAAAACAACTTAATACAATACAATACAATACTAAAGAGTTAATATACTAAAATTAGAAAGAAAGAAAAGAAGAAAAAGAAATTAAAAAAAAATTATTACAACAATACTCAGAAACCGGGACCACCAGAGGATCCCGGCGCATATCTTCACTCCCCACATTTGGCACATATCAAGGTCCCATGCATAATGGTAGGTCAATGACCTCTGTTGATTATGAAAATAGGCGTGAAACCAGTCTTTTTTCCTTTCACAATAGAACCCCTAGAATTCCCGAGATAGCACACACTTGGTCGAATCATACTTTGCAACCATTTAAACCTACAAAACAATAATTAGGAAAGACAAAAAAATTGTAAAGCACAATTAAAGTTAGTCGGTTAATAAGTTAAAATGGCGTGTGAAAGTGAGTGAAACCGGGTAACAACATACCATATTGTGACAAAAAGTGTCGGGGTACGGCAACGAGTGATAAATACGTAAATGTATGCTAAAAATCTAGAAAAAATTAATTTTGGCATTTTAGTGAACACTTGGTGTGAAAAATGTAGTATAATGGTGTGTGAGTGTCATCTGAACTAACAACCAAGCCCCATTCACGAACAAACACAAGAATCCAACAACAATTGTGTTCATGAATGGATATAAATCAACAATCAAGCACAAAACGAGTTGGAACAACGATTGGGACACACCCAACAACAAACTCACAAATTGTCAAAAAAACATAAAAACCTTGAAATCATGACAATTAAATGATAATACACCAAAGCGACATGGAAAAAATGAAGAATTTATACCTTGGATGTATAGAAATTAGATGAATTTGGGTGAGGTTTGCGCAGAGAAAGGATGGGGAAATAAGGGCACAAAATAAGGGAGGAGCATTAGAGGAGTGTATGAGTTAATTGTAAGTGCCGCAGAGGTTGGCACAAACCTACTACCCCCGATCAATTGCGGGTGGGATCACGGTCAACCGCACCTTCTAAATTAACCTTGGAAATAAGTCAGTGCGCAGGGGACATTGGGACCGATCGACGGCGACGGGAGGGCCGGTCGATAGCGTTTTACAAAATTGGTTTAAAGTTGAAACAATGCTGGTACAAAGTACAAACCGGTCGACCGAGGGTCAGGGTCCAGACCTTGCGTATGTAATTTTTGGGGTATTTATTAACACCAAAATCATTGTAGGCTTTTATGACAATTTAGGGGGTGACAACTCTAGATTTAATTAATTAATGAAATGAGATTTTATCTTGGTGGATTTGTCTTCCTATGTAACCATTTATACTAATTAACTCGAGGTAAGGGATATTAATCACAATCTATAGTTTTTATTCCTTTTTTTTAATCGTAGTTTAAACACATGCCTAGTATTATCTTTTCTTTTGTTAACAAATTATCTTTTACACTTTTATTTGAGAAGTATCAAATTAATAGAATTCTAACAACTAGTATATGTATATTTTTGTATTGAGGCGGTGAAACAAAAACAACGACTGGCATACTGACACTGCGCTACTTTTCACCACCGATAAAAAATGGCATCGTTGCCTAGAACTTGTTTATTTTATAATTTAATTGATTTAGCATTTCGTAGTATTTTTCTTTCTGTTTGTATTTTTCTTAACTATTTTTGTAGGATTTCTACATTTAAGCGCCAAGAAAGGCTTGAATTTGCTGGAGGCACATCACTTTGTGGAATTTGCTATCTTGAGCTATTTTGGGGGTAAGCATGTATTGTTCTATTTTTTTCGGTAATCGTAGTGATAATTCTCAAACCCCCCTAAACCTATGACTTTTGGTGAATACTCGCAAAGTCAAAAACTTGAAACATCTAAAAGGTCTTTGGTGAGTATTACCAAAGTCAAATTATGGATTACGGGAATTTTGAGAATGATTATTCTGATATTGGGCCTCAAAATCCTTATGATAAGAATTTTGAAACGAATTGCAATAGCTTTCAAAATTCTTATGATAATGATTTTGATAGTAATTCCGATGATAGTTTCCAAACTTCTCATTATTAAAAATTAGTTCCTCCACCTATGACTTTGCATGAAGGATGAGAATTCTTGAAAATGAAAATTTTGAAAACCGTTATCGAGAAGGAAATCGTTGTTGAGAGCAAGAATTGGATGCATTATTCAAATCCAATGACACTTTATCTTCTGAGACTTTTGAAGTCGAGGAATGTTTTGAACCTAATGGGGATTTTGTGCCTAATTTAAAATAAACCATTCTTGACTTGCCCCATGGTATAATAGAGAATGAAAATGAGGAAGAAATGGACGTAGTATCATTTGCAATGAAATGATTTCTTCTTTGGTCCCCAAAGAAGAATATTTCATTGAAAACGATCTTATTTCCTTCGAAACTCAATCTTCAAGCAATGATGACGCATATCTTGAGTTTGAATTTATTTCCTCCCCATCTTTATTCAATATTGTCGAACCATTATAATTGTCCGATTAATCGGTTCAAAATTTTAAAGCATTTAACTCTTTCATTGATGAGGATTACTTGATCTAGTTGATTTCCATGAAGGAAATCTTAGCTCCATTTGCGCCACCTCCCATTCCAATTGCAAAATCTTTTGGTGGATTTTTTTTTATCCCATGTGTATTTGTCACCCGTTCAATCCAAACCTTCCATCATCCCCCCAAAATTTTTAATTGATGATGGTTCATTTCTTCCTCCTTACACATACATTCCATTATTTGAACGAAATTCCTATTTTTCGAAGGTATGCATGAAAATGAGGGTACACCGATTTTCCCTCAAAGTCAAATCGTTTGGTTGACCCTAAAAAATTTCAACTTCTAGTGTATAGTTAGTTAGAAGTTCAAATTTAGTTTAGAAGTTCAAATTTAGGTTGCATATAGTTAAGAGTTTTTTTTTTCAGTGTAGGTTTTAATGTAATTAGTTAATTTTTTTCTTTCTTTTTAGTGTATGCTTGGTTCTGACAATTTTTATAGGTTCAACGAACTTGAATGTCAGGAGATTGTGCGCTTCGGACAAGCGGTTGTTAAAGCTAAAAAAATTATCTCATAAAAATACTTTTCTTTTTTTTGCACACACTCATCTGCACTTCTATTCATATATTTTCATTTTTTTGTGTATGATTATGTGTGCGTGTGTCACCCATTGTAAATTTCATCCTTACCTTATTTATTTTAGTACATATACTTTTTTTATATATAGTAATTTTTATAAATATTTTCATTTAGTCCTTTATAACTTTTTTTTACATTTAATTTTTATTTTTATTTTTTATCCCCATTTTTTTATCCCCACTTTTTATTTCCCATTGCGCATAAGAATAGGCTAAACAAATGTGGTTGCAGGTCTTTCACCGAACAAAAGAGGAATAGGCTTCACAAAACAAAGAGGAAGCAGGTGTTGTGAAAAAACAAGGCCCTGGTCGACCAGCCCCTGACACCCGATCGATCGGTTGTTGTGTTCATGCTACACTGTCCCTGCTTATAGGCAAAATACGAAACCTGATCGACCCCCGCAGTGTTAGTACGCCAGTCATTGTTTTCGTTTCACCTCCTCAATACAAAAACCTAAACTACTTACTATATTCTTTATGTGAGTATAGCGACCAGTCCGGGTATCGAATTCAGAGAGACTAGTTGTTAGAATTCTAATAATTTAATACTTCGCAAATAAAAGTATAAAAGATGATATGTGAGCAAATCATTAAACTAGGCATGTATTTAAACTTATATTAACAAAATAAGTAAAACTATAGGTTGAGAAATTTCTCCTTCACACGGGCTAAATAGCGTAAATGGTTACATGAACATAAAAGCGCTAACAAGATTAATCACATTTGAAAAATTAATTAAACCTAGAGTTGTCACCCTATAAATTATCATAGAAGTTTAATTTGAGTTCGGTGTCAACGAATATTCCCGAAATTACACATGAAAGGTCGTAAATACGGAGCATATATGATATACTTCATTAACTCTCCTAAGTGTGAAAAAGGGAAAATTAACTCATTAAAACTACCCTAGACCCAGCATACCATAGCATAGCAACTAATTAACCCATGTGAGTTTTAACAATCTCAACCTAGATTAAGCTAGCTAGAAAGCATGTTAAATAACATTAATTAAATGAAAGTAATAAATGTAATAAAGTAAATGAAAGCAATTAAACCTAGGTTACAAAGCATGTAAACAAATAACAAAGCAAGAAAAAAAAATAATGGAAGCTTGGATTTAGAGAGAGAGATGATGAATAGTGTTCTTACAAACCACAGTGGGTAAAACCCTGAGAGAGAGAGAAGCCACATCCAAAATCACCTCCTTTAACCTAACTAGAAAACTTGATAAAAGAAGATAAAAAATATATAATTAAAGCTTGTCTTCAAATACATAAAGACCCACTTAAATAGTAAGAGGTAAAATAAATAATGATTAAAGAAAAGAAAATGATTTATCCTAAAAATCAAGTTGGAGATCCCCGAGAAAATGGTCATAACATGTTCGTTAGGAAATGGATTAACGAACCGTCAAAGGCCACGCGAAGAAAACTCGAAGGGAGACAACTTCCGTGAAGAGTTTAGGCACGAAGCTCGAACGTAGAAATAACTAAAATACCCTTGAAGTTGCATAATGCGTTAAAAACTTCCCAAATAACACCAATTGCTCCGCTAAGCACCGTAATATCTATAAAAACTCAATTATACCTCGAAAAACATGTAAACATATCAAATAGAGGTAGTTTAGTTAACGAGCATAAATATAGAATTAAAGTACCCGAGGGGGATAAAAAGCATAAGTAGATAGGGTAAATAAATGAAATATTCGAGCCGAATCAATTACGCCTTAGATACATGTACTACAAATGTTAAAAAATTAATTAATTATTTTGGGCAAGTTGTAGAGATAAATGTTTGACCAGTTTCAACTTTACACTTTTGTCATAGATTTTATATATAGTTGGTTTATGTAGATTACCCATCAATTAAATGTCGTTCAAAACTACAGTATTATGGTTATTAGTATCTCCACACGATGTCTCTAATTTTGCACAATCTAGCAGGGGAAAGATGGTCTCATATTTTACAATGAGTAGCCAATCAACGTTGTACCGTTTTGGGACAAATGTGGTTCGAAGGCTTGGTCATGCAAGCGAAACTCTAAATGCGATCGTCAGAATCACTGGTATGACAACCATTTCTTGGATTGCCACAAAACGAGTTGGTTTCCATGAAAGTTGCACATGATTTGGATCAAAGACGTTGCATGCTAGTTGATTCAAAGTTGGGTGGGACTTGGTATCTCAGAGATCGCTTTTACTGCCAATTGACAAATGAAATTGCTATTCCTGCAAATCCACCATACACTATGTCATATATTCATCGACATATTTTTATGTAATAAATTAGCAATTGGAAACCTACAATTTCTCATGTCACAGTAACATCGTAATAGGAATAGAGTACGTACTGGATAGTTGTTAGTAAGGGACTTATACTACCTCCCTAATTTCAGTGGCATAACCACGACGGGGTTGGTTTTGCCTCAATTGTACCATCAGATTTTTGGGAAGCCCCACATACATACGACATGCAAGGCCCATCTTTGTCATCTGAATTGGTACCTTTATCATGGGAAGTCGAGATGGCAGATTTTAGCTTGAATGGGACGACAATCATATAACTCGAACCTCTAACCAAGCCTAATGACTTACCATTAGCTTCAGTTTACTCACGCTCACAATGGCATGATATGACGTTCTTTAGAGATTACCAACTTCATAAATTAAAATCCAGAATGTTAGAATGGGATCTTAGGTGGCAGAGGTGGGCTAGGGATAAACAAAAAGAAAATATAAATCTACGAGGCGTGGGACCAAGTTTGGCTCCGGGACAATACCCCATTCCATAACACATATCGTCGTATGTATATGGAGATGAACATTGCATGGAATCTTCTAATATAACTCCTATAAAGTACCTTGTACCCTCATAAGATCATAGAGGATCGTCTACTCAACCATATGTTGTCAATGATGCTTTAGAATTTTTCCATATTTTCTTATGATCAATATTTCAGTTAAGATCCAATCACGACACCAAACTGGGCGATTTCTTATGACCAAGACTATGGATTGCCTATTTGGCCCGTGACCAAATTGGGCGCGACCATTTCCTGTTGTCATGGTCCATGTTCGTGATCATATGATGGTCACAAATCTTAGTGGGTCACAAAACTTGGCCGCGAATAAAGACCGTGACCCATTTATCATGATGGTCACAGCCATAAACTGTAACCCAACCTTAAATATTGTTGGATGGTCACATCACTGGTCATAGCCCTAGGCCGTGACCCAACTTTAAATACAGTTGGATGGACACATCACTGGTCCCGGCCCTAGGCCGTGAACCAACATTAAAATAGTTGGATGGTCACATCACGAGTCACGGCCCTACACCGTGACCCCAACTTAAATTTTATTAGATGAACACACCACTAGTCAGCACTAGAGTTCGTGACCTTAATTATACGTGACTGCAAATAAATATGTTTTAGCTATATTTAAAAAAAATGGCAGAATTTTCGTAATTTTCTCTGTTTTGGGTCATGCTCTCAAATTGAGGGTCACGTGACCACGCGATCAGTTCCTACGAGTTACATTGGTCCCGGGCGAGGTGTTCGCGCCGCTCACGGAACCATTTGGGGGCGCTAAGGGGTTTCGCCCCCCAACGACACGTTTTCAAGCATAAGTGTGGATTTTCTCTTTTTTTGGTCGTGCTCTCAAACCAAGGGTCCCATAACCACGCGGTCGGTTCCTATGAGTTACATTGGTCCCGTACGAGGTGTTAGCAGAGCTCACGAGACCGTGTGGGGGAGATAAGGGATTTCACCCCCCAACGACACGTTTTCAAGCCTAAGTGAATTTTCTCTCTTTTGGGTTGTGCTCTCAAATCGAGGGTCTCATGACGACGCAGTCGGTTCCTACGAGTTATATTAGACCAGTGCGAGGTGTTAGAGCCGCTCACGGGGCTGTCTGTAGGTGCTAAGGAGTTTCTCCTGCCAACGGCATGTTTTCAAGCCTAAGTGTGGATTTTCTTTGCTTTGGGTCGTGCTCTCAAACCGAGGGTCCCGTGACCACGCGGTCGGTTCCTGTGAGTAACACTGGTCCCGTAAGAGGAGTTGGTACCACTCGCGGGGCTGTTTGGGAGGCGCTAAGGGGTTTCACCCCAATGGCACATTTTCAAGTCTAAGTGTAGATTTTCTCTATTTTGGGATGTGCTCTCAAACCAAGGGTCCCGTGACCATGCGATCGGTTCCTACGAGTTACATTGGCCTCGTATGAGGTGTTGGCGCTGCTCACGGGTCCGTGGGGGGGCGCTTAGGGGTTTTACCCCCCAGCGGATTGTGTTTCAAGCCTAAGTATAGATTTTCTCTATTTTGGCTCGTGATCTCAAACCGAGGGTCCCGTAATCACATGGTTAATTCCTATGAGTTACATTGGACCCGTGCGAGGAGTTGGCACCTCTCACAGGGCCATGTGGGGGAGCTAATGGGTTTCACTACCCAACGACACGGTTTCAAGCCTAAGTGTGGATTTTATCTATTTTGGGAAGCGCTCTTAAATCGAGGGTCCCGTGACCACACGGTCGGTTCCTATGAGTTACATTGGTCCCGTGCGAGGTGTTCCCGTCGCTCACGGGTCCGTTTGGGGTTTGCTAAGAGGATTCGCCCCCTAACAACATGTTTTTAAGCCAAAGTGTGGATTTTCTCTATTTTGGGTCGTGCTCTCAAACCGAGGGTCCCGTGATGATGCGGTCAGTTCCTATGAGTTACATTGGACCTGTGCAAGGCGTTAGCGCCGCTTACGGGGCCATTTGGGGGAGCTAAGGGGTTTTGCCGCCCAACGACACATTTTCAAGCCTAAGTGTGGATTTTCTCCATTTTGAATCATGCTCTCAAACCGAGGGTCATGCAACCACACGATCAATTCTTACGAGTTACATTGGACCCGTGCGAGGTGTTAGCACCGCTCATGGGGCAGTGTGGGGGGCGCTAAGGAGTTTCGCCCCCCAACGGTACGCTTTCAAGCCTAAGTATGTATTTTCTCTATTTTAGGTCTTGCTCTCAAACTGAGGATCCCGTAACCACACAGTCGGTTCCTACGAGTTATATTGGAGTCGTGTGAGGTATTGGCGCCGCTCACGGGGCCGTGTGGGGGGCGCTAAGGGACTTCACCCCCTAACGCCACGTTTTCAAGCCTAAGTGTGGATTTTATCTATTTTGGACAGTGCTCTCAAATTGAGGGTCCCGTGACCACGCGGTCCGTTCCTATGAGTTACATTAATCCCGTGTGAGTTGTTGTTGTCGCTCAAGGAGTCGTTTGGGGGCCACTAAGGGGCTTCTCCCCCCAACGACATGTTTTCAAGCCTGAGTGTGAATTTTCTCTATTTTGGGTCGTACTCTTAAACCGAGGGTCCTGTGATGACGCGATCGATTCCTACTAGTTATATTGGACCTGGGCGAGGTGTTGGCACCGCTTACAGGGCCGTTTGGGGGCGCTAAGGGGTTTCGCCCCCCAATGGCACATTTTCAAGCCTAAGTGTGGATTTTCTCCTTTTTGGGTCGTGCTCTCAAACCGAGTGTCCTATTACCACGCAATCAATTCCTACAAGTTAAATTGGACCCGTGCGAGGTGTTGGCACTGCTCACGGGGGCATGTGAGTGGCGCTAAGGAGTTTCGCCCCCCAACGACACGCTTTCAAGACTAAGTGTGGATTTTCTCTGTTTTGGTTCATGCTCTCAAACTGAGGGTACCGTGACCACGCGGTTGGTTCCTACGAGTTACATAGGATACATGCGAGGTGTTGGCGCCACTCACGGGGACGTGGGGGGGGGGGGGCGCTAACGGGTTTCGCCCCCCAATGGCACATTTTCAAGCCTAAGTGTTGATTTTCTCTATTTTAGGTCGTGCTCTCAAACCTAGGGTCTCGTGACCACGTAATCAGTTCCTACGAGTTACATTAGACTCGTGCGAGGTGTTGGCATATCTCACGGGGCCGTTGAGGGGGGGGGGGGGCTAAGGGGTTTAACCCCCAACGACGCATTTTCAAGCCTAAGTATGGATTTTCTCTGTTTTTGTCCACGCTCTCAAATCGACCATCCCGTGACCACGCAGTTGGTTCTTATGAGTTACATTGGACCCGTGCGAGGTATTGGCGCAGCTCATGGGACCGTGTGGGTGGAATTAAGAGGTTTCGCCCCCCCCCCCCCCCCCCCCCCCCCCCAACGACATGTTTTCAAGCCTAAGTGTGGCTTTTTCTCTGTTTTGGGTAATGCTCTCAAACCGAGGGTTCTGTGACCACACGATCAGTTCCTATGAGTTACATTGGTCCCCCTGCGAGTGGTTGGCACCACTCATGGGGCCGTTTGGGGCCGTTAAGGGGTTTCACTACCCAACGGCACGTTTTCAAGCCTGAGTGTGAATTTTCTCTGATTTGGGTCGTGCTATCAAACTGAGGGTCCCGTGACTATGCGACCGCTTTTGACGAGTTACATTGGTCCTTTGGGAGTTATTAGCATTGCTAACGGCGCCGTTTGGGGGGAGCTAAGGGTTTTCGCCCTCTAACGGCACGTTTTCAAGCCTAAGTGTGGATTTTCTCTATTTTGGGTCGTGTTCTCAAATCAAGGGTCCGTGCCCATGCGGGTTGGTTCCTATGAGTTATATTGGACCCGTACGAGGTGTTGGCACGGCTCACGGGATAGTTTAGGGGGAGCTAAGGGTTTTTGCCCCCCAATAGCACGTTTTATATCCTAAATGTGAATTTTCTCTATTTTGGATCGTGCTCTCAAAACGAGGGTCCCGTGATCACGTGGTAGGTTCCTACGAGTTACATTGGACCCGTGCGAGGTATTGGCGCCGCTCACGAGGCCATGGGAGGGACGCTAAGGGTTTTGCACCCTAACGACATGTTTTCAAGTCTAACTGTGGATTTTCTCTTTTTGGGGTCGTGTTCTCAAACCGAGGGTCCCTTGACCACGCGGTCGGTTCTTACAAGTAAAATTGGATGCGTACGAGGTGTTGGCACCAGTCACAGTGCCGTCTGGCGGGCACTAAGGGGTTTCCCCCCAACAGAACATTTTCAAGCCTAACTTTGGATTTTCTCAGTTTTGAGTCGTGCTCTTAAACCGAGGGTCTTGTGCCCACGCGGTCGGTTTCTATGAGTTACATTGAACCCGTGCGAGGTGTTGACACAGCTCACGGGGCCGTGTGGGTAGCGCTAAGGGATTTCGTACCCCAATGGCACATTTTCAAGCGTAAGGGTGGATTTTCTCTGTTTTGATCTGTGCTCTCAAACCGAGGGTCTCATGACCACGCGGTCTGTTCGAACGAGTTTCATTGGTCCCGTGCGAGGTGTTGGCACCACTCACGGGGCCGTTTGGTGGTGCTAAGGGGTTCCCCCCCCCCCCCCTCACGGCACGTTTTCAAGCTTAAGTGTTGTTTTTCTCTATTTTGGGTCATGCTCTCAAACCGAGGGTCCCGTGACCATGTGATATGTTCCTACGAGTGACATTGGACCCGTGTGAGGTGTTGACGCAACTACGGGGCCGTTTGGGGGTCGCTAAGGGTTTTCACCCCCCAACTAAACATTTTCAGGCCTAAGTGTGAATTTTCTTTATTTTGGGTAGTGCTCTGAAATCGAGGATCATGTGACCACGTGGTCTATTCCAATGAGTTACATTAGTCCTATACGAGGTGTTGGTGCCACTCACGGGACTGTAGGGGGGGCGCTAAGGGGTTTCACCCCCAATGGCACGTTTTTAAGCCTAAGTGTGGATTTTCTCTAATTTAGGTTGTGCTCTCAAACCGAGAGTCCAGTGATCACGCGATCAATTTCTACGAGTTACAATGGTCCCATGCGAAGTGTTACCACCGCGCACAGGGTCGTTTGGGGGCGATATGGGGTTTCGCCCCCAATGGTACATTTTCAAGCCTATGTGTGGATTTCCTCTATTTTTGGGTTGTGCTGTCAAATCGAGGGTCCCGTGACCACGCGGTGGGTTCCTACGACTTACATTGATCCCGTGCAAGGTGTTGTCATTGCTCACGGAGCTGTTTGGGGGGAACTAAGGGGCTTCACCCCCAACGACATGTTTTGAATCTTAAGTATGGATTTTCTCTATTTTGGGTCCTGCTCTCAAACCAAGGGACCCGTGACCACGGGGTCGGTTATTATGAGTTACATTGGTCCCGAGCAAGGTGTTGGCACCACTCACGTGGCCGTTTGGAGGGACTAAGGGGTTTCGCCCCCCAACGGTACATTTTCAAGCCTAAGTGTGTATTTTCTCTATTTTGGGTCGTGTTTTCAAACCGAGGGTCCCGTGACCATGCGGTCGGTTCCTACGAGATACATTGGTCCCGTGTGAGGTATTTTCATCACTCACGGGATCGTTTGGGGGGGCACTAAGGGGCTTTGCCCCTCTAACGGTATGTTTTCATGCCTAAGTGTGGATTTTCTCTGTTTTGGTTCATGCTCTCAAATCGAAGGAACCGTGACCACGCAGTCGGTTACTATGAGTTACATTGGTTCCGTGCGAGGTATTGGCACCACTCACAAGGTCATTTGGTGGCCCTTAAGGAGTTTCGCCCCCCAATGGCACGTTTTCGAGCCTAAGTGTGGATTTTCTCTATTTTGGGTCGTGCTCTCAAACCGAGGGTCCCGTGACCACGCGACTGGTTCTTATGAGTTACATTGGACCCGTGGGAGGTGTTGGCACCATTTACGGGGCCGTGTGGTGGGCGCTAAGGGGTTTCACCCCCCAACAATACGTTTTTAAGCCTAAGTGTGAATTTTCTCTATTTTGGATCGTGCTCTCAAACCAAGGGTCTCGTGACCACGTGATCGGTTCCTACGAGTTACATTGGTCGCGTGAGAGGTGTTGTCACTGGTCATGGGGGCGCTAAAGGGTTTCATCCCCCAACGACACATTTTCAAGCCTAAGTATAGATTTTCTCTATTTTGGGTTGTGCTCTCAAACTGAGGGTTTCGTGACCACGTAGTTGGTTCCTGTGAGTTACATTGGACCCGTGCGAGGTGTTGGTGCCACTCACGGGGATGTGTGGGGGGTACTAAGGGGTTTCGCCCCCCCCCCCCAACGGCACGTTTTCAAGCCTAAGTGTAATTTTTTTTTGTTTTGGGTCGTGCTCTCAAATCGAGGGTCCTGTGACCCCGTGGTCGGTTCCTACGAGTTATATTGGACCCATATGAGGTATTGGCGCCACTCACAGGACTGTGGGGTGGCGCTTTGGGTTTTTGCACTCTATAGGCTTGTTTGGCAAGAGAATATGTCTTTTTTGGCCTTACCAAATACGACGTGTTGTCGGGCTCATTGAAATTATTCTAGAAAGGTGTCCCGAATAATATGATGCGTTTTGCCGTTTGGAGTTTGATAGAGTATTTCAAATACGACTCCTCCAAAGGCATGGTTAGTGGATCTTGATGAAGGCCACAATCCCGTAATGGTAGATTTTCTCATTACGGAGAGTGTGGCCTTCATCAAGATCCACCAATCTAGGACATTCCAATAGAGGATTCGTATTTGGAATACTCTATCAAACTTTAAATGGGAAAATGCATCATATTATTCGAGACTCCTTTCCAGAATAATTTTAATGAGCTCTACAACACGCAGGAATCGACGGCGTGGTCACGGGGGCCGTTTGGGGGGCGCTAAGTGGTTTCTCATCTCAAAGGCACGTTTTCAAGCCTAAGTGTGGATATTCACAAATTTGTTCCATGCTCTCAAACAAGGGGTCCAGTGATCATGCGATCGGTTCCTACGAGTTACATTGGACCCGTGCGAGGTGTTGGCGTTGCTCACAGGCCGTTTGGGGGACACTAAGGGGTTTCGCCTCCTAACGGCACGTTTTTAAGCCTAAGTGTGGATTTTCTCTATTTTCGGTCGTGCCCTAAAGTCAGGGGTCCCATAACCACGCGATCAGATCCTACTAGCTACATTGGATCCGTGCGCGATGACTGTTCCCCTAAAGGGGACGTTTAGGGGGCGCTAAGGGGTTTTGCCCTCTAGCAACACGTTTTCAAGCTTAAGTGTGGATTTTCTAAAATTATCATCATATTCTCAAATCGGGGATCTCGTGACCACGCGATCGGTTCCTACGAGTTACCTTGGTCTCGTGAGCGGTGATTGTAGACACCTCATTCTGTTACCCCTTAACTCTCCTTAGGTCCCTAGTACCTCCCTTCATCACTATAAACCCAGGTCACGTCCCGAGTACTGACCTGAAAGCCATCGGGAACCCCCCGACTCAGTTTGGCCCAAAATTCAAACTCCTCATCTCGACCGAGACTCAATGAATCTTTGAAGGGAACTAAATACCCTTTCCAACGGTCTGCCCCGTGCCCGATTTCGACTTACCATGCGGACGAACGCGCCATTTGCGTCTGAAACCTGACTCGGAAGCCACCGGGAGCTCCCGGGCTCTATTTGACCTACGTCAACTCTTCAGCTCGACTGAGACTAAATGAATATTTGAAGGGCGCTGAATACCCTTTCCAATGGTCCGTCCCGTGCATAATTCCGACTTTCCATGCGGACGAACGATCTGTTTGACTCCGGGAAGCCACCGAGCACTTCCCAGGCCCGATTGACCAAAGTCAACTCTCCAAACTGGGTCAAACTCTTTGGAATGTCGAAGTATATCTCCTAACCTTTCCAACAGTATGCCCCGTGCATGATTCGGACTTACCATGCGGACGAACGCGCCGTTTGCGTCCGCGCGATTCCCCGTCCAATGGACCGACAAATGCTTCCGAGCCACATTTGACCCAAAGTAAACTCCCAAACTCAAGAGAGGTCCAAAGGACTTTCGAAGGTCTCTGAAATACCTTTTCAATGGTATGCCCTGTACGCGATTCTGACCAACGGTTTGCCCTCGGTGGCCAATTTTCCAAAAAATCCTGAGGCGCACTGCCAAATGGCAGGTCCCAGATCCTGCCTATCGATACCTGCCGATAGGCAGTGCCATGATAGGGCCGATCGGCAGTCCCCTGGGGTTATAAAAGGAGGCCTTGGCCTCATTTGCAGGAAGAGCCCAGATCTGATAGAAATCTCTCTGAACGAATCCCAGAAACCTCTCTCGAAGGCAGCGTGATTTCAACTTCCAAATCCCTCTTTTACCTTCACTTTTCATCATCCTTTTCATCAAACTTGGTGAATTAACCACTCTCCATCATCATCCAAGCTCAAGGGCTGCTCTCCAACATTCAAGATCAAGCTCAAGATCTTCAAGAAGGTCCAACTTTCTCAAACTCTCTCTCTTAAACTCTCTTGAATTCCCAATAACTTGTTTTCTTACTTAGCACTTTTATAATCTCATCTCACACATCCTAATATACTTTTTATTTAGTATTATTGCACATCTCTTATTTTCATATAAATAAAAACCCCAAAATAAGAAAAAGAGGGTTTGCTCATAAATTCCAAGTAGGGATTCTCACACTTTTTCCACATTTTTCTCACAACTAAAACACCTTTTCTACACACACACACACACTTACAAATAAGAGATCCCACATTTGGATTTATGGGATAAACCCCACCCCTTTGCTTTGTATGCGAACTACGTGGACTTTGATGCCTTTATAGGCTACGTAGGCGTCTCGGGGTAAAACCCGAGACTCGAGTCCTTTCTCTCACTTTTCTCTCATTTCCTATTTTCTCTAAATCCATTTTTCTTATATTATATATATCCTTAGTCTTAGTGACACATTACTCCATGTGCGTTATCGTTCCTTTATAGCGATCAACGTAGGGGTAACCGCGTATATCTTATTTTTCTAATATTACTTTTATAATCTTCCTATGGATGACTCGCTTTATCTTTTCCATGATACAAGCCGAGGATTCCTACCTCCATTATATATATATATATATATATATATATATATATACACATGCACACATCTCACGGGGGGAACATAAAGGAAAATAGCAAATATCCATGAGAGATCGAAAGGGCGGAATGGGTGCCTAACACCTTCCCATTTTGTAACTAAGCCTCCGAACCCTTTTCGAATCATTTTGGTTTCGCACGCACCAGTATGTCTTTGGATGCCATCCTTTGGGGTGGATTCCTCTTTTTCTTTTGTCTGTTTTGAGTAAAATAGATTGGCGACTCTGAATCTCTCTACATTTTTCACACCTCACAAAATCGACGCCGGTCGAAGCGCTCTCCCGAGAGGGGATGCGCGGGACCCGAAGGATTCCTCCTCCCTCCGCAGCGAGGATCGGCGGGGATGGGCACAGTGATCGCTCCCCTAGAGGGGCCACTTGGGAGGCGCTAAGGGGTTTCGGCCTCTAACATAATGCTTTCAAACTTAAGTGTGGATTTTCTCAAATTATCGTCATATTCTCATATCGGGGGTCCTGTGACCACACGATTGGTTCATGCGAGTTACATTGGTCCAGTGCGAGGTGTTTGTACCTCTCACGGGGACGTTTAGGAGGTTCTTTGGGTTTTCGCCCTCAAAAGGCATGTTTGGCAAGAAAATTTGCCTTTTCTGGCCTTGCCAAATACAACGTGTTGTAGAGCTCATTGAAATTGTTCTAGAAAGGAGTCCCGGATAATATAATGCATTTTCCCGTTTGGAGTTTGATAGAGTATTCCAAATACGACTCCTCTCATTACGGGGAGTGTGTCCTTCATCAATAACCACCAATATAGGACACTTCAGGGACGGTCCTAAGAGACGTGAGGGTCTGTGCTGACCTCTTAGTGACTTGGAACTATGCTTCGCCTCCAATATATGTATTTTGTGTTAATACAGTTCGAGAGTGGATCTAAAATAGTATTTCCCTCATTTGTATGAGAGGTACAGGGACTTGATAGCAGAGTATGCCAACACCATAGATTTTATTTGGGGTGCCCTATTAGTATGTATATTATGAGTGATAAATATATGTACTTGTATTCCATATAATGTTCTTGTAAGTATATAAAATTGAATAATTGATATTAAATAAATTAAGTGTTTAAGAACTTAAGGTTGTACTGAGATGTAAATAGCTGACTTGGTATAAATTATAGTTATTATATATAAATTATAGTTATGCGATCATGTAAATCAGGATTGATGAGAGGAGATTGGGTTAGACTAGTTAACTGGATTAGCTTTATCTAGATTAATTCGGTAGTACATTAGGTGTGCACATTAGTTGAGAGGTGAGAATTCTCAAGTGAGTGCCTTGGCACTCATGTATGTTATATCAACCGGTGAGCATTTTATATATTTGTTAAACTATTTAAAAGCTATTTTACACTCGGGCTCTGACCCATTTCTTATCATCTCCTATATCTCTTATATGTATATATATGTATTACAGGTGCCCAGCCACAGGGGCATCAGACTTATCAGACTTAGATCTTTGGACTATTAACATGCTGCTGCTGGTGTGAGAGTTGCAGGTCTTTACATTTAGACGACTTCATCCTTTCCATCTAAGCTCTTCACTTAGTTATTTTAGACAGGGCATGTGTCACCCATTTTCGATTTCAATTTAGTTTAGAGAGACTTTGTACTCTTTATTTATTTTAGTATTCAGTTTTAGTTGGGATTGTTTTAATTATTACATTATCCTTCGATTTGGGATATTTTATTTGGAATGATTAATCTAGCCTGTTTATTCCACTTAGATGGTTTGGTATTCTATATTATTATTTGTGTTCATTGAATGGTTCATGTGCATAAACTCATAGCAATGGAACTTAATCTATAAAATTAAATGTTTTGACACTTAGCTTAATTATTTATTAGGTGATAAATAAAGAAAATTATTTTCGACAGTGATGCTAAGAATGATCCAATCGGATACTTTATTTTAATTTAATAAAGGACTGATCACCCGGTATTTAATTAGGCGGGGTGTCACATCAAGCTCTTAATTTTTTCGTGAGGCCACCTCTTTTATTCATAACGATAGGGATGGGTTGCTACTACAAATTATTTAAAAAATTAGGGCAATTGTCGAGCCAGCTCAACAGAAACTGCTTTCCCATCCTTCGTCTCTTGAGCATAAGTTGAGCTCCATGGGAGGCCACATTGAGTACCTGTAATAGGGATAGACAACTGCTCATTTTCTTAACACTTGACCTTGGTGCAAGGCCAAGTTGTCTGTACAAGTGAACAAGAACTCCCATGCCCCACGCAAGTCAGTCCACCTTTTTCAAATCCTTTAATACTTGCAGGTAATAGATAGAGATCTTATGTTTTGTCTTATCGGGGAAAACAGTGAATTTGATAATGTAGAGTATATAGGCCCTGTCACAATGGTCTTTCACACCTGCATCAGCATCCTCATCTTTTACTTTATCCTTAAAATTTGCAATGGTTTAATTCAAATGGACCGTATATGAATCACTGCACTCTAATTTAGTGTCGGCCATGGTCATTACCAAGCACTTAACTACTAAGTAAATAGTGCTCGACATTTTAATTGCCTCATCATTAGGAGTAGCAATGGTTGGCTAAATAATGGATCATCAACTAGAGGAACTTAGAGTATTTGAGTTACGTCATCAAGAGTGATGGTCATCTCCCCAAATGGCATGTGAAAATTATTTGTCTCTGGATGTTATCGCTTAACAAACGTCGAAACCAATGCGTAGTCAATATACCTATGGCTATATTTTATTACATCATTGAGTTTTAACCTCTCTACCCTCTCATAAACCCATTTACTCAAATCTTCTAAAGTTCATTCATTTATCTTCATCCAGTGGTTGACACAGAGCAAAGTCACTCATTCAACCTACAATACAATAGCAAATATATTAATATTTTTGATAACTTACGGATATCAATATTTTTGATAAGTTAAATTTGTAAATATGATTACCACTGATCCGATCCATATACCATAGGTAATATAGTCCTTGTAATGCTTCAAAAGAGTGAGTTCTTTAGGACCCCCATATGCCTCAAACGATAATCCGGATCGTCTACCTTCTTTTTATTATATGCGACAGCCAACTTGTGTTTCTTTGTGTTGGATTACTCGATGGGCCAACATGTGTAGATGGTGAAATACCCCCTGGCTTAACTCAACATCAACATTATGTTGTGCCTCAATAGGAACCTCAACAAGGCCCTTTACAATAGCCTTGTCATGGCCCTCGATATGGACCTCTACACAAGCCTCAATATGTCCATTTACACCAGTCTCTATATATTCCTCCTTATTATGGCCCTCTATAGAACCTGAGAAAGCATGAATTTCTTCCCGTCTCTTCCTCTCAGAAGCAGTAACTGAATTCCTCTTTAAACGGGAGTAGCATATAACTTTATCCATTTATGACCTGCATTAAAATAGAGATCACATGTGAATAACTAACATACGTCAATAAGTAACATACATGGACAAATAACTAACATAAATGAATAACTAACATACATAGATCATATGTAAAGAACTAACATAAATGAATAATTAACCGTGAGTGCAAATTAATCACAATTAAGAATGGATCCAGAAAGCAAATAAAGAATTAAGTAAAGAAATGACAATCACACAACACAAGAATATACGTGGTTTGACAAAATTGCCTACGTCCATAGAGAGGTTACCATTTTTCTACTAAGTTCTCTCTCAAGTATCGAAATTACATCCATTTTGGTCCTAAGGTGATGGTTACATTTATAGTGGTGTAAAATGGATGAGTTGTACAAGGAACTCCCCCAACTAGTTGTTGGCTCGTGTGGTATACTTGAATATCTCCTCTGAGATTATTGGCAAGAATATGAGCGTATCGAGGTTGACGTGATAAATATCGATGTGATAAAAATAACTATTGATTTCTTTGAGTAGTTGGGCCAGACGTGTACACATTCTGCTGGGCTTGGTCGATCGTCTCTCAATTGGGTCTAGTTAATTATTTAGGTTCCCATAATTTCCCCTAAAATCTTTGGGTTGAGATCTATTTATGCCAGTAGATTTTATTCACTATTTGGACCTAATCATTTTTTAAGCTTATTGGTGAATTTGAACCGATATGGCAGTCTCGTAATTATGCTAAAGTGCAAAGGTTATGCTCGTTCGAATAATAGGTGAAACGCCAAAATCCCTCTTTGGAGTTGCGTCTTATGATTGTGCATGAGGGTTCAAACAGAGTGGATATACTCCAAACCATCACTTTGCCCTTGATCTTCTGCTCATCAAAATCTTCAGAGCTTCCTTCGCATTCTTTCATCTTTGTAAGTCTTCATATTTACTCGTCCTTTCAGTTTTCTTCTTCTTGCAAGTGATTATCTTCAGTAGTGGTAGTTTTATTCCTCCCAATCATATCAGCTATTCACGGGAAGAGCGTAGATGAATTTATAAGAACTTATTATATTCCCTCCTAAGTGGGAATCGATTGTTCCTCTATGTCCAAAGATGCCAGAGACAGCAAAAGGGGGCACTAGATTCACACATTAGCTGTGGTCCAAGGGAGTTTGACATTTCCCCCCAATTTTTTATTTTTAGAGTTTTTTGAATTCTTTGGGGTGGTCTCTGCTCAGTGTGCCCCCAATACGTGGTGAATAGTCAATGGGGTCAATCGCATCAATGGGCTCTATGGGACTAACTTGGGCATCCCAGAGATCAGGTTTTTCTATTCCTGGTCTCGCACTTCTAAGGGCTTCCTTTATCTGAAGGCGAGGAAGGCCGAAAGGGTGTTAGTCGTAACCTCCCTGATGCCAATAATGGGTATTTGGATCAGGGGTTCATGCCAGAAATTAGCAACATCCACCACTCTTTGAGGGCGAAGAATACAGAGGGTTTCTATGCCCTGACTTGGGGATGATCATATAGGTTTACACTTGGTTTTCCAATTTGCTTATTGCTTTATTATTTTCTCTAGTGCTATTAATTTTACTTTTTTACTGTCTTATGAACATGTCTTAAGAAAAACAGATAGCCCTCCCTCAAAGACATTAAGGTTGCAGATCTTCTGAATACTTGGAGGATCAGAGATAATATGCCGAATGGTGAATATCCCCGGTCGACGACTTTTCTGCTTGAATATACCAACACCACTAACAGCTTCAGTGCTCACTCGGTGGACGATATACCTGATATTATTCTTCTTAATAAGGAAACTTCTTCTTCTTTTGAGCCATTGGATGTTGGGTTAATTCAGTTAGAGGAAGAGTAAGGTCTATTGGCTCCCACTAGGAAGAGAGTTCTATTGGTTACTGATGATAATGATGATGATGTGCTCCTTTCTGCCAAGACCAAGTCCCAAAAGAAGGTAGAAGGAGAATTCTCTTAGTCTGGCGACCCAAGTTTGGCTACCAAGAAGAAGAAAGATGAGATGAGGAGGAAATAAAAGGAGAAAAATAAGGAGGAATAAAAGAAGAGGTCCCTTACAACCCTTTCAAAGAAGAAAAATGCTCCCTCTCTCTCCCCAATATCTTTGAGGCCCAATATGTGGCCCACAATCTAATATTTGCTCCTGATTTTCTAAGAAAGGTCATGCTCACTGGTGATTACGATTGACTGAAGATGCTGGGACCTGACCCGCTCTCTCTCCGATCATCCCAAACTCTATCCTTGGTAAGGGTCTTCTTTTCATTTATTGTATTAGGTCTTTTTGACTGCTATTTGTTAAATCTTCTAACACCTGATCTTTTCCTCATTTTGTAATTTATGGAAGAGTTCACCAGTCTTTTAGATGGTCACGTGCCAACCAGTTCAAAAGAAATGATGAATTGGCTAAGGCCCTCTAAAAGTCAGAGGAGACCATGCTCCAGGTCAGGAACCCCACGAGAAGGAGAATAATACCATTATTGATGCCATGGCCTCTTTGAAATTCAAGAACAACCTACTGAAGGTGGAGACTTCTCGATTGACTAAGGAGGTGGAGAAGATCCTACCCTCAAGGATGCCAACTTTGAGCAAGGCTGGAATAAGGCATATGACGATGCTAGAGTCCTGATTATCTATGCTCAGAAGGTGAGCTTTAAAAAGGGATGGGATAAAGCCTTGGTGGAAACTTGAGTCCCTTCTAAGTTTGAGCTCTATGGAAGGCATGAGCTAGGCCCTCCTCATACTATTGATGATGAACCATCTACTAGCCACCCTGCAAACTAGGCTAAGAAGGTGACGCCCAAGGAGAAAGAGGTTGAGATAAAAGAGCGGGTGAAGAAGTGAAGCATGTAGTTCTAGGGGGTTTTCTTCTTTTACTCGTGTATTGTACTCTTCTTCTTTCATTAGATTTTAATGGCTTGTATTTTCATTTGACTGTGCCACTTTGTGTATTTTTTCTGATAAATTATTTTCCCGTTCTGCTTTGATGTTATAGAATATTATCGAGGAAATTCCTTCTTTTAGTAACTTAGATAATGTGATCGGGCGAGATGCTAGGGCACAAGCTCACCGAGCATTTCTCACTGCCTGTAAGGCTCTAAAAAAGAGGACCAATGCTTATAAAGACCAATCTACTTTGGTCACCAAGCTGAAGGACGACCTCAAGGACTTGGAAGATGTAAGTGCCTCTATGCTAAAGGAAATAAATGACTTGAAAGCCCAGTTGGCGAAATCCAAGGATGCGGGTGAGATCGACCCTCTGATCCAGTCAAAAAATGATGATTTGAAGAAGAACATTTCATAAGGTGAAGAACAAGCTCGAAGGAGAAATGCCATGGTGATGGGCCTAAGCTGTGACGATAAAAAAAACTTTAATATTTATTCAGGATGGGTCCCCAAACGACATGGGCAGCAGGCTATGATGAGGGGTGGCGGGATGCCCCAACGAGGTTGTAGGAGGCTCAAGACGTCGCCAACAAGTATAGTTGGCTGAATTCCCTCAAGGTTATTAAGGAACCTCGGGACTCTCGGCTCTACTATATGTACCAAGTTGAATGCCCTACGTATAGCCGACCTCCCTTTGGGCACAATGAGACCTGGATTCCTTTAGATGCCATCCCTCTTCAACTGGTCCAGAGCTATCTAAAAAGGCATTATAGTGATGATGAATACATGCCTAACCCCAATGATGGTCTAAGGGGGGCAAATTGAACAAATTATGGCTCGTTGACCACAAACTGTAGTAAATTTTTCATAATTTTTGTAATTATTATATAATTAATACTCTTTATAATTGGGGTCTGTCGAATGAATCAAGTTAATACCAATTCCTTTGAATTTTTCCAGTTCCTTATGCCTTGTATGTATTATTTTTTCTTTCTTACCTTTTAGATCATGTCGTCACACTCCCTTAGGCCTAGAATAGACAATGGCAAAAATGCACCTGGTCTGTGGGCAATCCGCCCGTTCAGGATTTTAATCGACCAAGCCAAGTTGGTTTATTACCTAGGGATCCCCCGTATGGATTTTGTCTTACCTTGACAAGTCGTAAGGTCATCCGTGTTGGTCATGACATGGACTTGAGGGCATTAGTTTTAATTATTGTTAGCAAAAATAATCATAGTAATCAAGTTAAAACCTGATCAGTACTCTTTTAAAAATTAAGAGCCAATTATGAGCCTATTACTTAGGAACCAATGTAAAGTAATTAAATAACTTAAAATCTTTGAGATATGGAAAGAAGGGCCTTTATTCACAATGATAAATTACGCGTGACATAAGTTTTGAAATGAAAATTTGCATAAACTAAGTGCTGAAAGGTAAAAAGAAGACTAAAAGTAGAATTTCTTGAGATTGGTCGTATTTCATGCTCTGGGTATCTCTCTACCTTACATTTTTTTAAGTGATAGGACCCCTGTAGATCGTCTCCAATCACTTTGAATAGTCCTTCCCAGTTGGGGCCCAACTTGTCATCAGATGGCCTTATAGCATTGCCGAGGACTTTTTTGAGGACGTAATCTCCTACTTGGAACTTCCTCGGATTGACCCCTTTATTATACCGCCTTGCCTGTTGTTTCTGGTATGAGGTGAGCTTGATCATGTCTTGCTCTCTCTGTTCATTGACCATGTCAATTTCAGCGTAAAGGGCATCTTCATTTAGTCCTTGGTTAGCCAACCTTGTTCGCATGGTCGGGAGAACTGCTTCAAGTGATATGATAGCTTCCAATACATATGTAAGCGCAGAGAGTGTCTCTCCAGTTGGTCTTCTAGGCGTGATACGATATGCCTAAAGAATATGGGGGAACTCGTCCATCTAGGCGCCTTTTGTTCTTTCAAGCCTCTTCTTAAGGCCATCGAGCATCCTTTTGTTGGACGCTTATGCTTAACCATAGCTCTAGGGATATGCTACTGAACTGAAGTGATGTTTGACCATATACTGATTACATAAAGCCTAAAAGGGTCCACTCTCAAACTGTGTGATGCTGTCAGTTATAATGGTCCTTGGTACCCTAAAGCGCGATATGATATTTCTCCAGATGAACCTTATTATATCAGCGTCTTTAATATTGACGAGTGGTTTTGCCCCTACCCACTTGATGAAATAGTCTGTGCCGACCATTAAGTACTATTAATTCATAGGTGCGGTAAGTAGTGGTCCCACAATGTCTAAACCCCATTTATACAAATGGCCATGGGCTAGTCAATGGCTTCAGGTTGATGGCCAGTTAATGGACCAGGAGAGAGAATTTTTAGCATTTCTCACCTTTCGAACATAAATACTAGTGTCTTTTTGCATGTATAGCCACCAATAGTCTTCTTTAATTGCTTTGAACACTAGGGATCTTCCTCCTACGTGGATCCCATATATTTCATTATGAAATTTCGAAAGAATTTGCTCGACGTCATTTGGGTGCACACACTGGAGGTATGGGCCTGTGAAGGATCTCTTGTACAACTCGCCCCTATTATCCAAGTAGAAATGCGCAGATTTTACTCTGACCTGGTGGACCAATTTCTCATCGACCGATAATGTTTCATTTTGTACGTACACTATGATGTTGTCCATCCAACTGGGGCCTTTGTTAATGGAAAGGACATGCTTGAAATCTGTTATCTTCTCACTATTGGGCTTGGTAAGGAATTCTACTTCAATGGTTCACCTGAGATTTGAGTCACTACTGAGCTCAGTGCTGCTAGAGCGTAGGCATGACTGTTGTGCCCCCGGGGGAACTATTGAATGTGAACTTCCTCAAATTTTATAACTAGCTCACGTACAACTGAGAGATAGGCTGCCATCCTGTTATCCTTGGCAATGAAATCCCCACTGACTTGATTGGACACTAGTTTGGAGTCACAATAAACATTAAGTCTTCTTGCCCCGAGAAAATGTGCTTTGCGAAGTCTAGCGATAAGTGCCTCATACTCAGCCTCGTTGTTGGAGGCATCGAATCTCAGTCTGATCCATTACTGGATCATAGCATTATCTAGAGTTGTAAGGACAATCCTTACGCCTGGCCCTTTTAAATTGGAGGTGCCATCAACATATAGCATCTAGCTTTCGTCTTGAGCCTGCTCGTGCAACTCTAATTGATTGGTCAACTGCTGGTTAGTGGGACCTTCTCCAGTAAATTTCACGATGAAGTCGATAAAAACATGTCCTTTGATTGATGCCCTTGGTTAAAGGTGAATATCGAATCTCCCAGTCACTACCGACCACTTTGACATCCGTCCAGAAATGTCAGCTTTAAGGGAAAAAGGAAGTAATTACAGTGATGGGATGACCTTCAAAGTAATGCTTCAGCTTGCGTGAAGAGATCGCTAATGCGTAGATCAGTTTTTCCAAAGGTAAATAACGTTTCTCGGCATCCAAGGCGAGCGTAGTAAATAGAAAATTGCTTCACCTCTCTTTCGCAGACCAAGGTCGAGTTAACTGTGTGGCTTGATACTGCGAGATAAAGGTAAAGAGGATCCCCTTGGCCGAGGATCCCCAGCAGTGGAGGTTTTTCGGGGTGAAATTTGATCTCCTCTAGGGCCTTGAAGCATTTATCATTCCAGGTGTGGCCTTTCTCCTTTTTGAGCAGTTGGAAAAATGGTTGGCAGTGCTCAGATGATTTAAAAATAAAGCGGTTGAGTGTTGCAGGCATTCTAGTGAGCTTTTGGACATCGCGTAATGTCTTTAGCGGCTGGACCTTACTGATCGCCTCTATTTGATCCGGGTTAGACTCAATCCACCTCTTACTGACTAGGTAACCACAAAATTTTCCTCACTAGACCCCAAATGATCACTTGCTAGCGTTAAGTTTCATTCGTTAGTGCTTGAGGATTTCGAAGGTGTTAGTCAGGTCTTAGAGATGGTGGTTTTTGTTCTTGATCTTGATGAGCATATCATTTATGTACACCTACATGGTCTCCCCCATTTAGTGTTGGAATATCTTGGTGACTAACCTTTGATATGTAGCTCCTGCGTTCTTAAGGCTAAACGGTATAACCTTATAGCAATACAGACCAACTGGCATTATTAAAAAAGTTTTGTCTTGGTCGGGTCGAAACAGAGGAATATGGTGGTACTCCGAATAAGCATCTTGGAAACTCGTTCACTCATGGGTTGTTGTGTCATCAACTAGCTAATCTATCTTTGGTAGGAGGAAACTATCATTGAGACATGCCTTGTTGAGGCTGGTGAAATCTATGTAGACTCTCTATCCCCCATTGTTATTTCGGACCTGTAATACCCTGTATTTCTGTGTATTTAGAATTTAATTAATTGAGTAATTAAATAGGAAAATATGTTTACTTTAAATTACATAAGTATAATAATTTAATATTAGTTTATATTTAAATTACGCGAGTAGAGTAATTTAATGTGATTTAATATTTAAATTACGTAAGTGAAGTAATATAATGAGATGAAATTTTAGTTATGATTATTAAACGATTGAATAATAATCTTGGTATTCAAATATTAGTCGAGAAATAGAGACTGATTAATATATGATTTAAATCTACTAAGAGTGAATAGTTAATATTGATAGTTAAATATGATATACGTCATAGCGAGTGATATGAGCGTATTTTATGTTATCTCACCGAGAGTAGCGCATTAGACTATGGTGAGGTGCGAAATGAGAAATATATTTTAGGTGATTCGAATGATAATTTAGAGGTCACGAATGAGTCCGAAAGGGGTGAATTAGTCAAAATAGTATACCCGGGGATGTTAATTGAGTCACGGGTCGATTTTGGACCAAATCGACACCTTTGGAGGGTAATTTGGTCATTTTAAAAATAGAGGTTAAAGGACCTACAAAAATTAGATCCTTATATCTGATGATTATAAATGGGGGGCTAGGGTTCTTAACACAAAAAGCTTAGAGAGGCCATTAGAAGGAAGAGAGGAACCATTCCTAAAAGCTTAAGGAGGATTCTTGAAGGTTTGAAAGAGTTCTTGCATACGAAGCACCTAAGGAGTGAAGAATTGAAGAGGGAAACATCAAATCATCATCCTCACCCACGAAATCAGACTCGACAGTGAATAAGCCAAGTGTTTATTGCAATTAATTGAAGTTATAATACCCATGTAATTAGGGTTTCAATCATATGATGGTATTAATGAATTCTTGAGAAAAAAACTTTAATTAAAAGCATGTTGGGTAGGAAATTGCATGTAGAATGATTTGAAATCTGTAAAGATATTAATATTGGAAGATATGGGTTGTATTCCACGAAATAAATCTGGGTATTGATGAACAATCATGGATGAATATGAAAACTTAGGGTTTTAGAGGATAGAAAGAATAAATTCCTTCTTGCATGATTATTGTAATGTTTTGAGAAAACAATTACGTTAGAATCGGTCCCAATGCATGTAGAAATGGTTAGGAATGTTTAGTTAAAATTTGGTGTAGATTAATGGAGGTTGGTACTAGATCATGGGCGAGAAATGCATGAACGGGCGAGGCTGGTGAATTGTAGAGATGGGGATCGATCCCGTTTAAAAAAAAAAGGATCGATCCGGTAAATAAAAAAAAGGGGGGGATCGATCCAGTTAAAAAAAAGGATCGATCCGGTATTTGGTCAGGTTCTCAGAAATTTTATTTTTCCCCTTTTTGACTTAGTTCTTCTAATTGATTATCGTGCAAACTTTTAGAACCTTACTAGGGGATTTGGGGGGAATTATTAATACTACAGTAGGATTGATTATGATTTGTAGATTTGTCTTAGCAAGGGAAGTAAGACGGAAATCAATTGGGACAAATTTATGTCGTAAATTATCGAATAGTGAAATAATAATTTACGGGAACTTCGGATGGACGATAAGTATACCAGTAGAGTAAGTTAGGCTTAGCTACTGAAAATACAAAGGGGTTAACTAGGTCCCTTAGAGTTGGGAGAATACTCGAGAAGATGCGATAACGAGAGAAATCGTAAAATAAACTATACGGTGAGTATTAGAGAAATATACTGCATACTAATGTGAACAATTAGGTTGTGTAAATACCTATAAATTATATACTTAGGTTGTGTGAAATACCTACAGTACTTATATAGTATTAGAGTCGATAATTAGACCGGGCCAATACTTTTATATAACATTTACCATTGGAGTCAATGATTAGACCGGATGAGTGTAAATGAAAGGAGAATTGGAGACAATGATTAGAATGGGCCAATAATCCATATAATGTATTTAGTGAGTGAAATATACACTATATTAATAATCTACTTGAGTGAGATAATAGATATTTAGATGACGTGCATACATCTAAAAATATAAATTGGGAGATTGGAGTCGATAATTAGACCGAGCCAGTGATCCTTATAGTCTATATTGTGTGTGAAATATATACTATATGAACAATCTACTAGGGCGAAGTAGTAGATAGTTAGATGATGTGTATACATTTAAAAAGTAAATTAAGTGGAGAAAACTTAATTGGAAAGCTATAATATTAGATAGTGAACATCTATCGAATAAGATTAAGTGGTCAGACTTAACTTTCAAAATAAGGAACTAATATATGTGAAATGTTACACGGGAATTAACTTAAATATGGGGAGTGATAATAAAATTTGGTACTGTATGGGCGGTACGGGAACTTAAACGTGTAGGTAAGTTCAGACGACTAAAATAGTCAAAATAGCTTGGGTAGTGTAGCTAAATAGGCTAGTATGGAACGTTAGGCGTGCATTATAGATGAGAGGTGAGGAAACTCAAGGGAGTGTGCATAAACCTGACATGTGTATCAATAACTAATCTTTACCGCGATAAATTACTTGGTAAATATTTTCAAAACGTTTTGAGTACTAACTCTTTCTATGTAAAATATTTTTCAAAACCTTTTAGGTGTCCAGCCACAGGGACGCCAAACGTGACTTCATTCTAGGGACTTCGTAGCTGCAACATAGGTGGATGTTGCAGGACTTTGATTAAATGCATCTTTCACTTTCTGATATAGTGTAGGATTTCATATTTCAGTACGGACATGTTGTCCCTCAGTATTTTCATTTCTGGAGTTTGTTATTGGTTTATTTTTTGCCGATGGGTTATTCGGTAAGACTTTGTTTGATTTTAGTTGTTATATTCAGACTCTTATGTTGGTATTTGATTTATATATTGTTCCGCATGTTGTTGTATATTTAATTGAAGTTAAAATTTGGTAACCGCATAAATTTTCACTTAGGTGGTTAGTAATTAAAAAGTTTTCGACAGTGATGCTAAGAATAAATCAGATGAGAAACTTGTTTTAATTTAATAAAGGACCGATCACCCAATGTTTAATTAGGCGGGGTGTCATAGGACCACGACAGAATTTGAAAGCCACTTTGGGAATTGAACTTCTCTGATGGATCTTACCTCCACAAGTTTCCCTACTTCCTTTTCTCCTGCCTTTGCCTTTTCTGGGGCTGTTCGGCAAGCTTTTTATATGATCGTCTTAAATGTTAGGTCCATATGGAGTTGATGGTAGGCCACTTCAGGGTCGATCCTAAGCATATCATATGGTTCCTATGTGAACACATCCAAGCTCTATTTCAGGAAGGCGGTCAACTCTTCCCTTTTAAGGTCATTCATGCTTGTCCCGATTAAAAACTTTCTCTCTGGCTTGGATTTGTCAAAGATAACCTCATCCAGGTCTTCGAAGTGGGGTGGATCTTGGTCTCTTCCACCCCTAGTCGGCTATGTCGTAGTTACTATTTGGATGGAGTAGCCCTAACTTGATAACTTCCATGCGCTCTTAGTCGCGCCCTGTTCTCCTTCCTCGACTGCGAGTCTTACTTGCCTGAGAACTAGGAGTCCAAGGTCTGCGCTTTCGGTTCTAGCGGAGTTCTTTCTCTATCTCTTCCAGTTGCCGTTGGAGGCGAGAATTCTCTTCAACTTGGAAGCGAGCTGCCTCCTTATTTTGTTGAAGCATTACTTTGTAGGCATCAACCAGGTATGAGATATGAGTAGATCTAGGATTCCTATGGCTTTCCTCCGAAGGCTATTTTTCTGGTCGAAACCTTGGGTTCCCATCTTGTCGAACCTCTGACTTGACTCTCAGGGGAGCTAAGTCGACCTTCACATCTCCAGGTTAAGGCATCGTAGTTGTTCTTTGTGAAGATTGCTTTTGTGAAAAGGAAAATCGTTCTCATAGATGGCGCCAATTGTGAGTGCAAATTAATCACAATTAATAATGGATACAAAAAGAAATTAAAGAATTAAGTAAAGAGATGCCAATCACACAACATAAGAATATACGTGGTTCGGCAAATTACCTACGTCCGCGAAGAGGCTACTTTTTTCTATTAAGTGTTCTCAAGTATCGAAATTACATCCCTTTTGATCCTAGGGTGAGGGTTACATTTGTAGTGGTGTAAATTGGTTGAGTGGTACAAGAAACTCTCCCAACTAATTATTGGTTCGTGTGGTATACTTGAATATCTCCTCTGAGATTGTTAGTAGCCATTTGAGCTTATCGAGGTTGACGTGATATATATTTGTATTTATCCACGTGATGAAAATAATTGATGATTTCTTTGAGTAGTTAGGCTGGATGTGTCTACATTCTGCTGGCCTTGGTCGACCATCTTTCAATTGGGCCTAGTTAATTATTTAGGTCCCCACGCTCACATACATAAAAAACTAACACACATGAACAAATAACAAACATTAATAACTAATAAATAAAAATAAATATATGTAAATGAATACATATAATGATCCCGACAATGTTCAATGTTGAATCCCAACAAGGTCCCAATGAAAGAAACTGAAATATATAGAAAGAAATGTTGATTCAGGGCAATGGACCGAAATATTCATATCACCTCGGCATAAGACTGGCGAGTAAACCAACCCATCTCGTTACCCTTGCCCTGAATGAAGTTATTCACAGAACCTACCTTGGTTCGTCACAAATGTGACGAATAAGGGATTGCAATTCGGGGTAATGGCCCCGAATGATGTCAAGTTTAAATATAAAACTTCATTCGTGGGAAACATAACGATATTGGACTGAGTTTTCGTTGGTTTTAACTCGAACGGAACCCTAATAAGTTGAACTATGTTTTTCGTTATAGACAATCCAAATACGAACAAACCTATGCCATTTTCAAACTTTTTAGATGAAATTTTAATTGAAATTTTATGTTTATGAGTTGAATATAGTTTTAATCGGGTAGATTAATTTTGAGTACCAATATGTTGATGATTTGTTGTTGGTCTTTTCGAAGCTGAGAGGTTTTAATATTAGAAATGGAGAGGTATAAATGTTAAGATGCATATACATAATTTACACTTTAAATAGTGAATAACCGATATGTGATATAATAAAGTAAAAACATATTTATGTAATATTTTGAAATAAAATTAACTTGTGATATTTTTGAATAAAAAATAAAATACCCTCAAAACCCAAATAAACAAACCCAATTGTTTGGATAATGCAAATGTTTACGGTGAAATAATCAGATTTCCATTTTGGTAGTGGTGTTTTTTCAAGTATTGAAATCTGATCTGGTGTGAGAATAATGTGGAAGGACAAGAGTCCCGGTGTGAAGATCCTGTGGGTCTGGACAATTGGAACCGCCGCCGGTACTCTTCTTCTTCTTCTTCTTCTTCTTCTTCTTCTTCTTCTATCTTTGTTTTTATAACACCATTTTCTTTGTCTCTAAAAAAAAAACAATCTTTTTATGTTTTGCAGTTTTGGTTGCGAATGTAGCTACAAGTAGGTTAAGAGACTTGGACAAGATTATCAACTCCCAAGACCTAACCCCTCAACCTCAACCCAACGATTCACTACTAATGGACAATTCAACGAATCCCGACGAACCCATTTCAGATGACAAATTATAGGTTCTCATCTCCTTAACAACTGTCTGTCTGTCTGTCTGTAACCCAACTTTTTTTTTTTGGGAATTTTTGTTGAACTCCACTTGATTGTGTTAAGACTTTTTTCAGGTTAATACAAAATATTGTTACAAAAAAAATTAGAATCACAAGTATTATATCAAATTCATATTGTGCTAAATATGATGAATGCAAGACACGCATTTGGATTAGTGTTTTCTAATGGGTGTTGTTTGGTAACTTTGTAACCTCACCTTGTTTTATATACTCCCTCCGTCCCAAATTAAGTGGACTTTTAATTTGGGATGGAAGGTGTATTTTTTTTAAGGGGGTTTTGGGGGAAATGTCCTCATAATTTTCAAAGTGTATAAAAATAGGACACTTCAAATAATTTTATAAATTTAGTCCCTGTACTAAAAACACCATGAAAAAATGGTGCCGCTGGCGCGGACCAAAAAAATGAACTACTAACTCTAAAGGGAGCGCACAAATAAATGTTATTGTACCACAAGGATTAGATTTATAAACTTAAAAAGTATTGTCCTAAAAATCCAAATATAGGAAGGAACATGACCTTTACCTTAATTATCTATTTTTTTAAAACTGCGACTATTAATTTGGGACGGACTGAAAAGGAGTCAGGGAGGGATTATATGTTAATATGGGATATGTCTGAGACAGGAATTGAGTGAAGTATTGACACATACATTGTTATATATACACTGAATATCTTTCTTCTTTAACTCTCAATATGATAAAATTCTTTTGAACTATTGTTTAAATCTCTGTATTTTGAGAAACTGAATATAGTTGTGTGAAAAGTTAGGAAAAATTCAGAGGTTTAGGAACAAATCGAAATCCAGACCAGATATTTTGATATAATTTATAGAAAATATGAAGGGTCCCTTGAGTAATACTTTCTAAATATCTGAGCCTAAGTGCCCAATTCGCAGTGCAGTAGCGGGTGTGCCAGTGCGTCGATTTTCAAATTATTGGGATTTGAGAGCGCCACCAGAGTGTTTATATATTTAACATATAAATATATAATTTTAATACACACACACACACACACACACACACACACACACACATATATATATATATATATATATATATATAGAGAGAGAGAGAGAGAGTGAGAGAGAGAGAGAGAGAGAGAGAGAGAAATATTATCGATATAACCAATATTAAATATGTAAACTTCACTAATTAGTAAAAGATTTTTTTGAGTCGAGGATATTTTGAAAATACATATTAAATTTGAATACATACTTATATACATATACAAAGATGGAGGGTTATAATTCAATTTTTCATTGAAAGTAAAGGTAACCATACAGTGATCTATCCCACATTGAAGAGAGCATAATTTAAGACACAATAACGGTTGATACATCGCAGTTAACTTATGCTCCTCCCACATCGTTTGGGGAATACAATAGCACCGTGCCAAACGTCTTTAAATATGAGAAGCTAGTTTCTTCTTTCTTAAGCACCAAGAACGTCAACCAACTACATTTACCCAAGTCACGCGACCTTTCGTCCTCAATTCGCGAATTGGACTTTTTCAAAGCACGCTTTAGCCTCAAATTCGCATCGAAACAACTAAATCGCGGATAGCGAATTAGGGCACTAAGATCTGAACCCACGTTAGAAGATATCTTATATATCGGCCCTCATATAGCTAACTTCCTTGTATCTCGCCCTCTACAGAATAGTTATGAAGTTCCCTGAACATTAAAGGACGCTAAAGTCCTTCATTAATCTAGGATTACTCATATATACCAATAATTATATCGTCTCAATATTATCCACTATGGTTCCAGATATGAAAAAAATAAGGGGGAAAAATACCACCTGTTCCTATGAGTTGGGATTCGGCAATTTGAGTGATCGATGTGATATGTTTGGCCTTTTATGAATTAGTTATGATGCTGGATTTGTGGTGAATCTGTGAGATACTAGATTGATGATTTCAAAATTGACGCTCATAATAGTTTGCGTATCTGATGAATTTAAGGGTCTAAATGTAAAATTGGTTAACGAAAAAAAATCTTTGATCATGGACAGATACTGACGTAAACTACACGTCAAATGGCTCCTAAAAATATCTAAACATACACTTTAAAGAGAGAAGTACTCTATTTTATTTCAAAATTCAAGTCTACCTCAAATGAGACTTACATGGGGGTATTTAAAGGGGAGGAGTAGCTTAGGCTCTAAGCTAAGGCTCTAATTACAAAAATGTCATTACTACTCCGTACCTCTAAATACTTTAAAACAAAGGAAAATGCACTACACGACAAAAGAAAAATAATAAAAATAAAATAAAATGCAATAAAACCCTAAAAAGGGCCCATTTTCATTGGATACTGAGAGGGGCCGATTTCTTTGGTTGTAGATATAATGGGCCTAGATATATAATTATCAATAAGAAGGGATGGTATCTATTAGCCCCTTTAATTTATGCAATGGTAACCTTTCGTTACAATTTGGTTAGGAAATTTGACGGAATTTTGTCTGGGTTTTCTATGTTGTAAAGTTAACTAAAATGCCCAATAAGATAGTGCCATGTAGAATTATATGCACACATAATTTTCCCCCGTTCACTTTCTCTTCTTGCCATGGTCTTCATCCTCTCGCCGCACCTGCAACTCCCTTGTTCTCCCACAAAACCCTAGCCCCTCTCTCTCCCAATGGCTCCCTCTCCCTCACCACCCTCGCATTTTCGCGTTGAATAACCCACCCACTATGTTTTTTATCTCCATTGTCATCGCATCTTTTCCCTCACCAATTGATTATATTTTTTAAATCCAAACTCACCAAAGTTTCACTGTATTTGGATTTTATCGTGTTTGGTTTTAATTGATTGGGATCAATTTGATTCAATTTTTCCTCCATTGTTTTAGATCCAGACTCACCCCTCGCATCTCGGCCTTGTCTTTAGCGGTGGCCATATGGTTGGTGCTGGAGGAATGTAATGAATCATAGGTGGTAAATAGAATTATTTGCATTTGGTAATGAATCGATGCATCTCGCACGAGACCAAATCGTTCAAGGACTTGCATTTGGAGATCGAAGTTTTTGGGGGTTTGAGGATGAGGCATGAGTGTTCCATGAGGGCATTCGGCAAGGTTTATAACAGGTATCGACTAGGTAGATTGAGCGAGGTTGGGGATGGAGTAAAGCGTTGAGATGAATATCTTGAGGAAATAAGAGCAGAGGATTTGGATGGTGTTGGATTGGAGGGATTATGGTGTTGGATTGGAGGGATTATGGTGTTGAATTGGAGAGATGATAAGTGTCGGTGGGTGGTGGTGTGTTTGTTCGTAGTAGTGGTGCTGTGTCCGTGGTGGCAGTGATGGTATTGGGGTTGTGGTGGCAATGATGGTATTAGGTTTGTGGTGGCGGTTTGGTGACACTGATGCGGTGTTGGTGGTTTTTGGGCTGGTTGAGAAGGTATGTGGTGGTGTTTGGTTAATATTAGTAGTTTTTAAAAGGAATCTATTTGACACATGTTAAAAAGCGGTTGAATGATTTAAATGAAAATTTATGTCATTAGGCATGTAAGCTCTTTTCCGTTAGTTATCTTAACAGAGGTTTTAGACAGAAAGTTAAAATTACAAAAATTGAAATCCACCCTAGGCCTCATGGTTAATTTTGTATTTTTCCCTGAAATTTATTATTTGAAGCCGTAAGGAAGGTTTTGCACTCATAAGAGCATACTAGAAGATGGCTTTATGTACAGCAAAAGCAACCCCTTTTTAAAACAATGAACAGAAAGTGGAAAATATCCCACATCTGACCATCTCCAAGGTGTTGGAGCATTTCGCACCACCGAAATCCTCCAATACTATTCGACTCCACCCAAAAAGTGCTAAATCAATGATCTGAAATTGGTTTCAAATCCAGATTTGAAAATCAATTTCAAATCGATTTTGAGTTTGGATTTGGTCCCAAAATCGATCTTGGGATGCCTTTTTTTGCTTGGATTTGGTGGTGGGTTTCAACATTGATTTTCTAACCAGTTGTGTGTGTGCATGAGGATTTTTTTTTTTTGATGTGGGTGGAGGTTGTCGATGATGTGGGGGATGTGGGTTCAGCTGGGTGGTGTGGTGGGGAGGGGAGGGGTTACGATATGTGGGTGGGTGGGTGGGGTGGGGGAACGACAATGCTTGCTGTTTTTTTTTTCTTTTTATTTCTTTATAGGTCTAACTCTTTTTAATTACGTTGTATCATTTTTTAATTTATTAATTTTTATCACAAGCCATGTGTCTAGCACATGATCGTTAAGTATAACTAGTAAAAGGTACCAAACCCTAAGTCCATTAGTAAAAGGTACTGAACTCAAAAGGGCCAATCATGGAGGTGGTGAAGTCATAGAAACCCCTAAAAAGTTGGTTAATATTTTTATTTCTGTTTGTTTCATTTTTTTGTAACTAGTGTCCTGTTCTGTTGGTCAAATTTGGAAAACCCTTCTAGTTAACATTGGAGCCAAGCCTATTTGGATAGCAAGTGTCCTTGGCGTAGCAGCTTGAGTTGCATATATATGTCATTATACTACTGTTTTGATTTTCTTTCTGAGAGATTTGAAGTTGCTTTTTTTTTAGTTGCTATAGGTCATGGGTTCTGAGTCTTGTTTTGCTAGGACTGGCATATTTGTTACTAATTAAATACTTGCAAGCTTTAAGCTTTAGTTCAAGTTCCTCAAGATTCCTTCAAGGGTAACACACACAGGAAATGGAAGTTAGGTCATATAGAGAAATCACAAATACTCCTTTATAGGAACAATAATGAGTGTTAAAAGGTGGTAGCAATAGCAGTGATTGAGGGTCATTTTTTCTATTAAATAACAGTGGCTGAAATCCTCACAAACCACTGATGACATGGGCTCTTTAACTCACAACTTGGCTTGGAGAGTTTAAATCCTCTTGGAGCCACCTCCCATAGTGTTTGTGTGTTTTAGTCAGGTGCTCAAAGAAGCTTGAATACTCACAAATCTTATTATATATATGTATGTGTATGTGTGTGTGTGTATCTGCATGTAAACATGATGGTGTCAGGTGCCAAAGAAGTTGATGGCATATAGGGTGTGGTTTTGAGGATGACATTGGTGGTTGCTCAGAAACAAGGGTTGTTGAAGAGATTGCTTCTGTAGTGGCAACAGAAAAGCTTTTAGAATTTTAAATGAATTCCATAATAGAATCAAACAGTAGAATTCTTAGAATACGAACTCAAATGAATCCTAATTCTACCAATGATCAATCCAAGCACACCCAATGTTCTAAAAGGCTCTAGGTGGAAGTGGGCAGTGGGAGACTGCTTAGCAGGTAGGCACTATATATATATATATGGAGAGAGAGAGAGAGAGGGAGGTTTAAAGTGAACTAAAAAAATGAATTTTTTAATGAACCTAATAAGACATTAAAAATTAACTCAATCAAATTTAATTCCTATGCTGTAATTGGTCCGCGCCAGCGGCAACGGACACGCGTATTTTTTAATACCCCCCCCCCCCCTACATCTGCGTGTGTTGGGTAATCGGCCACCTCCTCCAACGCCGACCAAACCCACTGCTCTACACCTCCCACCTCGAAACCCATTATGCCCGGATCCCCGACTATAGCTGCTGACTTCACCCACTCCGGCGCGCGACCACATATCCGCCCACCTGCTACCATAAACTGGTCTTTCCTACGGCGAGAACCTGCTGAAACCAAAGGCCTACTCCGGCGCTACCCACTGCCTTGACCCCAGAAAATCGGTGTCCCACGATCCAGACCCGTAATTGCCTTGACAAGATCCATCCACCATGCTAGCCATGCCTGCTGTTCTCAAATGTCAATGGTCTATGACACAAACAGCAAACCCAGATTTGTCGAAATGAACAGATGTGAGTTGAACGAACCAACTTGAACCCATCATAAGGTTGGGGTGGGGGTGGGGTGTAAAAAAAATATTCTGTCACACGTGTGTCCGTTGCCGCTGGAGCGGACCAATTACAACATAGGTTTTACAATTGATTGGGTTATTTTTTAATGTCTTATTAGGTTCATTAAAAAATTCATTTTTTGGTTCACTTAAGAACTTTTCTCTCTCTCTCTCTCTCTCTCTCTCTCTCTATCTATCTATCTATCTATCTATATATATATATATATATATCATCAACTATTAAATGAAATTTAAATAGCATAAAAATTACAATTCAATACACAGTATAAGCTACCAGGTCAATTAATGTATCAATAATAACATTACATTTACCAAAACAGCAGCAAAACCCGAATATATATATATATATATATTTGTGTCAGATCATGCGAAGCATACACAATAACACTGCTTGAAATAACTAAAAGGCAATCATGCTAAAAATTGAAAGATCTTAATCTAATAACACCCCTAAAGTTGAGCAACAAGAAATTATCGTCGAATTTTGGCCAGCCCATCCTAGTTGTTAAATCAGGAAGTGTATCGAGAATTGAAGTCTATCAATTATGGATTGGGAATCGTATCATAGATACTTCAAACTGCACTCACAACATAAAATCATTACATATCTGTCATCATAAATTCTTTATAAATAAATAAGTATTTATGAATACTTTAGTTCTATACACTTTATGATTGCTATTATTGAATTGAATTGCATGAATCAAATCATGAATTGTAAGATTTATTACGATTCATGTTCACTCAAGATTTGCTACATCAATTGTATCGATTTTTTAATGAATTACTATGCATCACGAGGTTTGTAAGATTGAGTGGTCTATTTGACGTAATACGACAAATGGCACACAAAAGAAAGCAGAAATTAGAATAAACTCTCTCTCTTTCTCTTGCTAACTATCAATTCCCTACAATTGATGGCCAAAGGCCTTATTATATAGGAAAATGTTATCTTGCTAGCCAAGATGTGAAAAGACTTAAAGGGGCACACTAAGACTATTCAAACGGAATATTACCTCTTTAGTTACCTAAAATAAAAAAATTATAATAAAAGGCAACAAAATAAAAAAGAGTCAAATTACTCCTGAGAATGCCATTCTCATCACTATTTACCTAATTGCTCTTCGCTTGTCTCAACATGGTACAAACTTAATATTATTATTTGGGTTTTGGTCCTCATATTTTAGTCTTATTTGACATTGCCCCGCACAATTTACAATTTTTGCCGTAAAATCTAATTTGGTCCAAGTCCTTTGGTCAGTGGAATTCACTGTTATTTGTAATGTAAAACCTTTGTTTTATCCTAGTTTACTGTCTGAAACCAACAATGCTAGACCAGAAAATAGTTTAGACAAACACATAGTACAAGTATTTGGTTGGATAGAGTTCAACTAGGCATAAGTGGGACCCGTTTTTCCTCCAATCATACACGTATATGAGTGTGTGTGGAGTAACTTTTTGTGAACATTGTATTACATGCCCGAAATTCACCCCCGGACACTACCTATCACTGTCGGTGGTGCCACCACCAACCACCAGTGCTTGCTGTCTCTTCGAAAGCTTGCCGTATATGGTTGATTCGAGTCATTTGACCAAGAAGTACTTTGCGTCGATTCAACTTGATTTCATATATGTACAAAATGAAACTGCAAATACATGAAAGTGAATCTCAGAAGTTTACATATCAAAGTGGTTTTAGATATTGACATTTGGTCACATATACATATACATATACATATACATATACTTATATATATATATATAACTTTTTATATAGATATTTCAAATATACACGTATATGAAGTTTTTAGGCATTTACCATAAATGTTCGGGGAGAGTTAACGCTCAATTAGGTGGACTTACGGATTTGGTTTAAATTGGGTGAAAGGGGCCTAGAAATGAAACAGGGGAGCAAGATTAAATAATGCTAAATAATGGGGGCTAGAACCCAAATAAGCCTATTTAGGCCTCTAAAAATTGGTTATAAATATTGTGATTTAGAGAAAAAGTTTTGAGAGCATAAGAAAATCTGATAGTCTATTGCAGTTTGGTAAAACTAAATCTTCTGCAATCAGGGGTGATCAACCAAGATATTGATATCTTTTGACTTGGTTCATCAATGCCATAGATTTGTATGACGTTTGTAGCTTAATCTATTTTATGGGACTATGGACCAATTACCATTTTATTGTGATGTTTTTATTGTTTCCAATAGTTTTAACAACTTAAATCACTAGGGAAATGTCATTTTTATTGTTCAACTTTAACATTTGGAATAATCTACCTCATTTTAGCTCACAGATAGTGTTTTCTCAATTTTATCTGATCTCAGTTGATTTTTTTTTTTTTTTTGCATGGAACGTTGATTAGGCCGAAAATCATGAAGGGTGATCACTTCTCGATGTCCACAAGTTTTTTATGGCATATTTTAAATATAGCATTGTTAGTAAACCTCCATATATACCAGAGTTTTTGTATAGCATATTACTGAATATAGCATTGTTAGTAAACCTCCATAAATACGATTGATTATTAGTAGAGCTTGAAATAAAATGCAAGGACTTGGTACTGAAAATAGCTTGCCCACATCCATTAATATGTAAAATGTGATTTGAGGTAAGTATGCATGTGAATTTTGAATATCCAGAAAAGTTGTAAATTTATAGAAGTTACTTATACTGTGATGAAGAGATGAGTGAAGTCAGCATAGTGGTTGAGGTGTGATGTACTTTTGAAACAATACAACACACATGTGGAAGCCCCCCATTAAGCAAAAGTCACAAGAAAAACTTTTACCTTGGTTTTATTGAAATTTCCAAAGATGTAGGCAATTGTGCAGGATGGGTTTTTAAATAAAAGGTGTTAAAGAATTAGATCCCTGGATTTTCTTTTTTAAGTTTAGATACTTTTAATTATTAAGATGCAGTCGAAATACTTTTGGATTCAGATTTGAAGGTATTCGTGATTTTGGTAACTTGAAGGAACTTGAAGGAGAATAAACCAACCGGCCCACAGGACACGTGGTCAAGAATTCATATCCTCTCCCTTTGAGTAGGTATGTATCCGATCAAGTGGTGAAAACCAATTAGCCGTGACGACTGTTTATCCTGTAAATATCTCGAGTACTGCAACAGGTAGTGAATCACTAAGAATGAAGGAAAGAATAATTCTCAATGTAACCCCATTACAATGAGGGCATCCTTGAATACATTGTAACCCCAAGGCTCGACTCTCAGTTAGCATTATAACACCCAAGTTTCAACAGTAATAAATCCTCTCTCCCCCTCTTTCCTCGTGGATGTAGGTGTAATACCCCGTATTTTTGGCGATATTTATTTTGGGATTAATTAATTAAATGAGAATTAATTGGGAATTAATCCGGGTAAAATACTAGCGAGATGTGAGTTGGTATTTGACTATATTGAGTATATATGATGTTATATGAATATTGAATTATGAAATTTGTAGTGAGATTGATATACGGCAATTTGGCCATTCTATTGGGACGCGTGTGACAGTCGCGTCAGGGTATAATTATTTTAATTTTAAAAGTGAATTTAAATTCTATTAACCGTATGGTCGTTTTGAGTGCGCCGACGCGTCCGGAAGGGTCGAGATAGTCAGAAAACACTAGCTGGGGGTTTAGTTTGGGTCCCGGGGTATTTTTAGGCCATACCGGCATCTTATAAGGGTAGTTTGGTAATATTGTATTTTTGGGAATTAATAATGACGAAAATTAGGAGTCTTTATCTGATTGGGAATAGACCCACTAAACCCATTAACCAACCCTTAATGACCCAATAAGCTACGAGAGTTATCAAATTAGGTTTTCAAAACTTCCCAAAGAAAAACCCTAGCCACCATAGCCACCTTTGGAGAGGAAAGCTTGTAGAGAGGGAATTCTGCAGAGAGAGAGAGATAACTTCAGCAAAACAACATCAAAATCAGAGATAAACTCAAGGCAAGTGATTTAATTCCATTTAATTTCAGAGAATGTTCCTTCCATATTAGATAATTCAAATTTATGGTTGTTCTCGGAAGATAATGAAAAACCTATGAGTTTGGAAGTAGAATACTAAATTTTGATGAAAGGATGGCATGTAGAATCATATTTAGAGGACTAATCTGATGTTGATATATCTTGTAAGACACAAAAACGGATTTAATTGGATAAATTAAGGATCTAAAAATTTTAGGGTTCATGTTTTTGAAAAATTGGGGAAAAGTGTAGAGACTTGTGATTTAATGATGTTTAGGACGAGTTAATTCCTTAAATCATGTTAAGAGGTGACTTTAATATGTTAAGGATGAATTAGAGACCCTAAAACGTTGTTGGGATGAACTTTGGAAGAGGTTTGAGGTGTTAAAATGGATGAAAAACGAGATTGGAGAAAATCTGGGCCGAAACTGGTCCCTCGTTAGAAGACCTCTCCAGGTCGTTCGAACGAGCTTCTAACGAGTTGACCAGTCGCTTCTAACGAAAGGGAATTTCGTTCGATAACTTCGTTCGAACGAGATCTCGTTAGAAGGTACAGTTCGTTCGAACGAACTCTCGTTCGAACAGCCTCGTTCGAACGAGACTTCTAACGAGCTGGCAGTTTAGGCCTTTTTGGCCTGTTTTGATTTTGGGAGTCCCGTAAACTTGTTCGAGGTTAGAGATAACATTCCTTTGATGGTGTATTAGTATACTTGGGACGTTTGGGATATAATGAGGAGTAAATTATATAAGTGTGGATCCAATCAAATAGACATTTGAGTCGAGACGTGAGTGCCTACTACGACGTGAGAATAAATTATGGCGCGCATAGATATGGACCGGGATTATATAAGTTGTATATATATTAAGTTGGTACGAGAATGCGATAAGTACTACAATTAAACTACGGGATTACTAAGATGTGTGCTTACTTAGTATTGGTATATGAACTGTGTGTATGACATACCTATCATACTTGCTATCACGGGAGGTTTGCGTTCGCTTAGGGCCCTCTAATCCTTGTGTTGCCCGGATTTAGACTGGTTACCTCGATGAACATAGGTCAGAGAAGGACTTATTGGGATGTTAATAAGTCTGCTGATCGTGGGAGCGCAGGTATGTGCGTGACCCATGTGATGTGACTGTGTTCGCCTCCATTATTTGTGATGTTGTTATCTGTGAACTATTCCTGAGAGATTCGAAATATGTGATCCTTATGTACGTGATGTATCGGGATGGATAGCAGAGTATGTGTGCACCGCAGCTTAGTCTCGGGGTGCTTATATTGTATATTTATGTTGTGAAAATATACGCTTAATAAACTGGGAACTTTAATATGGTATTGTGTGTATAACTATGGAATAACAAAAGGGATGATCTATAATGAGTTGTATTACTTTTACGTGAGAACCTGAATTTATGTTAAACCCCTACTTAATTGCGAACGTTATAATGTTAATGGGAATCGAGTAATAAGGGTAGGACCTATGACAGTCTAGCTAGAGATGATGTTACTTAGCTAGTGGGTTGTGTTATTTTAGATGGGTACTTACGTTAGGAGTGCACAGTCAGACGAGAGGTGAGAATTTCATGTGAGTGCACGTCCTAACATGTACTTTGCATTTAATGTTTTAAATGTTTTTAAAGCACTTGCAGGTTTTTAAACTATCTCCACATTCGGGCTCTGACCCGTTTGCTTTCAAATCTATTTTCTTGTAAAACCATTTTTAGGTGCCCAGCCACAAGGACACCATGCATAGGATACTCATTCAGGTGACGAGCTGTAGCTGTTTGTGGAAGCTACATGGATTTGCTTTTAGACGCTTCTATCATTTGGATTCCATATTCAATATTCTTCAGTTTTAGGGCATGTTGCCCAGTTCCATTAGAGTTACTTTTCCATTACAGTTTTCAGACCTTGGCATGTATTGATTCAGTATTCAGTTTAATTATTTCAGTTTGTGGATTTGTAGTGAGGAGTTTTCCTCCAGACTTTATTTACATTATGAGATGGTTATTCTATTTACTTAGGTATGGTGTTATTATTCTTCATTACACTTGTTGCATGTTAATCAGACTTTAATTAAAATTTGGCAACTTACTTTTTAAATGCTAGGTGGTTAGTAATAAAAAAAATGTTTTCGACAGTGATGCTATTAGCTGAGCCAACTTGGCATTTTGAATTAATTTAATAAAGGAGTAGCTACCCGGTATTTAATTAGTCGGGGTGTCACAGTAGGCAAGGACGAGTTGTTGAACCACGAACGTACTAGTGTCTCTTTACATTCTCGCATAGCACTCGAGGCAATTTTGATGGTTTAATTATTGTAGAGGTAAATCCACTCTAAATTTTATGTGAAGCAAAAAAATAGAAGTATGCCACTCACAATATTTACATGGGATCTCTCCAACTTTCTACAATAGTAACGTATTTTGTTGGCTTGATAAAAATCTAATTGAATCTAATATTCTAATATATGAAATGAAAGCTTTTGATCTCGTTATGTCACACCTATGCCATTTACTACTACCCTTGCCCCTCCATCTTTATTTATTTTTGGGTTTCTTTCCATTACATTGCCTTTGATTACCTTATGTTCCTTGAGTTTCTTTATAAACTCTTTGCCCACCAAGATGCTTCAAATAAGGCGATGGGTCTTTTACAATCATGGAAACATGCACAAGATGGCCACCAAGATGCTTCAAGTAATGCTAGATTTCTAAACATGTACAAATTTTTATATAAATTGATGTGGCAATTGATGAACATTTTGGTCCACACTTCTAATGTTTTCATTTTTCTTCTTTGTCATTAGTTGTTGTCGCATCAGTTCGTACAAAAACTTGTACACTTTATTTGTTCCTTCCTCTTATCTTTGATATTATGACCTAAGACCATAGTATATAGATGAAAAGGTTTTGTTGTAAATAAGAAATTAAATCATACAATCCTAAGTATATTTTTCCTCACGACCATGCGCAATCAAGACCTTTTGTTTTAATAATGGACTCTTTGTGTTCGATCAACCAACATTTTTTACCACAAAACACGACATATTAACATATACAAAATTCGTTATTGTTGAACAACTTATTTTTTGAAATACGAGTTAACAAGTATGTATTTTTATCATTTGATGGATTAAACTACATTAATTGGTGAAAAATTAGATATTCTACAATACATTTATGGAAATCTCCATTTGTCTAGTTTCTTATGCATCAAAAGGTGTTTATAGAGGGAGTTGTGATCGTTTTGATACTTCAATGTCAAATTGCATACAACACTCAAAATTTAAGTTTTCATGTTATTCTCCTTGCCAAACTGATAGAGAACATTTCCTACTTAAAACTAACCATAAATAACTTATTTTGAACATGTTTATCATCGTCCTATACCAACGAAAATGAATATGCATCATAGCAAGAGGTTTCACCATGAAAATGTACAAGATTAATACACACATAAATACTCTCACATGTATAGTCTTGACTCTTGTTCTTCCTTCCTTATACAATACACATTTTTCATTTGATATTCATGGAGCATTCTTCAAACTAGGATTAACACATAACAAACTTAATTTAAATTCACTAAAATTATAGGGTTAATTACACTTTCCTTACTTGAACTTTATCCCATTTTTCACTTTACCATCCGAACTTTTATTTTCGGCCTTTTACGCCTTGAACTTCCAAAACGATTTCAAATTACCTTAAAACGTTAACACCGTTAACTTTTTGGACGAAAAATAGGGCTTGTGTTATGCACACGAGGGTATTTTTGTTCAAGCCAATATAAGAGTTTTTTAAATATTAAAATATAATATAAATCAATTAAAAATCTGAAAATTATAGAAAAATAATTAAAAAAATTGGAAATTAATGAAAATATTCTAAAAACCTGGAAAATCATGAAAATAAATATATTACAATTAATTTTAATCTAGATAATATTATTTTTTTCAAAGAAATCTTGAAATAATAAATAAGACATTCCAAAATTTATAGAAATACTTATAAAAAAATACAAACGATATTGAAAAAAACTTCTAAAAATTCTGAAAAATCATGAAAATAAATATATTACAAAAAAACATTTAAAAAATTTGGAAAATATTTTTTTTTCAAAGAAATCTTGAAATAAAAAAGAAAACATTCCAAAATTTATAGAAATACTTATAAAAAATATGAACAATATTGAAAAAAACTTCTAATAAGGCTGGAAATAATAATAAACTTCCAAAGAAAACATTTACAAAGCATGATAAATATGTAAAGAAAAAGCTCTAAAATTCTGTAAATAATAGAAATATAAAATTTAAAATTATACTAAAACTTTTATAGAAAACATGAAAAATTTTAAAAGAAAAAGCTTCTAAAATCTTGAAATATAGAAAAGCATTTAAAAGTATGCAAAAACATTTTAAAAAGTTTGAATAAAACTAAATGTAAAAAAATACATGAAAGATATTGAAAAACCCCTTTAAAGAGTCTGTACATAGTAAACAAAATTTAACAGCTGGGAAAAAGTTTTAAAAACCTTGAAAAAAAAATTCAAATGATCTAAAAAGACTTCCATTAAAAAAAATTCCAACAACACAAAAAAACATTAAACTCTAAAATTATTATTTTTTACTGGAAATATTCATCCAAAAAAAAGGCAATGGCAAAAGGCTAAAAATCCACCCAACAACCCACCCGTCCGATCCTCCACCCCGACAACCCGCCCCCATCCCACCGTCTCTCTCTCTCTCTCTCTCTCTCTCTCTCTCTCTCTCATATGTCTCCTCCTCCGAAGATTAAGCTTTCAAACATAAAAGTTTTAAGGTATTTTGTAGAGACAACCTCCTGTCTCAAGTACTAAAGTTACAACGGACCTCCTTACATAAAATATCCCCATTTCTTTCTTATATGAATGCAATCATATACTTTATGCTCATTATTTGCAGTATGTTAAGCATGATTCCACATAAAACATATGAATTCATATACAATATACTATTATGCAACTTATGCTTATGCCTATGAACATACTTATGCATCATTTAAAATCACCTTAATTAAGATAGAAAGGTTTGGGGTGTCACAACCATCCAAAAACAAAGGACAACAATATTTTGAAACCCAACAAATTCATGCATCAAATGTCATAAACGTGAGTTGTGTGCATACAAGGTAAAGTGCCAAGGAAGAGTCGGAGAAAAACAACTTATCTCAACTACGTAAACTAAAATTATTATTATCGAAATCAGGGTAATATTTTTTTGTGGTCATTCTGGGTTTGATCTCCATTTTATTTTTTATACTCACTCAAGTCCTCGCCATTTGACTTACTTAACCTTTGACCTCCATTTTTAATAGAATCGTTAAGTCAATGGTCAAACCGTCAGTCACCTCATCAAATTTATGTTCAAATACTAAAATGTCCCTATTTATTACCTAATGTTTTAATTTGAATTTGGTGCCTCAAATTTGGGAGTCAAAGTGAAAAAAATGACACATACACAGATACACAAACATGTATATAATGGAATTAGGGATGGTAAACGGACGGATACAGATCGGATACCATGTTTTTCATATCCGTATCTGCTATCTGGATGTACTATCCATATCTGTATCCGTATTCGCTGGATAGTTAAAACAACTATCCATATCCGTATCCGCTCGGATATCTCAGATTCGGATAATATCCATATCCGTTTACATTGTTTAGCCATCACAAAAAATAACTCTTAAAATATCCAATCTAATGAAATCCAATCCAATCCAATCCAAATAAATATATGATGAAATTACTACCTCTTAACATCAATAATTATAGCTTCCATAATAATAGTAGCATTTCACAATGATAATATGGCTTAAATCCATTCATACTTTACAACCATATATGCTTAAACCCATCCAAAAAAAATAACAGTAACATTTCATAACAGTAAATATAAATATGCACATTTTAGATTAAATCAAATTTATTGAGAATGATAACCTCATGGACCTTTTAATCTTAAAAAATACTAATATTTTATTCTTAATAAGTATACATTTTTATTTTGTATATAATATACCTGTTGTTAACTTCAGTTATCATCAGAATCAAAACAATCTCTTTACTTTTTTGTTTCTCTCCTACATTTATTTATAATTAAGGAAACTAATGAACAACCACATGAACAATATATAAATACAGTTATATATTTGTATTTTTATTTTGTATGTCCCTATGGTTGCTAACTTTCTATTGTAGGAGGAGGGGATGTGCAGCGGCAGAGTTGATGCGCAACGGAGGGGTTGATGAGAAGTGGTGGCGAGGTTGATGAGAAGCGGAGCGCTGATGCGGCGGAGGGGGATGTGGCGGAATGAGGGTTTTTTTGTGGAGTGAAATGAGGGTTTCTTTTCTTTTGTTTGGTACGAAAGAGAAATGAAATGATTTTTTTTTTGAGTGGAGTATATGTTCTTTAGTGGGTGTATGTTGTGTGTGATAGGGTATATTGTAACTTTAGTGTAACTCTATGATAATATACCTAATAAAATAATAATACATGATACTTTATAATGTACCCAATAAAATAATGACTTTAGGGTGTTTTTGTTTTCAATGGATTATGTGTTTGTTTTGTTTTAGGGAATAAACGATTAAGGTTTTTTTTAATATTATTTTATTAGTAATACTAATACTAATACTAATTCTAATACTAATATTATTAGTAATATTTTAAACATATGTTTGACGGATACAGATATACGGTAAAATGGATACTCCGCATCGGATACGGATTATCTGTGTCGGATACTAATACTATCTGTATCCGTTTTCTCGGATATTTTTATAGAGTATCCATATTCGTATCCATTTCCATTTTTTCGGATAAATATCCGCAAATTCGGATTCGGATATCGGACGGATGCGGATTTTCGAATATTCGTTTACAGCCCTAAATGGAATGTTAATTGAATAAATACATTAATATGTATATTTATTTTGATACATTCATATAATTATACATACGTATACATATATAATTTTACATTTAAATACATTCATATTAATATAAAAAAATAGTTTTTTCTTTTATAAAAATGGTTTTAATTTAAAAGAGTATGTTATTAAAATTAAAAAAAAAATTATGTTATCAATAAAAACTTGTACATTATTTTAACTGTTTTTATATATAAAACTATAGGTTAATTATTTTTTAGTTTAAAAAATTATACGTTAACTTTACATATTCTTTTTAAAAGTTGTACGTTGTTTGAAATTTTTTTAATTGTATTTATAAAATAAAAAATGTTCATTTATTTAAAAAATGCATACTTTTTTATAGACTTCAGTTAAAATAACGTTAATGACGATTCAAAAGATACAATAAAATGTTAAAAATAACTAAAAATTGTACAAATTTTTAATTAAAAAATAGTTTAAAAAAATTCTATTAAAAAATAGTCTCAAAACAATACATTTTCCAAAAAAAAAACTTAAAAACATTATGTGATTTTTAAAAATTAAAAAGTTTTTGTATAAAAGTTAAAAATTTATTTATAATAACATAAATTTTTTTAAATAAAGCATAATGTAAATTTTTTCATTTATAAAAAATATTTAAGAAAATAAAAAAATACTTTTTTAGTAAAAAAAATTAATTTTTTTATTAAAAAATAGTTAAAGGTTTTAAATAATGTAAATTTTTCTATATAAAAACAGCTAGAAATATTTTTTTTGTCGATAACTTATATAGAATTAATAATGAACAGTTATAAATATATTTTATTATAAAATAAAATACATTTAAAAAAAACAGTTAAAAGATAAAATAAAAAATGGTTAAAATATAATTAAAACATGCATTTTTAAAATAATCGTATAGTTTTTTTTATTGTTTTATAAACACAATTAAAATATATTTCAAATAACTTACAACTTTAAAAGAATAGGTAAAACCGTATATTTTTTGTAAATATACAAATGTTAAGGTATAGTTTTTTTTTTATATAAAAAACAGTTAAAAATAATGTACCATTTTTTTATTTATAACGTATTTTTTCAATTTTAATAGCATACTTTTTTAAATTAAACCATTTTTAAAAAAAACTATTTTGTATGAATATTATTGTATATAAATGTAAATATCATGTATATAATGTGTGTGTGTGTGAGTGAAAAACAAATTTTAATATCTTTTTAAGTTTGACCCCCAATTTTGAGGTACGAAACCCAAATTAAAATATTAGGCTTTAAATTGGGCCTTTTAGGGTTTGAACACAAATTAGATGATGTGATTAATAGTTTGACTGTTGATTAACGGTTCTGTTAGAAATGGGAGTGAAGGGCTAAGAAAATTAAAAAGTGTGGGTTTGACTGAATATAAAAAATAAAACGTTGGCTAAACCCAAAACGACCTTATCTTTTTAATTAATTTTTTAGGCAAATAAACAAGTGTCATTCGATGAAAAGTCCTTTTTCAAATTAACATTTAGTCAATGCCTTTTTATTTTATTTCAAAAATTCTCTCACCATATAAAATATCTATCAACTCTCTTTCTTCACTCATCTTAAACCCTAACAAAAATTTAACAAAAAATAGACAATGGACTTTTTGGAACATTAACAAATAAGGTAGACCAAAAATGTAATTAGCTCCTAAGAACCAAATATTAATTGTCCTAATAAATAATAATATGTTTATGTGATAAAGTTGACCAAAAAAAATTCAAATTTTATTTTATCTTCTTAGATTAAAGTGATAAATCAAAATGCAAAAAAGATAAGCTATCACAACACCCATATATGAAGAAAAAACCCACTATGGAAAAATCTCAAGTTAAACGAACAACAAATGAACTATAGTGGGACTTACAAAGCTAGAATTATGTGTGACACTCTTTTCGGCATAATTGCCACTAATGCTCTTTCACACCATATCTTTTGACTCCAACAACAGAAAGTCGTTTCATAATCATAACGAGTTTTTGTGTGCCATAATTGTCTTCGTAACCCAAATAAATTAAAATCTTCTTTTAATTGAAGAGGAGCGTCTGCTCCAATGAAAATTAGAACCAAGAGAAGCCACCAAATATATTTATACATTCTTAGGATGTAATTGTTCCAAATGTTGAAGGAAGTGTTTAAAGGTGTTTTGGCTTAATCAAAATAATTTCACAAGTATTTTTTAGATAGAAAAAATTTAAGTCTCTAAAGAACAAAGTGTAAAATAGCGGTTCAAATTTTGAGAAGAAGAAATCAAAATTTAAATACCTTTAAAATTTAAAATAAATAAAATTATCTCAAAAGGTCTTGATAAAAAAGTGCTTGTGAATAATAATTGTTAGAAAATATTTTTCTCTCACAAAACAAGCTCTCAAAAATAAAAACTCTCAACCTCTTCCAAAAATAAAGACAAACCTTGGTTAATAACTCGTAAGAGATTGTGTGAACAACACTCCATAATGTACCAACTACACATGACTAACTAGGAGGCCGTAGAACCTCAATCACTTGATAAAATAAATTCCCCATGTGCACTACTTCCCTAATAAGTATGCACACAAACAAAAATACACATATATGTCCATCCTACAATATACGCATACATTGAGAACTACATGCAAAAAATTTAAATTATTCAAATATATATTCTAACCAAAAGTACAAAATTAAATGAGATATTGCATTTAATGAAAAAAAAATAAAACATTCAAATTGTTTTGGGGATTCGAACAATAACATCAAACATCGCAGAATAAATTAAATAAAAAAATTTGAAAGTCAGCTTCAACATATAATTGGTCACTATATTGTCTTAAATGTAATTCAATTCTATCTTTGTATCTATATTTAATTGTTTTATTATTATAACAAAGTTTTGACCTCGTTGGTTTATGTAACAAAGTTAATTTCAAATGAGAACAAAGAGAAATAAAAAAGATACCAAAAAAAAATGATCAACCATATCCACATAGAGAATCGATTATTTGGATAATCATTAAAAATCTCCTTGACATCATCCACTTGTAAAAGGAAATTGATGGCGTGGTTTATGTTCACCAAATTATGAAATACGTTGAGTGATTCTACACGTATTGATGATTCGTACAGAATTATCTGTACAGATTGACGTATCGTGTTTGTATTGATTCGTGTCTGGATTCACTCAAAGAACAAATCAATACAGACACAATACATCAGTATGTACAAATAATTCTGTACATATTCCTCTGTACAAATAGAATTTTTGAAATATGTTACTTGCTGTATAAAACTCCTCATACTACGGAATTACATAGTTGCCATTGAAATCCCACCAGAAGACAAATTTATTTTCTGTGTCAATAAAAATCATCACTAAGGTAGCAATCCATGATAACCTTGTGCAATATAGATTATGAAATCTACATATGCAACCCTATATTGATAATAAGTTGTCTCGTCTTGAGACAATTGAAACATGTTACGGTCATCAAGTTCCATAAATGAATTCAAGTTAGAAGGTAAATAAACCATTTTATTTTTAAAAAACGCTCCATTTTTATAAGAAGCATAACACTGTTTTGGAAGAAGGTGTTGTAGAAAGTATGAGTTTTAGATAAATACATGTGTCAAGAAGATATGTCACTTAAGATAAATAAGCATAATTGCATATGCGTACACATTAAGTACAAATATAAATATATAAGTGCATGCATAAATTTCGAAAAGGACATACATATATTGATAAAATTACATGCAAAACTCAACCAATTCATATGGTATACACATACATATTTATCCAACATTAGTCATGCATAAAATAAAAAATATACTCATGAAATAACAAATTACTCACTTATACTGTCGAAATTATAATCTGCGTGTTCTTAAAAAAATATGAAAATATTGTAACCCCTATTTTCCACATATTAGCTGGTCATTCCAATATGAAGCGCATATTAAACAATCAATATCATTCTCGGCATTAACATACAAAATAAAATCACTTGAAGTGAATTTAAATTCATCCACATCATGCGATAATTAAACGATAAATAAAAATGGAATAAATAATGTATCAAAGATCTGATATAAATAGTCTCAACCTCCAAATAAATTGACTGAAATAAAATATTGGGACACAAGGTCCATACTATCTCTAAAATAATAGACTAAACTGAAATACTGAAAGAATAGCAACATATGTTTAGAATCAACTCGATGAGAAAATTAGGAAGCGAGTGGGGATACAAGTATAAATCTCCTCACCTATGCGGATCTTGTATATAAATGCCTGAAAAATAGTTTAATATGATTTGGGTCAACAACCTAAAGTTACAAGAAATATCTTCAATGTCATTTTAAAATAAACATGTCATCTCGTCGACACTCACATGCAATAAATACCTTACCTCTCATCTAAATGAAATATTGCGAGCATGTCCCAAGCCAATGCATAACCTATACTAAAAGTTTTATCTTTCGACTAATAATGAGTAACAATATACCAAAATATTATAGGGATGAAACTAACTACATGCGTATAGTAAATTGTCCAAATACCACCCCCGCAATATCACTCGCAAAGTAAGATTTACACAATCTCATAATCACCATACATAAATGTGACATAGGGTTTATTTTAACTAAATGTCCATCACCGGACTCAGTTATCTCTTTTATAATTCTCAAATATATCATACGAAGGAAAATACCTTCGGGGACCATTTCGTGCTTCTATCAGTAAATTCATAAGAGTCCCTTACACTACAAAAAAAGTAGCATTTGAGACGGTGGCCTAATAATCCCAAAAGATGGTTTATCCGTCTCAAATACTTTTTGGGACGCTATGTGGGACGGCTATGGGGGTTATAAATATTTTTTGTGACGCCATAGCCGTCTCAAAAGAGTTTTTTGAGACGGGAATAAATCCGTCTAAAAAACTCACCATTTTATATGACCCTTTTGAGACGGCAAGAGAGATGTCCAAAAAGAGAGCTTTTAAGACGGGAATGAATTTGTCTCAAAAGGTTACTATTTTAGAAGATCTTTTTGAGACGACAACATAACCGTCTTTAATATATTTTTGGGACAATTTTAACCATCCCAAAAGACGTGAAGGGATCTTAAAATTTTTGCACCAATATATTGTGGACAATAAAATCTATCGCTAAAGTTTAATATATAATTGAATTACATTTAAGACAATACAACACAACGAATAATCGTAAAGTATAATACATTAGATGATTTTGAACCAACACAACGAATCATTTTCACTAAACAATAGTTAGAGTTCTTACAAGCATCTCCAAATATTTATCAAAACAAAAATTATAACACTAAGTTCAAATATTCGACTTGACAACAAAAATACATTAATTTCTTATACTCCAAAACACAAAATATTTTTATCAAAGTAATCCCGCAATCTTAAAGCTTACGACCTCCACAATCACCGATTATCATTGCATGTTCTACAAAAGTTGTCACCTGTAAAAAAAACTAATGTCAATTATATCAAAATTAATATCCCACTCATCAACAATACAATGTGCAATGAATCAATATAGTATATTCTCATTACAATATATAACTACTATTATTTTTTTAAAAATCGGCAGTGTCTTTTTTGTTTATTAATGAAAACCATAGGTAACCAACCTGCTTTAAACATTAAAATTAATTCTAAGAATACAATAAACCAACCAACAGAAAATTCTGACCACCACCATACCAAATTTTCACCACCACCATTGGAAATTTAACTTTAAAAAAGAGGACTTTCCACCTGAAAATTTCTCAATATATATAAATAGTTATATATATGAACTATATATTATTACCTAGTCGGTTTAAATTATTGAGGTAATGGAAGCATGAGGTGAATGTAAGATCTAAACTCATGAATCTCACGGGACCATAGAAAACCTAACACGATGATCTGCCTAAAAGGTAGTTTTATCTAGTTCCGGGACAATAAGAGTGGCGTTTAGATATCTTACAATAGCAACCATGTCACATATTTGCACCATAATGAAGTGAATGAGAGCAGCAAATGAACACACCAAGAATAAAGAGGATGAAATCTAAAGTGAAAAAAAGAAGCAAAATTCATGAAAAATATTGATGATAAAATGGAAAATAAATAAAAATCAGCTAGGACTTACTAGTCCTCCCATTTGGTTGAGTCCTCCATTATAAGAAAACATAAAGTAACCATTGTTCTTATAAACTCCTGCAACAAAACACTACCCAATCGATGAGCTCAAGAAGAAAATTGGAATACACAACAAGAAAATCCCATATACAAATAAAATCAATAACAATATTGATTATATAGGTAATAGTAAACAAATCGTAACAATCAAAACAGATATTTTAAATACCAATTTTTAGTTGTGTGTGTCTCTAGCCCACGTTTGGTGAAAGATCGGGTGATAAAATCATGAAACAAACAGGAACTAGTGAATTAGAATCCAATCTAACATTATCAGGAATCGAATCAATAAAATCATAAAAGATTGATTAAAATTTATACAAATCAAAATAATCTGAATAGGGACTCTGACCACCAATGTAAAAAGGTATATAAATCTGAACAGGGACTCTAACCATGTTTGGTGGATCAATTTTTAAAAACCTTTTAGCCTTTTCAACCCGACTCTTATCTTCAAATTGCATACGTGGAGAAGGCGCATCTTTCTTTCTATCCTTCCCTTGTTGTCGATCATTTCCTTTATTATCCAAAACTGCCACAAAAATTATCAAATCAAAATACTTTAAAATATGTGAACAACAATTGCCCAAATTCAAGCAATCAAAAATCATCATTTCAAGATACTTTAATTGCATCATAGCATTGTAAATTACAAAACCCTCTGGCTCCATCCCAACATGGCAATGACACTTCAATGTGATTAAATATAACACCAATGAGATTTCAATGTGATTAATTATAACACTCAAAGGAACCTTGTTAACTTGTCTTCATCTATAAGAATATTGATTAACAAGAAGATAAAAACACATCAAAGCAACAAAAGACTGGTCAGAGGTTTGCACTGTTAAAAATAAAAGGATAAGTATAATGAATATAGTTGGTTGGAGTCCAAAGTCGGAGGAAACCATTAGTTGATTGGTTTGACCGTCACTTAACTCATTGTTTTGACCAAAAAGACTCTTTTACCGCTCAATACATTAATACACAATAGTATAAGTATATATTAATGTATTAAAAACAAATTCAATATTATTTCTAACTGTCTTTAATAATTTTTTTTATTAACTATTTTTTTTATAAAATGAAAATGTTTTTATAAATTGTTTTTTATTAACCATTTTTTATAAAATCAGAAAGTCTTTTAGAAACATGGTAAAAATCAAGACCTAGAATAATTAATCTATACAAGATATAAAAAGATACACTACACTAAATCCATATTTAACATTTCTCGTAAACTCAGCCACCTATAGTAAGTAGTTTGGAGAGCAAAAATTATAAGCCTTGCTTATAAAGCTGGTTGGTGAAGAAGGTAATCTACTGCCAAAGAGAACACGAGATCAAATGTATTGATGCAAATGGGAAGTATGCAAAAAATAACATTAAAAATGAATTGACCTTGTCAGTGGTGTATGCCAATTGTTCCAAGCAAGACAGAAGAATTTTGTGGGAACAATTAATTGAGGCATCCCATTTATGTGAGAATAAACCTTATTAAAGAGAATTCAACATCCATGGAGATTCAAACACTAAAGAAGAAGTGTTTTTCAACCAGTAAGTGAATTCAACCAAGATATGGAGTTAAAACACTAAATATTTTCAAGCATAAAAAATTAGTTATCCATGACATAATAGCTCAAGATGGTCAGACTATTGAGGACAAAGAAGATATGTATAGTCAATCATATTAAAGAATTACTTACTGCTGATGAAGATGTGTATGGTTTATTTGTTGGAGATTTTTAAAATAAGAGAGTAAGAGTTTTGGGGTGTAAAAGTCTTAAGAGCTTGTCCCACATTGGAAGTGTGAGGAAGAGGTGGGAAGCTAACCCAAATATAAAAGGGGATAGTGTCCCACATTGGAAAATGTACAAAGCTAAGTGTCACCACTAAGCTATAAAAGGGGTGGGCAACCTTTGAGTCCCACATTGGAAAAATGTTAAGAATTTGTACACTTAATAAGTACAAATGGAAGATGAAGAGTTAATTCATCTAGCATTTAAGAGGCTATTCAAGAGACCTCAATACGGTGCGAAGCACCGTACGCACACGCACACGCACGCGCGCGCGCGCGCGCGTGCGGGTGCGGGGCAGTGGGCTGTAGAGGCGCACTTTGCACTTCGCACGCCGCGTGTCCGCAGTGGTAGCGGGTTGCCGGGATCGTGGTAGCTCGGGCGCGGTCACTTTTTGGTTGACCCGTGCAAAACCGATTCGGTATTATTATACCTGTTCGGAAAGGACTTAAGACTGTTGGTAATTAACAGTCATACCTGTTCGGAACTGACTTAATTCAACAGTCATGACTCTTGAAGACAAAGCCTTTCATTTCTATAAATAAAGGCTGCCTAAAAACGGAATTACATTGATAACAAAAACCAGTTTCAGATTTCCAGACCCTGCTATTACTCTCTTACAATTTTCAGGAGATACAAATTCTCTTATTCTGTTTTGTGCACATAAACAGAATAAGAACTTGATTGACTGTTCTTCGCTGCTACATCCAAGGACTATCTTCAAATATACAAGTTGCAGACAGTGCAATTACTTCATTGTATCTTGAGTACGGATTTGTTGATTCCCGTTTGTATACCGAAATTCTTCGTGTGGGGCAAATACTGTATTTAGGAAAGTGACATCACGCCTTGAAGTTTTATAGTGACTATTCAGAAATTATATTGTTGTATTGAAGTTGACATTTTTGAGATATATAAAGAGTTCCATTTCTGTATTTTCATTCATAATATCCAACAATCTAAATACAGTAATTTTGGAAATGGCCGACTCTTCCAAATCACTTCGACAAATAACAGAAAGCTTTGTCAAGTTGGACCGTTTTGATGGTGGTAATTTTCTGCGTTGGCAGAAAAAGGTTCATTTTCTTCTAACAACATTGAAGATTGTATATGTCTTGTCACAACCGAAACCAAATGAAGATGAAAATGAAACCGTGGAATAGACTAGGCAACGCACAAAGTGGGAGACCGATGATTATTTGTGTCGTGGTCACATTTTCAATGCACTTGCTGATAATTTGTTCGACTTGCACCAAAATGTTGGGACAGCAAAAACTTTATGGGAAACATTGGAGACCAAATATCTAACGGAAGACGCTACAAGTAAGAAGTTCCTTATCGGTCAGTTTCTAAGCTTTAAAATGCATGATAATAGGCTTGTGCTAGAACAATTTCATGACATCCAACGCATCATAAATCATTGCAAACTGAAAAAATTAAATATGGATGATAATGTAATTGTTGCTGCCATAATTGAAAAACTTCCTCCTTCTTGGAAAGACTATAAGAAAGAACTCAAACACAAAAAGGAGGATCTTTCACTTGAAGAATTAGAGACTCATTTAAGAATTGAACAAGAGTCTTGAATTCTAGATGGTAAAGAGGAACAAGAAAATTCTGTTTCTAAGGTCCATGTGGTGGAGGAAGGAAAGGAGCAAAAATATGGCAATCATGGAAAAAATAACAAGCGGAAGAATTTTTCAAATAATTCTAAAGCAAACAAAAAGAAGAAAGGAAATTGTTTTCATTGCAACAAACCAGGTCACTTCAAGAAGGATTGTCGTGAGTTCAAGAAACTAAAGGAAAAAGGAGGGACATCAGACACAAAGCAAAAATTTGCTGCTATGATATCCGAGGCTAATATGCTTGGAGAAGACAACTCTTGGTGGGTTGATTCTGGTGCCACAAGGCATGTTTGTAAGGACAAGAACTTGTTCTCTGCCTATGAAATAGTGGAAGGAGATGTTCTCTATATGGGAAATTCATCTACAGCTGCGGTTAAAGCAAAGGGACAGTGGATCTCGAATTCACTTCCGGGAAAATCCTTAGCCTCACCAATGTTTTTCATGTTCCTAATGTTAGGAAAAATTTAGTTTCTTGAAGTCTTCTTAACAAATTTGGCTTTAAGCTTGTATTTGAGTCAGACAAATTTATTCTGACTAAGAATGGTACCTTTGTAGGCAAAGGATATTTGTATGAGGGCATGTTTAAGCTCAATATCAATGAAAAGGATTCTTCTGCTTATATCGTTGATTGTCTTTCATTATGGCATAGTCGTTTAGGACATGTTAATACAAAGAAAATGCATTTCATGGTTAATTTAAATTTAATTCCTAAATATGAGAATGATATGAATGAAAAGTGTAAAATATGCATGCAAACAAAAATAACAAGATTGCCTTTTCCTAAAATAGAAAAAACTACATCTTTGTTGCAATTAGTACATAGTGATGTTTGTGATTTGCATGGAACGCCTACTAGAGGTGGTAGTAAATATTTTGCTACATTTATTGATGACTTTTCAAAATATTGTTACGTATATCTTTTAAACTCTAAGGATGATGTGCTTAATAGATTTAAGACATATAAAAATGAAGTTGAAAATCAATGTGATTCTAAAATAAAATGTCTTAGATCTGATAGAGGTGGTGAATATCACTTTCCTCAATTTTGTGAAGATATGGGAATTATACATGAAGTTACTGCACCTTATACACCACAACAAAATGGAGTAGCAGAAAGAAAAAATAGGACACTAACTGAAATGGTTAATGCTATGCTTTCTTATTCTGGTTTAAGTAAAGGGTTTTGGGGAGAAGCACTTTTAACTGCATGTCATATTCTGAATAGAATACTTGTTAAAGATAATAAGAAAACTCCTTACGAATTATGGAAGAATAGAAAACCTAATTTAGGTTATCTTAAAGTTTGGGGTTGTAGAGCTATTGTAAGACTACCTGAAACTAAGAGAAAGAAATTAGGAAGCAAAGGTGTTGAGTGTATTTTCATAGGTTATGCACAACATAGTAAAGCCTATAGATTTTTGGTTAGTGAACCTAATGATTCTGTTGAGGTAAATACAATAATTGAATCGAGAGATGCAATTTTTTATGAACAAAGGTTTTCTTCTATTCCTAGAATTAATAATGAAAAAGAAGTAAGCACTCCTTCACAGTTACCTGAAACTCCACTAGTAGAACAAGAAGAGATTAGAAAAAGTAAAAGACCTAGGAAAGAAAAAAGCTTTGGTCCCGACTTTGTAGTCTATCTTGTTGAAGGAACTAGAAACACATCTTGTAATCAATATGCTTTGACTCTTAGCGTTGAAACAGACCCACAAACTTATAGTGAGGCAATTAAGTCTGTAGATTCAGCATTTTGGAAAGAAGCTATAAATGATGAAATGGATTCAATTTTGGGAAATAAAACTTGGAAATTAGTAGACTTACCTCCAGGATCTAAACCCATTAAGTGTAGATGGATTTTTAAAAGGAAAATGAAAATAGATGGAACAATTGATAAATTCAAGGCTAGATTGGTTGCTAAAGGTTTTACACAAAAAGGAGGAATTGATTATTTTGATACCTATGCACCTGTTGCTAGAACCGCCACTATTAGAATTTTAATTGCATTAGCATCTATATATAATTTTGAGATTCATCAAATGGATGTGAAAACTGCCTTTTTAAATGATGACTTAGAAGAAGAAATTTACATGGAATAACCTGAAGGGTTTGTTATGCCTGGACAAGAAAACAAAGTATGTAAACTTATTAAGTCCTTATATGGCCTAAAACAAGCACCTAAACAATGGCATGAAAAATTTGATAAAGTCATTGTTGATACCAAAATTAATATGCTGATGTGGACGAATAATACGAAGACACGTGTCAATCTATGTGGCACAATAGCAGCGAGGAAGTTCATTTCCCGACCAACCATGATTCTTTCCGAGCAACGAGGATACACCGAGGAACTTTAGCACACCGAGGAACTCTAGCGCTCCGAGGTACTCTAGCGCTCCGAGGAACTCCTGAGCAACGAGCAACTATGGCGGTCCGAGCTGCACCTCGGTCGTATCATTAATTGCCAGATAATCAACAGTTCAAATATTCATTGAATGCTTATATTCTTGACGCGCACGCTGCATTAAATGTATTACCCTTTCACATGTATATCATTTAATGTATCGAACCTTTCATGTACAGCCTCAAGGCTGTAAATACCTTGTATCAACCCCATTCAAAGGGACCGGAATTTCTTGAGAGAACTTGTAATCAAGAATTCTGCAAACACTCAGCAATAACATAACAGTGGACGTAGGCTTTATTCCTAGCCGAACCACTTTAAAAATCTTTGTCTTATTTATTTATCTGTGATTGAATAATTAGAGCGATCTAGTTTTTTACATCAACAGATTGGCGCCGTCTGTGGGAAACGACTGTTACTATCGTTTTTCGTAAAAATCATTTGTTATCAATGGCAGATAATCCAGAATCCAGTAATCGAAATGCTGGAACTACTGGGAATCTTCCAGATCCATCTGCACCTCCAGATCTGACTGGAATTATGATAAATCTGGCTCAAGGACAAACCGCCATGCAATAATCTATGAGGCAACTCATTCAAACTCTTCAGGGCGGTGCACCTACCTATTCAGAACAACGGAGTGATCGTGGGCAATCACGATCCAGACGTACTGGGTCATATCGCCATGGGGAGTCTAATGATTCTTCTTATCAACCTGGGCGAACTTCATCAATACAGGCTACGGATACAGATCAACGTATCACTCTCTCTCCGGAGAGAACTAGTGTTTTAGAAAGACTGAGTAGGGCTTCTCCTTTCAGTCGATTAGGACCAAGGAGGAATATGAGTCCACCTAGAGCTCCATCGAGAAGTTTTCGGCCACCATCAGGTTTGAGAGAAGGATCAGCACAATCACGACCAGCTACTCGTCGAGATAAATCTCAGGAAGCTACGTCAGAGCAATCAATTGCTCGGACTAAGCGGCCTGAGGAAGGAAATGAAGCATGGAAAGGTTCCATTCAGCGGTTAGAAGATAGACTGGGAGAAATGGCTAAGGCAAGAAACCCCTTACAGAGAACTTTTGTTAAAGGGACACCTTTTGTGCAAGCCATTGTGGATTTTCCTACACCATCGAAATTCAAAGCACCTGTGGTGACCCCCAAGTACGATGGAAAGACGGATCCTGTACTTCATATAGAACAATACCAAGCTACTGCCGACATCTATGCCGTCCCCGACGAGATGAGGTGTAGAGCATTCTCAGGAACTCTTACCGGATCTGCACAAATATGGTACAATAATCTTCCTCGGGGTAAGATTTCAACTTTTATTCAGTTAGCCAAGCTGTTCATTGGCAATTTTTGTTTCGGAGAAAAGCCGGTAAAGCGAGTAGCACACTTGCTAAGTGTTAGGCAAAAATCAGGTGAAAGTACTAGAGATTACATAACTCGTTTTAATAACGAGAAGTTGGAAGTCAAAGATTACGAAGAAAAGACAGCAATCACTGCTTTGATGAGTGGTTTGTTGCCTAATAAGTTATACTACACTCTGGCCAAAGATCCACCTAAAACTATGTCAGAGTTGATGTCAAAAGCGGCCAAAATCATGAATGCCGAGGAGGCTATGGCTGCAAAGAAGAATATGGATAAAGAAACCAAGGTGGAGGTCGACAAGTCTAAGAAGAAAGACCAGAAAGGTAATGGTGGTGACAAGCATTCCAGAAATAATAGGACGACGTGGGAAGTCCTAAAGAAGTACGATAATTATACTCCATTGAAAATGGGTATTAATCATGTTTTGGAAGAAATCAAGAATAGCGAGGAAATCAAGTGGCCAGAGAAATTGAGGACAAATTCCGATCTGAGGAATAAGGTCAAATATTGCGAGTTTCACAAAGATCATGACCATATGACCAAAAATTTCATAGCCCTTCAGAACGAGATTGAAACGCTCATCCGAAGAGGAAAATTGTCAAAATATGTAGATCGTAGGGGTGAAAGGAAGAATGATGATAGAACTAGAGAAAGATCTAGATCTCCTCATCGTGCAGAAGAGAAAAAGAAAATGGACCATGAAGACGATCCAGATGATGATCCAGATCTTCCCAAGAAGCCAAGGCAGCCTGAACGAGAGGTATTTTCCATACGTTTTGGGTCATTTGATTGTAATGTTATTACAGGAGGAGATGCAGGAGGAGGAGACCTTACTGCAGAAAGAAAGGCTTACCTCGGAGAGGCTCAAGCTTGTTCATATATTCAGCGAATAAATCTGGCCGAGGATGATCGTCCGAGGAAGGTAAACAAAGAGAAGCTAGTGATTGGTTTTTCAAAAAATGACCTGGCAGGTGTTCTTTACCCTCATGATGATCCTTTGGTGATCAAAATGAGGATGAAGGACGTGGTCATTTCAAGGGTGTTAGTAGACAACGGTAGTTCGGCAGACATCATGTACTATTCATGCTTTGATAGCTTGAATTTGAAATTATCTCAATTGGAACCTTATCACAGACCCCTTCTGGGTTTTGCTGGCGAGAAAGTTTTTCCACTTGGGACGATCAAGTTGGATATACTCATTGGAACTTGGCCTGCTTGTCGAACAGAAAGAATACGCTTCTTTGTGATGGATAAGAATGTGCAGTCAGCCTACAACATCATCATGGGAAGAGTTGGATTGAAGAAGTTCGAGGCAGTTCCATCTACGGTACATCAGTGTTTGAAATTTCCAACGAATTTTGGAGTCGGAATTATGAAAGGTGATCAAAAAGTAGCTCGGGAATGCTATTTTTCGTCTGCCGAGCAAGAGGAACTTGAAGAATCAAGGAAAAAGACTACTACTTACCAAGTGGAGGAAGGTACAGAAATTGAAACTCTTGACCCTAGGGATGAATCTCAACTCGTAAAAGGGCAGGTGGTGGAATCTACAGAAAATGTTATTCTGGACGACGAGCATCCTGAACGAGTAACCCAGATAGGATCGTCGTTGGATGTTTCAATAAAACAGGAGTTGGTAACTTTCTTGAGAAACAGGAAGAATACTTTTGCTTGGAGTCATGAAGACATGCCAGGAATAGATCCAAACTTCTTATGTCATGAACTCAATGTGAATAAGGAGATCAAGCCTGTGAAACAGAGGAGAAGAGTGTTTAGTCCCGAGAAGAACCAGGCCATACAAGAGGAGGTCGAGAAACTCCAGAAAGCCCAATTCATTGAAGATGTGAAATATCCAGATTGGTTGGCAAATGTGGTGATGGTAAAGAAGAAGAACAATAAATGGAGAATGTGTGTTGATTTCACTGATCTTAACAAGGCATGCCCAAAAGATCATTTTCCATTGCCCAGAATTGATCAGCTAGTGGATGCCACCTCGGGACATGAGCTACTCAGCTTCATGGATGCATATTCTGGCTACAATCAGATCAAAATGAAGCCTGAAGACAGGGAAAGTACTTCTTTTATCACCCCAAGGGGAACTTATTGTTATAATGTTATGCCTTTTGGTTTAAAAAATGCAGGTGCAACATATCAGCGGCTGATGAACAAGGTTTTTTCCGAACAAATCAGTTGCAACATGGAGGTGTATGTCGACGACATGCTCACCAAAAGCAAGAGAGCTACCGACCATCTAGTTGACTTAGGCCAGACCTTTGATCAACTGGATAAATACCAAATGAAGCTCAACCCGACGAAGTGTACCTTTGGAGTACGAGAAGGAATGTTCCTCGGATACATCGTCAACCAACGAGGTATTGAGGCAAATCCAGAAAAGATCAAAGCTCTTTTAGGACTGCGATCCCCAACGACGAGGAAAGAAGTACAGAGTCTTACCGGACGTGTTGCAGCGCTCAACAGATTTGTATCCCGAGCAACTGATAAATGCCTACCATTCTTCAAAACACTGCGAAAAAGTTTTGAGTGGACTGATGAATGTGAGAAGGCCTTTTAAGATTTGAAGAAGTATTTGGGAGCCCCACCATTGCTGTCTAGGCCAATAACAGGAGAAAAGTTATACTTGTATCTGGCAGTATCGGAGAATGCAGTCAGCTCGGCGTTGATCAGATTGGAGAATAGAGTCCAGAAGCCAATTTATTACACAAGTAAGGCTTTCCGAGGTGGAGAAATCAGGTACCCAAAGCTAGAAAAATTGGCACTGGCATTAATTGAAGCAAGTAGAAGAATGAGGCCATACTTCCAGGCCCATGCAATCATTGTATATACTGACATGCCATTAAGACAAGCCCTTCACAAGCCAGAAAAATCAGGAAGATTGATATATTGGGCAATAGAACTCGGTGAATATGATATTGTGTACGAACCTAGATCATCATTAAAGGGGCAAGCTGTAGCAGATTTTATAGCAGAATTCACATACCCTGATACCCCCGAGGAACAAAAGGTACTTGCTGACCTACCTGTGGACGATACAGGATCAACAGACATAGGTCCAGACCAACCAAGGTTGGTAAAAGGACTTGTGGATGTAGAAAAATCATCATATTTAAACCCAGACCAACTCCGGTTGGTAAAAGGGCGCGAACAGATGACCGACGAGGAACGAAGAATACCCGGGGATGATGAAAGAAAACAGATGATATTTTACCGAGGAACTCTAACAGATAAGAAATTTGAAGACGAGTTACCTACATGGAGATTATATGTAGATGGATCATCCTGCACAGCTGGTTGTGGAGCAGGGATCGTTTTAAACACCCCAGATGATATTGACATGGAGTATGCCTTGCGATTCCAATTCAAGGCTTCCAACAATGAAGCTGAGTATGAGGCCATGATAGCAGGTTTTCATTTGGCGAAAGTTATGGAGGCACGGCAAATAATTGTTTTCAGTGATTCTCAATTAATTGTGAATCAAATGATGGGAATATATGCAGTTAAAGGAGAATTAATGGTGAAGTACCATGCAAAGGTGATGGAATTATTGGCAGAATTTGATGCTATTCGATTGGTGAGAATACCGAGGATGGAGAATGCTAGAGCAGACGCATTGACCCGATTAGCGTCAGCTACGCACACCGAGCTGCGAAGAACGATACCAATTGAAGTATTAGAAAGTCGGAGCATAGAAGAAGATCTGACAGTGAAGATTATTACCCTTGATTTAGGACCATCTTGGATGGATCCTATCAGGGCATACATTGAAGAAGGAGAATTACCGGAGGACAAGCTAGCTGCCAAGAAATTGAAGTATAAAGTTGCTCGCTATGTGTTAACTAATGGTGTTTTGTATAGACGAGGAATTATGGCAGGTTTGCAGAGATGTGTGCATCCATCAGAAGTCAAAGAATTGGTTGAAGAAATCCATGAAGGATCTTGTGGAGCTCATGTAGCAGGTCGGACACTTTTGCAAAGGGTAATGACACAGGGATATTACTGGCCGACGATGAGGGCTGATTGTATAGCCTATGCCAAGAAGTGTGACAAGTGCCAACGTTTTTCCTCTATCCAAAGAACTCCACAAGCGTTGTTGACACCCATAACTTCACCTTGGCCATTTGCCATGTGGGGTGTTGATCTGGTTGGACCATTGCCGACGACCCGAGGAAGGTTCAAGTACCTCGTCGTGGCAGTGGATTACTTTACTAAGTGGGTGGAAGCTGAACCACTAATTGATATGACGTACGAAAAGGTATATCAGTTCATTTGGAAGAACATCATTTGTCGATATGGTCTCCCCCATGCTTTCATCACAGACCATGGAACACAATTCGATAATGAAGAATTTGCTGCCTATTGTCATCAGTCGAACATTTTGAAGTATCATTCAGCACCAGGCCATCCCCAAAGCAATGGACAGACTGAGGTGACGAACAGAACATTACTAAATGGTTTGAAGAAGAGGTTAAGTGAAGCTAAAGAAAATTGGATTAATGAGCTCCAATCAGTACTATGGGCTTACCGAACAACTCCCCGAGCAGCAACTGGAGAATCACCATATATGCTAGCATTTGGAAGTGAGGCTGTGATACCTGCCGAGTTGGGTCTCCCAACGCATAGAGTATTGAATTTCAATTCCCCAGTCAGCGATTTGATGAGAAGACTGGATTTGGATATGCTCGAGGAGGTTAGAGAAGAGGCAGCCATTAGGAATGCTGCTTACCAACAACGTACAGCTCTGTTCTACAACAAAAGGGTGAAGAAATGTGATTTAAAAGAAGGGGATTATGTGCTAAAGAGAGTCATTCAGAAGCAAAATAAGTTGGAAACAAACTGGCATGGACCTTACCGAGTTACAGAGGTTGTTCGTCCAGGAACTTACAGAATAGCAACTCTAGAGGGAGAAGAATTTAAGAATGCATGGAATGTTGAACACCTGCGCAAGTATTATCAGTAATGTAAAATGTAAAGCATTTCCTTCAGTATGAATAAAACGAGGAAGTTTCACCATTTTCTTTCTGTTGAAAGTTTTTCGGGGAATACTAGTGTAATATACACTACACACAAATACTCCTTTGGTTAGGAGGCGACACTAGTGTGACCAACTACGGTTGGTAAGATATCTAGTGGACAGCTCGAAAGAGCCAAAAAGATCGTATGAGCCAAAAAACTTCTCCTTTGGTTAGGAGATGACACTAGTGTGACCAACTACGGTTGGTAAGATATCTAGTGGACAGCTCTAAGGAGCCAAAAACTACTCCTTTGGTTAGGAGGCAACACTAGTGTGATCAACTACGGTTGGTAAGATATCTAGTGGACAGCTCTAAGGAGCCAAAAACTACTCCTTTGGTTAGGAGGCGACACTAGTGTGATCAACTACGGTTGGTAAGATATCTAGTGGACAGCTCTAAGGAGCCAAAAAATACTCCTTTGGTTAGGAGGCGACACTAGTGTGACCAACTACGGTTGGTAAGATATCTAGTGGACAGCTCGAATGAGCCAAAAAGTTCGAAAGAACCAATACTACTCCTTTGGTTAAGAGGTGTACACCAGCATGATCAATTACGGTTAGTAAAATAAAAATATACTCTCACATTACTAACTATAGTTGGTCTATGAGGACAAATTATTGACCTTAGTTGGTCGGACACATTTTATGAAAATATTTGAAATTGAATCAAGTATGGCTGGTCGGGGATAAAAACCCATCAACTATAGTTGGTCGACAAACATTATTTATGAAGTTGCAGGGTTATATGGTCTTAGTTTAATTCGTAGAATACACACACACACTTAATCCAATTTTATTATTTCTATGATAAATATGTATTCTTCTAACTCAATTTTAAATTTAATTTCACAAATTTGCAAGATCAAATTCCAATTAACTTCATTTTATCCTAATCATGCATCTAGGTGATATGATAAAATGAAAGTGCGAAAATCCCAACCACAACACGCCGATGTACGAGGAAAACCCAAATGGGAAAAACCTCGGACGGCTGGGCCTAGACAAAATCCACTACAACAAAAGGTTTTACAAGAGACTCAAAAGACTTACAGACATTGACTCACTCAAGGCATGCTTATGCCGTCCTCGACCTCCGAAGTTGTAGTCCGCGAAACTCCAACGCGTTGCTCAACACTCCTCGTGTTGCGGTATCCACCGAAGCCCAAAACCACCGTCTCCTCGAAGCTTGAATGCAGAGATCCACTGCAATCTTGCTTGATGAATATGAATTGATGAAGGGGTTTTGATTTTAAAAGTTGATAAAAATGTTGGAGAGATTTTTATCAAAAAGGTTGGAAGTTATGGAAAGTGTTCTACTTGAAAAATGATCTTCCTTAAGTTATAAAACTAAATTTTCGTCCATTAGAAAATAACTGAAAAAGTAGTGGGCAAAAAACAGTTGAGGAGAAAACTGCATTAAAAAATAAGTTTAAAAAATCAATTCTGGCGAAACTCGTTCGAACGAGTTCGTTCGAACGACATGTCGTTCGAACGACATGTCGTTCGAACGACTTATCTAACGGCTTGCCAGTTTAGGATGGTTAGATGTCGTTAGAAATATCGTTCGAACGAGGTCGTTCGAACGACATTTCTAACGAACTTCTAACGAACTACTAACGAGGCATCACTTCGTTAGAACCAGGTCGTTCGAACGACCTGGGTTAAACTTCGAACGAGAATCTGATTTTTGCCCAAAATTTTTCCAATTTAATTCAAGAACTTTTTCAAAATTAATATAGCATATATATGAACATTTTCTTATTTGAAATTTCTTGATTAGTCAAAATACTCCAACTTATAAAATTGTTTTTAGGCCATATACCTTCGTAGGATAAATAGCACGGCATGAATATTGATGATGCGTGAATTTTGACTGCGATGCTTGAATCCTTGTGTTGAATGATCGTTGATGCAGTATGACCCAAAAATGTTTTGTCCAACGGAATATAGACAATATAACAAATGACTCGATTGGAAATTTGTCCTTACAAATCTCCCCCTTTGGCTATTCCGGGACAAAACAAAATAAAAAATAAATAAATAAAAGATTGAATTTGCTAAGCCAGCCGTCAAGCCGTATCTAAGTCCCGTCCCAAAAACCCCAAAAAAATACAGACACAAAGACAAGACTGACGAGCTGCAAAGGAGTAGGAGATGTATCCTACACACATGAAACAACAAATTCATAAACGCATGGGGAAATAGAGAGATGTTATATATAAGACAATGCGATAGAATATTTTGTGCATAGTGCATAAATGCCTCAATATTCAATATGAACAGTTTAACTCCCCCTTAATTGTGCATAAGGTTAATATTAGAATCAATTTGGAAATTTAATTATAATAACTTAATTCAATTATAATTACCTTAAATTATTATTAATTGCAATGAATATGAAATGTCAATTAAATTAACCAAATTTATCAAACTCCCCCTAAATATGAAGTCATATTAATTAAAATTTTCTCCCCCTTTTTGCCCGGAAAAGACAAAGGGATAAGGGGGCCTGCAAAAGAAATGAGAAGAAATAACAAGGCAGGAAATATAAATAATGAAGAATAAAAGTGATATACTAAGACTGTATTAAGTAAGGGGAAATGGAAAAGAGTTAAGGTTCATACAATGAAAGAACTAAAGTAAATAAATCCAATACAAGAGATAATAAATCACTCAGCCTCACAAACAAAAAAAATAAATAGGAAATGAGCCAAGTAAATCAAGAGGCAGGATCAGCAGGTGGAGTGTCATCGGGAAAAGAGCTGGTGCCGGAAGAACCTGCCCCGCGGCGCATCTCCATATGGCGGAGGGCAGCAAGATGCTCTAATAGAAGAGAGTCCCGACGAGCCTGGGCTTCATCCCGACGTTCCTGAGCTGCATCCCGGGCGGCTTCTCGACGGGCGTGGGCCTCGCGGTCCTGCTGCATAGACATAAGGAGCTCCTGCATAAGTGTGCGGTCCTGGCGGCGGTCCTCCTGAAATTGTTCCACCTGTGAACGCAAAAACAAAAAATCCTCCGACGCGGCGGGTGTGGGAAGCTGGGAAGGGGCGGGGTGATGGACAGAGCGGGAGGGAGCTGGACGACTGGGAGCGGGGTGAGATGAGGTGGCGGAGTGGGAGGAGGCGGAGGGGGTGAGGGGAGGAGTATCGGGTGGCAAATGACCACGAGAGCGGCTAATGGAGGACATGTCTACGGTTTGGTATTTAGTGGTGGGGATATCGGTGGACACACGGGGGCAACCGGCGGCAAGACAAATACGGGTGATGAGGGCCGCAAATGGGAGGGCCTGGCGAGTGGGGCTGGCGGGAAGAACTCGAACAGACCGGATCACGCTATAAAGATAGGAGGGAAGGTCAATGTGGGCCCTAATGCTTATAGCAAACATGAGATCCACGTGTTGTTTGGTGATTTGGGTGGTGTTGGCACGAGGGAGAAGGCATGCACAAACGATCCAATTAAGGACCATAAAATCGGGATGTAAATTTTTATGAAAAATAGTAACCGTGCCGGAAGGAAGAATCCGAAAAACGGTCTGAAAAACGAGAGTAGGATCGGGGGTGGTCTCGGATGTCCATGGAAAAGAGGGATTATTTACCCGAGGGAGGGGAAGGGTTTGAGCAATCAATTTGGGAGTGACTAGAATCTCCCGTCCTCGCACCCGAGTGTAAAGATGAGTATCCCTATTAATGAGGCTAAAATAAAATTCCCGTACTATGTCGGGAAAAACAGCATCGGTGAGGGAGAAGAGTGGGTCCCACCCTAAATCAGATATCCATGAATGCACATTTGTGCCGTGGAGGGAGGGGAGATTAATCACTTTCTCCCGCACAACAGAACGGGTTGCGAACCCTTGGGTGTGATAGAGAGTATGTTTGGCAAGGGTGCGCCAACGTAGTTTTAGGTCGGGAATACTCTGGGATTCCTCATCCGAGGACGTGGTGCGTTCCTCGGGGGAATCGCTAAGTCGACGTTGGCGTCGATTACGAGCCATGGAAAGATGACAAAAGCTAGAACCTACCCGAAGACAATCCAACCGAACCACCAATTACACCAAAAAAAAATCCAACACCAATCAGCATAAAGCCCATCCTCCTTAAAAAAATGCAGGAAAAAAAAAAAATTAAATTTGATTAAAATAAATGCCATGAATAGTACTGAATTGGTATTTTGAAAAAAAATATTCATGGGAGGTATTTTAATCATGGGCAATAGAAATAAATAACACAATAAAAGAGCCCCATTTAGAAATATACACACATGCATATAGAGTAATGTGGGGAAAAGGGTTGAGAATCAAGTTTTTAAAAAAATCCCAACATTACGGATATACACATATATATATAGATATAGATTTAGAGAGATAGAGATATAATATATAGAAGATATATATAATATATATAATATATATAGATAATAGATAGAATATATTGAGATATATATATATATATATATATATATATATATATATATAGATATATATATATGCGTATAAATATATATAAAGCAGTAGAGAGAAAGAACAGGGACGATACCTGAAATGGAAGAGGAGGTAGGAGCAGCAGAAAGCGGAGAGAAGAGGAATGAAGAAATGGAGGAAGGTGGGTAGGAGGAGGGAAATAGGGGAAGATAGAGAGTGGGGAAAAATCGTGGGGGGTAGAGTAAGGAGAAGAGGGGAAATGGAGGAAAGAGGAGAAAAAAAATCGTGGGAGAGAGAGAGAGAAATGTAGAGGGGAAAGTGGAAGAGAAGGGTGAGAAAAATCTGGGAAAGAGGGGAAATGGGGTATTGGAAATCGTGGGTTTGAAAAAATGGGAGAGGTGGCAGGTTTTGGGGGAAGAGGATCTGACCGTTTTAACTGCAGGTCGTTCGAACGAGTAATGTCGTTCGAACGAGGGGTTCGAACGACGAGACAGCCGAGGGTCGTGAGATGCCTCGTTAGAAGGTGGTTCGGACGAAAATTGTCGTTCAAACGATATTTCGAACGACGAGACAGCCTTGGGTCGTTAGATACCTCGTTAGAAGGTGGTTCGAACGACAATTGTCGTTCGAACGATATTTCGAACGACGAGACAGTTTGGGGCTAAAAAATGTCGTTAGAGAACTCGTTCGAACGAGATTTCTAACGAAAATTGAAAATTTTGAAAAAAATATATTATAAAATACATTGAAAAATACCATAATATCAGGAATTGGGATGGCCAGAACATTGCCAAAAATGTGATTGAATTAATCCTAGCTCGAGCCAACATATCCAAATGGTGGGAGCGGAAATGTAGGGGTGTGAACAATACGCGTGAAAGTCTTTAGCCACAACATTTGTACAAGTGCGTAATGCCAAACAATATATACGAGCAATATTCACTCAGATTAGCCTTGTGTCAAGAAGAAAAAAAATATTGTTGAACACTGAACCACGAATGTAACAAGCATACAGAATAGATGATTCTCTCGCCAATAAAGTCACAAGAAGAAAGCAATTAATGAAATGTGCATGCCCGTTGATCTTCAACTTATATCTCCCAAAAATATCAAATAGATTGAGACGAATCTTTTGAAGACTCAATCAAGCCTATTATTTTGGCTTTGCATTGTATATATATCATTTTCAATGCTTCTATTTTAGTCACACATCTGAATATGCAAATGGAGGCTTTTCACGCAAGAACTTTTATGTTTTTCGCAGCTCGGTTCCATTGCTAGAAACGGAAATCAACCGGAAGAATATAGACATTTTGTTTCAATCCGGGCAACGGATGATCATGCACAATTTCGATTGCTTATAATGGATGTGACAGGATTGAGAAGACAACACCAAATCTCACTTTGCAAGTACAATGTGAACAAGATATTCAAAATATTCCGTGTACGGTGTGTGCAAAAGGCAAATATGTGAGGAAATCACAACATTATATATCATAAAACAAAGCATTATTGTGCACAAGATAAACCATGTATGGATTAACTGTTCATCGTAGGCCACGTGAACATGGAAAAAGATAGGGATTTGAATACATCGACTACAAAGCCATTTGGACAAAAGTTTTGATAGCATTATCTAACCATTCCCGTTTTCCTTGAAAATAAATAAAATAAACAAATATTTTTGTGATTTTTGAATAAAATATATACAAAGGAAATCTAGTTCATAGGTAAAAAGATATGCAAGAGAGGCAACCTAAACTAGATGAACGACTTCGATCTCAATCAATGGAGCAAACCCCAATTGATTTCCTAAGGTTTTCAAACCTAAGGGCATCTAGAGGTTTAGTAAAGATATCGGCCAATTGTTGATCGGTAGGAACGAAGCTTAGAGAAACAATTTTCTCTTCAACCAAGTTACGAATGAAATGTTCACGGATCTTAATATGCTTGGTTCTAGAATGTTGAACGGGATTACGGGAAATATGAATTGCACTAGTATTATCACAATATATAGTCATAGTGCCTTGGGAAATGCCGTAATCTTCCAACATTTGTTTCATCCAAATGAGTTGAGTGCAACAACTCCCGACGGCAATGTATTCGGCCTCCGCCGTGGACAACGAGATAGAATTTTGTTTCTTGCTCATCCATGAGACAAGTGCACTTCCAAAATAGAAACAACCGCCGGATGTACTTTTACATCCATCAACATCTCCTGCCCAATCGACATCTGAATATGCCGATAGACAATCATTGGTGTCAAAGGAGTACCAAATGCCAAATGAAAGGGTCCCACTAACATATTTGATGATACGTTTAATAGCAAGTAAGTGAGACTCTTTTGGTGCGGCTTGATAACGAGCACAAACTCCTACACTAAAGGAAATATCTGGACGACTCGCAGTTAGGTAAAGTAAACTACCTATCATACTTCTAAAGAGTGTATGCTCTACATCTTTTCCATCGGTGTCTTTACTAAGTTTAATAGAGGAGCTCATAGGAGTACGAGCATGTTTAGCGGATTCCATATTAAATTTCTTAACAAGGTCTTTAGCATACTTAGTTTGGGACAAAAATATCCCATTTTTGAGTTGACGAACTTGAAGACCTAGAAAGAAGGTAAGTTCACCTACCATACTCATTTCAAATTCATTGTGCATTTCTTTGGAAAAAAATTGAGTATGTTTATCACATGTAGACCCAAACACTATGTCGTCGACATAAACTTGAGCAACAAGAATACCTTTTTCATCACGCCGAACAAAAAGTGTCATATCTACTCCCCCTCTCAAAAAACCACGAGAAAGGAGATAAGAAGTGAGTCTTTCATACCAAGCACGGGGGGCTTGTTTTAAGCCATATAAAGCTTTCTTTAAAAAGAAGACATGAGTAGGATGAGTTGGGTCCTCAAACCCTTTTGGTTGTTCAACATATACTTCCTCTTGGATAATACCATTTAAAAAAGCACTTTTGACATCCATTTGATATAATTTAAATTGAAGATGACATGCTATGGCAAGTAAAAGACGAACCGATTCTAACCTAGCAACAGGAGCAAAAGTTTCTTCAAAGTCAATACCTTCTATTTGGGTATATCCTTGAGCAACTAATCTAGCTTTATTTCGAACAATGACACCATTTTCATCCATTTTATTTTTAAAAATCCATTTAGTGCCAATGACATTGGTATTAGAAGGCCTAGGAACTAATTCCCAAACATCATTTTTCTTAAATTGAAACAGTTCTTCTTGCATAGCATTAATCCAATGTTCATCTTTTAATGCTTCTTTATAGTTTTTTGGTTCAATGGTAGAAGTATAGCATAGATAGGTAACTTCATTTTCTAATTGTGCCCTAGTCTTGACACCTACTTCGGGATCTCCTATAATTTGTGAAGTGTCATGATTTTTACGCACCCAAGGAGTAACCTCCCTATTTTCGGTAGTTGGGACAACCAAATCATTTAGAGAGTCAATACTTTCAACATTGGACACAACATCACACTCACTTGACAAATCTTCCTCATTATTAATTTGAGTGGCCGGAGCATCATCTTTTATGACAACATTTATGGATTCCATTACTTTAGACTTGCTTACGTTGAAAACTCTAAATGCTCTACTATTTTGAGAATATCCTAGAAAAATACCCTCATCACTCCTCGAGTCAAATTTTCCTAGAAGTTCTCTATCTCTAAGAATATAGCATGGACTTCCAAACACTCTAAAATAGGACAAATTTGGCTTCTTACCCGTCCATAATTCATCAGGAGTTTTATTAGTGTTAGGACGCAAATAGACTCTATTAACAGTGTGACAAGCAGTGTTAACCGCTTCGGCCCAAAACCTACGAGCCACATTTCTTCCAAGGAGCATGGATCTTGCCATTTCTTGGATCGTTCGATTTTTACGTTCAACTATACCATTTTGTTGAGGGGTTCGAACGGCCGAGAATTCATGTTTTATTCCTATTTCATCACAGAAGGCATTCACACCGGATTCCTTGAATTCGGTTCCATTGTCACTCCTAAAGCGGTTTATAGTAACACCGTGAAGATTTTGAAAAGCTCTACATTTAACTGTAAGAAAGTCAACTGTTTCAGATTTCTCTCTTAAAAAACCTACAATATAGTATCTAGAGAAATCATCCACCATAACCAAGATGTATCTTTTTCCACCTATACTCTCGGTACGAGTAGGACCCATAAGGTCCATGTGTATCAATTCTAGGACACGAGATGTTGTTATCGAGTTTAACTTTTTATGAGGACTTTTAATTTGTTTACCAAATTGACACGGTCCGCAAATGGTGGATGTTGGCTTTCCTAGTGGCGGTAAGCCACGAACAAGCTCTTTTCTCACAAGTCTGTCAAGATCTCTAAAGTTAACATGACCTAATCTTTGATGCCAAAGATCGGTAGATGAGGTTTTTACATTATTGCAGACTAAAGGAGATTTAGGAATGATTCCATAGCAATTGTCACTTGTTCTAACACCATGTAAAATCGGTTCACCTGATTGATCATAAATTATGCACTCCGATTGACTAAATTTCACATCAAGATTATCATCACAAAGTTGGCTAATACTTAACAAATTATCTTTTAGACCCTCAACATAAAGAACATTTTCAAGTTTAGGGAAACCTGAGATTTCAATAGAACCTCTACTAATAATTTGGGACTTGCTACCATCCCCAAAAGTAACTTTACCATCTTTATGGTTTTCGAGAGTGGTAAAAAGAGATTTATCGCCAGTCATATGTCTAGAACAGCCACTATCAAAATACCATTGAGAGGTATTTTGTGCCTTAAGAGCAACGTGAGCGACAAAAGCTTTCTTCATTTGATTTTTCATAACCCAAGTTTGAGTAGTTTTCTTCCCTTGGTTGGCTCTAGACTTATAATTAGAGTTATTTCCTTTGACATTAGAGAACCTAAGAAACTCTTCCATTAGATTTTTAGAAGTATTGACAAGGTACTCAACTTGACTCTTAAGATTAGCTAAGGAGCTGTAAGGTTGTTTTGAATTTGAGAATTTAGGGTTCTTTCCAAGTTTGTAGCAAAAATCTTTAAGGTGACCCTGTTTGTGACAATATGAACATACATAAGGTTGTTTTGGGCCAGCTTTTAAATGTTTCTTAGAGGGATTAACTTTAGGAACATTAGATTTGTTATCTTTAGGAACATTAGATTTTGTAACAAACTTAGCAACAGGTTCAGTTTTGACTTTTGAAGAATTTCCTTCTTCATACCCTATACCCTTTCTCTCTTGATAGCCTTTTTCTTTATATCCTAAAACAGGACCTAGAAACAGTTTTCCCATTCTTCCTGAATTGTCCTCGAGTGTGACTTTCACTTCACGGGAGGACTTGAGATCTTTTTCGAGTTGGACTATTTTAGCTTCTAGAGATGTTCTAATTTCTTGAGACTCATAAAGTTCTTTGTTAGCACTTTCTAAGGAGATAATCAAGTTACATTTTTCTTTGCCAATCACAATAAGTTTTTCAGAAAGAGATATTTTAATAGCCTCGAGTTGACTGATTAAGGCCTCCTTCTCCTTCAGGCCTTTCAACTCTTTTTCTAAGGTTAAAACTTTTAAGGTTAATCTTTTGTTGACTTTTTGAATGCGAAGAGATTCATTGTAGAGTTCGGAATAGGCAGTTTGTAGTTCACTCTCATCTATATCACTATCACTCTCTTTTTCATCACTACTATTAGAATGAGTAGAAACCACCTCTAGATTATGTTCAGAATTGTCAACATTAATGTTTGACTCACACGAATTACTAGCAAGGCTCGCCATAAAGGCAGTGAAGTTATTTCTAGGCGAATTAGAGTCATCAGAGTCTTCAGACTCATTATCACTGTCGCTTAAAGTAGCATTGTAAACGGCTTTTTCTTTGCCTTGTCTTTTAAGTTTTGTGGGGCACTCGAAAGCTCTATGACCACGTCCCTCACATTCAAAACATCTTTCCGAATCATCCTTCTTAAAGTTGTCTTTATTGAACTTCTTTGAATCCTGATTAGTGAACTTTTTATTTCCTCCTTTGTTTTTATTCTCAAATTTAGGTTTTTCAAATTTGGAGTTTTGTTTTTTAAACTTGAGAAATTTTTTAAATTTTTTGGCAAATAAGGATATATCATCAGAATCAAAGTCAGACTCATCAGAATCAGACACATCAACTTTCTTAACTTTTAACGCTACTCCTTTATCTTTCCCTTTGTTATCTTTAGGAAACATATCAAGTTCATACGTTTGCAGATCACCAACAAGTTCTTCAAGTTTTAAGGTATTTAGGTTTCCTAAAGAATTAAGTACAGTGACTTTGGGAATGAAACGCTTAGGAAGACATCTAAGTATTTTCTTAACCACACGATTTTCAGGTATTCTTTCACCTAAGTTAAAGCAAGAATTGACTATGTCAGATAACCGAGCATAGAACTCATCAAAAGTTTCAGTTTCTTTCATAGTGATAGTTTCAAATTGTGTAGTTAAGTTTTGAAGTTTTGATGCTTTAACAACACTCGTTCCCTCATGAGTAACTTGGAGAATGTTCCAAGCTTCCTTTGATGTTTCGCACGTCATTATACGACGAAATTCATCGGGAGACACGACACCAAATAAGGCATTTAATCCTTTAGAGTTAAAGTTACACCATTTTAAATCTTCCTCACTCCATTGTTCAACAGGAGTCAAAATACGTTCATCATTAACAATCATAGAAGGAGGGGACCATCCTCTCTCAACAGTGACCCAAACACGTTCATCAATAGATTTAAGAGCGGATCTCATACGTGCTTTCCAATAGGTATAATTTGTTCCATCAAACAAAGGTAGTCTATTCGAAGAAAAACTTTCCATATAACCTCCAGGATTCATCTAAATAACTTTTAGAAACAGGCTCTGATACCAATTTGAAGTTGCAGGGTTATATGGTCTTAGTTTAATTCGTAGAATACACACACACACTTAATCCAATTTTATTATTTCTATGATAAATATGTATTCTTCTAACTCAATTTTAAATTTAATTTCACAAATTTGCAAGATCAAATTCCAATTAACTTCATTTTATCCTAATCATGCATCTAGGTGATATGATAAAATGAAAGTGCGAAAATCCCAACCACAACACGCCGATGTACGAGGAAAACCCAAATGGGAAAAACCTCGGACGGCTGGGCCTAGACAAAATCCACTACAACAAAATGTTTTACAAGAGACTCAAAAGACTTACAGACATTGACTCACTCAAGGCATGCTTATGCCGTCCTCGACCTCCGAAGTTGTAGTCCGCGAAACTCCAACGCGTTGCTCAACACTCCTCGTGTTGCGGTATCCACCGAAGCCCAAAACCACCGTCTCCTCGAAGCTTGAATGCAGAGATCCACTGCAATCTTGCTTGATGAATATGAATTGATGAAGGGGTTTTGATTTTAAAAGTTGATAAAAATGTTGGAGAGATTTTTATCAAAAAGGTTGGAAGTTATGGAAAGTGTTCTACTTGAAAAATGATCTTCCTTAAGTTATAAAACTAAATTTTCGTCCATTAGAAAATAACTGAAAAAGTAGTGGGCAAAAAACAGTTGAGGAGAAAACTGCATTAAAAAATAAGTTTAAAAAATCAATTCTGGCGAAACTCGTTCGAACGAGTTCGTTCGAACGACATGTCGTTCGAACGACTTATCTAACGGCTTGCCAGTTTAGGATGGTTAGATGTCGTTAGAAATCTCGTTCGAACGAGATCGTTCGAACGACATTTCTAACGAACTTCTAACGAACTACTAACGAGGCATCACTTCGTTAGAACCAGGTCGTTCGAACGACCTGGGTTAAACTTCGAACGAGAATCTGATTTTTGCCCAAAATTTTTCCAATTTAATTCAAGAACTTTTTCAAAATTAATATAGCATATATATGAACATTTTCTTATTTGAAATTTCTTGATTAGTCAAAATACTCCAACTTATAAAATTGTTTTTAGGCCATATACCTTCGTAGGATAAATAGCACGGCATGAATATTGATGATGCGTGAATTTTGACTGCGATGCTTGAATCCTTGTGTTGAATGATCGTTGATGCAGTATGACCCAAAAATGTTTTGTCCAACGGAATATAGCCAATATAACAAATGACTCGATTGGAAATTTGTCCTTACAATTTATCCACCTTGGTTGGTTGGAAGCGGTTTGATCATTTTATACTCATTACTTTATTATTAAGTGATCGAACAACCTTGATACTTGTAACTTTTTATTAAGTTGCTCAATGAACAATATTATTGTTATCTTTTTAACAGATACATATGCATAAGTGTAAAGTGTTTTGATAAACACGAGATAATACCAATACAGATTTACAAACAAAAATGAAGTCTTTCATTAAAAATTCAAAATAAGTTACATATTACATGTATGTGCTGACTATTACATTAAGATTCCTATTCTATTGGTTTCTTGCCCTTTGCTTTTGAGACAGGCTCTTCGCCAGCAGGAGGATCTTCCAAGCAAAGAGGAGAATTAATAAAGTTCAAGTCCTTCAGCATTCTGATATTCATTATTGAAGGTGTATCCATTAGATGCTCTGGACGAGATACTTCAACTTGGGAATGAAGGCTATAATCACCGAGGTATTTTGAAATTAAGCTGCGAGGAATGGAACGAGCTGGGATCCAGGCCATGTCCAATTTGAAAGGTGGCACAGGCAAGTCTAGTAGCCCAGGAGCATGATAATCCCATAAGAAATGCCCTCGCTCCAATTTTAATACACCCAGGGCGTTCAACCATCCCTGCTTATAACCTTCATTGTTGGCATGTTCAATACGAGCATCCAAATGAACAAGAGCTTCATTATATCCTCCCATCCAGAATTCCCTGGGCTGCTTATGGAATTGAAAGGTTAATCTGTCCAATTGTTCGAGAAGGTTTTTGGCAAAAAGATCCTTAGTATGTAGAGCAGACTTCGTTGCAGTAAGTTGATCTTCCAAGGATAGATTTTTCTTGGACATTTCTGATAGAGCTCGATCTTTGACTTTTAATTGGAATGCCTGAGTTTCTAAAGTAGATTGAGTACGAGCCTCTTCAACATTGCGACTAAGAACTCTTGATCGGCTCCGAGAAGCGACTGGAGAACTTTGCTCCTCGGCAACATTTTGAGCAGCTCTTCCTCGCCCCCGAGAACCTCTTCCTCGCCCACGAGCAGTCCCAGAAATAGCAGATCTTCTTAAATCATCCAGTTCTTGCCTTAGTTTGGCATTTTCAACCTCTAAGAACGAGAAACCTTCATCAGTAACGGGCACTAGAGCAGTGGAAGATGACGCTGCAGATTCATATTGAGTCAACTTTTTCTGTAAATTATTATTTTCTTGTTCCAGGATCTCGGCAATCTGCCTGCAAGCTTCAACTTCACATTTTAGGGTCCTTTCCCTAATATCATATCCAACAATGATCTTTTTATGGCCTGTTTCAGAAGAGAGTTGCTGATATCTATTTTCATAATCCTTGTGCAACGAAGCCATTGATACATTGTGTTGATTTTGAAGCTCCTCTATGGAACCATGAAGTTCCTCGATCAATTCGTAGTGTGCCACATTATTGGCCACAGATCTATCAAGTAAATCCTTCAGGTACCGGTAAGCCTCAACTGCTTGTTCTGAGGCATCGTGACCAAGGATGTCGACAATCTCTGATACACTTAGGTCTGTATGACCAGCTTTATAATAACCATTGCATTGTTGCATCAACTCAGTATCAGGAGCAGATATCAATTCCATTCTGGCCAAAAACTAGTAAAGAAGAGGAAGCAGGAGTTAATAAATAAAAGCAGACAGAGTATTAATAATGAAGAGGAACGAAGATGTATTTTATTAGATCATCAAAAGGTTACATTGTTCGATTATAAGAATTGAAATATAGAAATGATACCGAACAACTTCACACCTTTTCCTTGTCCCCCAAGACTTTCTCGGGAGGCTGGGACGATGAGCTCGGTTGCTCTGTGGTAACAACGGTTTGATCAACAGGAATCTTCTCGGCAGGAGGAGGCATATAAGAAATATCCTCGATGACAGAGAGTTGAGAAGCAGAGACTGGGTCACCCATAGCCATAGAAGATTCATCTGAGATAGGCTCATCTTCTTCTTCTTCCACAATTGCTAGAGGAGGACCAGGGAGGTGTTGTTGGAATAACTCAGAATCGTCTTTGACCTTCAACTCTTGCAGCGCAGCTACCCAACCATCGTGGAAGTATTTCAACTTCCCATATTGGACTTGGGATGTCATAGCAGCAATCTCCTTATCCCATCCTTTCTCCCAGCCAGCGCTGAAGGATTTTTTGACCGCGGTTTTTCTTCTTAATTTCTCCGAGGAGAGTTTTACATCCAATTTCTCTTTTTGGACCTTGATATCTCGCAGGGTAGATAACTCTTCCTCTGCCTTTTTCAGCTTGTCGTCACATTTTTGATGTTCGACTTCTAAGCCTGTCATTTTATCCTCCAAATTCTTGGAGGTTTCAGCCATCTTCACCTTCTCAGCTTCAGCCACAGCCAACTTTTTCTCCCAAACAGCTTTTTCGTCAACATACTGTTGACGAGATTCCTTCAAAGACCGGGTCAAACCCAACAGAGCATCCTCTACACCTGATGAGGAGCTTGAAGCTTTAATAGCTTCATCCTTCTTCACAATATTATTGAAACAGTTCACCAGCTGAAAGATGAGAAAAATAGCAAAGTCAATACAAAATGAAAGCTTTCAGAGAAAGAAAGAAAAACCAGAAGTATGAGAAATTTACTGAAGCAAGGTGACGAGCAGCTAAGGATGTCAGCATATCCCTAGGAATTCTTTCATCAATACCATGGACCTCGGTTACGACCGAGCTCATTGCAGAACTTGGAAGAGTGATGTTTGGAACATCAGTACCGCCAGCAGGTAGAGAGGAGGCAGTTTCAGCCGGAGTAACCAAGGATGATTTCCTCAATCTCCTCAACGGGAGTTCAGAACCTTCAACCAAAGAAGTCTTGGTCGGAGAGATTGTAATTACATCTACAGGATCATTTTTCTTGCTCGGAACCATTGGGGGCTTCTCGGTAGCCTTAGAAGACCCAGCATCCACCTTTTTAGTCCCCTCTGGGACATCAGCTTTGCTTTTCTTGGCCCCAGAAACAGAAGTAACATCATCAAAGAGAGCAGGAGGAGCTCTTTTCTTACCCATCCTTTGACTTAAAGGAAGATGAGAATCTGAAGATGAACCTTCTGGAGTTGAAGCTGGTTCAACAGGGCGAGCAGTATAAGAGGTTGTGTAACTCTTATACTGTAGCAGATATGAGGCAGACCTGATGTGTTCGTCTGCAATGTTCTTGTGCAAACCCCAGATAAGTTTTAGATGCTTGATATTAACCTCTGATTCTTTTGGAGTTCTTCTTTTGCTATCAACTGCAAATAAATACATAGCAAGATATCAATCATACATTTTGTCAAACATGATGAAAGCATAATTTCATAAGTAAAATAAAATGAAAAATAAACCTATCCCGTTGCCATATGGGGGGCATCTGGGACCATTGTATACTCCATCACCAACTAAAGGGGCATATTGCCAATTTTTTATAACCAACCCATGTTCAAAATAATCTCTGTTTGAATCAGGGAGGTTAACTACAAGGGCTCTATTCAAAAACCTAGTTTTTAAATAATAAATATTATCTAGAGTGGCCCACTTATAGCAGTACATAATCTCAGGGATCCCAATACGAGTCCCATGAGTTAGATTTAATTTGTGCACCCCATTAATTATTCTCCATGAATTGGGGGCTATTTTTGCAGGTACAAGATCAAAATATTGACAAAACTCAAGACACAATGGATTTGGTGGAAAGGAAAAACCACATTCAGCAATAAAAAGACCGGGGAACCAATGTCCCTCAGCCAGATGAAAATAATTTTGAGGTTCAGAAAGTTCCTCCAAGATTACCCAAGATGGGAGGGAAAAATCAGAGCGGAACTTTTCAAGAGATTCAATAATGTAAACCATGATGAATAAAAGAAGAAGGAAGAAAATCTTACAGGAAGGAAGGAGGTCTGCTGACAACTAACGAAGGAAAAGATGAACGCACAAGAGAGAAGGAGAGAATAGAAAGCTTGAAGGCAGAAGATTGGAAAACGTAGAAGACGGTATGGTTACCTAAGAAGTTTAAATACTTTGCATTGGGAAGCGGCGAAAGAAATGATTACCAAAAAGAAACTACTGAACTTCCGGCGGCTAAAAGGACAAAAACTGCACGGAGATCGAAGCGCTTATAAAAAATTCAAAAAAAGGCGGAAGCTGCGAAATGAGAAGGAAATTTGAACACAATGTTCCTGAAACCCAGGAAAGTCATTTAATATTGCCATATACCGAGAAAGAATGTTCCATACTCCTCAAAGTTCGAAATATGAAACATTGGGGGCTTCTGTTGATACCAAAATTAATATGCTGATGTGGACGAATAATACGAAGACACGTGTCAATCTATGTGGCACAATAGCAGCGAGGAAGTTCATTTCCCGACCAACCATGATTCTTTCTGAGCAACGAGGATACACCGAGGAACTTTAGCACACCGAGGAACTCTAGCGCTCCGAGGTACTCTAGCGCTCCGAGGAACTCCTGAGCAACGAGCAACTATGGCGGTCCGAGCTGCACCTCGGTCGTATCATTAATTGCCAGATAATCAACAGTTCAAATATTCATTGAATGCTTATATTCTTGACGCGCACGCTGCATTAAATGTATTACCCTTTCACATGTATATCATTTAATGTATCGAACCTTTCATGTACAGCCTCAAGGCTATAAATACCTTGTATCAACCCCATTCAAAGGGACCGGAATTTCTTGAGAGAACTTGTAATCAAGAATTCTGCAAACACTCAGCAATAACATAACAGTGGACGTAGGCTTTATTCCTAGCCGAACCACTTTAAAAATCTTTGTCTTATTTATTTATCTGTGATTGAATAATTAGAGCGATCTAGTTTTTTACATCAACAGTCATTATTTCTTATGGTTTTAAAATTCATGAATCTGATAAGTGTGTTTATAGTAAATTTGCTAATGGTAAAGGTGTGATCATTTGTTTATATGTAGATGACATATTAATTCTTGGTACTGATTTAGAAAGCATTAATAATACTAAGAGTTTTTTGTCTTCTAAATTTGATATGAAAGATATGGGTGTAGCTGATGTCATATTAGGAATGAGAATAATAAGGAAAGATAAAAATATAATTCTCACTCAATCTCATTATGTTGAGAAAATTTTAAAGAAATTTAATCAGTTTGATTGCACACCTGTTAGTACACCTTTTGAACCACAGCTAAAGATGATCCCTAATAATGGTAGAGCTATTTCACAATTGGAATATGCACGAGTAATTGGTAGTTTAATGTATGCCATGACATGTACTCGACCTGATATTGCTTATGCTATTGGTAAATTAAGTAGATATACTAGTAATCCAAGTTTATTGCATTGGCATGCTGTCAATAGAATATTAAAATATTTGAAAGGAACTATGGACTATGGTATATACTATAGTGGATAACCTTCAGTATTAGAAGGATTTTCTGATGCCAGTTGGATAACTGAGCGGGAGGATCATTCCTCAACAAGTGGATGGATTTTCACTCTTGGTGGAGGAGCTGTTTCTTGGGGATCAAAGAAACAAACTTGTATAGCTGACTCTACTATGGCAGCTGAGTTTGTAGCATTAGCTGCAACTAGTAAAGAGGCAGAATGGTTAAGGAATTCATTGATTGAAATTCCAGTTTGGCCAAAACCAATGCCTCCAATATCTATACATTGTGATAGTGAGTCTACACTTTCCAGAGCTTATAGTAAAGTGTACAATGGAAAATCTAGACATATTGGCCTGAGATATAGTTATGTCAGACAAATGATTACAGATAGTGTAATCACAGTGGATTATGTTAAATCAAGTCAGAATTTAGTTGATCCTTTTACAAAAGGTCTTGCAAGAGGACTGGTGTCTAAGACATCAATAGGGATGGGACTAAAGTCCATTAATAATAATCACTCTTGATGGAAACTCAACTTGAAACTTGATATATTCAAGTCTCAAGTTCAATGATTAAAGTACATCATACGACGTGATTGTAAGCACTATGAAATTTAACATCCCAAGGATAAGTGCTTAGAACATGTAATGAATAATGAAAGAGGATGGGTTTAACCTTAATAGATTTATGGTGTTTTAAGTTACATGGACACCTATGATAATCTACCTATATGAGTGTGGAAGTGGTGCCGCTTCCTATGAGTATTGGGCTTGACTCTAAAGCACACATGAAATCAAGGTACAGACACAAGGCCTAATTCATGTGTCGGCTTATATGGATAATCAGTGACTAAAAGATTTGTGTGTGAAGACAAATCCGGATAATCAATATAGATTGATAGTTCAAAGACAAGTCTACTATACTTTCATGGTTAACCTTGACGAACCTTCACAGGGTATTGGTTCAAGTCGTGAGACACCAATGCTTATACACAGTCTTACAGACAATCAAAGATTTACAAAACTTATTTTGAAAATGGTGGAGGAATGTTGGAGATTTTTAAAATAAGAGAGTAAGAGTTTTTTGGGTGTAAAAGCCTTAAGAGCTTGTCCCACATTGGAAGTGTGAGGAAGAGGTGGGAAGCTAACCCAAATATAAAAGGGGATAGTGTCCCACATTGGAAAATGTACAAAGCTAAGTGTCACCACTAAGCTATAAAAGGGGTGGGCAACCTTTGAGTCCCACATTGGAAAAATGTTAAGAATTTGTACACTTAATAAGTACAAATGGAAGATGAAGAGTTAATTCATCTAGCATTTAAGAGGCTATTCAAGAGACCTCAATACGGTGAGAAGCACCGTACGCACACGCACACGCGCGCGCGCGCGTGCGGGGCAGTGGGTTGTAGAGGCGCTAGTGGCGCACTTTGCACTTCGCACGCCGCGTGTCCACAGTGGTAGCGGGTTGCTGGGATTCGTCCGGGTCGGATCGCGGTAGCTCGGGCGCGGTCACTTTTTGGTTGACCCGTGTAAAACATATTCGGTATTATTATACCTGTTCGGAAATGACTTAAGACTGTTGGTAATTAACAGTCATACCTGTTCGGAACTGACTTAATTCAACAGTCATGACTCTTGAAGACAAAGCCTTTCATTTCTATAAATAAAGGCTGCCTAAAAACGGAATTACATTGATAACAAAAACCAGTTTCAGATTTCCAGACCCTGCTATTACTCTCTTACAATTTTCAGGAGATACAAATTCTCTTATTCTGTTTTGTGCACATAAACAGAATAAGAACTTGATTGACTGTTCTTCGCTGCTACATCCAAGGGCTGTCTTCAAATATACAAGTTGCAGACAGTGCAATTGCTTCATTGTATCTTGAGTACGGATTTGCTGATTCCCGTTTGTATACCGAAATTCTTCGTGTGGGGCATATACTGTATTTAGGAAAGTGACATCACGCCTTGAAGTTTTATAGTGACTATTCAGAAATTACATTGTTGTATTGAAGTTGACATTTTTGAGATATATAAAGAGTTCCATTTCTGTATTTGCATTCATAATATCCAACATTATTTGCCACTGAAGATGAAGTATTCCAAGCCATAAATCAACTAAGCACTGCTGCAGCGCCAGGTCCTGAACCAAAAATGAAACAAATTGAATACGAAAGATAGAATAGAATACAAAAACAGAGGATACCAATACGAAGCTATCCTTTGTTTCCATAACAAGAATATTATTTATGCATAACATGTTCAAATTTAAAGTTTACAATGTTCTCAAAATTATTCTTTACATGTTGTATGTAATTAGTACAGAAAGCATTCAACTACCTTATTTTCTAGTTATATATACGTTGCTTCGTTACTTGCATCCATACATAACATGCTTTATTTCATAGTGACAGGCCTATAGGAAGAAATCAACTTCAAATAAGTAAGTTTGTAAAATACCATATTTTGGATTTTCTTCTAAAATCAATACATCTCCTTTCTAAATTGTGTCACGAGTTTTCAAGATTGGATACATACATTATGTGATTTTTATAACAAGAACTTCCCCTAAGAAATACTTATGATTTCTTTTGATCATCTAGTCACGCCTTTTGGATTGTGCACACGCCTTCGCATTCAAATCGTCCATAAATGCAATTTCTCACCCACGTTTACACAGGTGAGTGCTTATATTCTTTGATGATACTTTCATTTACAGTCACAAGTGGGGATCACATATGAAACACTTATGTATAATACTTGAAATTTTGGAACAAAATAACTTTTTTGTGAAGTTGTCCAAGTGTTATTTTGGGTAAACAAGTATAGATAACCTTGTCCCTATTATAACAGATCAAGGATTTCAGTTCCATCACTCAAAAATTGCGACCATGCACAAATGGACCACTCTTAAAACAGTTACACAACTTCGAAGGTTCGTGGGTTTAACTGGGTACTACCACAATTTGTATGTAACTATGGATCCATTGTTGCACCCATCACAGCTTCGCTTATATGTAACCGGGCATATGTATTGCATATGAATGCATCTAATAAAGGCATAGGGTATATTCTGTCTCAGCATGGGAAGCCCACAGCATAGATAAGTACAACACTCGAACCAACCAAGCAAGCATGGTCAGCCTAGGCAAAAGAAATGCAAGAAATTTTGGGAGCAATACATGTGTGGCACACCTACAACTGTTGCTTTGAAATGTATTTCAGGTGCTTTATTGTCCAAAATGCCAAGCAATGGACACAGTTCTTAGCATGGGCAAAATATTGGTATAATATCACCATCGAAATAATGCTTTCAAAGCCTTGTGTGGATGCCCCTTCCTAATTTACTACATATGTGGCGTGTTCTCCAATCGCTGACGTCGGAAACTCATGACCCATGATGCAGTTTCAAAAATTCTAAAGAAAATTTACTTAAAGTATATAATCGAATGAAGAAACAAAGTGAAGCACAAAGGATATATATAAATTTTTCTAGCGACGAATGGGTTAATTTGAAACTCCAACCGTATCACCAATCTTTCAATTTTTGACGTGCCCACCAGAAGTTAGCTAGAAAATAATTCGGTACACACTAAAGAAGAGAAAGTAGCCCGAGTTGCATATCGTTTGAAGCTATCAGGCTTCAAAAATTCACCCAACATTCTATATATATTTTCTTAAATGAAAAGTTGGTCCAACAGATGTACCATACCAAACAGCACCTCCAATTGATAACAAAGGGGCATTAGAACTGGAGATGCAATCCATTATCAAATATGTTGGGTAAAAATGGGCAAAATTTTTTCCACTGAAGTATTTATTCAGTGGAAGTCTTGCTCAAAGGAGGACATGAAGAGGATAACCAAATAGTTTCCATAATTTAACCTTGAGGATTTTTTTGCTCTTCAAGGGAGGGAGAATGATAGGCCTAAGAGAGCGATAAAGCCTAATCGCAAATATGTAAAGCAGACTTAAACATTTACTGGGAAGTTGTGCTGGGAAGGTTGGTAGCATTTTTTTTCTAAATTATGCTGCTTTTATATAAAGTCATGGGTGACGTATATATTGTCGTGGGTGGTGTGTTTATGTGCCTGTCTCTTAGGGGTTAGCTAGCATGTTTGTATATATATTTGTGTTGTGCCTTATTAAGAAAATATGTGACGATATTACTAAAATCCTTATCTATTCCCTCCATAAAGGAATGTTACATGTTTTGTGCCTTTATTAGGATGTTCAAATTATTACAATAAAAAATTAATGACTGAAGGAGGTAACCATAGAAAGCAAAGGACCATTGAATACACAGCTGCATAACCAGAACACTCATTCACTGAACCAACTACCCAGTTCCATATTTCTTCCTATAATTAATACATGACCACAATTCATTTAATGCATAAACACACACTAATGTAAGACCACCATATCCAAATTAGTGTTTGGATCCGATCCAGATTTAGCAAGGCCTAAACAGTTTAGACCTGACCCAAGAAATGAGTTAAGCCTAGTTATACATGACTTTATCAAGTTTCCTCCCAACATTAGAGGTAGGGCTATTTTTCCAGTTGAATAAGATACCTTTAGGATCAATGTTTATGAAAATTCAACTGTTAATCATTGCTTTGAAGTTTGAGCAAGCCACACTATAAGGATTCCTCAAGCCTTTGCATGCATGGTCTCCAAGCACACTATTAAAATCCCCCATTTAAGCACAATGTTTGATACAAATGCAAAATGGTTGGTACTTATACAAGTCTGGGCATTTTAAATTGAATAGTTCTATAGTTAATCAGTTTTGCACTAATTTGGGCCATTTTTGTACTTTCCATTAAGTCTTATATTTAATTCTAAAGTCTTTTAGTGATGCCCTCCTCCCGTAATCAGTTAGCCTATAACATTCCCGTATGTTATAATAAAAAAGGACGCCCTCTTGTATTGTACTCACTGCTAGTATCATAAAAGTGAATGAAATTGAATGAGAATTAGAGAGTTTCTCCCATATGAAATGTTGTTGTTGTTGTTGAGTTTATTCATCTCTTACACATCACATCAAAACGGTAGCAGTTCGACGTTCGCTCTTTGCGTGCGTCACATTCACATTCCATTCCAAAGTTCCTTTGCAAGACTATTGAAACGGCTTGGTCTTTCTCATTTATTCTTATTCCTACTGATATTTCACATACTATTACATTCATGGAAAAGTAAGCACTCTCTCATCCAATTATTTGCCTCCTATTTCACATAAAAACACTTTGTTCGAGGGCGAAAATTCAAAGAGCGATACAGAGTACGACTGACTTATAATTTCAATAAATATATTTTTCAATGTTAAAGGTTATAATACCACTAGCTTACAATGTTTTTCTTCTCCCCGGGTTCCAAATGCTTTGGTGACAACATTCCGATACAGAGTAAGACATGTATTTAACACTTCATAGTTTGGCTAGACCTGAATAACAAAACTGTTTCGACTGAATAGTGATGTTTGTGACCATCCGTGTTTAAAAACATGGTCATTTCTTCTTCAACACGCACACATCAGGTATTCACAAACCCATATGTATGCAAATCATTAGACATCCTGTGGAATGGGAATATTTTCATCCTTCGAACCTCGTGACAAATTATATCATTGTATTTAGTGCAAACTCTCTATGTTCTCTAAATTTAATGTGAGGATCCCTTGTGAGATACCGGTTACGATGGTAATGCCTCATACAACTATAGATCACCACTTCTTACATGACCATCAAGTTGATTTTTGCTTGGTACTCTCAACATCCTAATAATAAACAAAATCCCTATGATAATTCAGATTTACTTTACCAAAAACCTCAAGTTAACATTTTGACATACTATGAAAATAATTGAAGCACAAATGTGTATACCAGTTAACAAGCAAACATGCTTATACTGAGCATGTTCACATATGCATGATCCAATGTGGGGAACAATGACTCGCCCACCACTGTTTGAGTAGACGATAATGACCTCCTCATGTTTGAACAAGATAATAATAAAGAGAACATGTCCAAAAAGAGTAAAACCAAAGTAGACTTGAACAGAGTTTTGATTAGTACTAGACTTTCCTAAATCCTTCCCGCTAGTCACTTTTAAAAATCGAGAGTAATATGAAGGCACGATCACTTCCCTCGAGTTACTTTGATACCTTTGTGGCTATTTGTGCCTCTTTTCGAGCCACTTCGTTGTTGTTTTCACTTTTCACCCCCAAAACCAACTTATAACCCCCCAAACCGACTTATAACCCCCAAACAATCATCTACTAGCCAATTTTAAAAACCGAGAGTCCGATGAGAATACAAACACTTTCCACAAGTTACTTTTGTACCTCTTGGGGTGTTCGTGCCTCTCTCAGGTACCCTCTTGATTGATGTTTTGAGTTTTCCCTTCCTAAAGTCCATTTCATACCACAAAACGAGCATATACTAGTTAATTTTGGAAAATGGAGTTTGATTAGGAAAAGGACACTTCCCACATGTTCCTTTTGTGCGTCTAGGGGTGTTTGTTCCTCTTTTAAGGACACTCGATTAATGTTTTGAGTTTTTGCCTCCAAAAACCCATTTTTAACACACAAAAGAATATACACAAGTGAGATAATTTCTGAAACCAGATGTCCTATGATGAAACCGTCTCTTCCCACATGATACGTTAATACCTCTTAGGGTGTTCATGTCTCTTATTAAGTCACCAAGTTCCTATTTTGAGTTTTTGACTTCTAAATCTCATTTTCAACTCTATAACAAGCGTGTACTAGTTAACTTCAGCAACCAAGATCCCGGTGAGGACACGATCCTTCCCTCAGGTTACTTTGATACCTTTGGAGTTATTCGTGAGTCTTTCCATGTCACTTCATTTATGTTTATCGCCACCCAAAATGAACATTTACTAGTAAATTTAAAAAATCTAGTCCAATGAGAAAATGGACATTTCCCACCTAAGAAGCACGGACACTTCTTCGAAGGTGATGTACTCGTGTCGGACACTGACATTCGTACGACACTCCGCGTGGCTTGTCAGATTTGTTTGGCATTTAAAAAAAGGGGGGGCACTTCACGAACATGGCCTAGACATTTCGTGAACACAACGGGGTGCCAAAATTAAAGAACACTAAGATATTATAGTGTCATCTTGTAAAATTAAATCCTTAAGGGTGTATGAATAATAAGAAGAAAAGTTAAAAGAATGAAGTTATTATCTCGCTTAATTTAAATGCATATCTTGGACTTATGATTTAACTGTCATTATTAAATGGTGAAATACTGAACCATGTTAATTTTAATATATTAGTTTCACAACTATTTTTTGTTTTGGAAATGCATAGTTGATGTCATCGTGTCTTTATTGTGTCGTATACTTATTTTTTAAGTTTGTCGTGTTCATGTCGTGTCGTGTCGGACACGACACCCGTATCCGTATTCGTGCTTCATAGTTTCCCATGAGATACTTGGATAATATTGACAATTTTTTCAACGGTGATGCATGTTTAAATTAATTTGGGTCCATCACATATAACACAAAATAAAATCAAAATAAAATAGTGAATCAAATTAACTACTTGCAAAGGACCTGAATTAATTAACACAAACAAACATATCAATAATTCTAACAAAAATTCACACAAACAAGTATACAAATATTTGTATAAATTAATCTTAAAACTATACTATAACAACCAATTGACAATCCGGGTTTTCAATTGGCTCACCCTCAACCTCCTATCACCACTACAAATCAATCGAGTACAAAAACTAATCATATTTATCAATGACCAAGAATTAAAATTACCTTTATCCGTATCAATTTGACGATACTATAGCTTGAATGTCCGGGACTAGATTAGCTCAGTCGACCAGATCATTTAGTTTGTCTTCCTTCATCATTCAAAAATCATATTACAAGTTTAAGGTCAACCATGTATCACTGATCATAGCAGTTGAAACACAAATAGAATAAACTAAATCAAAACTATTAAACACAGAACTGAAATAAAATTGCTAAAACCAATAATATATCCACTGAATCAAATTAGTAATTGGTCTACTATTTAAGTCAGTATGACACTACTCGCCCCCTCTTATATAATCTTCCAACCAATTCAATTAAGAACATAAACCATTTTAACATACAAAAATGGCATAAAAGATAAAAATAGTCAGCAAAAAAATAATACCCGAGTAAAAAATTGTAATATGATTAACCAGCGACATAGGCGATATAGAGGGTTAGTTCTAGGCCTAGAGCGACTTGCTGCTAGAGCGACTTGAGCTAGGGCTAGGGTGGCGAAGGTGTGCGGTTTAAGAAGGATAGGAATGGGTGAAGATGGAGGAGAATCGCTGGTATTTTCTTTTCTTTTCTTTTCTTTTTTTATTTTCTTAGGCTCTTAGGTGGATAGAATAAGCGGGAGAGTAAAATCTAACAAGGGGGAAACCGAAATTTGTTTTAGCCATCTCATAAAACATATCTTTTGAGACGGGACTAATTTGAAGTCTCTTTTAGTATTATCTTTTGAGACGGTTATTAATTTGGAGTCTCTTTTAATAGTATTTTTTGAGACGGGTTAAAAGAGTAGTTTTTACGACTGTTAATTTTACCTGTCTCAAAAAGTGGGTTTTAGAGGCCCAAATTTTAACCGTCTCAAAAGGTTCAGTCTTAAAAAGTACTTTTTTTTGTAGTGATGATAATTTGAAATTATATAGACTTAGGCTTAAAAACATGTCGTTAGATAGAGAAACCCTTAAACACCCCCAAATGGACCCTTGACAGGCACCAACACCTTGCTAGGGACCAATGCAGCTCTTAACAACTAAGTGCGTGGTCACAGGACCTCGAGTTTGAGAACACAATGATAATTTGATAATATCTAGACATAGGCGTTAAAACATGTTGTTAGAGGGTGAAACTCCGAAACACCCCCCAAAGGCCCCGTGAGAGGCACCAACACCTCGGACGGGTCGAATGCAGCTCGTAGGAACTGACCCGTCATCGCGGGACCCTCAGTTTGAGAACACGAGAATAATTTGAGAATATCTAGACTTAGGCTTAAAAACATGCCGTTAAAGGGCGAAACCCTAAAACACCCCCCAAATGGCCCCGTGAGAGGCACCAACACCTCGCACGGGACCAATGAAGCTCGTAGGAACTAACCCATGATCACAGGACCTCCGGTTTGACAACACGCAATAATTTGAGAATATCTATACATAGGATTGAAAATATAAACATGTCGTTTGAGAGAGAAAGTCTGAAAAAACCCCAAACTGCCCGTGAGAGGCACCAACGCCTCAGACGGGACAAATGTTGCTCATAGAAACTGAACACCTAGTCACCGAACACCCGATTTCAGAACACGAAGATAATTTGAGAATATCTAGACTTAGGCTTAAAAACATGTCGTTAGAGGGTGAAACCCCGAAACATCTCCCAAACGGCTTTGAAAGGCACCAACACCTCGCACGGGACCAATGCAGCTCATAGGAACTGATCGCATGGTCATAGGACCCCTGATTTCAGAACACAATGATAATTTGAGAATATCAAGACTTAGGCTTAAAAACTTATCGTTAGAGCGCGAAACCTCGACACACACCCTAAACGGCTCCGTGAGAGGCACCAACACCTCGTACAAGACCAAGGAAGCTCGTAGGAACTGACCACATGGTCACGGGACCCTCGGTTTGAGAGCACGACAATAATTTGAGAATATCTAGACTTGGTCTTAAAACACAAACATGTTGTTAAAGGGAGAAATTCCGACCCCCCCAACAGCCCCATGAGAGGCACCAATAACTCGCACGGGACCAACGCAACTCGTAGGAACTGACGCATGGTCATGGGACCCCCGATTTGAGAACGTGATGATAATTTGAGAATGTCTAGACTTAGGCTTAAAAATATGTCGTTACAGGGCGAAACCCCGAAACACCCACCAAACGGCATCGTGAGATGCACTAACACCTTGCACGGAACCAATGCAACTCGTAGGAACTAACCACGTGATCACGACACCCCCACTTTTTGAACATGACGATAATTTAATAATATCTAGACTTAGGCTTAAAAACATGCCGTTAGAGGGCGAAACCCCAAAACATCCCCAAATGACCCCGTGAGAGGCACCAACACCTCTCACGGGACCAATGCAGCTCGAAGGAACTGACCACGTGGTCATGGGACCCCCGCTTAAGGACACGATGATAATTAGAGAATATCTAGACTTAGGCTTGAAAACATAAACATGTCGTTAGAAGTATAAACCTCAAAACACCCCCAAACAACCCAGTGAGAGTCACCAACACCTCGCACGGGACCAATGCAACTCATAACAACTAAACGCGTGGGCACGGGACACCATTTGAGAACATGACGATAACTTGAGAATATTTAGACTTAGGATTTAAAATATGTCGTTAGAGGGCGAAACCTCGAACCCCCCTCAAACGGCCCCGTAAGAGGCACCCAAACCATGCACGGGACCAATGCAGCTCGTAGGAACTAAATGCGTGGTCACGAGACCACCGGTTTGAGACCATAACGATAATTTGAGAATATCTGGGCTTAGGCTTAAAAACATGCCATTAGAGGGTGAAATCCCAAAACACCCCCTCCCCAAACAGCCCCGTGAGAGGCACCAACACCTCGCACGGGATCAATGTAGCTCATAGGAACTGATCGTTGGTCATGGAACCCTGATTTGAGAACATGATGATAATTTGAGAATATCTAGGCTTAGGATTAAAAATGTAAACATGCTGTTAGAGGGAAAAATCCCGAAACACCCCCCAAAGGGACCCGTGAGAGGCACCAACACCTCGCACGGGACCAATACAACTCGTAGGAACTGACCTCATGGTCATGGGACCCTCGATTTGACAACATGATATTAACTTGAGAATATCTAGACTTAGACTTCAAAACACGTCGTTAGAGGGAAAAACCCCGAAACACCCCCCAAACGGCCCTGTGAGAGGCACCAATACCTCGCCCGAGACCAATGTAGCTCGTAGGAACAGACCACGTGGTTACGGGACTCCCAGATTGGGATCACGATGACAATTTGAGAATATCTAGACTTAGTCTTAAAAACATGTCATTTGAGGGAGAAACCTCGAAACACACCCAAATGGCCTCATGACAAGCACCAACATCTTGCACGAGACCAATGCAGCTCTTAACAACTGATCGCGTGGTCACGGGACCCCCAGTTTCAGAACATAATGATAATTTGAAAATATCTAGATTTAAGCATTAAAACATGTCGTTAAAGGGAGAAACCCCGAAAAAAAACCAAACGGCCCCATATGAGGTGCCAACACCTTGCATGAGATCAATGCAGCTCAGAGGAACTGACTTCGTAGTCACGAGACCCGCGATTTAAGAACACGATGATAATTTGAGAATATCTAAACTTAGGTTTAAAAAAATGCGTTAGAGGGCGAAACCCCAAAACCCCCAAAAATGGCCATGTGAGACGCACCAGCACCTCGCACGGGACTAATGTCGCTCGTAGGAACAGACCGCCTTGTCATGGGACCCCCGGTTTGAGAACACGACAATAATTTAAGAATATTTAATCTTAGGCTTAAAAATATAAACATGTTGTTAGAGGGAGAAATCTCGAAACACCCCTCAAATGGCCCCGTGAGAGGCACCAGCACCTCGCACGGGACCAATGGAACTCGTAGGAACTGATTGTGTGGTCACAGGATCCCCAGTTTGAGAACATGATGATAATTTGAGAAAATCTAGACTTAGGTTTAAAAAAATACGTTAGAGGGTAAAACCCCGAAACACCCCAAAATGGCCATGTGAGACGCACCAACACCTCGCACGGGACTAATGTCGCTCGAAGGAACAGACCACGTTGTCATGGGACCCCCAATTTGAGAATACGACGATAATTTGAGAATATTTAATCTTAGGCTTAAAAACATAAACATATTGTTAGAGAGCGAAATCCCGAAAACCCCCTCAAACGGCCCCGTGAGAGGCACCAGCACCTTGAACGGGACCAATGCAACTCGTAGGAATTGATTGTGTGGTCACAGGATCCCCAGTTTGAGAACATGAAGATAATTTGAGAATATCTAGACATAGGATTAAAGACATACCGTTGATGAAGAAATCCCTAAACACCCCCCAAATGGCCCCGTGAGAGGCAGAAACACCTCGCACTAGACCAATACAACTCGTAGGAACAGACTGTGTGGTCACGGAGCCCTAGATTTGAGAACACTGTGGTAATTTATGAATATCTAGACTTGGGCATAAAAACATAAACATGCCGTTAGAGGGTGAAACCCCAAAACACACCCCAAACAATCCCGTGGGAGGCACCAACACCTCGCACGGGACCAGTGCAACTCGTAAGAACTGACCGTGTGGTCATGGGATTCCCGATTTGAGAACACGATGATTATTTGAGAATATCTAGACTTAGTCTTAAAGATATATCGTTAGAGGGAGAAACCCCGAAACACCCCCCAAACAACCCCGTGAGAGGCACAAACACTTTGCACTGGACCAATGCAGCTCGTAGGAACTGGCTGCGAGATCACGGGGCCCCCAGTTTGATAACACGATGTTACCTTATGAATCTCTAGACTTAGGCTTAAAATATAAACATGACATTAGAGGGAGAAACCCCGAAACATCCCCCAAATGTCCCCGTGAGAGGCATCAACACCTCGCACGCTTGTAGGAATTTACCGCGTTGTCACGATACCCTGGGTTTGAGACACGACAATAATTTGAGAAAATATAGACTTAGCCTTACAAACATACCATTAGAGGGCAAAACCCCTAAACAACCCCCAAATGGCTCTGTGAGAGGCACCAACACCTTGCACAGGACCAAAGCAGCTCGTAGGAACTGACGGTGTGGCCATGGGACCCCCAGTTTGAGAACAACGATAATTTGAGAATATCTATTGTAGGGAGTAAAAACCTGTCGTTAGAGGGTGGAACCCCAAAACACCCTCAAACGTCCCATGAAAGGAACTAACACCTCGCACTATATCAATGCAGCTCATAGGAACAGACCACGTGGTCACGAGACCCCCAGTTTGAGAACAAGATGATAATATGATAATATATAGACTTAGGCTCAAAAATATAAACTTGCCGTTAGAGGGAGAAACCTCGAAATACCCCCTAGACGACCCCATAAGAGGCACTAGCACCTCGCACGGGACCAATGCATCTTATAAGATCTGACCGTGTGTTCACGAGAGCCCGAGTTTGAGAATACGATAATAATTTGAGAATATCTAGACTTTGGCTTTAAAACATGTCGTTAGAGAGCGAAACCCCGAAACACCCCTCAAACGGCTCCGTGAGAGGCGCCAATACCTCGCACGAGTCCAATGTTGCTCGTAGTAACTGACCCCGTTGTCACGAGACCCCCTGTTTGAAAGCACAATGATAATTTGAGAATATCTAGACTTAGGCTTAAAAACATGTCGTTAGAGGGAGAAACCTCGAAACACCCCCCAAACGGCCGCGTGAATGGTAACAACACCTCGCACGGGACCAATGCAGCTCGTAGGAACTGACCGCGTGGTCATGGAACCCCCGGTTTGAGAACACGATGAAAATATGAGAATATTTAAACTTAGGCTTAAAAATATAAACATGTCGTTAGAGGGCGAAACCCCGAAACACTCCCAAACGACCCCATAAGAGGCACCAGCACCTCGCACAAGAACAGTGCATCTTGTAAGATCTGACCGTGTGTTCACAAGAGCCTTAGTTTGAGAACATGATGATAATTTGAGAATATCTAGACTTAGACTTAAAAACATGTCGTTAGAGGGTGAAACCCTGAAACACCCCTCAAACGGCTCCGTGAGAGGCGCCGACACCTCGCACAAGACAAATGTTGCTTGTAGGAACTGACCCCGTGGTCACGAGACCTCTAGTTTAAAAACACAACAATAATTTGAGAATATCTAAACTTAGGCTTAAAAACATGCCGTTAGAGAGAGAAATCCCAAAACACCCCCCAAACGGCCGCGTGAGTGGTATCAACACCTCGCACGGAATCAATGCAGCTCATAAGAACTGATCACGTGGTCATGGAACCTCCTTTATGAGAACACGACGATAATTTAAAAATATCTAGACTTAGGCTTAAAAACATAAACATGTCGTTATAGGGTGAAACCCCAAAACTCCCCCTAAACGGCCCTGTGAGAGGCACCAACACCTCGTACGGGACTGATGCAACTCGTAGGAACTGAACGTGTGGTAAAAGGACCCCCGATTTGAAAACATGATGATAATTTGAGAATATCTAGACTTAGGTTTAAAAATAAGCCGTTAGGTGAGAAGCCCCGAAACACCCCCGAAACAGCCTCGTGAGAGGCACAACACATCGCACGAGACCAATGCAACTCGGAGAAACTTTGTTCGAGGTTACGGGACCCATGGCTTGAGAACACGATGATAATTTGAGAATATCTAGACTTAGACTTAAAAACACTAACATGGCATTAGAGACCAAAACCGCGAATCACCCCCCAAACGGCCCCGTGGGAGGCACCAGTACCTCGCACATGACCAATGTAGCTAGTAAGAAGTGACCATTGTAACACCCCGTCTAATTAAATAACGGGTAGCTACTTCTTTATTAAATTAATACAGAATATCAAGTTGGTTCAGTCTTAGCATCACTGTCGAAAAACATATAATTAATTATTAGCCACCTAATATTTAAAAAGAGATATGTCAAATTTTATTAATTAAGCCAACACTTAAACAAGAATTTATTTAATAAACCATCAATCGCATAACCAATCTCATATAAATTCTCAACGAGAAGAAATCAAACAATTCTGGAGTAAACACTCCAATAATAAAGATGCCAGAGTAAATAATGTCCAAATACAAGAGTGTGAATAAATAATAAACCAAAAACTGAAATAATGAAAGTCTGCAACTACAACCTCTAAATGAGAATGGGCGACTTGCCCTAACTGATACAAATGACTCTGAAGGAATCAAGGATAAAATGTGATCGTCTACTACCAAGATCCTGTAACTTCCACAACAGCTACAACACGTCCTATGAATGGAATTCCAATGCTTGGTGTCCCTGTGGCTGGGCACCTAAAAGGTTTTTACAAAACAAAAACAGATTTGGAGGAAAATGGGTCAGAGCCCGATGTGAAAACAGTTTAAAAGTTTAGCAAGTGTTTAAATTACAATTAAACATCACATATTATAAACACGTTAGTTGCGTACTCTCACAGAAGTTTTTTACCTCTCAACTACTGTGCACGCCTAACGTATGACTTTAGCCCATCCTAGTTATTCCACTATCTAACTAGTTTATACCACTTCTGCCTTCGCATTCTAACATAGAGTAATTACACGTAACCCCCAAATAAGCCATATTTATAACCCAGGTTCACATTCATTAATTACTTATCTCAAGATTTAATTAAATTCTCATTCGTAACCCATTCAAAATATCTTAGTTATTCACATCTACTAAGCAACACAACTGAACAATCTCAAGTACATGAATACACATCCGTAATAATATCTTATACGAAATTAGGGCACCCCACAAGGATAGAACCTACGATGCCCTCATACTCTGCTATCGAATCCCGGTACATCACGTACGTGAGGATCACAAGTTCCGAATCACTCAGGAACCGTCTAAATACAAATCACACATATTGGAGGCGAACATAGTTCACATTATCATGGGTCACGCACATACCTACGCTCCCATGGTCAGGTGATTTATCAACTCACAAATAAGTCATTCACAACCCTAAGTCCTTAAGGTACCAGTATATATCCCCCCGAAGGCACACAAGGATAAGAGGGTCCTTTTCCAAATTAAAACTAACCTCCCGTGATAACAAGTATGGTAGGTATGTCATACACATAATAAATCCATACACTAGGCATTCACACAACCTAAGTAATCATATATCAATATAGATGTTCACACATTTTATCTAGTTAATTTCATACGTAGCAAGTTTACCCCGAACATTGCACATAATATACTTTCCGTTTGATAACTCTCCCGCTGTATCAATTTGAGTACTTAAACCTATCACAAAAGGTTACCAGGTCTCTTATTCTTTTTTAATGTCATCTCAGTACTTGAAACCCCTCCGTTACTGCTTGTAATATTATATCATCATTAATTCCCGTTATAGTTTCAATTCGAACGCTTTCTAATCGTACCTCACTCGGTAGACCCTCGTAAGCAATAGCAATCAATTCCATAAGTTATAACATTCTCCGATAATAACTAAGACCCTACTGACTTGATCTAAGTCCCAAAATATAATATCAATCACCCTAATAACCAACATCGGCTTTGGAATAATCATTAAACCTTAAAGAGAAACAATTTTAAAAAATCAGAAGGGGTCGATCGATCGAAGAAAAGTGGTCGATCGATCGATGGTTCGATCGATCGACATTCTTGAGTCAATCGATCGATCAAGAAGGTATCAGCCCAGAAATTCTTAACAGTTACGGGTTCTCCATTTTTTACACCTCAAACTCTTCATTTTAACGTCCGAAACTCACAACTAAATATACTAATCAACCTACTAACATGTTTACATCATTCCCCACGTTTTAGATTCATCAAATCAACCTATAACATCAATTAATTGAATCAAAATACCCAATTTACATATAAAAACCTAGTTTTCCTATTTCTTCAAGAACATCACATAATTCAATCAAATTTCATAATTCTCTACCCATAAATCATAAATTTGTGGTTGTTATCATCTCCAACATTTACTACATGCAAGTCCTATCCAGATTATGATTTTAAACCTTTCAAATCCATTCAATTTTTGTTTTTCATGATAAATCTTCAAATCTATAAAAACATGTAAACTATCTGCTTTGAATCTTTGCAAGATAAATCACTTGCCTGTAATATGTTGCTTCTGATCCGTTGATGATGTTAAGGGCTGGTTCTCCTCCTTTCTCCGGCCATAATTCCGTCGAAAATGGTGGTGGTGGTTAGTGATTTTGGTTTGGAGACCTTTTGCAACTTCCCCTCTAACTCACGTAGCCCACTCTTTGATTTTTGACTGATAATGGCCCTAATGGCCTTACCAATAATAAATATATAAACACTAAAATTCGTGGGTCTTAATTTCTTAATTTTTAAAATGACTGAAAATGCCCTTCCGAGTTGCCGGTTTGGCCTAAAAATGCCCCGGGACCCAAACTAAACCCATGGCTAGTGTTTTCTGACTATCTCAAACCTTCCGGACACGTTGGTGCACTCAAAAAGCTTATATGGGTGACATAAGAATAAAATACTTTTAAATACATTAAATTGGGTCCTAACACGACTGACACGCGTGTCCCAACTAAATTACCAAAACTGCCATATTTTCAAATCATGATAATTTTAATAAATTCAATGATCACATATTACCATAATCACTCAGTAATATTCAACAACATAATAATAACCAAATACTAACTCTCGTCTCGCTAGCATTTAAATCCGAATTAATTTTCCAATTAATTAATTTTCCAATTAATTATCCCATAATTAAAAACAATTCCATTTAATTAACCTCATAATTAAAAGCCATAAAAGTACGGGGTATTACGTACTCCCCCCTAATAACGGAATTTCGTCCCGAAATTCGAAAAATAAGGCATACCTGAAAAAATTAGTTATCCTCCAGTACTCAAAACCAAATATAAAGAAAGGCCCAATCATTAAAGCCCTCGCTTCACAACAAGCTTGTTTAACACTCTTGATACTTTATCCTATTACACTTCAATAAATGCACGTCACGTTGTGCTCTTACTAAACAACATTTGAATAAAAATAGCCTATACATCATTGGCCGCATTATATCAATATTATTGTAAGTCCGCACCTCACTACGCATTAACTCCCGTGTTTATCAAAACACCAAACTCCCATCCTGGAAGGAATCAATAACACAACTGACTACTCTTGCCCATTATTTGAATCTCTTTTCCCGGCGTTGTGACCTTTACACTAGGGAAAACCACTTCAGCCGGTTGGTGTTACACAAAACATTTGTTAGCACCTTGTCCACTATAAATAGATACGGGTGCTTTCCCCCAACTCTACCATTATGTAATATCTTCTCCCCATTACTACAATATACCTCACTTAATAGTTATACCCGATTTGGAAATGAAATGATCGCACCGAATCCAAAACTACTTTCATACAGTTTCACCAGTCATCAGTAACCTTGCGCCTACTCCTCGGGCTATAGGCGATACAACCTTCTGCGAACGAAACGTTATCTCCACTATTTCCTGATATCCAATGTTGAAGGTGGATTTGGGGGATCTCTTCCTAGTTATGAATAATACTGTGTAGGACCACGTACCGGCGTGTTCGCTATCTAATAGTGTAAATCCCCTAAGGATATAACAATTTCTCTCCTTCTGGACAACCTGTCCCACATATTCGAAGGAACTCATTAATTATCTATAAGTTGGAAATCCCTTCAAGTAAATTTACTCGCTTAATTCTTCCATCTCTGGAATCGTTGGCTTGATACAAAATTATCTGGTTGATCATCTTACCCCAACCGATCTACGACTTACTATACCCCTTACAATGCCGGCTTTCACGTATAATTCTTCCCGTTACGTGATACTTACTAACTCTCTTCCCCTCTTGGCGTATACGAAAAATTACTACCCGTGCAACTTTCACCACGTTGTGCACATCTGGACTCTCATACCTTATCAACATCCTCACTCTATTTATGCCTAAGCCACCCTTAACATTCGATTGGGTGGAATTCCGCTGCAAATTGTCCATAATACTTAAATATTTGTCTTCTCAAGAGGTACTCCCTTTTTAAATGGTTTCCCACTATCTTTTATCCAATGTTGGACGTGTTATCCTGATTGCACAAAAGTCTATAGATTATCGTCCTTCTCACGACACTTAATTCACTCTACCACTTCCATTCTGTCATATTAGTCTCACAAGTAAAAATTTCACCCATTTATGCCTCTTCTTACTTCGATTAACACACAAATGAACCAGGGTGTCTATACCCCTTTTTAATCCATACATACGGGTTCATACATCAGATATGCTCCACATGTACTCCACTCTTTATTGCCCTTGCATTTGTAATGTGGCTATACCACTTGGGCTTCCTCAATCACCCCCAAATTAGAAATCCTTAGTCCTCCTTAACCTCATTGCATCCTTAAACCCATATTGGCCTTATATCTTAATTTACCCTTTTAACTTCGAGTTATAACTACATACTACCATAACGATCGAGGTACCCAAATCATGGACGAATGACCAAACATCTCCTTACTACCAACCGTACGCTAAGTTTCATGTGTGGGGTGTCCCGCAAAGAGAAATCCAAACAAGGAACCCCCATGATACACTAATTCCTAGCATTGTCGGTCATCGGGATCCGTTAAGCCCTCAGTCCATAACATGTACCCCTATATTCCTGTCTCTTAACAATAAAGTTACATCTCCTTCTGCAATGACACTTAAACAAGGAACTCCTTCCGAATGTCACTTTCTCTTGACATTGATGGTAATCTCATTTCATATAAATCATGCAAAGATAATCGGGGATCTCAAAATCCCATCCCCAGATACACAACTATGAGTTTAAACTCCCAAATCTCTAAAGGGTGATAAAACAATGCACTCTTCTTATTACGACATCCTGAGCGTTAATTATAATAACCAGCTAAACCTTTTCGCTGACTAGTAAATCAATTGCATACGAATCATATCAATTAAATCCCTACGCATACTGGGATTAAATATCCGAGACCATTATACCTATTTTAAATCACAACAATATATAATTTATATATATACAAAAGTACAATTACGAGCCCGACCTTTTCACAGATGGGGACTCGCGAGAATGAAACTTTCTACCCCAAGGTACTAGCCCCAATAAACTTGTAATACCAGTAACTTATCGGTATAATCATATTTAAAACCATAATTAGGATAATATCATACTCGTATAACATAACACTAAAATGAGCAAATTCATTAAAGTATATACCGCTATCAATATACCCATTCATCCTCCGCGGATGACAATAAAGGTAACCCCACACTATCAGGGAAAATATTCACATAAATACTACTAAAATGGCCGATACTCACTAAACTCGACTCTCAAGCAAAAATAACAATAATAACAATTGTAGCAACTCATTCATGCCACAAACAACATGCAACATCATCTGAGGATATAACTCATACTTCTATCCTGACAATCGCCCTGGATGCTCAAATGGTTCCTGGATTCAACACACCTGTCCGTACCAACCGAATATTTCAATAACTGTTGCCCTTGCCAGGCACAATACCTTTATCCCTACACTTGCTTCGGGAAACATTTAAAACGCACGGGTTTCTCTCCCCTCAAAATACCTCTACACATACTATACTTATCTTCGGTCACACTGACCATGTTAAGGTGGTCCTTCTCTCGAACGTTGGTAGTCTCGGCTCTGATGACTACCTCCATTATTCCCTTAGCTTGATGGACCTAAGGAACACGCTACTAGTTTCCCACGTCTCTTACTAAAATCACCATCGCTCGGTAATAATTCAACGATCCTAATTTTTTTAACGGGTTCCCTGTTGGGTCTTCCCCTTGTGGTGTTTCTCCAACACCATTTTCCCAGTCGTACTCTTTGTAAATTCCTCGATTCTTGCATCTCCCCACCCAAGGAAATGTTTACCTCCAAATTAACACTACGCGACATTATTACCATCTGCATTGACCGTCCAAGCAGAATTCCTCAGAAGTTCTAACAATTCTTTTTTTTTCATGTAAATTTTCCTTTTAATGTACTCTTCTCCATTTCACCTACTTCATCTGGTGTAAGGTTCGCTAATAAATTAAATTTCTTTTCACAAAGTGACCTCTGTCCAGCCTTCTGGTGTGAGTTCAGAACAATGTTCGTATCCCACTCTGAACATCTAATGAAGGAATTTATGGTCAAACCATACGTATGCGCCTTCTCTTGACAAAACATTCCACTTCTAAGTGTGGTGGCTGCCTCTCACCATTGAAACTCTACTCTTACGAGCCAAGGAAAAATTTTACTCCAAATTTTCACTCCCGATTAGCCATACCCCGTCATATGTCCAAGCCTTTGGATATATTACGTGAGTTGGTTAGTACATGCCATCTCCCCATTTCTAGTATTTCCACTGCTAGTTCTTATCAATGTTTCACCTAACTCTTTCTCTCCCATTCCAACCTTGCTGGGTGGGTCTAAATTGACCCCACTTTCTACTATACTTGTACCTGGAAGTCACAAGTCGCGACTTAACCGTCTTTACCGTTCTGGACTTCCGGGCCATAATATGAGTGACTTCAACTATTGTCATCCTTTTTTTAAAATAAATCAAATAACCTCAACTGATCTTTGCCTCCTAATGTCCGCCTAACTGTCTTCGCCTGACATACTTCATTGATCGGCACCCAAACACATCCGAATGTAAATAAGATTCACTATCGTATATATCATAGCATAAGAACGAAATCTCACCAAAGAAATCAACAATTCTAAACATAGGGCTCTGTATCAAAGGAAAGCTACGCTGGAAGCATAATAAGCCGCACAGATCCTAAAGGACACTAGAAGCTGATGCTCTGATACCACTTGTAACACCCTGTCTAATTAAATACCGCGTAGCTACTCCTTTATTAAATTAATATAGAATATCAAGTTGGTTCAGTCTTAGCATCACTGTCGAAAAATATATAATTAATTACTAGCCACCTAATATTTAAAAAGTGAGATGTCAAATTTCATTAATTAAGCCAACACTTAAAGAAGAATTTATTTAATAAACCATCAATCGCATAACCAATCTCATATAAATGCTCAACGAGAAGAAATCAAATAAGTCTGGAGTAAACACTCCAATAATAAAGATGCCAGAGTAAATAATGTCCAAATACAAGAGTCGGAATAAATAATAAACCAAAAACTGAAATAATGAAAGTCTGCAACTACAACCTCTAAATGAGAATGGGCGACATGCCCTAACTGATACAAATGACTCTGAAGGAATCAAGGATAAAATGAGATCGTCTACTACCAAGATCCTGTAACTTCCACAGCAGCTACAACACGTCATCTGAATGGAACTCCTATGCTTGGTGTCCCTGTGGCTGGGTACCTAAAAGGTTTTTACAAAACAAAAATAGATTTGGAGGAAAATGGGTCAGAGCCCGATGTGAAAACAGTTTAAAAGTTTAGCAAGTGTTTAAATTACAATTAAACATCACATATTATAAACACGTTAGTTGCGTACTAGCACATAAGTTTCTTACCTCTCAACTACTGTGCACGCCTAACGTATGCCTTTAACCCATCCTAGTTATGCCACTATCTAGTTAGTTTGTACCACTCTTGCCTTCGCATTCTAATATAGAGTAATTACACGTAACCCTCAAATAAGCCATATTTGTAAGCCAGGTTCACATTCATTAAATTACTTATCTCAAGATTTAATTAAATTCTCATTCTTAACCCATTCAAAATATCTTAGTTATTCACATCTACTAAGCAACACAACTGAACAATCTCAAGGACATGAATACACATCCGTAATAATGTCTCATACGAAATTAAGGCACCCCACAAGAATAGAACCTAAGATGCCCTCATACTCTGATATCGAATCCCGATACATCACGTACGTGAGGATCACAAGTTCCGAATCACTCAGGAACCGTCTAAATACAAATCACACATATTGGAGGCGAACATAGTTCACATACCCATGGGTCACGCACATACTTACGCTCCCAAGGTCAGCTGACTTATCAACTCACAAATAAGTCATTCACGGCCCTATGTCCTTAAGGTACCAGTCTAAATCCCCCCGAAGGCACACAAGGATAAGAGGGTCCTTTTCCAAAATAAAACTAACCTCCCGTGATAGCAAGTATGGTAATTATGTCATAGACATAAGAAATCCATACACTGGGCATTCACATAACCTAAGTAATCATATGTCAATATAAATGTTCACACATTTTATCTAGTTAATCTCATACGTAGCAAGTTTACCCCGAACATTACACGTAATATACTTTCCGTTTGATAACTCTCTCACCGTATCAATTTGAGTACTTAAACCTATCACAAAAGGTTACCAGGTCTCTTATTGGTTTCTAATGTCATCTCAGTACTTGAAAACCCTCTGTTACTGCCCATAATATTAAATCATCATAAATTCCCGTTATAGTTTCAATTCAAACACTTTCTAATCGTACCTCACTCGGTAGACCCTCGTAAGCAATAGCAATCAATTCCATAAGTTATAACATTCTCCGATAATAACTAAGACCCTTCTAACTTTATCTAAGTCCCAAAATATAATATCAATTACCCTAATAACCAACATCGGCTTTGGAATAATCATTAAACCTTAAAGAGAAACAATTATCAAAAATCAGAAGGGGTCAATCAATCGAAGAAAAGGGGTCGATCGATCGATGGTTCGATCGATCGACATTCTTGAGTCGGTCGATCGATCAAGCAGGTATCAACCCAGAAATTCTTAACAGTTACTGGTTCTCCATTTTTTACACCTCAAACTCTTTATTCTAGCGTCCAAAGCTCACAACTAAATATACTAATCAACTTACTAACAGGTTTACATCATTCCCCACATTTTAGATTCATCAAATCAACCTATAACATCAATTACTTGAATCAAAATACCCAATTTACATATAAAAACCTATTTTTCCTATTTCTTCAAGAACATAACATAATTCAATCAAATTTAGTAATTCTCTACCCATAAATCCTAAATTCGTGGTTGTTATCATCTCCAACATTTACTACATGCAAGTCCTATCCAGATTATGATTTTAAACCTTTCAAATCCATTCAATTTTCGTTTTTCATGATAAATCTTCAAATCTATAAAAACATGTAAACTATATGCTTTGAATATTTGAAAGATAAATCACTTGCCTGTAATATGTTGCTTTTGATCCGTTGATGATGTTAAGGGCTGGTTCTCCTCCTTTCTCCGGCCATAATGTCGTCGAAAATGGTGGTGGTGGTGGTTGGTGATTTTGATTTGGAGACCTTTTGCAACTTTCCCTCTAACTCACGTAGACCACTCTTTTATTTTTGGATGATAATGGACCTAATGGCCTTACCAATAATAAATAAATAAACACTAAAATTCGTGGGTCTTAATTCCTTAATTTTTAAAATGACTGAAATACCCTTCCGGGTTGCCGATTTGACCTAAAAATGCTCCGGGACCCAAACTAAACCCCTGGCTAGTGTTTTCTGACTATCTCGAACCTTCCAAACACGTTGGAGCACTCAAAAAGCTCATATGGATGATATAAGAATAAAATACTTTTAAATCCATTAAATTGGGTCTTGACACGACTGACACGCGCGTCCCAACTAAATTATCGAAACTGCCGTATTCTCAACTCATGATAATTTTAATAAATTCAATGATCACATATTACCATAATCACTCAATAATATTCAACAACATAATAAAAACCAAATACTAACTCTCGTCTCGCTTGCATTTAATTCCGAATTAATTTTCTAATTAATTAATTTTCCAATTAATTATCCCTAATTAAAAACAATTCCATTTAATTAACCTCATAATTAAAAGCCATAAAAATACGGGGTATTACAACCACGTGGTCACGGGACCCCCGATTTCAGAACACGATGGTGTGGGGTTTACATTACACAATTTTTATAATGTCCAAGAAATAGAGGAAATTCTACCCAAGTTTGTTTAATTATAGTTAAAAATGGTCATGGACAAAGTGACAAAGTCCGTGATCATCTCTATTTTTTTGTCACGCATAAAGAAGGTCATAACCTAAAGCTGTGACTATTTTGGTCAGGTCAAAGTATGGGCCACGGCCTAGGTCCGTGATCTAAGCCATGACCAATATAAAATTCCAAATAATGGTCACGATCATGTGCCATGACTAATGTCGTGATGGGTCACGGCCTGAAGTCGTGACCAGAGCCGTGACCAATATCAAATTCCAAAGGATGGGTCACGACCATTAGTCATGACCAGCACTAACATCCGGTCACGACTATAGTTCACGACCATATGTTGTGACCCCCTAGGTTCGTGGCCCTTCATTTGGTCAGGGATTGGACCGTGACTCACAAAAATGGTCACGCCCGAAATGGTCACGGCCCTTGGTTGCGACCCACCGTCCTGGTTAGGGACTTTAGTCGTGACCATTCACATATTATGGTGCAGTGCGTCCCCCTAAACGGCACTGTTAAACTAGAGTTCATGGTTGACGAAATGCAGAAGTGCTCCATTTTTGGTTTAATTTATTCAATAGAAAAAATTCTTAACTCGATAACATAATCCTCTATCAGGTTGGTATAAAGACGTTAAAGAACGACCAATCAGCCTACCACCAAGTGATGAAGTTCCCAACAAACTATGGAGTGGGAGAAGTATCAAGAGACCAAACAATTTCCAGGTCATGTTAGTTTGTTTCTTCAAAGGAGTATAAACGAGCCACACACAAAATCGACCAAATGGTTAATGCCTCGGTCCGAGATGAACGTTTAAACCTTACGAACACTAATTCGGGATATAAACATATATCAATGCACAAGGATAACTGTGAATCTTACGAATGCTAAATCATGGTTAATGCCACTAGCATAACGTCAAATCCAGATGAATGGAGTTGTTACATAGTGTCTTATAAGCACTGAGAGGATCCTAATTTGGGAGACCCTTTTATGTTAGCCTATAGCGTCTTATGAGCACTGTGAGGATCCCGATTGGGGATGCCCTTTTATATTATCCAATGGGGACAGAGGTTGGAACTCCTACTGGATCAGATTTCCAAGCCACCGGCAGAGCCATTTTGATGAGGCAAAAAACCAAAATATCAGGAGGTTATATGGATTTGTTAGAACAAGCATGAAAAAGAAACAAAAAAACATTATTTGTTGCGGGCTATCAGTAAAGAGCGCGGTACTAAAAAAAACAAGTGAAGCGCCAAATTATTAAAGGAAGGTGACCTCATTTAAAAAAGGTCATGTAGAAAGGACACAAATTGGAAGGAAACTGATACAAATGGTCGTTTATCCTAGAACATACAAGTTAGAAATTTAAAGGGAGAACCATTCAAAATTCCATGTAACAATTAGAGTTTGAAAAAAATATTATCATTAGAGAACATCTTATGTACTCATAAGTTTTTTAAATTAAATGGGAAATACATTAGGGTAGTTGAGTTTTAGAGGGTTTTAAGAGAGTGTATTGGTTGCTCGTGGTTAACACAGGGTATAGGAGATACACACACACAAGGCTGAGATGGTTCCTCGTGTGATTGAGGGTGGGAAATGAGTGATATGAATAACCCTTGGGAGAGGGCGTACAAATACTACTTTGGCCAAGCGTTACTAATAAATGTTCATTGAACGTATGTTCGTAATAAATGAGAACCATTACAGATTCAAAACAATGACTGTCGGTAAGTAATAAATGTTTATAATGAGAGAAACTTTGCAAATAATGTACTCCTAATCTATTGACTATATTAACTGTGCATGTTAATGTGTGGTGAAATGGGCTATTTGTAGTGCTTTGAGGAGCCAACTTTCTCGATGCTGACGATCGAGCAGATCCAACCAGTCCCACATTTTGAGGGTTTATAGACAACCTAGGTTGTCCATCATCCCCCAAATTCAGGGCTAGGGTGCACTTGTGGTGTGATATGCCATAGGTGATAGTGAAAGGGATGATCTCTCACTTTCTCTTAAAATTTTGCGAGAGGGCTGGAACGTAAGAGCGAATGACCCTAATGGTGTTGCTCAAATTAGTAAATCTTAGTATTCTAACTTGCCTCACTTCCTATCTTCTAATCCAATATCCTAAGGAGTCCCTGGTGGTTACTCGTAGAACACTTAGTTCTTGAGCACTGCCTTGTTAAAGTTGGGAAGCTCATAAGCACTTGTACCCGTAAGGAGAAAATTGTACATTGGCTTGCTTGTAGTTGCACGAGTGAGTTGGACTCTTCTTACAATGTTCTCAGTATATGTGTCTTAATATTTGTACATTTATTCTTGTGAAGTTTGGCATGAATTTTACACGGATATGGTTCATATGCGATTTTTTGTTCATACGCGGGGTACTGTTCATTTTTTCTCCTTATTTAAGGAGGGTTTCAGCCACGGTTCAAAATCAACACCAACACAATGGAGAGCTAGAGAGAGTCTTCTTCTAAAGGTGAGGGTTTTAGGGTAAGAGGTGAGGGATTTTCCCTCTCACCTATGGGTATGCGTGTGAGTGTTAGTGTTTCATGTATTGTAGGTGTGCTTAAGATGTAATGTGGGGGATTTCTTACCGGTTTACATGGAAGAAGGATACATTGGATTTGGTACAAGAAAAATACTTGGGAAACACTTGAGGAAAGAGATTTGAGAGGATTCTTAGCTTAGAACTTGGATTCACTTAGGTGGAGAGTTGGTGTACAATGGTTATCCGGACTTGAGTAGGAAAGTGGAGGGTATGTGATTTATCCCTGTATGTTCTCTATTGCACTTGTAATTTCTTTAAATATAATGGAATCGGGCCTCTCTGTGAATGTATCCAAGTTGTTGAACCACATATATTTTGGTGTTGTAACTCTTGTTTACATCTTTATTGTTCTTGCTATTATTACCATTTTAACTCGATTATATCCTGGGGTCATTGTTGACTAAAGGGTGCCCCAACAAATTGGGCGTCAGGGCTTAATAATTGGTATCAGAGCTCTAGGTGTGCACATGGTGTTTTTCAAATATCCGGAATGAGATTTTGGTGTCAAACCACTAGTGCTTGGATTTCTTGGGTGTGTTCATTCAACCACGACAAGGGATATTGCTTCACAAGTTCAGGTGGAGGGATTTGATGATAATGAGTGCTTCACGACTAGAGTCGAGGTTATTATTATTCAACATGGGTTGTGTATCAGGGTTGATGGAAGAATGGAGACTGGAGAGAGATGGATGGTATGATTGCTTCCCCAAAATTCAATTAAAGAGGGTGTGATTGTTATCCCGAAATGAAATTAATAACAGCGTGATAGCCACCCGCAAGGTCTATTAACTACGATTTGATTTTCACCTGGAAGAAAATTAATTGTCGGAGATGTTGTCATAGCAAGTCTACATCCAAGGACATTAACCATTGTTACGTGTGGAGGAAAATAAGTCGTTTCTTTGTTCGGTATTTAAAATAAGGATGGTGGTGGTTTGGGAAGTACCTCAAGATGGTTAATGGTATATGCTGAACTTTGGGGATATTCTCACATGATCCAAAAGTGATGAAATTCAAGGGCAGCGGTGCTCGATTATAGGTGGAGTTCCTAAATCACATGGTGTTGTATGGATTTAATGTGATTGGTTGATGTCGTCTGGATTGATCTCGATGTTATATTTCTGGGAACAAGCACATGTGAGGAAGGCCTTCCAAAAGCTCTCATTTACAACCGATAAGCGGGGTGTATGTTCCGACAGATGATGGTGACAGGAATCTTGCTAGTGAAGGGGTGGGGTCGAGGTTCCTCTTCGGAGTCGATGGGTATATTCGACTGGTTGTAGCTACATTTAGGCATTGACATGTGTGTTTAACTTCAATAGAAGTTGAAAAAGAGCAATTGAAAATTTCAAGGTGCAAAGAGTATATTTGCAATAAGAGGTGTATACTCTAAGGGAATTTTTTATGGATTATTTGGAGCTTTGAAGAGACAGAGAAAGGTATATGGATGTGTAGCTGGTACAATGAAGCACAATGGTGGTTCTTTTCGTTGCGTGCAAACAAGGAGATTCAGATGGGGGAATTCTCATTAGGTGAAGTCTCGATCGTGGCTTACTTTATTTCTCTCCAAGGTGGAGATTTGTGAAGTTTGACTTGATTTTTTTTTTTTTGGGGGGGGGTAATTTTCATACACGGAGTAGTAATCATACGCGAATTACTGATCATACGCGGGGTACTATTAATTTTTTCTCCTTATTTAAGTAGGGTATTAGCTATGATTCAAAATCAACACCAACACAACACGGAGCTAGAGAGTCTTCTTCCAAAGGTGAGGGTTTTAGGATGAGAGGTGAGGGATTTTCCCTCTCACCCATTAGTATCGCTCAAATGTGGAAGAAGGGTATGGGTATGGGTATAAGTGTGAGTGTTTCATGTATGGTAGGTGTGCTTAAGATATAATGCATGGGGGATTTCACACTGATTTACATAGGAATGAGATACATAGAATTAGGTACTTGAAAAAAATACTTGAGGGCAAGAGATTGAGAGGGATCTTGGCTTAAAACTTGGATTCACTTGGGTGGAGAGTCTATGTACAATGGCTATCCGGGATTTGAGTAGGATAGTAGAGGGTATGTGATTTATCCTTTATATTCTCTATTATATTTGTAATTTCTTCAAATATAGTGGAATCGGGACTCTCCGTGGATGTAGCCAAGTTACTAAACCACGTATATCTTGGTGTTCTCTCTCTTGTTTACATCTTTATTGTACTTGCCATTATTATTATTTTATCTCTATTATATCCAAGAATCATGGTCGACTGGAAGGTGACCCAACAAATTTGGCATCGGGGCACAATAATTTCTTCATAATGAAATTCCTCGAAAGGAACGACTATAGTCCAAAAGCTAAAAGACAACATTTGAAAAGAATCATCACTTACTAAAGACAACTATGTGTTGAGGAGGCCGACAATACTTAACCAAATAAACAAGTGAGAGTGTGGTGCTAGAAAACCACTCACTAGGTAGATTTTGATAGGGGCCTAGTCCGCTGCAACGAACGGGCCCAGATTTGCGTAATATGAATTTTGTAGCGGGGGTATTTTGGGAGTTTTGCCACAAATGTATTTCACATATGAAAGGAACCTTATGAGGGTTAAAACCCCAAGTCTTTGGCTGCTCATTTGCGAGCCAGAGAGAGAAAGAGAGGGTCTTCTTCCAAAGGTGGTGAGAGGTGAGGGAGTTTTCGTCTCACTCGTGGGTATTTCTCAAAGGGGGAAGAAGTTGTGAGTGAGTGTTTCATGTATAATAGGTTTGATTAAGATGTAATATGTGTGGAATTTCTCACCGGTTACATGGGAGAGAAATACAATGGATTGGGTACATTAGAAACACTCAAGGGCAAGAGATTGAGAGGGTCTTGGCTTAGAATTTGAATTCACTTGGGGGAAGAGTTGATTTACAATAGCTATCCGAGATTTGAGTAGGAGAGTCGAGGGTATGTTATTTATCCTTTTATATTCTCTATTGTACTTGTAATCTCTCTAAATATAGTGTAATTGGTCCAATCAGTAAATGTAACAAAGTTGGTGAAACACGTATATCGTGTTGTTATATCTCTTGTTTACATCTTTATTGTGCTCGTCATTATCACCATTTTATCTTGTTTATATCCAGTTCATAGTTGATTGGAGGTTGCCCCAACAAATTAGGCCTCGGGGCAGAACATCAATGTCTAAAAGATATCTCAACAAGTCGTATAATAAGTAGCCATAGGTATATTAGCATAAAGGTGAGTGTGACCAATCGCTTCTCCTACAAAGAAGAAGAGAAGCATCAATCTAAAAAAAAGGCAAGGATGCGTACGATAAGGAAGAGGCACCCTCAAGCCCAAAACGTTACAATTAAAACATTATCCTAAAAGATTACTATGTTTTAATCATAATAAAATTTATAAGTGTTGAGGCATTTACATATAATTTCAGTTCCGAGAATAAGGCTTTAGGGCATAGGGGAACATCTTCAACTTACCAAAAATTAAAGAATATAAACTGACATTAAATTACGAATTAAGGAACGCTTTCTCTCACTAAAATATCAAGTGAGTACAATAATTGGTCATATGCCTTATTTATAGGCTAAAGTTATCTCTCTAGTCAAGTTAACCTAAAGTAAGAAAATTAAAGAGGGAAATGAAGTTTTTCCAAGGAAATATTACCCCATTACCTAAAATACTAACCCTAAGCTAAGGACATACACTAAAAGATAAACAATTAGAATTAGAAAATTTAACAACAATACAATTAATCCCCATATACTCATTCAATCTCATCCCTTCCTTTACATAAAAAACATTTCCTTAAGATTTAAAATTTGGAGACGAGTGAAACTTCCCCAAAGTAGGCAACGAAAAAAATAATTTTGGGCCTCCAATATAATGTTGCTAAAAATTACGAAGAGTAAAAAATTTATCATTCCTACATTAGGCAATATTGGAATATATATTAACGAAAATCAAAGTTTACAAATAGGCTTAATGAATTTACAGCTTTAGGGAGTAGTCTTGCCTAAGTTCTTCCACCCATGAAGGCCGAGACCCACATTAATGTGCGAGCCTAAATTAAAATTTGAACTTGGTATAAGTTTGTTCACCCAAGAAAAAAAGAACCATAGCCACCTAAGGACCCAACTTTAAAATGGCTAACATAACCCTTCATGCCAAACGGGACTTTAATGTTCCAACAAATCCTTATCACCAAGAACTTGCGACTGTGGACTTTTCTCTTTGATAGGCGATGGAATTTGTTAACTCCACCTTCAATGCCTCTCTCATTTGTACTCTACTCGTTGTCAACGAAGCTATCCTCTTTCCAACGATTGATTTTGATTTAAACCTTGTAGACAGTGGCTTTACTGAAATTCGGTAAGTTTTTCTTCCCCTTATCTCCTCATCTCCATTGCTTCTTTATCTTTGAACCCACCATAAATGGATTCCTCCACGATCGAAAACTTTTTTAAGAATCCCTATATTTGGCAATCCATTTTTATCATCGAGGAGAATACCATCCATCGGAGGTACCTGAGGGTCATGTGAGTTTTCCATGGCTAAGTCATTGAAAGTGTAGGCTTTTCACACTCCACTTTAACTCAAAATCTCATTGGAGATTGAGCCAAGGGTTAGGTTTTTGAGGGTGCACAAGGGTTGGGGTTAGTGGTTGGACAATCGATAGAGGTGGTGATGATATGCGTGTTATCGATGCACATAATGTGGAGAGAGGTTGCAGAAGGCAGTGGATATTGGAGGCCAGGGATACCATAACTTCCTTAAAGGCAATTAGGATGTAACACTATCCTAACATGGCTTAATTTCCTTAGTGCAATACGAAGTTTTCATGATTTACAACAACTCGACGAGCTCTAGCTCTCATATAATTTGATATAACATGACAAATGACATACAAGAGCGGACACAAATTATGGAACCTTTCACTAAAAAGATTTTTTAGGCCTTATTTATAAGCTAAATTTTTCTTATAAACCGAGATACCTAAACGGTAAATAGACGAGGGCAATTGAAAATATTCCAAATAGACCCCGTTACCTAAAACACTAGCATAAACTAAGGAAATACAAATTTAAGAAAAGCAAAATTAAAGATATTACAATTAAGCCCTGAGTACACCTCCATTCTCATCATGAACTCATATTCGTCATAAGTTCGGGCAAATATTTGGTCAAAACTACACACAATTATATAAAAAAGAGTGCAAGCATCTGAAGGACAATAAAGAACAAAAGTACTAGAAATAAAAGGCAGCTACGGTAAAATCTTGACATGAATGAAGCCTTGGCCATAAGGAACTCGCTCGGTTGCTTAAACCACATTCACTTCCTTTATAAGAGAATTTTATTCACTTCCTCTGCAAGATCATTTTCTTGATGACCAAATTTGATTCGTCCACCCCATACATAGGCTCCTCCACTGCTATCCTGGCCTCAGACATCGCTAACGCCTCTTTGTCATCACCTGACCATGGAGACATCTCTTTGGTTAACTCAAGATGATCCAAAGTTTCAGAACTAATTCCAAAGTTTCATGTTGAGATAGATGTGAATTACATACCATTTATTTCTAGTGGCAAATTTTAGTACCAACAAGCTTGATACACTAAATTTCTAATTTCAAAATCCAAAAATGATAAATTGTTCACTGATAGGGATTAAGAAGTTTGCTAAATCCAGTCTTAACGTGAAATGTATCGATTGAACATGTGAAAGGTATGCAGTCTTAAAGTGAAAGGTATCTATGCAACCAATCCCATTGGAAAAAGTAATACCATCGGCATACAGAAGGTCCATATCAGAAGGCTCATAGTTCGTGCGACTATGTATTGCTTGTCTTCTGATTGGCTTACCTGAAATGAGTTAAAAATCATTATATATCTATAATGTAAGGGTGATTTTGACTTGGCTATCTCATTGCCGTAATTCTCTTTTAGACTTTGGTATTTCTATGCTAAACCTTCACTGGGGAATATTTTATATTTGATGATAAAAAATGTACTAAAGAGGTACCAAAGTCTAATTTTGACCCTTAAGTAAAAAATACTCATAATGTAATGTATGAAGTTAAAAGTTTTTATTTTATCTTAAGCTCAACGAGAAATAAAACTAGTTTTGATGCTTCACCTCGCTGTCAGATTCAGAATCATCATCTCTTTGGACAGAATCAACTCCCAAGCTAAAGGATCAAGCACACTTTTGACCTGTGCAAAGTAGACGATAACACAAATTTTGATTAACACCTGAACTCTTGATCTAATTTTGCTTTAATTGTCTCAATTATCAGTAAAAATAGAAAAAAGAAGAGTTCTTAAATACTCTATTGGACTAATGCGAATATCAAATATTCGCACAAATGCAGGAAATTTGCTATACTAAGGAAGACCAGGTTCACCACATAATGCTTCGAGCTCAAATGATCTCGCGAACTCGTCGTTGTAACTGATTACTTCTATTGCATGCTGTTATATATATATATATATATATATATATATATATATATATATATATATATATATATATATATATATATATATATATATACTATCCCACCAAAATTGATGAAATCCCCCAACTTATGCCAATTGTGCTTCCTGATTAATCATTACTGAAATTTGGGTATTTCATAATAATTATGTTGCTAGTCACATCTCACAAGAAACACCTAAAAAATCCAAAATTCTAAGTACAGAACTGCCTTCTTATTTTGCTAATCGTGCGAGTGAGGAGTAACAATAAGAGATAGAACTACCAGTTCATATTAGTAGTAATCAGGATTAGATTATAAATGCATACATAGTATTTGGTACCTAAAGAAATGACCTGCTAAATAAAGAAGAAGTTAACATTACCTGAAAATGTATGAGTGCCCCTGGAATCAACCGAGTAAAACAAATTCACCGCTACTTATTCTGTAAAGATCATGATTTGTAACTTCATGTAAATAAAAAAAAAAGTATGAGGCATAAAAGATAGAATGTACAACAAATAGAAGAAATAATAAAAACATATAAAATTACTAATTAAAAACAGGTAGAATGTAAATCAATCCAAGTATGAGGCATAAGTTAATAAACAAAATGAAAAATACTCACTTGCGTACTGCTATGATACTCTTTGCCTTATACAGGGAAGTATTCCCAAATTGCACATGGTCTACGACACTTGAAACATGTACCCTTGATCATCCAGCAATACGGTATATGAGAATGCCTATTGCAATCTAAGAAGTTCATCCTCGACTGCTGTTACAACATTAATACGTTCTTGAATTTCCGCACTCATGTGTTAGATTATTGAAATCACTTACTCATGTGGTAATGTCTTTAATTCGCCAATTTTGGCTGTAATGACATCGTGAATATTCTTAAAAATCCCTCTAAAATATACATGGACACTGTGTATTAAGATGAAAAAGCATATATACATTCGAATCTGTGATTAATTCAACACGTGATTATTTCAATAACTGATGGATAACAAATGATAGGGCTTGGCTGAATGAGGCCACTTATTTCCACACTATGCAGTAATCAAAATAGAAACACATATCGAATCACTAATATTAGCCAAAGGAGTAGTATGAGAACACACCAGTTGTGTGTAGAATATACCAGTTATTGATGATGTAACATTAGCTAAAGAAGTAGTAGGAGAACACATCTAATATTGAGAGTGAGCAAAAAACTTTTAATTTCTTTTGATAAGTTTAAAAATTGATGATGTAACTGCTTAAACATTGATCAGTTGGTCACTACCATCTGATCTGACCTAAGATTAATTGCTTTTTCCTAACTTTGTTGGGGGCCCTTATGATGAAACAACAGGCAAGATTTTTGATCTGCAAGTTCTCCTTTCAGCAATGGGTACGATACGTTCAGGTCGGCTGAAATGACACTAGTTGAGGAGATGACAACATATCGGAGTGGCTTAATAGGCTATCGTGTGAAATTATTTTATTAAACTATTTTATACTAGAGACTAGTGGGTGACAATTTGAATATCTATAAGAGAGAACACCATGTTGAATTTGAATCCAGAGTGAAGGTTGCATGACCACAATCTAGCACCAATGTGAGTTGTTGGAAATTAGATTTAGAAAAAATTGTTGATGAGATAACAAATGATAATGCCAAGATTTTTTGGGCGATTATACCCTGCCAATAGTTATATAAACAGAAGAACAATTTCAAAAACTTATGGTATAACTACGAATAGTTATATAAAAAAAAGACAAATTACGTTAAATTTTATAGAAAGGGAAAAAATATTTTTTCATGTTTTTTTAATCCAAAATGACAAAGAACATGAATAAAATTAAAAGGCATCATGTGACTTGATGAAATGGAGGTCATGAAACAGTTTTCTTTTTCATTGTTCAACAACGATTGTGGTGATTGAGATGTCAGTTACTGTTTCCATCTGTTTTGAGTTTGAACTTGTGTTTCTGAAAATATAGTATATCATTCACAACATAATATATATGATCTTAAAGTTGATGTTAATATGTTGAGAAGAATCTTCTATATAGTAGAATGGAGAGATTCGAAGAGATCAAATGATCCTAGTTATACTGATTCTGATTAAAAAATATTAAATCTGGGCATCCTTGATTAGGTGGAAATGTCTCTTAGTACCAAGGAAGAGATAACTGTACACGACTCAGGTTTTGTATGCAGTGCGGCAGAAGCTTGATGCATCCTCTGGTATGTACTATAATATTTCATAGGCAGGTATCGCGATAAATTGGTAAATGATAAATCTAGAGAAGAAAGCATTTGTACGCAATCAAATGAACTTTTGAGTTAAACCTTTAGATGTGAGGCTAGTGTACCACACCAATGGATTGACAATTCTCTTGTTGCAGTATGATGGTTCAGACTATTTGCATGACTGGAACAAGGACATATCCATCTCGAGATATTTTTTCAATGGCTTTGGTGCAATTAGCTAAAGATCTATGCTGCAAACAACGGGTTCTTTTACTACACCGGGGGCACTATAAATGTAGCAATGGAGGCTGTCAATGAGGTTTTGTGGCTACAAGATCTATTAGATAAGTTGGACATTATATTCAATTACCATAACCAAAGTTCTACCTATTTGGCCAAGAACCATACTCATCACCACAAAACTGAGAGAGTTGATGCATGATTTAATTTCATAAGGGAGATCATAAATAAAGGTTATGAAAATTTGAAGAAAATTCACCAAGGATTATCTGGAAATATGTTAACGAATGTGATATTGGCAGGCATGTTTGAGCATTGCTTCAACTTAGATTTATATTCTACACACAACTGGTGTGTAGAACAACAATGAACCCAAAACAAGTACAAAAATGTCATATACCAGTTGTGTGTCCGAAATAATCTGACCTTCAGATTCCTCACCTTCCTCTTTATCTTCCTCATTTTCCTCCAAACTAGAACTAGAACTCGAAACACGGTAGTTTGATGGGCTATTTGTTGTTTAGTCATTTTCTTCGCAGCTCTAGTTAGCCATTTCCTCTTAGGAGCATGCTTCGCCACATCGATATCCCCCTACCCTCCGCATCATTAGCCTCAGCTTCCAATAAATATTACACATCAGCTACAGCTTAGGGATCGATATCCCCAACATCAACATCACTACCCAAAGTCCAATTCTCAACACCCACGACCATCATCAATACTCGTTTCGATATATTAGAAGTACTACCTTTCGAGGCACCATCGAATGAAACTCGCTTATCAACTTTCTTTTATATCGTTATCCGGACAACTACACCAGATAGATCACTCTTTTTTTGCTTGGATTGGCAACACCAAGTTTGGTAAACACCGTGCCAGGTTCACTTTCCAAGCTATCTTCCTTGTCATTAGAATTCAAAAATCCCATAAAATATTTGATCTCCTTTAAACCTTGAGGAGTCAATGTGTATTATCACCAACTAAAACCACCACCTTTAGACCTATAATGGCAGCACCATATACCATATAACGAATTGAATTTGCCTGATGCACCCAATAAGAATTTCATAGAGGAGTGGCAAACCCATTAGCATCTCGAGAAGGAATAATCCTTTGACCAGACGCACAACATTTGGTAGTTATCCCACGCCAAGTAAGCCCACTGAATGCCTCAGCATACAACTTTTTCATTAATTTCCATTTTATATTGACTGGACAAGGAACAAGTTAGTCACACCCAAATTGAAACATAACACGTTTGGGATGGTACAATACCACAGCATAACCCCACTTAATCAAAAAGAGAAAAACCTAAGATGAATTACCAATAACGCATGAACGTTGTACGCACGAATATCATCCATTATGTCACTTAACGCCGAAACACAAACGCATGCCTCTTCATTAAAAAAAATTGACATGTAAATGCCTACATCCACATGATAAGGACACGCACATAATCGCTTCACTTAACCGATCTGCATAGCTATAATAATAAGAAACTCATGATCCACCTTCGATTACTATCTGAAAATTCTAACTAGCGAGTCATCATCAGAGGGAACTTCATAAATAGCAGTTTCAGACCCAATGAAGGAAAACATTCCAACAAAAAGCCCATTAAATAACATAAGGAGTAAAGTTGACAATGTTATATCTACCAAACGAACACTCCAAATTCAAATGCAATTTATCTAACCAAGCATACAAATCACCCTAAATAAAAGCAGCTACGGAAATTTTTTGACCCAGTAACAATCGAGCAACCACCAAAAATATCATCTAATTAGGAAAATCATGAGGTTTCTCAGGAAGCAAAAATCTTGATAAAAATGCCACAAGATAAGCATTTAGATGAGCATGATGATTAATAGGCATGTATGCACATGCACACGCACACTCACACGCACACGCACACGCACACGCACATGCACACGCACACACACTAATCCCTAAATCCACAGTTTCTAAACAACGCAAGCTAATCCCTAAATCCACCTAGTTCCTAAAAAATCTACTTTGTCACGTGCACATACGCAAGCTGATCCCTAAATACACACAATTTCTAAACAAATGTACTTTAAAATGCTCTACCACACTACCATTAACTATAATGAGAGCAAATGAGCTCTAAATCTACCAATCCCACAACCATAATCATCCAACTATTTTCTTTTTCATTTATAATAATAAAATAACCTATTGATAAAGGGAATATTTATTTTCAGTAAGTGTCAAGTAGAAAATAGTAAATTAAAACTATAAGTATATCCATATATTAGACAAGCAAGAGTGCAAGAAATTGTGTATTATGACTCATTTTGGGATAACATCAAGAGCCTCCAGGCACCATCCTCCTTACTAAGACTTCCTTGTGTTACACTACCTTGTCAAAAAGAATGTTAAATCAATACCCAATAGCCATGTCTAAAATCATACAAACAACTTTAAGTAAATAAAATAGCTCACAAATATGGTAATATTAATCCGATCCCCAAACTAAATTGAATTAGAAATAATGGAGAAAATAAAAAAAAATTAAAAAGGGTTTTTACCAATTAGTCCCGTTTATTAAGTATGTAGTTCAATAGGTCCTAACATATTTTTTTTGCTCCATTTGGTCCCATGAAAAAAGATTTTTGTTCCAATAGGTCCTATTTGTAAACATACAGTGAATATTCACTATATCTACAAATAGGACCTATTAAGGAAAAAATATTGCGATAGGACCTATTAGGAAATGTCCCATGTAAATAGGACTTAATAGGAAGATCCCCAAATTAAAAATATAGAAAATTTGGCATTAGTACCTCATAGATATTTTTTTAAGCCGGTACAAATAAGAATCCTTACACAAATAAGAGAAAAGCAAGAATTAATGGCAACCTGTAGGAGCTAGTTTTTTTCTCAATTCCTTCCCCTGAAAGAGAATATCATGTATGGCAAAGGCATCAAAATGAAAAAAAAAACTTATCTAAATGAAAAAACAAATAAAAGACAATAGAGTCTATCATTACTAAAAAAACTTATCAGATTAAGAAGTAAAAAAGAGAAAAAAAACTTATCCAAAATAGAATTTACTTCAGAATAAATCTATCACTACACCAAAATCATAAAAAACATAAAAAATCTATCACTACATCAGATTAAGAGGTAAACAACATTGAATACCTTTCACTACTCATAAGATTAATAGGCAAACAACATTAGGAATTTATCCAAAATAGAATGTATTTCATAATAAATCTATGTTAATATATCACTGCTTATCAGAAAAACTTACCCAAATCGTGAATTCCATGATTCTGAGAAACCCTAGGAAACCCTAGGTCGAGATTTTGACAGCGATGGGTACAACGAAGGAGTTTGAAAAGAAAGTTATACCTCGATGGATTTGATAACCATGGAAGGCAAATTTCTTATGACGATTTGGAGTTGGTCTCTTTCATTCGGGTGTACGGGAATGGGTTTGAGCAAGAATGGGTTTTGAGCGGGAATGGGTTGTGGAGAGAGGAACTAGTAATTTTTTTAGACTATTTATATTTTAGTAAGTGTGTTCAATTTTGGCACACTTTTAAATAGTGCCAAATTTTGGCACGGTTTAAAAGTGTGCCAGATTTTTATTAAACTGTGCCAGAATTTGGCACACTTTTAAGTAGTGCCAGATTTTTAATATCAATGTGTGACAAATTACTATTTTTGGTGTAGTGACTTGAACTCAAAATCTCGTTGGAGATTGAGCCTAGGGTTAGGTATTTGAGGGTGCACAACGATTGGGGTTAGTGGTTGGACAATCGATAGAGGTGGTGATGCTATGCGTGTTATCGATGCACATAATGTGGAGAAAGGTGGTGATGCTTAGCTATCTTGATGTGATCACGCAATGTCACCTTATCGAGTTCGAGGAGCTGGAAAGACTTAGCCTTGTTATCAAACACGGAGGCCCTCTCTTGAATAACCGTCAACTACAAGAAAAGGATAAACAAACTAGTAAATAATAGTTACCTAAATTCAAGAAACTTAAACGCTTTCCAAAACATAAAAGCACACCTGGGTGGACTTGTGAAGCAATACATTGGAGATATCGTGAGTAGGACTCCTGACATATCGGTATTTCAACTTAGAACCACCATGTCTAATGTCATTTTTGGCTAACTCGGGTGGCACCATTCCGCCTTGTCCTTCGAGTTAGGAATAGGGGCTAGCGGGTCGGATACAAAAGTGGGAACCTCAAGGAAGCCTTCGACCCCTTCCACCATCCTTCCTTTATCAAAGGAGGATGTCGCTAGATGCGGTACAATGGTAATATTAGCGATTTGGTGAGTATCCCTCTCACGAACGACCTTTTTCCTCTTGTGGATCTCATCCATGTCATTCAATGCATGAATGTTCATATTTGCTTTCCCTTGAGATATGTCGACTACCACACTCTTATTATGGCACACTAAAGCTTTTCTTGACCCGCTCACCACGTTTGGAGAACATTTAGGTTGCCCAAATATTCTATGCAATTGAAACATGAATACTAATTTTTCATATCTCCCTCTTTCTTGCCAACACTTGGTCACGGTGAATAACCCATCATAAATATGTCTTCTTTTTAATTCTTTTCATGATAGTTCTAGATGCCTTCAAAGATTGATGACGTCACTCTTACCTGAGTTCCTATATTCAAGCTATTCCACAAAGCAAGGTTACCTTTTTTAAGTTTTTGATCCTTGGGATTCTTACCATCAATCACCGGATTTCCACCTTACCCCGAATGTATTAATACATCAGAGAATCCTATATTGTTTGTATAACGACCGGAATCAACAATGCTAGTGGCTAATATCATTCAATTTTCCTTCAAGTAATCTATACCATAAATGAACTTATGATGCAGGCCAATAATAGTAAGTTCAGCCCTAAAGTGAAATTGGTCGCCCACTTTAACTCCGGGGACAGCTCCTAAGACTTTCTTGTTTACATTAACACACTTTTTTCGTTGCTTAAGCAGCGCTGCTGATTCGAGAGAAATCTTCCAAGCACTCTTTCTTTGTTCCTTTGGCTTTAATTCTTTTTTTGTAACATTTTTTCAAATATTTCTTCAAATAGATTCAAAGCCTCCGTCACCTTATTGCGACAAATAAGTTCCTGGTGGTCCTTAAACTCAAAATTTTTTAAACCATTTGATTATAATTTGTTACGAGATGTTAACATATTATCGTCATTCCTTTGTTTCGTCTCCACCAACAACCTCCATTCCACATTAGATGTACCCGTGGTCAAAACCTCGGATTTAGAAAACCTCGAGTTTTCCAAATGTTTAGAGGAAGGAACCTCCTTTTGCAACTTTAGAGATGGATATTTTCTACCAAGTGGACGAGGTTGAAAGAAATTTTTACCACTACCCAAAACATTCGGCCCTAGTTTCCCTAATTCATCAATCCCCAATGCCATCGAAAATCCTTTCCTCGCACTCTACACAGTCAATGGTCTCTCATACTCAAAATTTACATCCCTTACCAAAAGTTTTAAATCTTTGATGACCTTTGGACGCTTCAAATTATGTTTGAAACCAGAGCCCTGATAATCGCTGTGACACCCCGACTAGTTAAATACCGGGTAGCTACTCCTTTATTAAATTAATACAAAATGCCAAGTTGGTTCAGTTAATAGCATCACTGTCGAAAACATTTTTAGGATTACTAACCACCTAGTATTTAAAAAGTAAGTTGTCAAATTTTAAATTAAATCTGATTAGCATGCAATAAGTGAAATATAAAAGAATAACATAACCATTCACAATAAAGTCCCAATAGTGTAATCAACAAATAATAAAGAGTCTGGAGGAAATACTCCTCACAACAATCCCACAACTGAAATAAATAAAAAAGTGCATCCTGAATTAATTACAAGCCAAGGTCTGAATAACTGAAATAGAAAATGTCTCTAAAAGAAATGGGCGACATGCCCTACAAATGATGAAACTGAATATGGAGTCAAGACTAGAAAAGGAGGCGTTTACTATCAAGGCCCTGTAACTTCCACAACAGCTACAGCTCGTCACCTGAATAGAAATCCTATGCATGGTGTCCTTGTGGCTGGGCACCTAAAAAGGTTTTTGCAAAAAAATAGATTTGAAAGCAAACGGGTCAGAGCCCGAAAGTGGAGAATATTTTAAAAATAGCAAGTGCTTTAATAACATTAAAACAATGAATGCAAAATACATGTTAGGACGTGCACTCACATGAAATACTAACCTCTCGACTAATTGTGCACTCCTAACGTACCGTGACCTTCTATGTGATATTCATATCTAACTAAACCGACATAAGTTCCAACCTTTCTACTCGATTCCCACTATATATTCCAACGTTATCAATTAAATAGAGAGCTTTACTTAAACTCGGATTCTTAATTATTAGCAATACAATTCACTACAGGTTATCCCTTTTTATCTTCAGCGATTATTACGATAATTACACTACACAATATAAACATGAAAGTTCTCATCATTTAACCGTATATTATTCACGTCATAAATACACAATACTAGCACCCCGAGACTAAGCTGCGGTGCACACATACTCTGCTATCCCATCCCGGTACATCACGTACATAAGGATCACGCATTCCGAATCTCTCAGGAATCGTTCTCAGATAATAGCAAATCACAAACAATGGAGGCGAACACAGTCACATCACATGGGTCACGCACATACCTACACTCCCATGATCAGCAGACTTATTAACTTCCTAATAAGTCCTTCTTTGACCTATGTCCTCGAGGTACCAATCTAAATTCCCCCCGTAGGCACACAAAGATTAGATGGTCCTAAGCGAACGCAAACCTCCCGTGATAGCAAGTATGGTAGGTATGTCATACACACAAAATCATATATATACTAAGCATGCACACATTTTAGTAATTACCATAATTTATTAGCGGTATACTTCTCATTCTCATACCAACTTTTAATGTCATACAAATCATATATCCGGTTTATATGTATTTAAGTCATTAATTATCCTCGCATCGTGATTAGTCACTCGCGTTCTAATCCCCCAATATCTTTTGGTTCAAACTACTCTTCTATATTTTACTCCTCAATATATATCCTAATTCTCCCAACTATACCCATTAGTTAACAAGGGAAAGTCATCTCATCAATTAAACAAGGATTCGGAACACTAGAAATCAATTCAGGCTAAAAAGGCCAATCTGTCAACTCGTTAGAAGTCTCGTTCGAACGAGGCCGTTCGAACGAGAGTTCGTTCGAACGAAAGGGTCATCTAACGAGATCTCGTTCGAACGAAAGGCATCGAATGAACATCCAACTCGTTAGAAGGCAAACTGTCACCTCGTTAAAAGCTCGTTCGAACGACCTGGGCAGGTCTTCTAACGAGATGCCAGTTTCGAGCCCAGAATTTTCCTATCTCGTTTTTCCCAATTTTCTTCACCTCTAATCTCATCTAAACATCATTCCAACAGAATTTCAAGGTTCCTCAACATAAGTAAACATACCTAGGTCGTATCTTAACATATTTATACGGCCAAATCTTCCTAAACAACATGAAATCATCATCAATCCCCAATTTTACCCAACCCTTATGAGTATGAACCCTAGAAATTTTAAGTCATCAATTTCCCTTAATAAATCCGTTTTTGTATCATAACAAGTCATAATTCTTTTAGTCTAATCACCCAATAACAGTTCTATATGAAATCCCTATATCAAAACCTAAATTTACAACTCCAATTTCATGGGTTTCATAAATCTCCCAATATAATGCAATTATATAAATTTCTAAGCATGGAAGAAGCATCCGCTTACAAAATTAAACCACTTGCCTTGGATTGTTCTCTGAATTTGGTGTTGAATGATGAAGGTTGCTCTATCTCTTTCTCTCCCAAGGTTGAAGGTTGAAGGTGGAAGTTAAGGTTTTCTCTTTGGAACTTTTCCTAACTTCCTCCTCTAACTCCCGTTGCCCTCTAATCAGTTAAGTGTTTGTAATGGGTTAGTGGGTCATTAAATTCCCTATTTTAAACTCCCAAAATTCGTTGGTCATAAATCCCAAAATTCCAAAATTACCAAAATATCCTTTTAAGTTGCCGGTGTGGCCTAAAAATGCCCCGGGACCCAAACTAAACCCCCGGCTAGTGTTTTCTGACTATTTCGACCCTTCCGGACACGTTGGCGCACTCAAAATGACCATTCGGTTGATAAAAATAAAATTCACTTTTTAATTAAAAAAAAATTACATTCCTGACGCGACTGTCACACGTGTCCAAACAAAATTTCCCAAATTGCCGTATTTCAATCTCGCGACAGTTTCAATATTTCTAATATTCATATACTGCCATATACACACATTATAATCAAATACCAACTCATATCTCGTTAGTATTTTATACGGATTAATTCTCAATTAATACCCATTTAATTTAATTAATCCCAATAAATAAATATCAATAAAAGTACGGGGTATTACATACTTCCCCCCTAATAATAGAATTTCATCCCGAAATTCGGAACTAGAAAGTACCTGGTAAAAACAATTCGGGATAACGTTTGCGCATCTCATCCTCGCGCTCCCATGTGGACTCCTAGGCATTATGATGCCGCCACTGAACACGTACTAACGGAACTATCTTTGACCGCAGTTTCCGCTCACTTCGGTCAAAATAGCAACCGGCCCCTCCTCGTAGGAGCTATCAGGCTAGAGATCGATGTCCTCCAAAGCAATGTGAGTATGAGCCAAATCGTCTCTAAGATATTTCCTTAGCGAGGAAATATGAAACACATCATGAATCCTGTGCAAATGCTCCGGTAACCCAAGTCTATATGCAACAGATCCAATCCGCTCGATGATAGGAAATGGCCCCACATATCTCGGTGCCAACTTCCCCTTCTTCCCAAATCGCATAATCCCCTTCATAGGAGATACTCTGAGTAAAACCTGGTCCCCACTTGGGACTCCTTGAAGAACCTCTTCGCATCAGCATAGCTCTTCTACCGATCCTGAGCTACCCGAATGCGACTCCGTATCAATTCTATCCTTGCCGAAGTATCCTGAATCACTTCCGGCCCAAGTAGTTTGTTGTCCCCCACCTCCAACCAACATGCTGGGGAACGACAAGGTCTACTGTACAACGCCTAAAATGGAGCCATGCCAATGGTGAACTGGTAGGAGTTGTTGTAAGAAAACTCCATCAGCGGAAGATACTTCTCCCATCCACCCCCAAAATCAATGATGCACATACGCAACATGTCCTCTAACATCTGGTTTGTACGCTCAATTTGCCCATCGGTCTGCGGGTGATATGTCGTACTCCACCGCAATTCCGTGCCCATGGCCTCCTGAAAACTCTCCCAAAACCGTGAAACAAATATCTTGTCTCGGTCAGACACGATATTTAGGGGCACACCGTGAAGTCTCACTATTTCTGCTATAAAAATCTGGGCATACTGTCCCGTAGTGTAGTCGGTCCTTACGGGTAGAAAATGGGTGACTTTGGTCAACCTGTCCACTATTACCCAAATGGAGTCGTGACCCCTCTGTGACATAGGTAACCCCGTGATAAAGTCCATGGAGATGCTCTCCCACATCCACATCGGGACCTCTAATGGTTGTAGAAGTCCTACCGGTCTCTGATGATCCACTTTTACCAGCTGACAAGTGGCGCATTTAGAAACAAACACGGCAATATCTCTCTTCATCCTGCTCCACCAATACTGACGTCTCATGTCTTGGTACATTTTATCCCCACCGGGATGTACGGCAAACCGTGAGTCGTACGACTCTGCCATCACCTCGTGTCACAATTCCTCCCCTTCCGGAACTACTAGTCTCCCATTGAAGCGTAATCCCCCGTCTGAGCTAACGGTATAGGACTCGGCTCCCTCTGCTAGTAATCGAACTATCTGCTCCTGACAGAACGAGTCATTTGCATGTGCCTTTACCACTCTCGTGACAATCTGCGGTGTAACAGTCATCACAGACATGAATGATCGGGCCACTGCATCCTGGTGTCCCAACTCCTTCCACTTAGCCTTACACACCTATGCCACCTCATCTACTGGCCTACGGCTCAACGCGTCTGCTACCACGTTAGCCTTCCCTGGGTGATATTGGATATCAAACTGATAATCCTTCACAAACTCAAGCCATCTCCGTTGCCGCATATTCAACTCCTTCTGCGTGAATAGGTACTGTAGGGACTTGTGGTCCGTGAACAATCGAAACTTCTCCCCAAGAAGATAATGTCTCCAAATCTGAAGGGCAAATACCACTGCCGCTAACTCCAAGTCATGGGTGGGGTAATTCTTCTCGTGAGGCTTAAGCTTACGGGAAGCATAAGCTGGGGCCTGACTCTCCTGCTGCAATACACCTCCAAGTTCTTGTAAGGACGCATCGGTGTAAACTAGATACTCAACTCCCGGTCTCGGCAATGCTAACACAGGTGCTGAGGTCAACTTTTCCTTCAACTCATCAAATGCCAACTGACAGGCATCACTCCAAATGAACGGCACACCTTTACGAGTCAGATGTGTCAAAGGACCCGCTATCTTGGAGAAACCCCGAATAAACCTCCTGTAGTATCCTGCTAGGCCCAAGAAACTACGAATCTCAGTTGGTGTCATGGGCTGTCCCCACTCCCTCACCGCGGATACCTTCCCCGGATCAACAAATATCCCTCGATCGGAAATAATATGCCCCAAAAACTGAACCTCCTTCAGCCAAAACTCGCACTTCTCATACTTTGCATACAGCTCGTTCTGACGTAGCGTCTACAAAACTTGCCTCAAATGCTCGGCGTTCTCTTCCTCTGTCTGGGAGTAAACCAGAATATCATCAATGAAGACAATGACGAACTGATCTAGGAACTCTCTGAACACCCTATTCATCAAGTCCATAAACACGGCTGGAGCATTGGTCAAACCAAAAGGCATAACCCGAAACTCGTAGGAACCATATCTCATTAAGAAAGCAGTCTTCGAGACGTCCTCTTCCCTGATACGCAACTGATGGTATCCCGATCACAAATCAATCTTCGAGAAGAAAGAAGCCCCTCTCAACTGGTCGAATAAGTCATCGATTCGGGTCAACGGATACTTATTCTGTATCGTGACCTTATTCAACTCCCGGTAATCCACACACAACCTCAACGATCCATCCCTCTTCTTTACGAACAACACAGGGGCACCCCACGGTGAAGTACTCCTCCAGATAAACCCCTGACCCAAGAACTGCTCAATTTGATCCCGTAACTCTCTCATCTCAGCTGGAGCCATACGGTAAGGTGCGCGGGCAATAGGCCGAGTGCCCGACATCAAGTCGATCACAAAATCTATCTCTCTACTCGGAGGTAGTCCAGGTATATCCTGAAATACATCGGTAAACTCTCGAACAACCGAAATCGAATCAAGTGGTATCACCACTTCCGTAGAGGTCTCCTCCTCTATACAGTACAAGTGAGTGGACGATCCTCCCTCAGGGCGAGGCATCGCCACCAAAAACATCTCCTGCCCGGGAATGGCAAAGATAATACTCCTACTAAAACAGTCAATCATGGCTCAGTACGCAATTAGCCAATCCATACCAATAATGGCATCATACTCTGTCATCTCTAACACTAACATATCCGCGGGTAATGTAAACCTCCCGATTTCTATACCCACGCCTCTACATATAAGGGAAATCACGGAACCCCTACTCAATGGTGAATCTACACAAGTAACCGTACTCTCGGCGGTGTCTAACAACCCAATGGTGCGTGAAAATCTCATTGCAATGAAACAATGTGTAGCCCTAGTGTCAAATAAAATACGCCCCATAGTCCCCTGAATACAGAATATACCCTCAATGGCCAGTGGATCCTGTGGAGCTGCGGCATGCTGAAGCTGATACACTCTCCCATACTGAAGTTGTCCCTGCTGAACTGGGACCGCTGGCACGGGTGGTAGTGCTGCCATCTGTGGTGGTGCTGGGAGGGTGGCAGGAAACATAGGCCTCTGCGGCTCTTGTCGGGCATCCTGCTGCTGCTGCTATGGGGCCCTGCCCTTATCAGGACAATCCTGGCGTTTATGGCTAGTCTTGCCACAAACATAACACCTCCCCGGGAAATTTCCCCCTCTTTGTCCCTGCTGCCCTCGGCCCTGGTGGCCGTTACCATTCCTCCCCTGGCCATGCTGGCCATGCTGAAACTGATGTTGACCATTCTGACCTTGCTGGCCCTGATGGTCGTTCGGACCCTGATGGCCCTGCCTAAAACCTCCCTGTCCGTTTCTGAAATTCCCCGATCTGAACCTCTTATGATCCCCCTGCTGGGAACCCTGGTCACCCTGCCTATGCTGTCCCTGTGCAGATTGTGCCCCGCTGGCACCATTTCCCCCAGTCCTGCCTTGATGGCTGGACTCTCCTAATCTCTTGCTCTCAGCCATGTGAAAGCGGTGATCCTGGCAGTGTAGTAGTGCAGCATTAACCACGTCAGAGTAAGTGGCCAATTAGAGATTTCCCAATAAATGCTGACGGATCCTCCAAGTCAATCCATCGGTGAATTTCTGGATCTTCTTCTCCTCTATCGGTATTTCATCCGGAACAATATTCAATAGATTTGTGAATTCGGCCTCATACTCGGCCATAGTCTTTCCCTCATGTTTGAGATTCATCAACTTCCTCCTCATTTTCGTGTGAACAGCTGACGAAAAATACTTGCGGTCGAACCGTACCCAAAACTCCTGTATCGTGAGAGTATCTCTCTCTTCTACGGTGGTAATAGACTCCCACCACTGCAGTGCAGACCCCACTATCTTGAAAGTAGCTAGTATCTGCTTCTGAACATCGGTGCACTCATACATCCTCAAGTGGCTCTGAATGTCTTTCCTCCACTGACTAGAAACCACAACATCGGAGCTACCTGCGAACTCCGGAGGGTGTGCTTTCTGAAAAGCATCTCGAACGCGCTCCCAAGCAGACGGGAATGCATGTGCCTGAACTGGCGCTGCTATCGGTGCCTGGGGTGGTGCCTGCTGTACAACGGTGAGAGCGGCGTTTACCGCTTGGGCTACAATGGCTGCAACCTCGGCGGCATTCATGGTGCCCTGTACTGGTGCTGGCTGGGGCTCTGGCTGTGCAATCCTAGGAACCCGTGGTGCACGTCGTGGAGGCATCTGAAATAAGAGTAAAGTCTATAAGTTCGCAGTTATAAACTCAAAATAGCAGAAGAACGATACATACATAAAGAATACAACAGTCCTAAAATATAGGGCTCTACATCAAAGAAAGCTCAGCGGAAACATAATAAGCCGTACAGATCCTAAAGGACACTAGAACCTGATGCTCTGATACCACCTGTGACACCCCGACTAATTAAATACCGGGTAGCTACTCCTTTATTAAATTAATACAAAATGCCAAGTTGGTTCAGTTAATAGCATCACTGTCGAAAAAAATTTTAGGATTACTAACCACCTAGTATTTAAAAAGTAAGTTGTCAAATTTTAAATTGAATCTGATTAGCATGCAATAAGTGAAATATAAAAGAATAACATAACCATTCACAATAAAGTCCCAATAGTGTAATCAACAAATAATAAAGAGTCTGGAGGAAATACTCCTCACAACAATCCCACAACTGAAATAAATAAAAAAGTGCATCATGAATTAATTACAAGCCCAGGTCTGAATAACTGAAATAGAAAATGTATCTAAAAGAAATGGGCGACATGCCCTACAAATGATGAAACTGAATATGGAGTCAAGACTATAAAAGGAGGAGTCTACTATCAAGGCCCTGTAACTTCCACAACAGCTACAGCTCGTCACCTGAATAGAAATCCTATGCATGGTGTCCTTGTGGCTAGGCACCTAAAAAGGTTTTTGCAAAAAAATAGATTTGAAAGCAAACGGGTCAGAACCCGAAAGTGGAGAATATTTTAAAAATAGCAAGTGCTTTAATAACATTAAAACAATGAATGCAAAATACATGTTAGGACGTGCACTCACATGAAATACTCACCTCTCGACTAATTGTGCACTCTTAACGTACCGTACCCTTCTAAGTGATATTCATATCTAACTAAACCGACATAAGTTCCAACCTTTCTACTCGATTCCCACTATACATTCCAACGTTATCAATTAAATAGAGAGATTTACTTAAACTCAGATTCTTAATTATTAGCAATACAATTCACTACAGGTTATCCATTTTTATCTTCAGCGATTATTACGATAATTACACTACATAATATAAACATGAAAGTTCTCATCATTTAACCGTATATTATTCACGTCATAAATATACAATACTAGCACCCCGAGACTAAGCTGCGGTGCACACATACTCTGCTATCCCATCCCGGTACATCACGTACATAAGGATCACGCATTCCGAATCTCTCCGGAATCGTTCTCAGATAATAGCAAATCACAAACAATGGAGGCGAACACAGTCACATCACATGGGTCACGCACATACCTACGCTCCCATGATCAGCAAACTTATTAACTTCCCAATAAGTCCTTCTTTGACCTATGTCTTCGAGGTACCAATCTAAATTCCCCCCGTAGGCACACAAACATTAGATGGTCCTAAGCGAACGCAAACCTCCCGTGATAGAAAGTATGGTAGGTATGTCATACACATAAAATCATATATATACTAAGCATGCACACATATTAGTAATTACCATAATTTATTAGCGGTATACTTCTCATTCTCATACCAACTTTTAATGTCATACAAATCATATATCCGGTTTATATGTATTTAAGTCATTAATTATCCTCGCATCGTGATTAGTCACTCGCGTTCTAATCCCCCAATATCTTTTGGTTCAAACTACTCTTATATATTTTACTCCTCAATATATATCCCAATTCTCCCAACTATACCCATTAGTTAACAAGGGAAAGTCATCTCATCAATTAAACAAGGATTCGGAACACTAGAAATCAATTCAGGCCAAAAAGGCCAATCTGTCAACTCGTTAGAAGTCTCGTTCGAACGAGGTCGTTCGAATGAGAGATCGTTCGAATGAAAGGGTCATCTAACGAGATCTCGTTCGAACGAAAGGCATCGAACGAACATCCAACTCGTTAGAAGGCAAACTGTCACCTCGTTAGAAGCTCGTTCGAACGAGCTCGTTCGAACGACCTGGGCAGGTCTTCTAACGAGATGCCAGTTTCGACCAATTTTCTTCACCTCTAATCTCATGTAAACATCATTCCAACAGTATTTCAAGGTTCCTCAACATAACTAAACATACCTAGGTCGTATCTTAACATATTTATGGGGCCAAATCTTCCTAAACAACATGAAATCATCATCAATCCCCAATTTTACCCAACCCTTATGAGTATGAACCCTAGAAATTTAAAGTCATCAATTTCCCTTAATAAATCCGTTTTTGTATCATAACAAGTCATAATTCTTTTAGTCTAATCACCCAATAACAGTTCTACATGAAATCCCCATATCAAAACCTAAATTTACAACTCCAATTTCATGGGTTTCATAAATCTCCCAATACAATGCAATTATATAAATTTCTAAGCATGGAAGAAGCATCCGCTTACAATTAACGTAATTAAACCACTTGCCTCGGATTGTTCTCTGAATTTTTTGTTGAATGATGAAGGTTGCTCTATCTCTTTCTCTCCCAAGGTTGAAGGTTGAAGGTGGAAGTTAAGGTTTTCTCTTTGGAACTTTTCCTAACTTCCTCCTCTAACTCCCGTTGCCCTCTAATCAGTTAAGTGTTGGTAATGGGTTAGTGGGTCATTAAATTACCTATTTTAAACTCCCAAAATTCGTTGGTTATAAATCCCAAAATTCCAAAATTACCAAAATACCCTTTTAAGTTGCCGGTATGGCCTAAAAATGCCCCGGGACCCAAACTAAACCCCCGGCTAGTGTTTTCTGACTATTTCGACCCTTCCGGACACGTTGGCGCACTCAAAATGACCATTCGGTTGATAAAAATAAAATTTACTTTTTAATTAAAAAAAATTACATTCCTGACGCGACTGTCACACGCGTCCCAATAAAATTTCCCAAATTGCCGTATTTCAATCTCGCGACAATTTCAATATTTCTAATATTCATATACTGCCATATACACACATTATAATCAAATACCAACTCACATCTCGTTAGTATTTTATCCGGATTAATTCTCAATTAATACCCATTTAATTTAATTAATCCCAATAAATAAATATCAATAAAAGTACGGGGTATTACAATCCCCATGTTCAAATGATCATTTGGGGGGAGACTTCACAAGAGGACTTTTATCATTTAATATCGCCATTATCTATTCAGTCTTCTCTAAATTCAGCTTACAAAAACTAGACAAAAGAATAGAAAATCACATCATTAGTTATGATTCAGTGATTAAAAAAAAAATACGTATGCATGAGCAAGAACCAGACATTCTCAAATTTAAAATACAAACTATTTGTCTTAAGAATAGGGAAATGTAAACAACAAGAGACAAACAAAAAACAAGTGGGTATATACGGTTAAGAACTATCTAAAGACAAAATAAGAATAGAGCATGGAGTTGTTGGTTTAAACTTACTTGACAAGAAATGAGATTTTAGTCTACAGAAAAACACAACAAGTTGAACCTTATATAGGGTTAGAGAGGGAGAAACTAAACTGTTTCCTAGATAGAATTTGAAAAGCCATTCAAATGGCAGTTGTGTTAGTGGAAGGCCACATCCTTAATTCCATCCATTTTTTCACATGCTTCTCAAAATAATATTTTTTTTTGCATTTAGTCTCGTCTACAATAATTTATTAGACTTCACTCCATGTATTTTTAATATTATAAAAAGTTTCACAACTATTCAAAACTCCTTATAATTTTTTTGTAACCACTCATCTTTCTTTTTGAAGAGAATGACACTTGTTCCGTATTTGCTATCTTAGGATCAACAACTAAAAAAATAAAAATATGAGAGTGGTCATAAGTAAATCTTTACAAATGGAACTAAATACTTAACCCTTCTCAAAATGAAGTCTCAAAACATGACCCTCCAAAATGTGTAAAGTCCAAAGTATGTTTTTGTTAACTATAAAAGATACACGTACACATTTTTGTAAAAAATACAGTTTGGTATCTACTTGTAAGTGGTTAACTCATTTAAAATGGTGAATTGATTCTGAATCATACATGAACGTAGTTAAATTGAATAATGTATCTTCATTTATATGTATTCTCTACTCTATATATTTTCCTTGTATGTGCCATTTAATTATTGGGGCATATACCAAATAGTCCCTCGATCATTTTTTAATACACGTTTAGTCTACGCCTTTTTATTTTGCGCCAAAAAGTCAAAAAAACTATACCATGCCGCTAGCGCGAACCTTTAAAGATAAGAGAATAAGGGACTTTTTGGTACAAAATAAAAAGCTTGGACTAAATGTGTATTAAAAAATGTTTGAGGGACTTTTTGGTATTTGATCCTTAATTATTTTAGATCACAATTTGTAGTCAATTTTATTCGTTTTCATGCTTTCGCACAACATATATCAACATTATAATGACCTTTCTAGTCCTAGCTCAATATATTATATTCAACTTACAAAAACTAGCCAAAAAAAACAAAGAAAATCACATCATTAGTTATGATTCAGTGATTTTAAAAAAAACACGTATGCATGAGCAAGAAACAAACATTCTCAAATTTAAAATGGCTTTGAGGTAATTAATCCTCCTTTTTAAAAGAAGTTAGCATGCGATCCCGTGACATTTTTAATTTGTTGTTAGTCCTATATACACATACGTGGCTTTCACTCCTTTAACTTAGGGCATAAAAAGTGAGGAACACTGCCCACGAACTAATGCATTTTTGAGAGTTAAGTTAACAGTTATGGGATCTTTTACCCAAGAAAAAAAAACACACGATCAGCTCCAAAAAATAATGGTTGCAACAGGACTAATGCCAGAATACCTAAATTTAAAATATAAATATTTGTCTTAGGAACATGGAAATGTAAACAACATGAGATAAACAAAAAACAAGTGGGTATACACGATTAAGAACTATCTAAAGACAAGACAAGAACAGATCATGGAGTTGTTGGTTTAAACTTACTTGAGAAGAAATGATATTTTAGTCTACAGAGAAACACAAGTTGAACCTTATATAGGGTTAGAGCGGGAGAAACTAAACCGTTTCCTAGGTAGAATTTGAAAAGCCATTCAAATGGCGGTTGGGTTAGTGGAAGGACACATCCTTAATTCCCTCTGTTTTTTCACATTCTTTCTCAAAATAATTTTTTTTTTTTGCATTTAGTGTCGTTCAAAATTCTCTTTAACTTCTCTCTCACCATCCATTTTTTTAGAGAGAACGAAACTTATTCTATATTTGTTATATTAAAATTAACAACTAAAAAATAAAAATATCAAAGTGCCCATAAGTAAATCTTTACAAATGGAACTAAATACTTAACCCTTCTCAAAATGAAGTCTCAAAACATGAACCTTCAAAATATGTAGAGTCCAAAGTATGTTTTTGTTAACTATAAAATATACACGTACACATTTTTGTAAAAAATACAGTTTGGAATCTACTTGTAAGTGGTTAACTCATTTGAAATGGTGAATTGATTCTGAATCATACATGAACGTAGTCAAATTGAATATTGTATCTTTATTTATATGTATTCTCTACTCTGTATGTTTACCTTGTATGTGCCATTTAATTATTTTAGATCACAATTTGTAGTCAAATTTATTCGTTTTCATGCTTTCGCACAACATATATCAACATTATAATGACCTTTCTAGTCCTAGCTCAATAGATATTATATATTTGTTTGAATATAATTGAGAAAAAATATTATGTATTTAGAACAACACCAATAAGAACACGATACATTTGCACATGTAAAAATATTATTTTTATAGTGGGAATGTGGATGTGTATCGCATTTATATTGTAGCATGCACACATGGCGTCCTAACTGCATAATATATTTTCTCAATTCATTTATATAGTTTTTGGTCACTAAGAGCGTCCTCACACCGTTAATGTATACCTTAGGATAGGCACAAACAACACATGTATATTCTTTATAAACTTTCACATGTAAATTGTAATGTTTTTCAAATAAAAAAATCATGTACATATTAAGGAAGATAGACCGTAGTGTCAAAAAATATGTTGGTAGAGTAGAATTAAAAAATGAGTAAAAAAAAGTGAATTGGTAACCAATTGCCAAAATAATAGGCTTACAACTAAATTATATAAACAAAAATTAACAAAGTGACATGGAACCAATTATTGATATAGAGAAGAAAATATAAAACATTAAAAGTGTGATCACAAAAGATTAATGATTCTTATCACATCATTTTGTAACAAAAAATAGTTGTATACTTTATTTCTTTGTGGATCATTACTCTTACTCGAGGATATAATATTATCTAAAAAGTTTCCTTGAATTTTTAAAAGTCTAATAACACTTTGAAATTCATTGTCTTCAAACGAATGTATTTTGTGCAGCGTACATACATTACACTAAAATTGTATAATTTTAGCCTATTGTCATGCAAAATGCATTACTTGAATTGAGGCGAACGTAGGAGTGGGTTGTGTTTTGATAGATTCAATTAATGATTCACTTTCAGACATTAGTTTGACGAAAGAGGTGCTACTTTATTTTTTTTAATAATAAAAAAATTAAACTTTCACGATATATAATCCATGATAGTAATGCCTAGCGGTCAAGTTATCGTGTGCAAAAATAAGGGGTATTGACAAACATGAATGTGACTACGTGTAATGGATTCTGAATGCCTCCCGCTATTATTTCATTTTACGTCGTTAAAATTACCATCTCATTAAATTAGTCACGTTAATATTTCACTTGCATGTTCTTTAGCGCAGTGTTATGTTTTCTAGCATTACTTTAGTTCGTGTTACTTTAGTTACAAGTTTAATTTATAAAAATCTCAACTTTTTTACCTAGATTAGGAATTAAAATTTAACATAAAATTGAGTTATTTACTAAAAAAGGCATATACTTTGCATAGTTCCTTTGGTTTTGACCTCGCACTTGCGTGCTATATTATAAAATCGTTCGTGCGTTTGCGAGTAATTTAATTTGACACAACAAGCCTTTATAGTATTAAATTCAATATATATTAACCCGTTAATGTACTTTTATACTTTAATAATTTCAAAGGAAAGCACTATCTTTCAATGGGCGGGATGATGATCCACAACCTATTTAACTAGAGAAACATATTTATAAACGTGATAAACTAATTATCAAAGCGATAAAACAATTAGAAAAGTAATAAAATAATGGTTAAAGTAATAAACTAATTATTAACGCAGTATATATGCAATAAACTAATTATTAAGCAATAAACTAAGTAAACTAATTAATAAAGAAATAAATTAATTAACAAAATAATAAATAACAACTTAAACTTCACTAAAACTAAAGAATAAAAATAATTTTTAGGGAGGGAGAGAGTTAGTGAATGGGTGAGAAATGAAGAAGGGAGAGCTTGCTTTATATAGGATATGGGGTGATGCAGACAGGTCGGATCGATTCGAATAAGAGTCGAATTAATCTGGTCAACATTGACTTTTTGGGATTCGACTCGATAATTTTACTTTTGACTCTTTTAACTTCTTTTGACTTATGTCTTTGACTCTTCATATATTTTTTTATTTGATGTCGGATTGATGCGTAATTTTAAATCAAGATGTTCCTGTCTTGGAGACTAATATTTTTTGTGCAAAGTCCGAACTTGACACCGACTTTATGAAATCTCCTTTTTGTCCTTAAAAACACGTGTGTGGACGTTTCTTATTCATAATGCTTCCAAACTTCACATTTTCATCCCAAAACTTGTAATTATAAGAAAAATATCTTATACAAGCGATTAGCGGTGAAAATGTGGATTATATAGTAAAGGAGAGTAAGTACGGGGTTTTATGACTTTGTACATGCTAAAATGTACAGAAAATGGGGAAATTATATTCAATTTATGTGACTAATCACATCCCCTAACTAACTTACTGCTTTTCCCTGGCGTTGAAGTGAAAAATATGAACAAATAAAACTCGCTTTGCTATTAACTGGATTATATAGAAGGTAATGGTCCACTTTTATAGGGTACACGATTGCATTTGGCTTATGCAACAAGCCGTTAAACATCTAGGCTTTCCTAGAGGATGAGTTTTATTTCGTGAGATTTTTGAGAGATGATACTCACAAATACAGAACTTTCCTTATGATAGTTGCCCATGCTCCAATACGAACTCAACATCATCAAAATATTTTAACAAGACATTTGCATGCGAGATTTTTTAAACAAACAAAATTATTAAAAATATTTCATATCTTGAAATCATAAAACTGCTTGGGCAGCAAAATATAAGTTCTCGCTAAAACTCTTAAAATTTGGATTAAAGTTCAGGCATGCATCAACTCAAGTCTCACCGGGTATATTTCCAAAGTATATTTTCCAAAATTAAAATAAACTATTAATTTTCTAAAGTATATTTCCAAACAAAGGTAAGGAAGGTATATATAGGGTTTAAACTCTAATGTGGAGTTGGTTATGGGATTTAGGTATGAAATGTAGGGTTATATTTTAGGATCAAAGAGGTCGACTAAGGAAAGTATTTAGTGCGTGAAGTGAAGGTCAAGGTTAATATGGGTTAAATATCAAAGAGGGCATGTGATCATTTCCAAGGGTTCAAATAATTCCTCGCCAATATCAACAAACATCCTAAAGTTTGAATTTCACAATACTATCCTATAATAAACGATTAAAGAAAGAATAATGAGATTACCAATGACATGAATACGTTTTTTTAAATGAGATAAGAGTTGGTGTACACACACTCAAAAGAAAGAATAGTCTCAAAGGCTTGCAAGGAAGATAGTTTACATTATGCTTATATACTTACCGAATTATGTTTTCTTTAACTGAAACATAAATAAGTTTTTATGAAATGTGCTCAAATATTTAAGATTTCTTAAAACATGAATTTTTTCATAAGAAATATAGTATCACAACTCAAGGCCAATAATCAAGAAAATCTTTAAACGTAAATCGATGTTTGCACAACATATTGCATAAACTATAACAAGAAGATTATTGGAATCAAAAGGGAAAAAGCAACAAGATATTTTTGAAAATTTTTAATTTTTTATAGCAAAAATATGCTTGGGAATGACATGAATCGAATCAATGAAACACAAAAAAGAAATGGGAAACAAATACCACTCCCCCTACCTAAATGTTGCACTATCCTTAATGAAATTAAGAATGCACTTTGATAAGAGGGAAAAAGAGATGTTACCCCACATGGAGCGATCCCCGAATAGCAAAAGTCCATTAATTCTGAAAAATATATTAGAACAAGCATAACAAATATGTTTTAAATGAAAACTAGTGCTAGTAATAATTGTCTATAATTAACCATTTAACAACTAATTTATCATATAGTAAAAGTCGAAATGTTTGGGGTTCCACCCACACATCATGCTGAGCTTATAGAATTAATGGGGGACTTATAATACCCCAATTTTTTGTGGGTTTTATTTATTATTTATGTGGTGAGAAATAAATTAATAAATGTGATAAATTATTATTAATGTGATTTGGTAATAATAAAAATGCATAATTTAGATGGTAATTAAATTTTTCATGTGATGCGATTTTGTGCCCCGTATTATAAATAATTAATTGGAAATGTAAATTATATACTATTGAACTATGTGTTACGTGTAAAATAATTAAGTGAGTATTTTATTTACACTGTGAGGTATTACCCTCTGTGTATGATGTATTATTGTTTGAGTTGGACTATGAAGTATCACAAGGGCCCAAATATGAGTTTTGGCGGTTTGGGTTGGGCCTGTGGGGTAGGTATACCTTTGGGGAAAGTTTTGGAGTGGTTTGGGTAGTATTTTGAGCTCATTGAGAGGCCCAAAGTTAGGCGTTTTAGTGACCTCCTAGTATAGACTTATTTTTAAGGGTGTTAACCTCATTAATTGGACATTTTTTACACAAAAAATACAAACCCTAGCTGCCCTGGGGATTTGGTAACTTGAGAAGAGTTTTGGAGAGGAAGAAAAATGGATCAAGAGAAGAAATCAATATTTCGTATCGTTCAGCTAAGAAATCTCTTGCTTTATCATTATATAATCATTAACTTTTTATCCTTTCATTGTCATGTATTGTATTGGGATTTAGAAGCACGTTAGATATTTAATCTGCTATCTTAGTCATGTATATATTGGGGGTTATGTAATAAAATCATTATTGCGACTGTAATCTGACTACAAAATTGGGGATTGGTTGGTAACCATAAAGTGATTCGTTTTTGATTCTGTGATTAGAACTCATATTTAGGATTTAATTTCATTTATAAGTTGAATCTATATGTTAATTTATTGATTGGAGCTAAAATCGTAGGTGTAATTGACCTTGTATATGTAAAGGAAGAACTAGGGTTTAGTTTGGGGATTTAAAGAATTAAGTCTTTAATTGAGGTTTTTAATCTTGAAATGTTGTAGAAATCGTTTAGATACATACACCCGTGGTTAGGTTTGAGTATGGTGCTATTTGCGTTGCTGAAATAGAATTTGAGGATCATTAATGGAGGTTTTAGTTCGTTCTTGCGATTCTGGGACGAAGGCGGTTATTTTCACCAATATCGTTCGAATGAGATTGTTGTCTTATTCAAATGAGATGCGTAGTTTCGTTCGAACAGTGTGTTTGGTCATTATAACGAGGTGTGAAGTTTCGTTTGAAAGAGGCATTACGATCATTCGAACGACAGGTACTATCGGTGGCATTTGGGGGCGGAAAATAGTGGTTTTGGATTTTAATTATATATATATATATATTGTTTGACTAAGTAAACATACTTATTACTCGTGAATCTATCGATCAGGGTTTCGAATTCAAGTGGTTGTGATCGTGTACTGCACCTGTGGCTGTTGATGCAGGACTTTGTAGAGGTCAATATCACACGTTCACTAGTTTACCATTTCGTGAGGTGGGACATGACAACCTGATCCATTGGTAGAGTTATGTTATAATTGGTTGTGTTGGATTGTGTGATGATATATTTAGATTATACGTTCAGTAGGTTTATGCTTCGCGATAGGAAAAGCGAATAATTCGATCCATCGGTCGAGGACTACCCGGTGGTGTAATTGCATAGTGATTCCCAACATTTTTATTTATGTGTGTATGATTTCAAATTTGTTAGGTGAGGGACTCCTACAGATTTACCAATAGAAGCACGAGAAGGTCCCCCAAAGGTACATGCCTTCGTGTGGTTATTATGAGACTTATATACGTATATATGGTATTAATTCGGTGATGGATCTTTTAAATAAGCCATATGTCACATTTGTGTGTTTGTTATGATATTGAATATATCTTATTATGCGGATGCATGCATAGGTATTGGGGTGTATTCTACGTGAGTAGTTGGTTACATTCCATGGTTGGCATTCGTTATGTAATAATACTTATTAGTCTAGAGATATAGTCTTTTATTATAGTTATTTCTTTGGTTGGGACACTCGTGTAGTATTTCAATTATATTGAGGGGTGAGGTATCTCTTACATGTGAGTGCCGACGGGATGACATGTTTATCATAAATGAGTTGCACGATTTTTATTGTTTTAATATTATAAGTTATTTCCTGCGCTGACCTAAATCTATAATTTTCCCCCATAGGTACTATTCTTATTATGTACAGGTTTAACAGGGTTGAGCGGCCAGACTTCAGTTTATGGAGATTCAGTTTCTCATCTTTAGAGTAGAAGTTGTTGGTTCATTATAGTAGTCATTTATACTCATGAGTTTAATCCAAGGTGGTTATAGTTGTATCTTTCATTTCAGTTGAGATATTTGTACAAAAGATATTTATATAATGGATTTAAATTTATTGGAGTTTCACTTATCTTAGTTATTCTACTGTCACCTTTCATTGAGTTTTTATTGTCAACGGTTTTTTATTTATTATCATTTTTATATTTACATTGATATTTACATTGATATAATTAGATATTTATTATCATTTTTAGATTGTACATTTTTATCTTTTAGAACTTGGGTCATTCAAGACATGTTTGGTTCCATGTTGGTCAATCTTTCATCAAAATCCTCACATCATTCACATATAACAAAACATTCAATATTTCCCATAGTCTCATAAGAATGGTGGTTAATTCCTTCGTGATTCTGAATTTGCAAATACTCATGAAAAGACATCGATTTTGGGTTGAGTTCTACATAATCAAAAATTTGAGAACCACTAATGTAACTATTATCAAAATTTTCATTACAACGGCAATAAAAGTTATTATTAGAATAGTTTGGAGAAATATTATCAAAATAATTTTGAATATTATTATCGTAAATATTTTGTGACCCAATATCCTAATAACAATTTTCATAAGCTCCCCAAGAATATTTTTTAGAAATTTGCATGTAAGCACCCATGGGAATAGCGGTGGGGAACTTTCTAAGTTATTGTCATACCAAAATTGCAAACCATTACCATAACTATTATTACTATCGCAAGAGTTAAAGTAAGACATTTTTACAAAAATTGTTCTTTGATGGAATTTTAACAACGTGGTGTGAGACCAATTTTTTTTTCAAGTTTCTTGGAAATAAATGGTAAAACTGCCCAAGAATAAATAAACAAAACATATACAACATATATACAAAGTTTTAAAAAAGCAGTATTCTGAACTTCACCATTTTTCGACAATGACGTCATTTTGATCGAATAGAAACATAATGGTCGTGTAAGGACACTGTCGTTATTTGATTCACCGCCTCGATACAAAAATCTAAATTTTTACTATAGCTTTTTATAAGTATGGCAGTGAGTAGTGAAGGGGTTTATTCATAAAACAATGTGTAAAACATTTTATTATTTCTTAATAAATGATTGTTTTATTCATTTTGAAATGAATATCAAAGTTGTGAGAATGCTTTATATTTGTTTGAGTATATTGTTTCATGTTTAATGTCGGTCAATAGAGTTTAATAGGAATTCCATTGAGCAGACTTCGGGTTAATCAAACGAGATTGCAATTTTGGTTCTATCACTATTAAATAGTTCACACCCTAAATAGGGTCTTGACATCTTATTAGAATAGTTGTGATGCAATCCTAATAGTTTATCTCCAACTACTGAAACATGTATGATGGTTCGAGAACTTGTATGATAGCTCGACAGAGAATTGTGATCGGTACATTTCAGGATTGTATTGAACAGAACCACCCATTAGATTAGAATTTAATGATTGTCTGGATTAGACTCGGGATATCTCACACCATTTGCAAAGGGTGCATAGATTATTAATCCCAATAATTATAAGGATTGGAATACTTAATTAATTTTGATTTTGAATGTTATGGGTGCGATTGAATCTTTCATAATCAAATTAACTCCACATATTATGTGATAATTATATAAGTATGTTTGAGATCTTAATTCTACGGATCCAAGGATACTTTGGATTATGATACCCCCTTGATACAGTTACAAGATTTGTTTTCACCAGTAAACTTGGTTAGTGGATTATTTATAACCTCGTGGAGTATAAAAATAAGTTAAATCTGAGAAACAAAGAATTGATTTGATGTTAGTTAAGAAAATTTATGATAAATTAATTTAACTAAGTGGGTATCAAAAATTTAACGCGAGGAATCAAATTATGTACCATTATCGACTTTGCAAATAAATACCTCATTATATCTCAGTGATTTCTGAGATAATTAAATTGGAGTGCAATCATAATTATTTCATGGAATTATTTCATGTTATTGTTTCCTTTATTTCTCCATGAAATGTCTGTGCGTGTATATATAATGGAGATAGGAATCACGCAACTCATATCTTGGAAAAGATAGAGTGAAATCATCTAGAGGAATGTTCCCAAAGAATATATATATATATATATATATATATATATATATATATATATATATATATATATATATATATATATATAGAGAGAGAGAGAGAGAGAGAGAGAGAGAGAGAGAGAGAAAATATGATTTATGCATTTATCATGATATTGACCACTATGGAGAAATGACAACATGTGTCGGATGGAGCACTAACAAAGAATTATGAAGATATAATAATGCAAGGATATGATGAACTATAAGAATAGGGATTTTATGATGATTAGAAAATCGCAAGTTGGACTCGAGTCTCGGGTTTTAATCTGAAACGCCTACGTAGCCTATAAAGGTATCAAAGTCCACGTAGTTCTCATGCGGCATGAGGTTCAGATTTTATCCCATAGATTCAAATGAGATTTATTATAAAAGTACGTGTGGAAAAAAAAGCTTTAGTTTTGGAAAAGTGTGAAAGATGAATTCGTTCGGAATTTATGGGTATAACCCTCTTTTTATTGATTTTGGGTTTTTTGTAGAAAATAAAGTAGGTGCAATATACTAGTAAAAATATAGAGATTAAACTAGATCATGAATCTAATATAACTAATGCAAAAACAAGAAATTTAAAGAGATAAGGGAAGGATTTGGACCTTCTTTGAAGAATGAGATCTTGCCTTTGATTTTTGATGAACTCCATTGATGCTTGATATGAATATTGAATGAGATCTTGCCAAATTGGGTATGAAAGGGTTGGGAATGTGAACTTGGATAAAATTTCACATAAAGAAACTTCATTGATTGAGAGAATGTTGTTGAGATCAGTGATGCTGATGGAACTGAGCTGTAGGTGTAGTTTGGAATGAGGACATACCCTCCTTTTATAGGGTTAGGGGGTTTCCAATTGCCATAGCCTTGGTCCTGCCAATCGGCAAGTGACCCTAGGCACACTGCTGATAGGTAGGGTCTGGGACCTACCAATTGGCAGTCTCGTGTAAATTTCCCTAGAAAAATGGTCGTAGAACGTAATCCGTTGATCCGAATCGTGCATGGGGCATACCGTTAGAAAGGTAATTCAGAGACCTTCAAGAGTCCTTTGGACTATTCTCGGGTCCGAGAGTTGACTTTGTGTCAAATGTGGCTCGAAAGCGCACATCAATCCTTTGGACGGGAGATCGCCGAACTCAAATGGATCGTTCGTCTGTACGGTAAGTCAGAATCATGCAAATGGAAAACCGTTGGAAAGGTTAGGATATTTACTTAGACATTACAAAGAATTTCACTCGATTTGGATAGTTGACCTTGGTCAAAGCGCCCGATGATCAGTCGGAGTAAAACGGGTCATTCGTTTGTACCGTAACTCAGAATCGCACGCGGGCCAAACCATTGGCAAGGGTATTCAGTTCCCTGGGAAGATTCATTCAATCTCAGTCAAGATAAAGAGTTAACTCTGGTCAAACAGAGTTTGGGATCGCCCGGTGGACTCCCGTTCAGTTTTGAGGGGAAAATGGATCTTTCGTCCAAAAGATTATGCCATTTCAGCACCCTTCGAAGATTCAAAGAGCTTTCTCTCTGATGATAAAGGTTATTGAGGTCGAATGGGGGCCCGATACTGCCTGATGGCCTCTAGATCGGTACTCGAAGTATGACCTAGGATTTGTGGTGAGTTGGGGAGGTGCTAGGGACCTAAGGAGAGACTTGGGGTTCCTATAATGTGGTGTCTACAGATCCCCTCTACGGGTGAGATTGGGATAAGTGATTGTCGTCAAATAGACACCACATGATGTTTTGAAAAGAGGCTGGTTTTGCGGACCTAAGGTAATGGTGGGGATGGATGAGTGGAGGTCGATTATGAGGACCTAAGGTGGGAGCGGCCAATTCTAAGGGTCGAGGTCAATTCTTAACTAAAAGAGGTGAGACGACGGTCAATTCTGATCTAAAGGATGTTACGACCGAGGGCCAAGGTCAACTCTGACCTAAAAGAGGTGATGATCGGGGGTTGAGGTCAATTCTGACCTAAAAGACATGACGACCGGGGTCGAGGTTAATTTTGACCAAAAAGAGGTGGTGATCAGGGGTCGAGCTCAATTATGACCTAAAAGAGGTGAGGATCGGGGGTCGGGCCCAATTATGACCTAAAAGAGGTGACGATCGGGGACCGAGGTCAATTATGACCTAAAAGAGGTTATAACCAGGGGCCGAGGTCAATTCTGACCTAAAAGAGGTTATGATCAGGGACTGAGGTTAGGGATGACAATTTTCCCTGAAATTTTGGGCCCCCGCGGTTACCCAAAAAAAATCCCCGAAAATTCGGGGATCGGATCGAGTTCGGGGAGTAAAAAAAAATCCCAAAAAATTTCAGGTCGGTTTCGGGTATCCACGGGGATACCCGATTTATTAATATATAATAATATATATATATATATATATATATTAATAAATATATAAGTATTACTATATAAACGTCTAAAAATAAATAAACCCTAGACTCTTTACTACTCACGTACGCCTCTCTCTCACTACTCATAATAGATCGGTGCGGTTATTCCCTCATCCTCTCCTCTATCTCTCTCGCGCCTTAACCCTCCCTCTGCTCTCTCTCTCTCTCACTCCCGTACCTGCCCCTGCCTTATCCTCCCTCATGCAGATGCCTCTCAGCCTCCCTCACGCCAGCGCCTCTCATCCCCTCAGCCTCCCTCACGTCGGGGCACCTCTCAGCCTCCCTCACGTTGGCTACCGTTTTGCACTCAGCTACCGTTTCTCCTACTAACCCACTTCGGCGAATTTGCACAGCAGCTTACCGGTAACTCTGAAAACAACCCCTAATGTTTTGTTTGGTTGTAGTGTTGGGGCTTCTTTATTAACATGTTATATATGAATTTATATTTTTGGGTTAAAAGGGGATATGAGTTTTCTTAAGGTTTGGATTTTTGAGTGGGGTTATTAAGAGATAGGCTATTATATTATTAATGTTAATTCTAATTAACTTTTCTCGTGTGTTTATTAGTCTATACATTTCTGGTATTGACTTGGACTAAGTAAATTTAGGTTGCATCTGTTTTCATGTTTTGAAATGGATATATTTGGATTTTGTCTGAATGAGTATAAGCTTGATTTCTAACATATATATAATGTATAAGCTTGATTTCTAATTGAGATGTAATTTAAAAGTAACTTTTACTTAGATGCTTAAAATAATAATAATAAAAGTTCAAAACGGATTCCTCGTGGGGAACTCGATACCCGTTTTAAACGGGGACGGGGATCCCCGAACCCATTATAACGGGGAACGGGGCGGGGACGGGGAATGGTTTTTCTAATGGGGATGGGGAGTTGAAACCCTACCCCGAACCGACCCGTTTCCATCCCTAGCTAAGGTCAATTCTGACCCAAAAGAGGTGATGACCGGTGGCCGAGGTCAATTCTGACCTGAAAGAGGTGACGATCGGGGGTCGAGGTCAATTCCGACCTAAAAGAGGTGACGACAGAGGGCTGAGGTCAATTCTGGCCTAAAATAGGTGACTATCGGGGGCTGAGGTCAATTATGACCTAAAATAAGTGACGACGGGGGGGAGGTTAATTCTGACCTAAAAGAGGTGATGATGGGGACGAGGTCAATTCTAACCTAAAACAGGTGACGACCGGTGGCTGAGGTCAATTCTGACCTAAAAGAGGTGACGATTGGGGGCCGAGGTCAATTCTAATCTAAAAGAGGATGACCAATATTGTGGGTCAAAGATGATTATGAGGGATTAAGTAGGCATGAACTTGTAGGCTCCACTGGGGATGATTAGGTTCCGGTGGGGAGGTGTTTTTTCTTAGCTGGAAAAATTTTGATTGGAGACATCAATCGGTTATGGGAATTCCGCTGGGGAGGTGACAATTTCACTGGTTAAATGGGCATGGAAAAAACGTTTCTCTTGGTGAAAAATATTCTAAAACTCATTTGGAAATTTTAGGAATTTTACGGGAATTTTTCTAGAGTTTTTGTACAAAATTTTGAGGGGGTGCCGACTGGCATAGTTGAGGGGTACCAAACGGTAGTGGCACAATCTTTCGGGCTACCTCGAGTAGATAGAAGGCCAATGCCAATCGATGGGTGGCAGGGGACTGTCGATCGGCATGCCCCTTAGCCTTCTGTAAAAAGGGGGCAGGTTCTCCTCATTTTTCACAGCTTTATTTTATGTTTTCTTCTGCATTTGTCTTCTGCAAACCATTCCGATGTTCCAAAATAAAAAGATGGCCAACTTTGTAAGCAATGCGACACACAGGGTGTGGCTTAATGTTGATGATTGGGCGAATATGGAATGGAGGGTGAGGGTGCCCCTGGCTTTGGGCTATGAGAACTCCTTTAATTCTTTTGAGCCTGTGGGGGATGAGCGAATCCTTCTCCGTGAGCCGACGCATCATCGTTCTTCGAGGGTGGTGACCCCATGCGGTTATGTAAGTGCATATGGATTTTGGTTTTCTTTTTTTCTTTTTTTGTTGATTTTTCCATGATTTCTTGAATTTTGACAAAGGTTTTTTTTTTTGCTTTGACAAACTGATGTTTCTATATCGATTGTGCATGCTCGGGGGATGAAGGGTCTTAAGGATATTTGGGAGCATTTTTTGACTGTGGTACAGTGTGTGGTGTCCCCTACTGGGTTTGGGAGGTTGGCGTCTGCGCTAGATAAGACGCCTCGCTCTACGGTTGTTTTGTGCGCCTTAGGAGAGAGATAGTGGGACACTACCCACACTTTTAATTTTGGTTTCGGGGAGATGACGGTGACTCCCATAGATGTGTAGTAGTTACTGGGTATGGAGTGTGATGGGATGCAGGTTGAGCTTGACATGTCCTTGAGGGTGACGCCAGCGACGATGATGGCGGCATTGGGTGATATAGAGAGGATAGTTTTTGGGGACACTCTATGTTTATCTTCTTTGAGGGATTTATTGTTACGTAGGGTGGTTGATGAGGAGGATGGGCTGCAGGTACGATAAACGGCCCGATTAGTTATCATACTGGTGTTGGGAGGTTTTCTTGTGGCATCGAGCGGTGACTTCGGTCATTTGTTATTTTTACCGTACTTGACGATGTTTTCGAACATCCCTCTCTATGATTGGGGGAGCCTAACCTTGGCGACCCTTTATTCTTCTCTGGATGAATTTATCCAGTGCTATCGGTAGACTTTTACTAGAGCCACGTATCTTCTTGAGGTATCCTTTAATTTGTTCACTTTCCTTTATGCATTCGCATTTTCCTTACTTCCTGATTTTTGATTGCCGATCTTTGTCCTCTGCAGATGTGATTTTATGTGGTGATTGGGTTTAACAACCAAATGATTTCTTTGGAGGATGAGTCTATTTAGAACTTCTGTCGGATGTACCGGTGGCGAAAGTCCAACTGACGGTTGAATATCTCTTTTTCTCTGGCGACTATGCATCAGGGCTTGAATGACCTAAAGAGCGGGCAGGTAAGTCCTTCTTATTATTCTTTTGACCTTTTTCTTCATGATGATCCTTTTTTTATATTAATCCTTTTCTACTGGGGAATTTTGCAAGTGACCTTCTACCCTTAGGGGACGACTATCCAGGATATAGGGGCAACTGGGGCCAACGCGCAGATGCGGCATTTGTTGGCGCATAAGCTTCGCTACTCCTGGTATCTTAAGGAGAGGATTGTTTGAAAAATTATGGAGGAGGAAGTGGTGGTGCCACCGGCGCAACCCCTGATGTACATGAGGCGGGTGCGAGAGATGGTAGACGATGAGCGGATAGAGGCAATAATGGGTGAGCCTTACTCGTTCTATACCGACACAGCGATGCCATATGATTATCTAGACTTTGTGTCAAGATGGATGACGTCTCCCAGCATATATGATGGGATACCTCTACCCCAGGCAATTTCGAATCGATCGGTGGGATCTTCCCATAGTGCAGGTGGTCCGTCGACATCCGCTGCAGTGACATCCTCGGAAGTTTCTTTTGTATAGTTACGCTCTCCTACTTACAATATTCGAAGGGATGATGGAGGGTCGGTTCCCATGTAGCATCGTCCTAATGTGATGGATCCAGAGGATCTGGTCTTGACTAAGCAGGTCCTTCGTCCTGTGGTATACTTTTCATATGTTTTCCATTCGATTCTTTGATTTCTTTCTTGTTTTCAATTCTCTGATTCGTTCCTTTTCATTTTCCTCACAGCACATTCGGGTGTCGACCACTTGGATGAGGGATGTTCGGGACTGGATATCTTCGACAACTGCCCATATCTAGGATGCGATTTCGGTGCCTTCTTATTTGGTACCATCTTCTCTTGAGGAAGGGTCTGGCTCGGGTAGTGAAGGTACATCATCTCTCCACCAGGGAAAAAAATCACGCCACTGGGAAGGAGGTTCCTAGAGAGAAATAGAAAGAGGAAAAATTGTAGGTGAAATGAGTGAAAGAGAGAGAAAAGATGTGGGTGCGGACTGAGTCCCGTTGTTATTTCTTGTTTCTTGTAAAAACTGATTTAACACAGTAATGTATATCTATGCAATAAAATGCAATAAAGTTTTTGTTAATTTTATTGACTCAGTGACTTAATGCGCGTGCTCTTTTTACTTTACTGCCGAGACCGTAAAAAAAATTATTATGAGAGAGTTTATTTAAAATAGTGTGAAATAAAGCACAAGGATAAGGAAATTTTAGAATAAAAATTTGTTTTTATTGAGTTTTCGATTTTGATTAAAAAGGAAAGAAGGGAAATTTCCCAAAGTAGGGGGTTGATGATCAGCATACCCCTTGTCCTTCCTATCAGCATGTCGGTTCAGTACAATCATTCTAAGGCCTTGATTGCAATTTCTTCAATGGGTTAGTACTTGGTGGGGTTTGTTTCCCTCCGATTTCTGCAGGATTCTATCTTTGTTTGAGCCTTTCTAAGTATAAATAGGGGGCATGAGTGGAGTATTTCCCCACACCTCCACATTTGTTCCTCTTTGCAATCTTTTGCTCACTATCTCTTTCATTCGCGATATGGCTCTCCCTGGTAGCATTGAATTTGCTAACTACCTCGAGACTTTGGAGATAATGTGTCCGTACAATATCGACTACGATGCTTTCTATATGTGTCGAGTATCTTTATGGCGCAACCAGTCCATAGAGTGGTACATACTAATGGCAACCATGAAATTCTGGTACCCTAAAGACCATGTGTTTCGCTTCAGGTTGGATGAGGTATGTCCGACCTATGAAGAATTTTCTGCCATGTTGGGGATAAATCCTAGTGTTGCGGCGGTTATGCTTAAATTTTCTCGGTCCCCTAGGGAGCTGTTAGCGAGCCTTCTCCATATTTCTCCTTCGGCGACTAGACTAATGGTAGTGGAGGGAATGATCTCTTTTTCTGATGTGATGTATTCCGTGTATATATAAGGTGTTGGCGATGCTGGCTACGCTGGAGCCGTCATCCTAGGCCCGGTTTCAAAACTCTTGTTGGTGACTAGGGAGCTGTTTGTGGACTCTCAACTCGCAACCATTATTTCTTGGATGTCGTACCGTCATGATCCTACGATGGAAATACTAGTGGAGACTCTGATTTTCTGAGGGGTATCCCTGTAACGTTGTTCATGTGGCTGTCAGAGAGGTTCCTTATGGAGGTCCCACCTGATTATCCCTTGTTTGTCGTACCAAACTTCTTTTCGCGTCACTTCATTAGCATAGGCCTAGATATTGAAAGCTAGGAGAATTGGTTTGTGGAGCAAGGGGCTCGAGGTTTGCACTGGTCAGTGCCTTGGTGGAGGGAACTGCTACCCATTTTGGAACTGGGGGAGTACCAGTATATTCGGTTGGTTAGCCTCAGGAATACCTCTTTCTACTTTTCCTGGAAGTTCTTATGCCAATTTGGCTAGGAACAGATTGTTCCACTACGGACACTGGATTTTTTCCCGATGAAGGACCAGACAGAGCGAATGCGCATGCATCTTGGTTCTTTGTAGGAGAATCGTCATCCATCATCTCACCCTTCACAGTCTTCTAGGCGGATCTTGCACCTCTCAGGGGACTACATGAAGTGGTTATGGAGGAGGGTAGTTGCCAAGATGCTGGCAGTGGAGTCCGGTGAACGGTGGTTCGACACTTTGGACACCATGGAGGGAGGCGTCGTGGTTTTACCTAGGCTGGTCCGAGCTTATCGTGCTATGAAGCGTCAGCGGCATTCCATTCAGGCAAGGGAAGTTTGGGGGCCCCAAGATATGGATAATGATTATGGGGTTGGATCCCCTGGCATCTACGGGTAGGGTTCCCTGAGAAGTTTATTTATGAAGCTTTTAATAAAGTGTTTGGTAGTGTATCTGGTTGTTTTGGTTGTGATGTGTGGGAATAATTTTGGAAGGGTTGTTTCTAGGTGTGGCTTGTTTTTAGGAAAGTAGTAGTAGGTTGTTAAGGGAAGTCATTTGACTTCCTATGCCGATTTAATTGTACCAAAATTTTTTAAATAATGGAATAAAAAAGTTTTTGATCATCTAGTTGTGCCTCTTGATGAGTTTTGAATTTGAGTTATCTTTACCTAATCGCTAAGGCATACATAATCCATTTGTTCATGTATGTGTTAAAATGAACTGTAGTTCTCGGAGATAAGAAAAGAATAGCATTTTGTGAAAAAAGAAGTGGGGAGTGCTCATGTGATGCATATGAGCTGCCTACGTACCTCTTAAGTTTTTGAAAAGTTTGGTTTTTAAAAGCAAAAAGGGTTTTGTAGAGGATCAGGCCCTATGTAGTTTTGGGTAAGGGAAATGAAGATATTTTATTTTTATTTTTTTTTAGAATAGAAGGGAGATTAGAAGAATCGCAGTGCGCTGAGATTTCGAACTTGGGGTAGAACTTCTTGATACGGTCCAGGTTGACTAAACGAGCATCTCCTCTCCATCAAGGTCGGAGAGCATAGCGGCGCTACCTAATAGGATTTTCTTCAAGATGTAAGGGCTGGACCAATTGGGCATGAATTTCCCTCTGGTGTCCCGATGGGTTCTACTATTTCTTTAAAGGTTAAGTCCCCTTCTTGAACACCGCGGTGCTTAACTCTCTTGTTAAATGATCATGCTATTCGGTAATGGTACCCTTATATATGGTATAGAGCTCATCAAGACTCTCTAATGCCAGTCTTCTTCACCGACTTTTCTTTCGAGCATAACACGCAGTGAATAAATTTCTTGCTCCACGGGTAGGACTGCTTCCATGTCGTAAACCAGATAGTAAGGGGTGGCCCCAGTAGAGGTTCAACCTGAAGTGCGCTAGCCCCAGAGGGCATGAGGTATCCGATCGTCCAATCTCTACAACTTTTGATCATCATGTTGATGATGGCTTTAAGGTTCTTATTGGCAGCTTCGACTGCACCGTTATTTTGAGGTCGGTAGGGGGAGGATTTGTATCATTGAATCCCATATTCGTCGACCACTTCTGTAACTTCTGCCTTGAAATATAACCTGTTGTCTGATACCATCTCGTGCGGGACCTTTTATCGGCAAATGATATTCCTTCTGATGAACTTGGATACCTTCTTGGCATTCCGCACTGCATATGACTCGGCTTCGACCCATTTAGTGAAGTAAGCAATGGAAACCAAGATGAATTCATGTTCGTTGGATGCTTTGGGTGTAACCTTCCCTATGATGTCAATGCCCCATGTGGAAAATGACCAGGGAAAAATCATGTTGTACAACTCCCGTGGAGGCAAGTGTTATAAGTTGGAAAATTGTTGGCATTTTAGGCATCTTCGAACGTAGGATGTGTAATCCTGAACCAGGTTAGTCCATAAGTAACCGTGTCGGATGATTTTCTTGGAGAGCATTTGACCGCTCATATGAGGTCCACACTCCCCGCTACGGATTTTCTGCATCATTTCTTCAATGTCCCTATAATGCAGTGTAATTAGGTTCCATCGAAGTTCCTTTTGAATAGTGCTTTGTCACAGATGATATACTAGGCAGCTAGTCTGCGTAGAGTTGATCGGTCTTTCTTGTAAGAGACTTGGGTATACCTACCATATTTGAGGAGACACCAAATATCATAGTACTAGCAGTCGGCCATTTCCAAATTTTCCTCCATGATGACCTCAATATGGTAACAGTGGGTTGGTTTATCTTATTTTTGGAAAAGGAAGGGGGCATTGTTATTACTTTGGGCATGTCAACCATGGAGGCAAAGGTAGGAAGGGCATAGAGTAGGTTATTCTTTGCTCGAGTCAAGTAGTGGAAGGTAATATCTTGGAATTGAGAGGCTATCTATTCTAGGTAGGAATGGAAGGGTAAGAGGTTCTCGTCCTTGACTTTTTATTTTTTGAGCACTTGACCGATGATGAGGGCTGAGTCCCTATAAACATCCAGGTATCGAATTCCTTTCTTGAGAGCGACTTTGAGGCCTACCGTACATGCCTCGTATTCAGACATAATTTTTATGCAGGGGAAATCCAGCTTGATGGCAATAGGAATGTGAGAGTCATCGGGGGCAATTAAGAGAATCCCAATGCCATACCCCTTTTTGTTGGCAGTGCCATCAAAGGTTTTTTTTGGTAGGTACAAAGGATATTCTCATATGGGAACTCAAAATCTAGACGTCGGCTTCTTCCATAGGGTAGTCAGTGAGATAATCAGAAATGGCTCTTCCTTTAATGGACTTTTACGTGACATGCACAATACGAAATTTTTCTAGAAGCATCAACCAACGGGCCATTCGACTGAACAAAGCAGGATTTCCGAGCAAGTACTTGTTAGGATCCATTCAAGATACTAGTTTGATGGGAAAGACGAGCATCTAATGCAGTAGCTTTTGGGTGACCAAGACAAGGGCGACACACGCTTTTTTCAAAGTAGTGTAATTGACTTTGTATACATATAACTTGCGATTGTAGTAGTATAACGGTTAGGTATAGGAGTAGGGGAAGACCAGGCTGAGGCGGCATGAGTACCGGAGGTCAGGTTAGGTATTATTTGATTCGATCAAAGTCATCTTGGCAAGATTCATTCCAAACCTTGGTTGAATCTTTTCGAAGGAGTTTAAAAATGGGTTCACAGATGGAAGTCAACTGGATGATGAACCGACTGATGTACTGTAATTTACCCACGAATCCTCAGAGTTATTTCTCTGTTCGAGGTGGTGGAATCTTGAGTATGGCTTTCAATTTGGCAGGATCTGCTTTTATTCCCTTCTCGCTAACCATAAATCATAAGAGTTTTTCTTTTGTAACGTCTAAGACACATTTTTGGGGGTTGAGCCGCATCTGATATTATCGCAGTCGCTCGAAGAACTTCTGAAGAGAGGAAACATGACCTTCCCTAGTTTTGGACTTGATAATCATATCATCCACATAGACCTCGACTTCCTTGTGTATCAGATCATGCAAAATGGTTGTAGGTAGCCCCTATGTTTTTAAGACCGAATGGCATAACGGTGCAGAAAAAGGTTCCCCGCGGGGTGATGAATGCAGTTTTTTCTGGGTGATTCGGGTGCATCTTAATCTAGTTATACCTGATAAACACATCAATGTATTATTTCAGAGCCTGACTGGTGGTGTTGTCTACATTCATGTCGATATTTGGTAGCGGGTAATCATCCTTCGAAGAGGCCTTGTTCAAGTCTCGATAATCGACACACATTCGAACCTTCCCTCCTGATTTCATCACTGGCACGATGTTGGCTAGCCATGTGGGATATTTGATCACACGAATGAATCCCATGATTAATTATTTGACCACTTCTTCTTCAACCTTGAGCGACCATTCGGTGCGGAGCTTTTACAGTTTCTATTTGATCGGTTTGCATTCTGGGAGAGTAGGAATCTCGTGTTGAGCTATCTCGGGATCAATGTCAGGCATATCGTCATAAGACCATCTGAAGACATGCACGAACTCCTTCAGTACTCCTTTGAGTTACGCGCGCTCATTAAGGGTGGCCCCTATCCTAATCTCGCGCAGTTGGTTACTAGAGTCGAGAATAATAATAACAGTTTCATCTTCATTAACTTGAACGCGATTATGTTGTTGGTTATTAACCTCATTTAGATCCGTTAAGAATTATTCATTTACAAAATCATCATCATCAAGAGTTTGATTGGAATCAAGATAATTAATGTAAGGCACAACAAGATACTCAAATTTTTTATTTATTTCATTAATGGGAAAAACAACATTGGGAACCTCGTCAAAATAGGTCTCTATTACACAAGAGTAAGAAGAAACAACAGAAGAAAAAATGGTATAAACATTAGGGTTAGGTTAAGTTTTGGTATTTAAACTGGTATAGCATACTAGTTGAGGAAAGATGTGTCAGTAGCTTTGATTAGGCGTGATGGATTAGATGATGTAACCCCTGAGTGGATTATGCAGAGTGCTAGACCCAGTGTTTATAAGTTAAAGGAATCTTCGGAGTCATTTTCCTTGGAATCTTCTGCATTGTCTATGGTATTCTCAGTAAGAGGTTGCACATGATACTGGGAACTCTCGGCCCATCAATAACTGTCTTGGAAAAAGATATCCATTCCAAGTTTTATCTTCTTGTCCACATGGTCATACCAAGGTTCAGAAAAGCCACAGAAAGGGAAATATTCACCCTATCTGATGAATCTTCCATTCAAGGTATCTCTTGAGATGGTCTTGACATATTCTAGTTTTTTCTTCAGTCGAGGATGGATAATTATCTTGAGTTCTTCTGCTGATGGTTGATATCCCAGGCCACAAAGAGGAAAAGATTTCTTCAGCACAATGGGTTCGAGAGTACCCCTTGTTGTTTTCACCCCAGCCCTAGTCCTGGCATGAAGTGTATGTTCTTGAACATCTGACTCACGTTAACATTTCCATGAGGGTCACAATCTGGACAAACCCTGTCTTTGAAATCGTCCCCTGCTGGGAGTAGAAGTGGCTCAACTCGAAAATTAGATAGGAGCATATCATTTAACCCATGATGTATCTCACGTACTCGATTGCTTATGTTTACAGTGTTGGTACTATCGTTGTTGCCCAAAATGATAATGTATTTTCCATTAGCGAAGAACTTCAGTTTCTGATGTACGGAAGAAGAAACACCCTTGATACTATGGAGCTATAAACGTCTAAGCAACAGATTGAAACAAGTTGGGATATCGATGACTTAGAATTCTACGACAGGATTTATAAGTTCAGCCCCTTTTGCAAGCTTTATGGATCCTATCACTTCTAGAAGAGTATCACCCTAGGCCTTTACAGCGACGGAGGTTAGAGCAAGGTCACTCACTTTTAGGCCCAAATAGTTGAAGGTTCTGAACGAGTAAAATTTAGAGAAAATCCGTTATCGATAAGAGAGAGAGGGACATTTTTTCTCATGACTTTGACAGAGATATTGAGAGCATAATTGTGGTTTGGTCCGATCTTGGAGATTTCTTCTTCAGAGAAAAAGAGCATTCTTGTAGAGGTCAGAGATCCAACCAGATTCACTTTTTCTTCTGGCATGGTAGATGGAGAAACTGTGGACCCGATGAGTAGCTTGATTAAAGCATTTCTGTACAGCAGGAAAGACATAAAGAGTCCCCACAGAGTGATATTAGCTTGGGTCTTTTTCAACTGATCGAGGACCTTGCACTCCTTAAGAGTCATTTTTGGCGTAGGAAGATTCTCAACACCTTTCCCTTTGCACTTATTGATGGAGGGGGGTTTGGAACTTAGTAATCTCTCCCTGACCTGGTCATATGGTTCAGAAAAGAGGGGAAAAATATAAACACCATTTACTCATCGATCTCGAGTTGTTCGGCCACCGTATTAATCTTTCCTAGTAGCTCCTCGAATGATATCATCCAACATATTTAGACTATCTAGCTAGTCCTTTATGAACTTTGCTCCTCATCCGAATCATCAAATTCATCTTTCCATACCATTGCGATAATATTATCTTTGTATAAAAAGTCAATACGCTCCACAACTTGAATGGCTTCTTCATATAAATCCTACCATTCGAAGGGGTGGTGTAGAGGTGAAGGGACCATGCGTCCTTATAGTTTCAGAGCAGCTAATAGTTTGGACATGCTGTTAATAGCATCGATTTGTTGAAATAAATTTTCCATGGTCTAGACAACCTCATCTAGACTGACTTCATAGGGAGGTACTACCCAACTGTCTGATTCTCGAGCCGATTTTTGTGCTTTCAAGAATAGCGTACTAAAGCTTTGGCAATCGATGATCATCTGAGAGGGAAATTTCAGCCCAAACTTAAGGAGTTGGTTCACTACTTCTGATAATTCCATACTTCCATCTCTAGAACGGGTATGGACAACGATGCATGCTTTGGTAAGGAGTGACAGTGCCTAGTCGGCAAGGATGGCAGGGTGTAGGAAGAAATATGGGCAATTTTGGAAAGGTTTAGGAGAGTACGTGGGTATTATGGTTAATTAGCTTGGTGTAATCTGGGTTGATGGATCGAAGTCTGGGTCTCTTTCCAAGAAGATGGCATTACTATGATTTGTGAGTGGATTGTGAGTAGTGTTTTGCTTAGGATTGGTTGGTGGGGTGATGACACCATAGTCGATCAGACCTTGGATCATGTTTCGAAGGTGAAAACATGGTATAACAATCAGTTAGATGGAAATCGCAGGGGGCATCGGGTTTAAAGTTCTTGGGAAGTGGGTTTAGTAACGAGCGAGGTTTCAGCTTAGAAGGGCCTGGTAAACTTTAGAGAGGGGATCATGGAGCTCGGTGTATTCCTTTCGGATGGGACAGGGCAACTTTTGGGTGCCCTGAAGTGGCTGGTTAAGAAATGTTGTTAATGGTTGAGACTGCAGCACTGGCTGGCTTTTCGTACTTCATGGGAGTAAACTATCCAAAAACTTTCTTTGGTTCAACTTATGTACTGACAAAACTTTCTTCGATCTCCACTCCTGATTCTTGGAGAGCTCTAAAATTAGGGTAGTATTATCCTCCCATAGTCGCTCGAACATGGAGAAAGAATTTTTTTTACGATGCTGACCTTATCCTCCTCGGAAGATCGGTCGGTCAAGGTGGCAGCGTTCTCTATCCACCTTGCAATGAAGGTGTTAAAATATTCCCCATGGTTCTATTTGAGCAGCTCTAAATCCCGAGGAGTGACTTCTAACTCTTCATTATACTTATATTGTGACATGAATTCTCGGGCCACATCTTCACAGCTACGAATTATGGACTCTTCGAGAGATAAGAACCAGCAAAGGGCATTGTCCTTCAAAGTTTGCTGAAACATTGGACCATTATTTCTTTGAAATCCCCTAGGAGAATCATGGCTCGATGATAACTGCGAAAGATGAACAATCGGAGGTCCACTACCTCCAAACTTCTCGATGTTAGGCATCTTAAACTTTTCTAGAAGCCTTGCTTTCGGATAGGGAGACATGTGGATATAGTTCATGTAGTTTCTCGTGATTCTGACTTGGTCGAACTTATTGTTTAGCATCTTGAGATCTTCATTGACTTTGTTTAATTCCTCTTCTTTTGGATCAACGGTCATGACAAAGTTAGCCCCTGATTAGGCGAGATTCGGCATAGGAAGTTGGGCAGGCGGCGACCCATTAGTAGGAGGACCACGTGGAGCATGTTGATACTCTTCGGGAACCCAGATAGGATCAGGTGCGGGCGAACCCATAGTGCAAGGAAAGAGGACCTCGGGTTCTTGGAGAATAGGGACCCAATTTTGATGCATTTCACGGACCTCATCTTATAGGCTGTCAATCTTGGCAGTGAGCTAAGTTAGGATTGTCATTAGATCTGGATGCACAATCGGTATATGATATGTGTTCTCCATGGAAAGCGGGTGAATTTCGGACTCGGAGGAAGTGAGGGGACCGACGAAGCTCTGGGGCAGTTCTACTAAAGATCGAAGTCAATAGGGAGTTAGGCCAAGGTTATGTGATAAACCTGAGAAAGAGGAAAATTGAATTTATTTTTGAAAGAGAAAATGGAAAAAATGTTATTTTGAAAATCAGGGAAAATGTTGTTGACATTTTGGAAAAGGTGAAGGCAAAATGTTTTGGGCAAAAGGGAGGGGAAAATATTTTTGGTACGAGAAAGGGTAAAATACTTTTGGTATTTTTTTTATAAAGAAGAAAGAAATGTTTTTGATTTTTTCTTTGGAAAGGAGGGAAAAGATGAGAGACGGGTCTCAACATGATTATTGTGTTTACTATGTTCTCACTTGTATTAGGTTTACCTAAATGTAAAAAGAAATGTCGGACGGAACCCGAGCCTGGAAAAATTGGGTTTGGAAGATACGTGAAAATATGGTTGGACTTGTTACCAGGCTCATGGGCAGGGTCCCGATTTAAAAATTGCGCGAAAATTTAGGCGGCATGCCGACCCGTCATTCCGGCAAAGTTTTGGGTAAAAAATGATGATTAAATATGAGTGACCTAGGTCTGACGCCTATATGAGGGTATGCATTTATTGAGTTAATTGGAAAGGGTTCCCCCCTTTGACATGACTTTCACGATATACGTCTTGCTTTTGAGGGCAATCGGTACGTGTGGACAAGCCATTTGATATACCTGAGTGTACGTGAATTATCTCGCTATATACCTCTTGGGGATAGTACGTATGAGAGCAAATTCGATATACTCGATGTACGTGAACGAGTTCCCTGCGAAATACCTCCCGTCAAGACTTAGGTCAAGAGGTACAATGTGGGGGGAACCGTTCGATATACGTCGAAGGTACTTGGCCAATGAAAGGTGAGAGTCATATCCCTTAGGCTAACTGCGACCTGTCTGACCAGTACCCATAACGAAGTGACCCTCCAGTTACGAGACAAAATTTAGTCAATAGCAATTCTCTTTGGTGATGTGGAGTGCAAAATGCTTAATCCTTTGATTAGTATCTTATGGAGAGAGTATCTTTATTGATGAGCATCATGCCAAGTGGGGGATCGTGTACGAGTATATAAAGTAAATATATACTAAGCATGGATATGTGAGAGTGAGTTATGTGCGACTATCCAAAAGTGAGTGTGTGGTAGTGAACATAAGCATGGATCATCTATAAGTGGTGTGTGATAAGTGTTAGAGTGTGTTAGTGACACCTAAGCATGGATTTCTAAGTGATGTATACAACATGTGGATATAAGTGATCCTAGGTTCACATGGTGTGAAGTGTACATGGAGGATTTCTATGAGTGTGTGAGTGCGTAGTGATATAAGTATGAGGTATATAAGTGCAAGAAATAATATAGGAGAAAAAGGTAACATACAGGTAGGTGCATATGCACACAAGGAAACTAAACACCCATGAAAACAGAGTCTATCCCTCTTATGAATTCCCAGTAGAGTTGCCACTGTGGCCATCCCAATCCGAGCTTGGGCGGCCCGGAGAAGTCTCGCGTCCCCCTCGGGGACGTTTCAGCCATCGTCAGAGTGGGATAAATATAAGTAGATAGAGTCGAACATGTCGCCACCTCGAGAGGATGGCATCAAATACAAACTAATGCATACGAAATCAATAGTTCAGAGGGTTCGGGGGCTAAGTTACGAAATGGGAAGGTGTTAGGCACACATCCCGCACTTTCTGTCTCTCATGGGCTTGTGTTATTGTTTCCTTTATTTCTCCGTGAAATGTGTGTGCGTGTATATATAATGGAGATAGGAATCACTTAACTCATATCATGGAAAAGATAGAGTGACATCATCAAGAGGAATGTTCCCAAAGATTATATATAATGCATGAATATGATGAACTATAAGAATAGGGATCTTCAAAAAATTAGAAAATCAAAAGTTGGAGTCGAGTCTTGGGTTTTAATCAGAAACGCCTACGTAGCCTATAAGGGCATCAAAGCCCCCATAGTTCACATGCGGCATGAGGTCGGGGTTTTATCCCATAAATTCGAACGAGATTTTATTATAAAAGTGTGGGGGGGGGGGGAATTTTAGTTTTGGAAAAGTGCGAAAGATGAATTCATTTTTTTTGTTGATTTTGGTTTTTTTTGTAGAAAATAAAGTATGTGGAATATACTGGTACATAAAAATGTAGAGATTAATATGTATGATATAAGGTATGAACTAGATTATGAATCTAACATAACTAATGCAAAAACAAGAAATTTAAAGAGATAAGGGAAGGATTTGGACCTTCTTTGAAGAATGAGAGCTTGCCCTTGATTTTGGATGAAATCCTTTTATGATTAATATGAATATTGAATGATATCTTGACAAATTGGGTATGAAATGATGGGAATGTGAACTTGGATAAAATTTCATATAAGGAAACTTCATTGATTGAGAGAATGTTGCTGAGATCAGTGATGCTTGTAAGGACACAAGTCTCCGATTGAGTCTTAATATAGTGTTGGCTCAATTCCGGACAAAAATATTTGAGTCATAGTATAGTGTTCATGTGTATCCATCCAAGCCTATGACATGTTAGTTGAAGACGTAGCGACCAAGATTATAAAGCTTCATCATATGCCGGGTTTAGTGTGCCTCGTTTCTACGTCAACAACATTGGTTCCAATGCTCTTAAGGTATGAATGCTTTATATATATATATATAGGAGCATGGAAATTTATTGGGTGTATTTTATAAAATCTTTATAAATAGTTTTAACCACTTTGTTTTATTCAGAAAAATATTTTTTAAAAACTTTTCATAAAAAGTTTTGGGCTTAAGAAGAATTTATTTTTTCTGACACGTCGTTCGAACGAACTGGAATCAGTTCGTTCGAACAAGATTCCCAGGTCGTTCGAACGAGACTGCTAACGAGATTTCTTTTTTTTCACTGGAACATTGTTAGTAAAGTTGTTCGAATGAGAATGTCGTTCGAACGACTAAGGCTTTTGACAGTTTTTTGCAGTTTTCTCCACGTTCCCACTACTTTTTGATAGATTTACAAAGTGCGGGAACCAACCTTTTGAAAGTAACTTTTTCACAATCTAAGATTTTGAGAGAGAAAATTACTCCAAGTTCCTTCATATATATCCTTGCTTGCAGTGTTTGGCACTGGGTTTATCTCTACTCCTCAAACAAGAGAAGTTTGGATTTATTTCTACATCCCACAAAGAAGAAGTTTGTTTGCTGTGACATACCCGCTCGGAGAAAAACTCCTTGCTCGGGTGACGGTGACCAGAAAAAGTCCGATCGATGGATTCCGAGACCGCGGTGGACCTCCGTGGTTATTCACTAGGCAGAGGTGTGCACAAGAAGAATCTTCGGGGCTTGAACGGAGTCAAGTTGGGTGTTGTAAGTCTTTTTATCTTGTACTTGTAAAATCGTACTTAGTGGATTTGAGGCTAGGGTCGTCCGAGATTTTTTCCCGTTGTGGATTTTTCCTCATACATCGCGGCGTAGTGTGTTGTTTACTTATTTTATCTTTTGCTATATCACATTAGATGCATGATTAGGTGAAAAGATAAAATTGGTATAGTTAATTTGGTGCAAATTCAATTTGGGTAAATATTTATTTAATTCAAGTCATTACTTTAATTTGATAAAATTTGGTTTGGCCTAATTTGCAAATTGAATTAATTATTTGTTAGGAAAATTGTAAGACTTGGATTGAATTAAGTTGTTTAAGTGAAAATTAATTTGTTGTTTAATTTAATGTCACTTTGAGTTTAATTTAATTTTAATTTGAAAGAAATTAAAATTTGGTTTATGTACTTGTTTAGTTGAACCATCCTTATTCCGCATTTATAGGAAACTCATTTTGAAACATCTAAAAATTGGGTGTCTCGCATTATCAAAGTGGTATCAGAATATTGATTTAGAAATCCTCGCGTTTTCAAATTGGTATCAGAGTAGGAGCGCTAATTTATCGCATTAAAGATCTGTTTTTCAACCTTTATAATTTTTGTGCTCCTTGTATTTTTAGGTGGTTCAATTTTTGACTCACTCTCATTTTTGTTTTGTATCTCTCGATGGGACATATTAATGATAATTTGTCCATTTCTAATGATAATGAAGTTTTTTATATTAGAGAGGAATTTGATGGGCTTAATAAGTGTAATGAAAATTTAAGAGAATTAAATGTGAGATTTGCAAAAAGAATTAAGTTTCTTGAAAATGAAAATTTATGTTTTAAATCTAGAATTGAACTTTTGCAAACCTAACTATCTCAAAAAGATATTTTTCTTGAAAAGCTCATGGACATAAATTACAATTTTAATATTTTAAATATGTCCCAGAAAGAGAGTGATAGTCGAGTAAAGACTCTTAGGGATAAGCTTGCCCACATTGAGGGGGAGCGTGATAACCTTCTCGGAGTTATAGAAAATTTAAATAAGGAGTCCCGTAAAATTTAGGAGTCTAATTTATTACTTGAGTCCAAAATTTTAAAAATGAAAAATGATTTACAAAACTCGAGTAGTGGTTTTAATGGTTCTAGCTCATCTTATTCAAATATTTTCGTTGCTAAAGCTAAGACCATTGTTTGTTTTAGAGGGTCAACTTTATCCAAGGACTTTAGAAAAGATCACGCCTTAGATATCATTTCTCGTGTTTTCACATGCTTGCGTTGTGGTAGGAAAGGTCACCTTAGGTCATTTTATTTTGATCTTAAAAGAAGTCCTAGGAAGTTTATGTCTAGCATTTCATTAGTTCCCAAATCCCATCATTTTAAATATACATATATATGGGTTAGGAAATCATTTTTAGACGCACTAGATATTAGATTTATTGATTCTCATTTACTTTCACACGATACCTCCCTTGCTAAATCCAAAGGTTGAATGTGTTAGTTGTTTGCATACTCTAACTTTGTGTGCTTCATATTATATATCATTTCTAGGTGTATGCATGTTTAGTCATTTTCTAGTCATTGCTTTATTTCATATCTCATGCTAGAATTATGATGTGTGTTTATCTTTTGTATTATAGTTCTTTCATTTTAGTTTGCATTAAATGAAAAAATACAAAAAGATTTTTGTTTATTATTTGTGTTTCACCTTTTATTAATTTAGGCTTAATGAAAAATACAAATGATTTTTGTTTGTCTTTTGTGTACATATTTTTTATTTTGGTTAAAAAATTTTAAAAACTCAAAAAGATTTTTGTTTTGTGAGTATTTTAGTTTGGCACACTCTATGTGGCATATACTTGTGTTTGAATCCCTTCTTTTTCGCTCCCATATGGAAAGAACTTTTGGTTTAGATTGTCAATCCTTATAATGTTCTTTACCATGCTTACATGGAGTAGTTGGATTTTGTGTTGCTATAATGGATTCTATTTTTATATACCTCAATTCACACATGCACGAGCTCACTTGAAATTATAACTTCATATGTATATTTGAGCTTTATGAGGTGTTCTCCTACCAATCTTGTCATCTACATGTTATGTGACCTAGGAGGACTAGTGCATGTTAAAATTCGTTGCACGCAAGAATTGAGCGATAAAAGAGTATATATATATATATATATATATATATAAATGTGCACGGGGAAGGGCTCCGAAAGGAAAAATCATCATTTGTGAGTAAGCCACTGTTTGCTTGGACCTAAAAAAATAATGGCATTAAAATAAAATATTTGCCAAGGCCTATTTTTGTTTAGTTGATTTATTCATTCAAAATATTAAAATAATATGCTTATTATGAGGGAGTTTGGACGGTATATCAACGGTTTGCACAATGTTCATTTATCCTTGTTGTTTTTTCAATGTCATGACTCTATTGGTTTGTAGAATCATCAAAATTCTAGGCTTATATGCTTTGTGTATGTTGTTCATTGATTTCAGTCTATATTGTCACATGAGGTTATATTCAAATGTGATAAAGTTTGCAATCAAATGAGAACTCCGTGAACATGTTTTTAAGTGATTGGGTCTAAATTTAATTGTTACTAGTTCACACCCCTACACTTTCATTTCCGTATGACACATTTTTGCCATACAAGTGTGAAAAGCTTATTGTATTTTGTGTCAAGTGTGGTGTCGATACCTATATATATATGTGCGTGTGCATTAGTGATATTCATTATGTGTACATATTTATGGTATTTTTTTCTTTGCCTCGCTTGCTAGTCCATTTATGCTTCTAATTCATAATTGGTATCTATCGTATTGCATATTGTTGTTGATATCCCATGTTTAGTATCTTATGTATCTCATTGGTATCATTTTTTTTTTTGCATCTTCGTTGGTATCCGTTATTTTTTATATGGATTAGGTTTGATTTTGTTACCCATATGCTTTCATGCTCTTATCACTCTAAGCTTCATCGTGTTTAAATTAGTTTTTATCCTTTGTCTATTCCTGAACAAAAAGGGGGAGAATGATAGGGGGGAAATAGTATCTAATCCTATTGTAATCGTATCTTAATTTGGTAGATTTCTCTTAGGGGGAGACGTCTTTCTAAGTAGGTCATTTATTTGATAAATGGGAGAATTAATATAGGGGGGGTATTTATTTTACATGCATTTAATATTCTTGATATTCCCTATGCGTTTGATAGTTTGCTTAAGTGTGCAGGAATTCTTCTAAAATAGAAACCTTCATTGGCAAAGATATTGATCCTTGGGTTTTGAGTCAAGCTATGTAATTTTTATTTTTGGTGGGATGTTTTTTAAGTCTAGTAGAGCTTGACGGTCCTTTAGGATTTTTGTTTGGTTTTTGTCCCAGAATAGCCAAAGGGGGGGATTTATAAGGACACAAGTCTCCGATTGAGCGTTAATGTAGTGTTGTCTCAATTCCGGAAAAAAATATTTGAGTCATAGGATAGTGTTCAAGTGTATCCATCCAAGCCTATGACATGTTAGTTGAAGACTTAGTGGCCAAGATTATAAATCTTCATCATATGTCGGGTATAGTGTGCCTCGTTTCTACGTCAACAACATTAGTTCCAATGCTCCTAAGGTATGAATGCATTTTATATATATATAGGAGCTTGAAAATTTATTGGGTGTATTTTATAAATTCTTTATAAATAGTTTTAACCACTTTGTTTTATTCACAAAAATATTTTTTAAGAACTTTTCATAAAAAGCTTTGGGCTTAAAAAGAATTTTATTTTTTCTGACACGTCGTTCGAACGAACTGGAATCTCGTCCGAACGAGACTTCTAACGAGATTTCTTTTTTCGAACTGGAGCATCGTTAGTAAAGTCGTTCGAATGAGAATGTTGTTCGAACGACTTTGACGGGAATAGTTTTTTGACAGTTTTTTGCAGTTCTCTCCATGTTCCCACTACTTTTTGACAGATTTACTATGTGCGGGAAACAACCTTTTGAAAGTAACTTTTTCATAATCTAAGATTTTGAGAGAGCAAATTTTTTCAAGAAAAATTTTCATGTTTTGTGTTTGATTTTTGTGGATTAAATTCACCAAAAACACATACACACCCAATAGTTTGTTTACTCCAAGTTCCTTCATATATATCCTTACTTGGAGTGTTTGGCACCAGGTTTATCTCTACTCCTCAAAGAAGAGAAGTTTCGGTTTACTTCTCCATCCCACAAAGAAGAAGTTTGTTTGCTGTGACATACCCACTTGGAGAAAGGCTTCTTGTTCGGGTGACGGTGATTAGAAAAAATCCAATCGGTGGATTCCGAGACCACGGTGGACCTCTGTGGTTATTCACTAGGTAGAGGTGTGTACAAGAAGAAGCGTCGGGGCTTGCACGGAGTTAAGTTGGGTGTTGTAAGCCTTTTTGTCTGTACTTGTAAAATCGTACTTAGTGGATTTGAGGCTAGGGTCGTCCAAGGTTTTTTCCCGTTGTTGATTTTTCCTCGTACATCGCGGCGTAGTGTGTTGTTTACTTAATTTATATCTTGCTATATCACATTAGATTCATGCTTAGGTAAAAAGATAAAATTGGTATAGTTAATTTGGTGCAAATTGAATTTGGGTAAATATTAATTTAATTCAAGTCATTACTTTAATTTGATAAAATTTGGTTTGGCCTAATTTGCAAATTGAATTAATTATTTGTTAGGTAAATTTTAGGACTTGGATTGAATTAAGTGAAAATTAATTTGTTGTTTAATTTAATGTCACTTTGAGTTTAGTTTAATTTTAATTTGAAAGAAATTAAAATTTGGTTTATGTACTTGTTTAGTTGAACCATCCTTATTCCGCATTTATAGGAAACTCATTTTGAAAAATCTAAAAATTGGGGGTCTGACGTTATCAAAGTGGTATCAGAGCATTGATTTAGAAATCCTTGCATTTTCAATGCTAATGGATCCCGAGTTGTAGGTGTTCTTTGGAGTGAGATTATGCCCTCCTTTTATAGGGTCAGAGGGTTACCAATCGGCAAAGCCCTGGTCTTGACATTCGGCAGGTGACCCTAGGCACAGTATTGATAGGTAGGGTCTGGGGCCTTGCTGCTATTGTGTTTGCTTTGAAATTATGGCTTCATTATCTATATGGTGAGGTATGTGAAATTTTTACTGACCATCAAAGCCTTAAGTATTTATTTACTCTGAAGGAGTTGAATTTGAGGCAGAGGCGATGGATGGAGTAATTAAAGATTATGATCTTACAATTCACTACCACCCAGGGAAGGAAAATGTAGTTTCAGATGCTCTGAGTACAAAGGCTTCGAGAAGTTTATCTTGTATTCGGTGTGCTAGAGTTTCCCACATCATGGAGTTGAGATTGATGGGAGTAGAATTGAAGCTAGCAGATGGGGACAGGTTCTTTACTCATGTAAGTGTGAGGTCTTTTTTAGCTACCCGTATTCGTGATTTGCAAAGTCAAGATCCTTTTCTTGAGAAGAAACAGCAAGATGTTCGAGATAGTAAGCCAGAAGATTTTTGTATTATGAATGATGGAACTTTATTGTATAAGCAGCGGTTATATGTGCCTAATGTGTGTGGATTGAAAGAGGAAATTTTAGATGAGGCTCATAATTCCATTTAAACTATGCATCCTGGTAGTACTAAAATGTATAAGGATTTAAAAGAGCATTATTGTTGGAATAATATGAAGAAGGAAATAGTTGATTTCGTTGCTAGATGCCTTATATGTCAGCAAGTAAAAGTGGAACATCAGAAACCTACGGGTTTGCTTCAAACATTACCAATACCGAAGTGGAAATGGGATCATGTAACGATGGATTTTGTGGTTGGGCTTCCTCGATCTCAGAAGGGGTCAGATTCGATTTGGATGGTGGTAGACAGGTTAACCAAGTGAGCTCACTTTCTAGCAATCAAGACTACATATAAAGTTGATAGGTATGCTAGATTGTATGTTAATGAAATTATTCGATTGCATGTAGCACCTATTTCTATTATTTCAGATAGGGACCCTACTTTTACATCTAGATTTCGGGATAGTTTGAAGTATGCTATGGGTACTAACTTAAAGTTTAGTAAGGCTTTTCATCCCCAGACAGATGGGTAGTCTGAAGGGACAATACTAATTTTGGAAGATATGCTTAGAGCATGTGTGCTTGATTTCAAAGGTTATTGGGATGAATAACTGACTTTGATAGAATTCACATATAATAATAGTTTTCAATCTACTATTGGTATGGCTCCATATGAAGCATTGTACGGTAGACGATGTCGTACACCAATATGTTGGGGTGAAGTTGGTGATAGGAAGATAGAGGGTCCAGAGTTGATTGAAGTCACCACTTAAAAAGTAAAGATTATTCAAGATAGAATGAGAACATCTCAAATCAGACATAAAAGTTATGCGGATAAGCGACGAAAAGATTTGGAATTCCAGAAAGGGGATTATGTGTTTCTTCGGATATCTCCATGGAAAGGAGTTACGAGGTTTGGAAAGAAAGGGAAATTAAGTCCACGCTACATTGGACCTTATAAAATCTTGAAAAAGTCGAGATGGTTGCCTACAAGTTAGTGTTACCACCAGAGTTAGCTCGATTACACGATGTTTTCCATTTTTCTATATTAAGAAAGTATGTAGAGGATCCTTCACATGTGTTAGTGGAACAACCTATTGAGTTGAAGGAAGACTTGAGTTATGTGGAAGAACCACTTGCTATCGTGGATAGGAAGGAACAAATATTGAGATCAAAAGTGATCTCACTTGTGAAAGTTGTGTGGAGAAGGCATTCCATGGAAGAGGCTACATGGGAGAGCGAGGATACCATGAAGATGCGTTATCCGCATTTGTTTGATTAAGACAACCAAGGTATGTCAATTTCAGGGATGAAATTTCCTAACAGGGGGAGAATTGTGACAACCCGAATATAATTATGATAAATTATGTTCAAATAATGATTAGCTTATGTGATATGGATAATATGTTATTATTATATATAATGTTAAGTCCTTATATTTAGTCTAATCCTACCTTCATAAAGCACGAAATATCGAATTAGTTACAAATGTAAAATTTTGAAGTTTCGATAGGAATGTTCATGTTTAAGACTAGTTTTGACCTTTATGACTTAACAATTGACTTAAGGTGAAAACTAGATAGTTGTAAAAAAGTTAGTTATGGTTGTAACACAATAAACGGTGTGTGAAACGGAGGTCCGAGTAAAAAGTTAAACCGAAATTACTAACCAAGGGCAAATCTGTCCATTCGTTTAAGTGGTAATTTATCCTTTATGTCCAATAAGTGTCTTAAATTGATTGGTTGGAGGTGGAGGTTGGTTTGGCAGACTTAAAACCTTGAGATATCCTCCTTTCTTCAGCAAACTCAGTTTGGGAGAGTTTTAGGTTGAGGAAAAACAATTGTGAGGGTTAGGAAGAAGAAAGTGAGGAGAAACATTCAGAAAAATTCATAAAAAATTACGTAAAACCCCTAAGGTAATTCCACCCATGAATCTTGTTATTTTTCTTGTATTTATGATTAATATGATAGAAATACTTGATTTTTTATTTACCTTTCATGGTTGGGTGCATATGTATGGATATATGCAAGTTTAAACAAAGTTGAATGTGTAAACTCTTAAATTGCTTCGTTTAGTAACCTTGTTTATTCAACCTTCCATATCTTTTCGTATACTTACTCGAATTGATTAATTCTAGTTGGAGATTAACATAGACCCATATATTCATAACATATCCGAAAATTATGTAAAAATATCCAGAAATGAATCTTGGGTGAAGGTTTGAAGTTCAGGTATGAAATCTACCACAAAAGAGTAAATATGCATACCATATGTTTGATGTTTTGCTTGAGATAGCAAATGAACTCTAAAAATTATGAAATTTTAATATTGTAATATTCAATATGTTTTCTGAAATTTGGGTGAAATATCATAAAAATTTATGATGTATAAAAATTATGAAAATTCTTGGAAGATGACTGAACCATAGATGAGCCTATTGGGCGGATTTTCTATGTGGTAAAGAAATAGCCATATCTTGCTCTAGGAAACTTATAAGGATGTGTCGTCAATTGTGTTGGAAACCTAATATGATAAGTATTGGATTACCAAGAAGAATTAAAGTAGGTTTGGGTTGTAATCTGAATATGTTAGATATCATTACTTGAGTCTAGATGGGACTTCATTTATGAGGAATGATTTGAATTGAATCATATGATGCTTATGAATTTAGTTATGTTGAAGTTGTTCTTTTAATGGTTAATATTCTTATGATGATACTAATATTGTATGAATGATAGGAATAGAAGAAGAACCAACTGAACAAGAGCCAGATAAAGGAAAAGGGAAGGCTTGTTAAATTTCCAAGGTGAGTGTACTTGTGATTGTTTCATATATACAGATATATGAATATAGCTCTAAGAGCAGGATTTGTTTGACTACTTCGGTATTCAGGATTTGTTTGGATATTCAAATATCCGGGAATTTTTTGGGTCTTATGATCCAGGATTGGAATTGGACAAAGATCCAATGATTTAATTTGTCTTATGACAAGGATTTATTGGAACACATGTTCCAGGATTTGTTATTGCCAATGGACATAATTATTTGGATCTTATGATCCAGAATTTTTTATTGCCAATAGGCAGGATTGTTCAGATTTTATATCCACATATTCAATGTAGAATTGTTATTTCATTTCAGGGAAGGAGTACCTCACTAAGCTTAATGCTTACGGTTTATATTTTAACATTTTCAGGTCTGCACGCTGCCAGTTAGGATATCATATGATCGGTGATTTGAGAGTTGCACCATTAGAAGGACCCGGGGTTTAAATATGGGGATTTTATCATTGTCACACTGAAGATTTTAATATACTCACGCATTGTATATATTGCGGTAGTATGGATTGATTTGATGATTGTGAAATTTTATCATAGTTAATCATAGTATTGTATGTCCGCTTAATTATGACTCCGATATTGATTTTATTATGGTATAAGAATAATAGTATGTTCATTATGCACATTATGCAGAAAAATATTGATAAATGAATTATATTTACAATGGGCTCAAGATCATGATCCAATTATTCTAATAACAAATGATTAGTATGGATATTTGGGTTTGGGGTGTGATAATTAGTGGTATCAGAGCGTCTAGGTTATTAATTCTGGACGTGTGTGGCGATTAGATGGCAGTTGTCGGTTTGATATGATATTTATGAATTGTTTATGTACTAACCAATAATTTAGTATTATAAATTGTTTGTGTTGGTTGTTATAACTCGGTTATTATAGATACAACCTGGGGCATGGGATAAGCCAGTGGTTCCAGGCCATGTGGGCGACTCTTTACGATAAAAGAGGCTCATATTACCCCGGATGTGGTCACAGGTACACTTTTTGTTACTGATAGAAGTGTTTATATTGTGATTAATACTGGTTCCACACATTCTTTTGTGTCCTATGCATTTGCTATATACCTGAATAGACCGTGTACTCGTTTAGATGGGGGGTTGGGTATTTATATGCATATGGGGGATATGGTTGTAGTTGAATATATTTTCGTGATTGTGTTTTAACTGTGGGGGTTAGATATACAGTTATAGATCTTCTTCCATTAAATATTTTTTATTTTGATATAATTCTGAGAATGGATTGGTTATCTAAATATCATGCATCTATGGATTGTTTCTATAAGGAAGTTATTTTTAATATGCCGGGTGAGCCTGAATTTAAATTTGTGGGGGGGAGAAAAATTGTTCCCAGGTGCATCATTTTTGCTATTCAGACGAGGAAATTATTGAGTAAGGGTTGTGAGGGTTTTATTGCATATGTTATTGACACTAGGAAGGGGGCTTTATAGTTAGTCGATGTTCCTATTGTACGGGATTTTCCAGAAGTGTTTTCTCGTGAGTTGCCTGGGTTACCTCCAGAAAGAGAAGTTGAATTTAGTATTGAATTAGCGTCGGGGATATATCCTATTTCTATGGTACCGTATAGAATGGCACCTGTTGAATTGAAAGAACTTAAGATTCAGTTGCAGGATTTCCTTGATAGGGGGTTTATACAACCTAGTGTATCTCCGTGAGGTGCACCAGTTTAATTTGTGAAAAAGAAATATGGTACTATGCATTTGTGTATTGATTATAGGCAACTGAATAAAGCTACAGTTAAGAATAAATATCCGTTACCTTGTATAGATGATTTTTTTGATCAGTTACAGGGTGCTAAAGTGTTTTCAAAAATAGACTTGCGATCGGGTTATCATCAGTTGAGGGTCAAGGAGAGTGATATTTCTAAAACTACTTTTCGCACTCGGTATGGTCATTTTGAAATTCTGTGTAATAACCCTCGCTTATGAGACCGTATTTTATAGTAATTACTTAGTATAGTAATTAGAGACAAGTGTTGGGTTATGATTTGAATGTTAATTCAATGTAGAAAAGTTGGTATCTAATATGAGTTTGCATACATATCATATCTATGGGTACATATTGCTATGTTATGCTTATTAATATCATCTGAACTCAAAATGATATTTGGCTAAATAATGAGACCGGAACCTAAATTGAATTTTAAAATGTCCAAATGATAATTTGGAGGTTGCAGTTGATTCCGGAACGTGCGAAATAGTCAAATAATGTACCATATTGTATTTTGTAGTTTTGGGCATTTTTGACTGATTGTACCCAAATTATGCAGTTGCGTATTATTTTATCGCACTTTTAGTTAATTTATTGGGATATTTGTCTTAGGTCACGACTTAAGCTTTCTAAGTCTTCCAATTTCCCTAATTTCCTTCCTAAACCAAAGAGAGAAAGAGAAGAGAAGAGAGAAAGATTTGGAGATTGAGAGAGGATTTGCTACTACACCAAGAAATCTGCAAAGTTGCTGAATCAAGGCAAGTTTTTACTTACTATTTGTGTCTTGAGATAGATGATTTGCTATGATAATGATGTATTGATTTCGGTTTAGCAAACTTAGGGTTTTTCTTATGTATTTATGGGTTTTGATTCATTCAAAGATGATTGGGATGATTCATGAGGTTTAAGATGGTCAATAGTATCATTGATGCTATCTTGGTGTTGGTATTTAAGTTTGGTTTGGGAGAAATTTGAGTTGGGGTAGAAAATGGAGTCCAAGACTCCATAGCCAAATCTTGGCAAAAATCGCAGGCCCGAATCGATTCGGCCCTCTGGGCGAATCGATTCGGTTAAGTCCAGTGCTCAGGTCTTGTGAACCGAATCGATTCGGAATTGATCCGAATCGATTCGGCAGTTATGCAGAAACCCAAACTTCCTAACCGAATCGATTCGGTTTCCATCCGAATCGATTCGGTAACTTTGCAGAAACTCAAATTTTCTGGCCGAATCGATTCGGCCAAGGGGGCGAATCGATTCGGTAGCCCTGCACTTTTCCAAAATTTTTCTTTTAAATTTTAACCCTTTTTCTTTAGGATTAGTAATTAGGGACCTTCTTAAATGAAGTAAACATAGGGTTTAGAGTATTAGTTGAGTTGGGTCGACATCCTAGACTCGAAAGGGTTCATCTAGGGTTCTTTTAAGGGGGAATTTAAAGTGATGTTTAGGCATTTCTTTTATCTTGTAAGTTTTATAAGGGTCTAGAACATCTTTAGGTCAATTTGGAGACCTTAGAAATTAACTTGAGTTAGATTTGACTTGAGGGTTTATGCTAAAGCCTAAAGGAGGCTTTGGAAATAACTTTGGAGTCTGAATTTCTTATCGAGGATGTTATAACGGTACGTAATACGTATAGTCCCGATTTAAGCTTATACATTTGTTAAAATGGGAAATTGATAAGGTAATTGATAAATTACTAAATCATGAAATGGAAATTAATAAAATGGATGTTACACACCTCTCTAAATACCATCTTAAGGGAAGTCCGTACGATAGGTGAAGCCCCTGGCTAATGAATGCAGGGTGGATATAGTCCTAGGCCATATGAGCGCTTGTTTTATTTTTCTGCGATGGGTAGGAGATTCTGGGTGTGGTCTTGACTACCCCGCAGGCATATGGCCGCTTCCCGACGATTTCGATAGGATCCCAGGTTGTCTTATGTTAGGCCCTGGAAGATGATGGTTATTTAGGGGCGCGCACAGTGGGGAAACCCGGACGGGCGGTCTTAGAATCGTTATACTTATATTTATGACTATTCTATTTATCGAGTTGGACTCGAGGGAACTTTAATGCCATAAAGAGCAAATTGATGCCACAAGAGCATGCTATTGAGATTAGTGCCATAAAGAGCACATGATGATAATTGTATTCCTGATAAGGAATGTCAAAGAAGATTGAAATTAAAATATGATGAAAGATGAGAAAGGCTCATAAGTAAATTAAATTCTTGTTTAAGTGAATCTCACTTTACATAGTTATTTATCAGCCTTAGTTCCTTATTTGATGTTACCATGCTAGACTATCATCCATGCTTACTGGCGCATCATTATCATACCTGTCATTTATCTATTGATCACATATATCCGGCCCTGACCGGTTTTCACTTCTTGTTGTGTATGTATATATATAATCCGTTCAGGTGTTCCGCCGCACGGTCGCCCGAAATGATCTTTCCTTCCATATGTTTTGAGGATCCGTGACATCGTGCGGGTCTCACGGGATGTTTTGTGTAGACGCCTCCATTTATGTTTTCTAGTTATGATCAGTTTATTCGGGCATGTGGCCTAAATCGTTGTAATTGTATAATGGATCTATTATGTAACACCTGGAACTTATTGTATGTTGTATGGTTACTATTGACCGACGTTTCATTCGGTCCTTTTGTATCTTTTGGGTTTCTTATGTACGCTTGTGGGGGTTTCCACCCTCTATTTCTATCATGGGTTGTTGGAAATGCTTTCTTATTATTTCAAAAACCAAAATTTTTGATAACCCGTTTTCTGAAATATTGTGTGGTTATTCCTTATACTTTGTATATTGTTGTGATGCTGAGAATGATATTTATCCATGATTTCCTATTTTATCGAAGTATAGGGCTGGCCACCCTTTATTTCGGATAGCGGGTTGTCACAGATGGTATCAGAGCATCGGGTTCTAGAGTCTTTAGGATCTATGCGGACTTGTCACGTTCTACCGTAGCGTTCTTTGGAATAGAACTTAATGTTAGGATTGTTTGTTGCTTATGTATGCGATCTTCTGCTAAATAGATTGTTTTATATTATGTTTTAACTCTGCCTCGTCCTTATCTCAGATGCCGCCAAAGAGAGGACGTCCCGCTAGACGTAACAGGGTTGTTGAGGATGAGTTTGGTCCTCCCCCGCAGCTCCAGGGGAGTATCAGTGCCGCTGAGGTGGCAACTATTGTGGCCCAAGCTGTCAACGCCACGATGACTGCAGTGGCCCAACAAATGCCACAAGTTCAAGTGAGGGGACAAGAAGCACTAGTTCCTACGGTACCTTCTCAGTGGGAACGGGTGAGGGAGTCTTTCCTTAAGGGACATCCCCCGGAATTTGAGGGAGGTTCGGATGTTATAAAGGCGAACCAGTGGAAGAGAGATATGCAACGCCATCTTAGAATGGTGGAATGTAGTGAGGAGAAAAAGCAAATTCTCGTTACCTTCAAGCTGGTCGGACCGGCCTTACACTGGTGGGAGTCAATGACGACACCCGAACAAAGGGATACTATGTCCATCACAAATTTTTGGGCTTTGTTTGATGGAAAGTATTTCCCTCCCGCAGTTCAGAGGGAAATGCAGAGGAAGCTTCAAGATTTAGTACAAGGGGAGAGATCGGTTGCCGAGTACGAGGAGGAGTTTACTCGGTTAGCAAGCTTTATACCGGATGAAGTAACTCCAGAAGCGAAGAGGATCTCCAAGTTTGTGGGAGGTTTGCACTGGCGAATAAAACAACATTTGCTTGGAAATCCATCTCTGGTGACCTTTGGTGATGTGATGAATGCTGCTTTACTTCACTGTCAAGAGCATAGATTGTTTGTTCAAAACAAGAAGAAGGTTGTAGTTGCGGGGCAAGCAGTGAGACAGGGAGGAACTGGGAGCGGAGGGGGAACATCTTCTTCATCCCAATCCTCGGGGAACAAGCAGGTTGAGAGGGATCCTCAACAGGGGGATTTGGTAAAGCGTCAACGTTTCGGTGGGTTTAATGCTGGTGGCAATAATAACAGGCAGGGTCAGGGTGGTCAGCAACCACAGGGTGGTAGAAGTGGAAATGGAGGTAGAGGCCAACAGGGTCGAGGTGCGGGGCAATTCCGAAATAACCAAGGTAGGAATCAGGATAATACGACAAATAAATGTTTCCAGTGTGGGGAGCTGGGCCACTACAAAAGGGCGTGTCCTCAGTTGGTTGGAGGGCATCTTCCAAGGGCCCCACAGCAGCCGTATGTACAGTTTCCGCCCCAAGCGCCTAATCCGGTTGCTCCTCCTCAACAGGGACAATTGCAGTACGGTCGGGTTTACCATATTCAGGAGGCTCTGCTTCCTCCAGCTCCTCCAGCACCACCAGCGATCGAGGGTAAGTTTTTCATTCATGGGCACATGGGTCGAATACTATTTGATACGGGTGCTACACACTCCTTTATTTCTAGAAGTTTTGCCCAGACTTCAGGTTTGATAAAATCTGCTGAAAGTACCTTCACTAGCGTTGAATCCTCTATGGGCGATGGCTCATTGATTTTCTTTGTATGTAAGAACGTAGAAATTAACCTAGGTGACTTGTGTTTTGAGGCTGATTTGCTCGTCCTTGATATGGTCTGGTACGATGTTATTTTGGGTATGGATTGGCTAGTGAAGTATCGTGCTATAGTAAATTGTTACGGGAAAAGCATAGTTTTTGCGGTTCCGGGACAAAAAATGTTCTTGGTAGTTATGCCTTGTATGGAAGGGAGCATGAGTGCTTATCTATACTGTATTGCGGAAGACGCATCTAGAGATGTCGTGGTTCCCCTAAATTCTCTTCCAATCGTTAGAGATTTCGAAGATATTTTTCGGGAGATACCGGGATTACCTCCAAGTCGGGAAATAGAGTTTGTGATTGATCTAATGCCGGGAACTCGACCGATCGCCAAAGCTCCTTATCGAATGGCTCCTGTGGAGATGAGGGAGCTGAGAGATCAGATTCAGAAGCTACTGGAGCAGGGCTTTATTAGGCGTAGTACCTCACCGTGGGGCGCTCCGGTATTGTTTGTGAAGAAGAGAGACGGTTCTCTCCGGTTATGCGTGGACTATAGAGAATTGAATAAAGTCACCATCCGGAATAAATACCATTTACCTCGCATCGACGACTTGTTTGATCAACTTAGGGGAGCTTCCTATTTCTCCAAGATCGATTTGAGGACGGGGTATCACCAATTGAGGATACGAGAGCAAGATGTATCCAAGACGGCCTTTCTGACCCGTTATGGATCTTATGAATTCTTGGTTATGCCCTTTGGGCTAACCAATGCCCCTGCAGTGTTTATGGACCTTATGAACAGGGTGTTTCGGGATTTCCTTGACCAGTTTGTCATTGTCTTTATCGATGACATCCTAGTCTATTCTCAGACAGAGTCGGATCACGCTGCTCACTTGCGGTTGGTCCTGCAGAGATTGAGGGATCATCAATTGTATGCAAAGTTTGAGAAATGTGGCTTCTGGTTGAAGGAAGTTCAATTTCTGGGGCATGTGGTGTTATCCCAAGGCGTGTCGGTGGATCCGGGTAAAGTGATCGCGGTAAAAGAGTGGGGTCAGCCCACGACGCCCACTGAAGTTCGTAGTTTTCTGGGCTTGGCGGGTTATTACCGTCGATTCATTAAGGGCTTTTCCAAGGTTGCTAGCCCATTGACGGATTTAACCCGGAAAGGAGTAAGATTTGTATGGGACAGTTCATGTCAAGCGGCTTTTGATGAGCTCAAGGATAGACTAACTTCGGCTCCAGTCCTGGCATTGCCAAAGCCGGGATTGGAATATCTCGTCTTCACCGATGCATCACTTCAGGGGTTAGGAGGTGTTCTTCAACAAGAGAGACAACCCATTGCGTACGCTTCTCGTAAGTTTAAGCCTCACGAGAAGAACTATCCGGTTCATGACTTGGAATTGTCGCAGTTGTATTTGCCTTGAAGATATGGAGGCATTATCTCTTGGGGGAAAAGTTTAGTCTTTTCACCGACCACAAATCGCTGCAATACTTATTTTCCCAAAAGGATTTGAACATGCGCCAGCGTCGTTGGTTGGAGTTTGTGAAAGACTACCAATTTGACATTCATTATCACCCCGGAAAGGCGAATGTAGTAGCAGATGCCTTGAGCAGGAAGCCCGAGGGAGACTTAGCTGAGGTGTGGAAAGCTAAGTGGAAAGAACTCAGCCTAGAGGATGCAGGAGTGAGAGCATTCCTTTCCGTGATGACGGTTACTCCCACGATTATAGCAAAGATTGTGGAAGCTTAGAAAGGAGATAAAGTTTGTCAAGACCATACACGCCAGCTGTTGTCCGAAGGAGCGGAGTCGTACTCGATTGGTTCCGAGGGCGGACTACGTTTCCATGGGAGACTTATGGTTCCCGACGATGGGGATTTGAGACGTACAGTGATGGCAGAATCCCACGGGTCAAGGTTTGCGGTACATCCAGGCGGGGACAAGATGTACCAAGATATGCGTCGTTTGTATTGGTGGTCGGGTATGAAGAGGGATATCTCAGAGTTTGTGTCTCAATGCACTACTTGTCAGTTGGTTAAGATTGACCACCAGCGACCGACAGGTTTGTTACAACCGCTCGAGGTTCCCGTATGGAAATGGGAGAGCATTTCGATGGACTTTATTACGGGCCTACCTAGATCGCAGAAGGGTCATGACTCAATTTGGGTGATTGTCGACCGTTTGACCAAGTCGGCACACTTCTTGCCTGTGCGCACCGATTATGATACCGCTCGTTAGGGCCAATTGTTCATCGAGGAGATCGTCAGACTTCACGGGGTACCTTTAAATATTGTCTCCGACCGAGATAAGATATTTGTGTCCCACTTTTGGCAGAGTTTCCAAGGAGCAATGGGGACCGAGTTGAAGTTAAGCTCTTCCTATCATCCTCAAACAGACGGTCAGACCGAAAGGGTAAACCAGATGTTGGAGGATATGCTTCGTATGTGCATACTCGATTTTAAGGGTAGTTGGGAACAATACCTTCCATTGGTTGAGTTTGCTTATAATAACTCATACCAATTTACTATCGGAATGGCACCCTATGAAGCTCTGTATGGCAGGCCTTGTAGGTCGCCCACTTGTTGGTTGGAAGTGGGTGATAACAAGTTCCTTGGACCTGAAATGATCCAAGACACTTCTTCGAAGATTGAGCTTATTCGAAATCGCATACGGATAGCCCAAGATCGTCAAAAGAGTTATGCCGATGCGGGTAGGAGACATATGGAGTTGGAGGTTGGAGACCAAGTGTTAGTGCGAGTGTCCCCGATGAAGGGCATTAAGCGTTTTGGGAAGAAAGGAAAGCTTGCACCCCGTTTTGTTGGACCTTTCCCGGTGATTGCAAAGGTTGGTCCCGTGGCATACCAACTTGCCTTGCCGGAACCTTTACAACAAATCCATGATGTATTTCACGTCTCCTCTTTAAAGAAGTATAGAAGGTGTGAAGGTGCCCTTTGGCACATTCCTTTCGAAGATATTGATTTGCAGCCCGATGTTTCTTATGAAGAACAATCGGTTGCTATCCTTGAGTTTGGGGAGCGAAAGTTAAGATCTCGTGTGGTGCCCCTAGGGAGAGTTCATTGGAGTCATCATCATGCAAACGAATCAACTTGAAAACGTGAGGACGAGATGCGGGAGAAATATCCACATCTTTTCTTATGAGGTACGTCTGAATTTTGGGGACAAAATTCCCTCATAAGGGGGGGAGTATGTAATAACCCTCGCTTATGAGACCGTATTTTATAGTAATTACTTAGTATAGTAATTAGAGACAAGTGTTGGGTTATGATTTGAATGTTAATTCAATGTAGAAAAGTTGGTATCTAATATGAGTTTGCATACATATCATATCTATGGGTAAATATTGCTATGTTATGCTTATTAATATCATCTCAACTCAAAATGATATTTGGCTAAATAATGAGACAGGAACCTAAATTGAATTTTAAAATGTCCAAATGATAATTTGGAGGTTGCAGTTGATTCCGGAACGTGCGAAATAGTCAAATAATGTACCATATTGTATTTTGTAGTTTTGGCCATTTTTGACTGATTGTACCCAAATTATGCAGTTGCGTATTATTTTATCGCACTGTTAGTTAATTTATTGGGATATTTGTCTTAGGTCACGACTTAAGCTTTCTAAGTCTTCCAATTTCCCTAATTTCCTTCCTAAACCAAAGAGAGAAAGAGAAGAGAAGAGAGAAAGATTTGGAGATTGAGAGAGGATTTGCTACTACACCAAGAAATCTGCAAAGTTGCTGAATCAAGGCAAGTTTTTACTTGCTATTTGTGTCTTGAGATAGATGATTTGCTATGATAATGATGTATTGATTTTAGTTTAGCAAACTTAGGGTTTTTCTTATGTATTTATGGGTTTTGATTCATTCAAAGATGATTGGGATGATTCATGAGGTTTAAGATGGTCAATAGTATCATTGATGCTATCTTGGTGTTGGTATATAAGTTTGGTTTGGGAGAAATTTGAGTTGGGGTAGAAAATGGAGTCCAAGACTCCATAGCCAAATCTTGGCAAAAATTGCAGGCCCGAATCGATTCGGCCCTCTGGGCGAATCGATTCGGTTAAGTCCAGTGATCAGGCCTTGTGAACCGAATCGATTCGGAATTGATCCGAATCGATTCGGCAGTTATGCAGAAACCCAAACTTCCTAACCGAATCGATTCGGTGTCCATCCGAATCGATTCGGCAACTTTGCAGAAACTCAAATTTTCTGGCCGAATCGATTCGGCCAAGGGGGCGAATCGATTCGGTAGCCCTGCACTTTTCCAAAATTTTTCTTTTAAATTTTAACCCTTTTTCTTTAGGATTAGTAATTAGGGACCTTCTTAAATGAAGTAAACATAGGGTTTAGAGTATTAGTTGAGTTGGGTCGACATCCTAGACTCGAAAGGGTTCATCTAGGGTTCTTTTAAGGGGGAATTTAAAGTGATGTTTAGGCATTTCTTTTATCTTGTAAGTTTTATAAGGGTCTAGAACATCTTTAGGTCAATTTGGAGACCTTAGAAATTAACTTGAGTTAGATTTGACTTGAGGGTTTATGTTAAAGCCTAAAGGAGGCTTTGGAAATAACTTTGGAGTCTGAATTTCTTATCGAGGATGTTATGACGGTACGTAATACGTATAGTCCCGATTTAAGCTTATACATTTGTTAAAATGGGAAATTGATAAGGTAATTGATAAATTACTAAATCATGAAATGGAAATTAATAAAATGGATGTTACACACCTCTCTAAATACCATCTTAAGGGAAGTCCATACGATAGGTGAAGCCCCTGGCTAATGAATGCAGGGTGGATATAGTCCTAGGCCATATGAGCGCTTGTTTTATTTTTCTGCGATGGGTAGGAGATTCTAGGTGTGGTCTTGACTACCCCGCAGGCATATGGCCGCTTCCCGACGATTTAGATAGGATCCCAGGTTGTCTTATGTTAGGCCCTGGAAGATGATGGTTATTTAGGGGCGCGCACAGTGGGGAAACCCGGACGGGCGGTCTTAGAATCGTTATACTTATATTTATGACTATTCTATTTATCGAGTTGGACTCGAGGGAACTTTAATGGCATAAAGAGCAAATTGATGCCACAAGAGCATGCTATTGAGATTAGTGCCATAAAGATCACATGATGATAATTGTATTCCTGATAAGGAATGTCAAAGAAGATTGAAATTAAAATATGATGAAAGATGAAAAAGGCTCATAAGTAAATTAAATTATTGTTTAAGTGAATCTCACTTTACATAGTTATTTATCAGCCTTAGTTCCTTATTTGATGTTACCATGCTAGACTATCATCCATGCTTACTGGCGCATCATTATCATACCTGTCATTTATCTATTGATCACATATATCCGGCCCTGACCGGTTTTCACTTCTTGTTGTGTATGTATATATATAGTCCGTTCAGGTGTTCCGCCGCACGGTCGCCCGAAATGATCTTTCCTTCCATATGTTTTGAGGAGCCGTGACATCGTGCGGGTCTCACGGGATGTTTTGTGTAGACGCCTCCATTTATGTTTTCTAGTTATGATCAGTTTATTCGGGCATGTGGCCTAAACCGTTGTAATTGTATAATGGATCTATTATGTAACACCTGGAACTTATTGTATGTTGTATGGTTACTATTGACCGACGTTTCATTCGGTCCTTTTGTATCTTTTGGGTTTCTTATGTACGCTTGTGGGGGTTTCCACCCTCTATTTCTATCATGGGTTGTTGGAAATGCTTTCTTATTATTTCAAAAACCAAAATTTTTTATAACCCGTTTTCTGAAATATTGTGTGGTTATTCCTTATACTTTGTATATTGTTGTGATGCTGAGAATGATATTTATCCATGATTTCCTATTTTATCGAAGTATAGGGCTGGCCACCCTTTATTTCGGATAGCGGGTTGTCACATTCTGGTGATGGCTTTTCGGGTGACTAATGCTCCAGTTGTATTTATGGATCTTATGAATTGGGTACTGCATCCTTTTGGTGATTCATTTGTCATAGTTTTTATTAATGATATTCTGATTTATTCACGTGATATGGTTGAACATGAAAAGCATCTCATAACTATTTTGAATTTGTTGAAAGATAAGAAGTTGTATGCTAAGTTTAGCAAGTGCGAATTTTGGCTATCATAAGTTGTATTTTTAGGCCATGTTATTTCTGGAGATAGTATATGTGTTGATCCTAAAAAGGTAGAAGCTATTGTAAAATGGGAGAGGCCCAATAATGTGACGGAGGTGAGGAGTTTTTTGGGTTTACCTGGGTATTATAGAAGGTTTATTAAGGCATTTTCTTCGATTGCCTTGACAATGACTAAACTAACCTGGAAAGATGTTAAGTTTGAATGGAATTATGATTGCGAAAATAGTTTTGATGAATTGAAAAAGAGGTTGGTAACTACACTTGTTCTTACTATTCTGCATAGTGGAGATGGTTTTGTTATTTATACCGATGCTTCACATCAGGGGTTGGGTTGTGTTTTTATGAAACATGGCAAAGTTATTGCTTATGCTTCTAGGGAGTTGCGTACACATGAATGTAATTATCCTACACATGATTTGGAACTTGTTGCTATTATGTTTGCTTTGAAATTATGGCGTCATTATCTATATGGTGAGGTATGTGAAATTATTACTGACCATTAAAGCCTTAAGTATTTATTTACTCAGAAGGAGTTGAATTTGAGGCAGAGGCGATGGATGGAGTTAATTAAAGATTATGATATTACAATTCACTACCACCCAGGGAAGGCAAATGTAGTTGCAAATGCTCTGAGTAGAAAGGCTTCAGGCAGGTTATCTTGTATTCGGTGTGCTAAAGTTTCCCACATCATGGAGTTGAGATTGATGGGAGTAGAAATGAAGCTAGCAGATGGGGACAGGTTCTTTACTCATGTAAGCGTGAGGCCTTTATAGCTACCCGTATTCGTGATTTGCAAAGTCAAGATCCTTTTGTTGAGAAGAAATGGAAAGATATCCGAGATAGTAAGTCAGAAGATTTTTGTATTGTGAATGATGGAATTTTATTGTATAAGCAGCGGTTATGTGTGCCTAATGTGTGTGGATTGAAAGAGGAAATTTTAGATGAGGCTCATAATTCCATTTATACTATGCATCCTGGTAGTACTAAAATGTATAGGGATTTAAAGGAGCATTATTGGTGGAATAATATGAAGAAGGAAATAGCTAATTTCGTTGCTAGATGCCTTATATGTCAGCAAGTAAAAATGGAACATCAGAAACCTACGGGTTTGCTTCAAACATTGCCAATACCGGAGTGGAAATGGGATCATGTAACGATGGATTTTGTGGTTGGGCTTCCTCGATCTCAGAAGGGGTCAGATTCGATTTGGGTGGTGGTAGACAAGTTAACCAAGTCAGCTTACTTTCTATCAATCAAGACTACGTATACAGTTGATAGGTATGCTAGATTGTATGTTAATGAAATTATTCGATTGCATAGAGCACCTATTTCTATTGTTTCAGATAGGGACCCTAATTTTACATCTAGATTTTGGGATAGTTTGAAATATGCTATGGGCACTAACTTAAAGTTTAGTACGGCGTTTCATCCCCAGACAGATGGGCAGTCTGAAAGGACAATACTAATTTTGGAAGATATGCTTATAGCTTGTGTGCTTGATTTCAAAGGTGATTGGGATGAATAACTGCCTTTGAAAGAATTCACATATAATAATAGTTTCCAATCTACTATTAGTATGGCTCCATATGAAGCATTGTACGGTAGACGATGTCGTACACCAATATGTTGGGGTAAAGTTGGTGAAAGGAAGATAGAGGGTCCAGAGTTGATTGAAGTCACCACCGAAAAGGTAAAGATTACTCAAGATAGAATGAGAACATCTCAAAGCATGCATAAAAGTTATGAGGATAAGCGATGAAAATATTTGGAATTTTAAAAAGGGGATTATGTGTTTCTTCGGATATCTCCATGGAAAGGAGTTACGAGGTTTGGAAAGAAAGGGAAATTAAGTCCACGCTACATTGGACCTGATGAAATTCTTGATAAAGTAGAGATGGTTGCCTACAAGTTAGTGTTACCACCAGAGTTAGATCAATTACATGATGTTTTCCATTTTTCTATATTAAGAAAGTATGTAGCGGATCCTTCACTTGTGTTAGTGGAACAACCTACTGAGTTGAAGGAAGACTTGAGTTATGTGGAAGAACCACTTGCTATCGTGGATAGGAAGGAACAAATATTGAGATCAAAAGTGATCTCACTTTTGAAAGTTGTGTGGAGAAGGAATTCCATGGAAGAGGCTACATGGGAGAGCGAGGATACCATGAAGATGCGTTAACCGTATTTGTTTGATTAAGACAACCAAGATATGTCAATTTCGGGGATGAAATTTCCTAACAGGGGGAGAATTCAGACAACCCGAATATAATTATGATAAATTATGTTCAAATCATATGTTATTAGTATATATAATGTTAAGTCCTTATATTTAGTCTAATCCTACCTTCATAAAGCATGAAATATCGAATTAGTTACAAATGTGAAATTTTGAAGTTTCGATAGGAATGTTCATGTTTAAGACTAGTTTTGACCTTTATGACATAAACATTGACTTGAGGTGAAAACTAGATAGTTGTAGACAAGTTAGTTATGGTTATAACACAACAAATAGTGTGTGAAACGGAGGTTCGAGTAAGAAGTTAAATCGAAATTACTAACCAAGGGCAAATTTGTCCATTCGTTTAAGTGGTAATTTGTCCTTTATGCCCAATAAGTGTCTTAAATTGATTGGTTGGAGGTGGAGGTTGGTTTGGCAGACTTTAACCCTTGAGATATCCTCCTTTCTTCAGCAAACTCGGTTTGGGAGAGTTTTAGGTTGAGGAAAAACAATTGTGAGGGTTAGGAAGAAGAAAGTGAGGAGAAACATTCAGAAAAATTCATAAAAAATTACGTAAAACCCCTAAGATAATTCCACTCATGAATCTTGTTATTTTTCTTGTATTTATTATTAATATGATAGAAATACTTGATTTTTTATTTACCTTTCATGCTTGGATGCATATGTATGGATATATGCAAGTTTAAACAAAGTTGAATGTGTAAACCCTTAAATTACTTCGTTTAGTAACCTTGTTTATTCAACCTTCCATATCTTTTCGTATACTTACTGGAATTGATTAATTCTAGTTGCAGATTAACATAGACCCATATATTCATAACATATCAGAAAGTTATGTAAAAATATCCAGAAATGAATCTTGGGTGAAGGTTTGAAGTTCGGGTATGAAATGTGCCCCAAAAGAGTAAATATGCATACCATATGTTTGATGTTTTGCTTGACATAGCAAACGAACTCTAAAAATTATGAAATTTTAATCTTGTATTATTTAATATGGTTTATGAAATTGGGTTAAAATTTCATAGAAAGTTATGTTGTAAAAAAATTATAAAAATTCTTGAAAGATGACTGAACTATAGATGAGCCTATAGCGCGGATTTTCTATGTGGTAAAGAAATGGGCATATCTTGCTCCAGGAAACTTAGAAGGATGTGTCGTTAATTGTGTTGGAAACCTAATATGATAAGGATTTGATTACCAAGAAGAATTAAAGTAGGTTTGGGATGTAATTTGAATATGTTAGATATCATTACCTGAGTCTAGATGGGACTTCATTTATGAGGAATGATTTGAATTGAATCATATGGTGCTTATGAATGGAGTTATGTTGAAGTTGTTCTTTGAATTGTTAATATTATTATTATGAGGCTAATATTGTAAGAATGATAAGAAGAGAATAAGAACCGACTGAACCAGATCCGGATAAAGGAAAAGGGAAAGCTTGTTATATTTCCAAGGTGAGTGTACTTATGATTGTTTCATATATACAGATATATGAATATAGCTCTAAGAGCAGCATTTGTTTGAATACTTTGGTATTCCGGATTTGTTTGGATATTCAAATATCCAGGACTTAAATTAGACAAAGATCCAATGATTTAATTTGTCTTATGACAAGGATTTGTTGGAACTCATCTTTCAGGATTTGTTATTGCCAATGGGAAGAATTATTTGGATCTTATGATCCACGATTTGTTATTGCCAATGGGCATAATTATTTGGATCTTATGATCCAGGATTTTTTATTGCCAATGGGCAGGATTGTTCGGATTTTATATCCACATATTCGATATAGAATTATTATTTCATTTCAGGGAAGGAGTACCTCACTAAGATTAATGCTTACGGTTTATATTTTAACATTTTCAGGTCTGGACGCTGCCAGTTAGAATATCATATGATCGGTGATTTGAGAGTTGCACTGTTAGAAGGATCTGGGGTTTAAATATGGGGATTTTATCATTGTCACACTAAAGATTTTAATATACTCACGCATTGTATATATTTCGGTAGTATGGATTGAGTTGATGATTATGAAATTTTATCATCGTTAATCATAGCATTGTATGTCCGCTTAATTATGACTCCGATATTGATTTCATTACGGTATAAGAATAATAGTATATTCATTATGCACATAATGCAGAAAAATATTGATAAATGAATTATATTTCCAATGGGCTCAAGATCATGATCCAATTATTCTAATAATAAAGGATTAGTATGGATATTTGGGTTTGGGGTGTGACAGTTTACTTTTATCAAACGGGGTCCAGGACCGCCCGGTGGCCTCCGAATCAGTTTTAAGGGAAAAACGGATCGTTCGTCTGAATTGTTATGCCATTTTGAGCACGGGGCGGACCGTTAGAAAGGGTTTCAAGTGTCCTTCAAAGATTCAAAGATCTTTCGCTCTGATGATGAAGTTGATTGGGGTTGAATGGGGGTCTGAGAGCACCCGATGGCCTCTAGATCGGTAATCAGAGTATGGCGTAGGGTTTGTGGTGAGTTGGGGAGGTGCTAGGGACCTAAGGATAGACTTGGGGGTCCTATAATGTGGTGTCTATAGTGAGTATTTTTTTGGAGCTAATTTAATTATTTATCTTAGGTCTTTGGTGTAGTCCATATACCGAAGTAGTCAGGTTCATATTCTCAAAAAATCCAGTTTAGCCCAAGCCTACCTTTTATACTTATGTATAATGGTGTGGGAAGGGGTTTTCACACTTTTAGTGAATGGGGTTATGGAGAGACGGCCGTATCTCAAGTTTTAGCAAGGTTTTTCATCTTAGAAGGTGTCCACCCACCTACCTAACTTTGGGGATGATCATACACTAAAATATCCTAGCATACAGAAGGTTAAAGGAAGGTATTAGAGATCCAAAATAACTCATCCCAACATCTATGTCAAATACCTGTATCCATATTGGATTACAACCGAATTAGCAAAGGTGTTGTATTCTAAACCCTAGGTTTGTTCTTCAAACCTAGTTTTGGTTTTACCAATTTTTTTATGTTTTGATTAATCGAAGTTCCATGACTGAAATTTTGAATTATGCATATATCAATCCCCAACCATTGGTATTAGATCCTTGGCTGAGATTAATTATTCATTAAAAAGGTACATGTTGTCCAAACAAGTAACCTTAATTTTTGCATGTTATAAGAATGGTTTATCTTTGTGCAGGATTTTTTACTAACATGGTTTTGCAGAGATTCTTCGTATATAACCTTTCCATGTAATACCCCGTGCATTGTGGCAAGTCAAGTGGCCAGTCGTCGCCGCCAAAATATGTCCGGCGTCACTAAATAAATTACTATTCTCAGCATATGACAAATATATGAGACATTTAAAATCTTTAATTTCACAAGATATAATTCAAATTTATCCAACCAATAAAAACATTCATGCAATTTAAAATCCATCACTATGTTATCTTCAAAATAAATCCAACTCCAAATATAAGAACCCAAATGAAATAATCCAAATATAAATATCTAACCGAAACCATAAACAATTGTGGAACCGATTGGCCCACCAAATCCATAAATGAAAGTCTCATAATAAAAATGATGGAATAAAAAGTAAATATAAACTACTAAAGCAGATAAAATAAATCTCCAACTGTAGTCTCAAAAATCTCCAATCACTCTTATGTAGCTACTCTAGCACTATACCTGAAATGTTAGTCAATGCAATGGGTCAGATCCCACCACATGAATACTAGTTACTCCTCCCAATTAGAGCCCGTAAACCCAGACAGAATCATTATACGTGACAAATATCACAATAGAGTATTTTAATTTAAACGAGATATATATAATCAGGCAAGTAGAAAGAAATAAATTGTCAGTATCTACCCATATGTAAGGACAAACTTCCAATTTAGTCGATTTTTAAGTGTTGGCTTAATTCCGGACAAAACTATTTGAGTTGTAGGATAAAAGTTTGTGACCTTCAAGCATATGACATTTGAGTTGAAGACTTAGCAGGCAAGTAGAAATTGAAGATATCAGCATTGTCGATTTTCGTGCCATGTTTAACGTCATCAACCTTTAAAGTTTCCCATGGTATCTAAAGGTATGAATGCATATGATATATAGAGAGCCTTGGAAATTTTTTTTGAGTGTCATATTTTTTTTAAATTAAGTTGAAAATATTTTTTTATTTTTTAAAGGAAAATAATTTTTTTGATTAATCGTTTGAACGAAATTTGAATCTCGTTCGAACAAGATTCTCAGGTCGTTTAAACGAGATATCAAACGAGTTTTTTTACTGTAATCTCATTCGTAGTATCGTTCGAACAACATTTGTTGTACAAAGTCGTTCGAACGAATTTAAAAGTCGTTTGAACGACCGGCAGTTTTTTGCAACAGTATCGTCAACTTTTAACATTTTCCCACTATATTTTCAATCACCTTTATGTAGTGCGGGAAGGAGGTTTTCCCACAGACTTTTGAGAGTATTCTAACTTGTTTTTAGAGAACAAATTCAAATCTAAAAGTCCCTTTTTGTGTGTTAAGCTCTAATAGTTTAATCTCCACCAAAACACAAAGTTTACACACAATAGTATCTTTTATCCAAGTTTCTTCATTTATTATGCATTGATATCATTGCTTAGGTACACCGGGTATCATTCTCTACCCCAAAAGGAGAAAGTTTCCTACGGAGGATTCCATTTGTTGTTCGTGGTGTATATACGGAGGCGTACTTCATGTGTAGACGATTGATTTGCCCCATTGATGGACTCCGAAACAAAGGTGGATTCCAGAGTTGTCGACTAGGCGTAGGTGGAGGAACGAAGAAGAGTCAAGGCTTGAGAGGGCGTCAGGTTATTGAAGTAAGTCATTATGTCCTGTCCTGTCCTTATAAAATCGTATTTCTTGAACTTGTGGATGGGTCGTTCGAGGTTTTTCTCGTTGTGAGTTTTCCTCGTACATCGTGGCGTTGAGGTGTATTTTATTTTATCTTACAAAAATCACGTAAATGCATGCTTAGGCTTAAAAAGATAAAAATCGATTTAATCACAACATTTGTTTAAATTGGTGCTAATTTAATTTTGCATAAATTTTAGTGTAATTTAATTCAAGTAAATTCGAAAAAAATCATGTTTGGTTTGTTTGGATAATTTGGAACTTGAATTGAATTACTTTTGTTTAAGAAATTTAAATATTTGTTTAGTTTAATTTAATTTTAATTTTGAAGAAATTAAAATCTTGGGTGAAATTTAAAATTTGGAATATTGTGTGAACTATCTCCCATTTGAATTTTTAAAATTTTCATATACGTTCCAACAAGTGGTATCGGAGCATATAATATAAGAAATCACGTTCTCACCATATAACTATGCCACTCCAATGTCCAAGTCCATTTATGATAATACAACATTAAATTTAAACAATAGCTCTTATTCTTACTTAATTTAATTATCCAATTATTCTTATCCGTGCGACACCACTATAGCTAGTCAACTTTCTTATTGGTCCTGCACATATTCCTGGTACGCTTAAGGTCCAATACATCGCACCCATTCCCCCTCACTATAGTCATTCATCCCAATTTCGTTAGCTTCGTACATACTCGTGAGGTTCCACGCACAATACGTCACTGTAGCCAGTCGGCCCAATTATCGTTAGCCACACACATAGTCGTGACGCCAACACACACCCACATTACTATGGCCATTCAACTTAATTATTGTTAGTTCTACACATACTCGCGATGCAAATACATTTTAATACCCTTTCTTTATCTTAGGCATTAATTATGAATTTATTATCAAGTTCTCATTATTTTCTATTAGTCCCACACCTAAATTGAGAATGAAATCCTCAAACTACCCCTAGTCCCATACCTAAAGGTCTCCAAAACACAAGTATATGCTATCCTATCATTTGAGAAGATTACTTACCAAGAGTTACTACCTATCCTCGCACCTAGGCTAACGATCCAACAGAAATGACATATAATTCAGCCCCACCCCGAAATTATCCATTCACAAAACCTACACTAATTAGACCCATACCTAGCAAGAAATCTAAAAGTAAGGTGAAAGCACTACCAACCCAAAAATCCCGTTATCCCCGTGGTATTGAGTATTAACACAAATAACGATCACATAAGGTGTATTTTCAACCTATCACAATAATTCTTTCAATTAATCACAAGATTACTATTCGTCCAAATCATGTCCATTTAATTATAATATGAATTAAAAAATTCATTTTTCAACAACTTATATAATTTTCATCAGCATGCATATTTCGGGGGCATACAACAATAGATTTATATTGTACAAGCAATACATAACTAACATGATTTTTACGAGTCAAATTCAACGTATAAAGTTCATACGATTTATTTTATCATGCAAACATCCATATATTCTAACGGAATCTCAACCTCTAATTTAAGCATGCGAGAGTTTTGAGTCTTAAATCGCATTAGATATTTGAATAAAAATAGTCCCAACTTTAGTTTCGATTTCCCCAGTTAGTCTATTTAATTTATTTTGAGAAAACAGTGATTATTAGTGTTTAGGCAACATTTTAAACGCATAATACTAAAAGGAAATAATATAAGTATTCATGCCTAAAAGAATCATTTGAAAAATCTGATTGGATGGTTGTGTTCCTCTCGGGAATACAACAAAAACATGTTCTTAGGCGATCTTGAGAAATCTTGGTTTAGTCCTTTAAATCTTGGCTTAAAAGTTGTGTCAAATGGGTTTAGGTTTTGAAGAAAAGAGAAGATGAAATTTGGGGGAAGCTACTGATTTTGGAGGAGGCTAAAATGTATTTTAAAAACCCTAAACTTGAGACTTTTTATAACAGAAAAGTATTTGAGTCCTAAAAAACTCTAAAACAAAAGAGGTTTATTTGTCATAACAGGGAAAAGCGAATCGTTTCACTGAATTTATGAACTAGTTCGAATTTTTCTACAAATTCAAAATCCTCCTATATTTTTTTTTTTATATATAATGCAAAACTCTCCGATTTTCAACCCGATTTCAATTCCGATTAAAATTTCATTTTTCCAATAAGAAAAACAACATTTTTAATACCAAAATAATCCAAATTAAAATAAAATATTTTTTCAACTTTTTATAACGACTGTTTAAAATAAACGGTCTAAAACTACGGGGTGTTACATTCCATCATGTTCACTCATTTACTTTTATATGTGATTGGATCCTATTAGTTGTGCAGATGATGGTGAGGGGTTATAAGGTTTCTAAACACTAGGAATCATGTATAAGGGTTGGGTTTAAGGTTTGGCAATTTTCATGAAGATTCAGATTGGCTATGGAGGTGTTTTCATGCAAATCTGAGAGGAATAAGAAGCACCATATATGGGAGGGTCGATCGATCGATCAACAGCTCCGCTCATACCCTCATTGTTTTGCCTTGGAAGGTGGTTTCTGGTGGTGGTTTCGCGGTGGTTCTTCTTCAGATTTGCTCCTAACACCAGAGGATGATATTTCAATGATCAAGACTCTCAATAATTCTTTTTTGTGAAGAAGTCTCCTTCAAGTTGGACTCTTTCACATAAGTAAGTCTTCTTCAATAAGGATTCTATTACATGAAGAGTTTTAATTCATGTAGAAGTCTTGGCCGTGATGGAGAGGGCTTTTAATGTCTTTTCATCATATATTGTTTTTATTTATTTAGTTGCTTATGTCTCATTATTTTATCATGTCGCATAATTCTTGTCCTAATTAAATGAAAAATTAAGAACACGCGTTTTTATGGACTACTTGGATTATTATTTTGAAACTCGTCTAGATCACCGATTTTCTCCAAAAATTAGTGTTATGTTTTATTCTTTTCTAAATTGGATTAAATCAGAGTAAATAAAATTTATATGTATGAATTTAAATTGAGATCCTCCAAATTTTAATTTTGAACAAATTAAATTATATTTTTATTTTAAGAAAATTGAAATGATATCAAAATATTTAATTCACACAAGTAAATTTTGGAAATTACCAAGGATTTAAAATTCAATATTTCATAATTAAATAAAAGTTTTATAAAACCCTAAATGTTTTTAAATACTAAGTGGGAGACGAGTTTAAACAGAAAACCCTCGGTCTCAATCCATATTTTAATTGATCAAGGATGCGACTAATTCCTCGAGTCAGTAAGGTTGACCCCCCACGGATGGAATTAATCGAGATTGTAAAAGTAGTGTTGTCGTGTGCGATACTGATTTGAATAAACTCGCAAATTCCGACCACAAACTTATTTAATTATAGTCAATTTTTAAATAAAATTAAATCAGCCCCTAAAATATGCAACTACATGTGTGTGTGTGTGTGTGTGTGTGTGTGTGTGTGTGTGTGTGTCAAACCAACATAAATAATTGCTTACTCACAGATTTCAGGAAAAAAAATATTTCGGGTAAAACCTTTTATTTCACTATGTACAATAAATCGCAACGTACATACACAATGAAATCTATAATGATCATTCCGCAGAACAATCACATATATCGCAGCTTAGAGTCAACCAAAATCGCAGCTCCAATTCAATCCAGGAATATCCACGAGCAACCCCTATTGACACGCAGTCGTCTTCAACCCAGTACTCCTCACAAGAGCACCTAGATCAGCAGTAGAGATTCTCACTATAAGAGAAACTTGACACAAGATGTGTTCTTGGGTTCCAAAACAATTCACATAAACTATTGGGATGATTTGTGAATTGAAAACAAAGGATTAAAACCTTAAAAGTGAGAAGACAATGTATTATGCCAAAGCAGTTTTGTCTCTTGAAAACTCGCAGGTCTTCTGAACAAAAATAAAGTTGGAAAAACTATTTTATAGAAAATCTAAGGCGGCGCATCTCCCGAACGAGATAGCAGCATCGCTCGAACGGATACACGTGTCGTTCCAACAACATCGCGCGACAAAGGCCTGTCGCTCGAACGAAAAATTAAAAAAATAATATTTTTTGTTCCGTCAGAAAATAGTCCGCCTCAACACTTAGAAAAATATTTTTGACGAAAAACTCCACTCCACCACTTAGAAAATATTTGGTAAAAATATCCCAACATATTTATATAAAATACTACGGAATTAAAACACAACCTTTACCAAATTTATCTTGCGGAGACTTAAATGTTAAGCAACTTGATATTTGGATCCGTCTTGATGTATGAATGATCTTGAATAATTCTTCGACAGTTGTAGCGGTATACGGCATACTCTAAAAGTAATAGACAATAAAAATAATGTCCTTACAAATCTCCCCTATGTCTATGCCGGTACAAAATACAAATATCCGAATTATCAAATTAAAAATGCCTATACAATCTAATACCCTCCCATGAATCCAAAACTGAAAAGGTACTAAACATGTAAGACTAAAACTTTCCTCAAAAATCTTCAAATTCAAAATCATCAAATCTTTAAGCTTTTCTCATCAGGGTGTGCAAAATAATGATTTTCAATTTTGTACCAACACACATGAGATCAAGCAAATACCTTTGTAACGTATCGAGTTTGATATGATATAAGAATAAATCAATCAATATAATCAAATCTCCCCCATAATTCGTTCTCTCCCTTTTCATTTGACCAAAATAGACAAGGAAAAGAATAAACAAAATAAACCTGGAGTTGCCAAGACAAATATGCATAGAAAAACTGAATCAAACTATGCTCATGCAAAGAGTAACTCAAAAGATTCCCCAAACCATTTTTTATTTTTCAATTTTTCATAAAAAAATGTAAAAATAATTTTACAAGAAACGAAACACCATGAATTTTCACTAAGACAGTCAAATCATGGAAACAGAATGAATGTGTGAACATATTCAATATGAAAATCAATGCAATCAAACATAACATATGTGCACGATGAATATGTGTACTCCTATCGAATGAATCTCAAAATCGTCCTTAGGCATCGAAAAATATTGAATTTAAATGACATCGACTCAATCCATCAACACACCAAAGTCAAGAATGATTCCCATAGCAATAATGTCTAAAACTATGTAAATGATTTTTCATGACGTTGTCAGGATGTGCAAACCCGTTTTTCATTTCTTTCCATCCAAACTCCCTCATAAATAATAATCATTATATTTTCTTTCGAGGTGACCCCTTTTGGCATATTTATCTTTTTATTGCCTTTAAATTTTTTGAGCTCTTTTAAAAATGATGGCTTTCACGACAAGTTAATTTTGAACTATCGCAAACCTTTCCCGTGATTCACTCACCATATTTTGTTGCAATTACATTCCTCGAGGTAAACGATTTTTACATGCATTACTTCCATTATTTAGTTTTATCGCATATGGCTCGTTTTAAAGACAGAATTCAGATGACAATACTCCGACTAATATGAGATAAACATGTACAATAATCAAACAAATTCGTGCAAGTGTGCATTAAAGGAACTTATGAGTCAAACATGTAGGTAGTAACAACTAATCACATCTCAATGAATCCAAACATTATAAAGCACAAAAATAAAATTATGACCCATATCAAAACACTATCAAATCATCACGTGAATATGGAATGAAATTGTGACTCGGTCATCCTAAATGTTCATTCATATACGACGTAACACAAAATACAAAACACTTTTTGTCTTTTTCAAAAATTTTATCAAAATAAAATCTTTTTTTATTTTTCAAAAGTTTTATCAAAAACAAAAATCTAATACAAAAAGTACACAAGTCATAACACTAGTAATAATAAATCATTAAACAGAACTAGCGTATGACAAACATGCGAACACAATCATCTATATGATATAGCAAGAGAAGAATCATGTGCAAGCAACTGAGAATCAACTAGTCTGACATCTAGTGCCTCTAAAAGTGATTTCCTAACCCCAAATAGGTGTGCAATGACGCATGGGGTTTTTGGGAATCAAGGGAACACTAGACTTCAACTTCCTAGGACCTTTTCGAAGATCGAAATAAAAATGCCTAATTTGACATTTCCTACTACAATGTGAACATATGTAAACAGGTGGAACGACACCTATGGGTTGACCTTTTCTAACGTCCTTGGGATTTATTGACCCTCTAAAATAAATAATGGTCTTGGCTTTATCACTCGAAAAATGAGAACACGACGAGCCACTACCATTGTTACTAACACTACTGGAGTCTGTCAAATCATTTTTTTAACTCCAAAATTTTTTACTCAAGTAAAGAATTAGACTCTTCCAATTTTAGGGACTGCTTCTCTAAATTTTCAATAACTCCTAAAAGGTCATCACGTTTGTTTTTAAAATACGCACGCTTATCCCTAAGAGTCTCCTCACGTGCCAGAAACTCATCGAGTAAAATCTTTTTTTCCACTTTGGCACAAACACAAATTCTAGAATTTTTAAGGTCCTCCATTTTTTTTCTAAAACTAGGACACTATAATCACTCTCCTTTTTGGACAATTATAAAGCTTTAAAGTCATGGTCCAAAGAAAAAAATTCTCACGATAAAAATCTCTTTGATTTTGAACCGTTTGCAAAAGATCCATCGCGGATTTAAAACTTGAATTTTATTTTATTTTTTAATCAATTTTTTTGGCAAACGTCAAATTCAAACTATCTAAATCATCCAAACTCTGACTCGTGTCATCAATGGGGGGCATCCGATTATATAAGTGCTTTATCAAAAAAATTACAATATTTCACAAAAACAAATTTTTCAAAAAAAAATCAATATCACACAATTTTGCAAAAAATAAACATCACTCGATCACTTAGAGATACTTGCTCTGATACCAATTTGTGAAAGTAGTGTTGTCGTGTGCGATGCTGATTTGAATAAACTCGCAAATTCTGATTTAATTAGAGTCAATTTTTAAATCAAATTAAATCAGACCCTAAAACATGCAACTACGTGTTTGTGTGTGTGTATGTGTGTGTGTGTGTGTCAAACCAACATAAATAATTGCTAACTCACAGATTTCAGGAAAAAAAACCTTTCGGGTAAAACCTTATATTTCACTATGTACAATAAATCGCAACTTACATACACAATGAAATCTGCAATGATCGCTCTGCAGAACAATCACATAGACCATAGCCTAAAGTCTGCCAGAACCGCAGCTTCAATTCAGCCCAGGAATACCCTCGAGCACTCCCTATTGGCATGCAGTCATCTTTTGCCCAGTACTCCCCTCAAGAACACCTACATTAGTAGTAGAGATCCTCTCTACAAGAGAAACTTGATACCAGATGTGTTCTTGGGTTTTAAAATAATTCACACAAACTATTGCGATGATTTGTGAATTGAAAACAAAGGATTAAAACAGTAAAAGTGAGAAGACAAAGTATTCTTCCAAAGAAGTTTTGTCTCTTGAAAATTCGCAAGTCTTATGAACAAAAATGAAGTTGGAAAAACCATTTTATAGAAAATCCAAGGCGGGGCATCGCTCTAACGAGATAGCAACGTCGCTCGAATATATACACGTGTCGTTCAAATGACATCACGCGATAGAGGATTGTCGCTCGAACGATGTCCTTCTTTCTCTCGAATGAAAAAATATATATATAATATTTTTTGTTTCATCAGAAAATAGTCCGCCTTAACACTTAGAAACATATTTTTGACAAAAAACTCCGCTCCAACACTTAGAAAATATTTTGTAAAAATATCCCAACACATTTATATGAAATGATAAGGAATTAAAACACAACCTTTACCAAATTTATCTCGCGGAGGCTAGAATGTTGGGTAGAGGTTCCTGAGCTGCCTGGGTGCATAATTGAAAGACACGGGTTTGTCTAGTTCAAGGTGGGGTGATTTAACCTCACTGCAAAATATCTCACTTCGTAAGGTAACTAGGATGTCAAGGAAGTTTTACTTTTAAAATGGTAATGAGATACCATTTTAAGAACTAAAACGAAGATAAATTCTTACATGTAATTTTTAAATTAATTTTTCAAAATTTATGATTCTTGGATTTAAAAAAGGGATCATCATTTAACTCGCTTGATATAATCTTAAAGTATAACAAGTTAATAGTCATGAACTATATTGACTGAAAAATAAACCTAGACATTGTCCTAAATATTGAGCACTTTAAGTTTGACTTACCGAATGGCATGCACTACATGTACAAGCCTACCAAAGGAGGCAAAAGGCTGATTATATGACTCATTACTACATATTGACCTCTATGACTAATGTGTTGCAGCACCAGCTTCAGTAAATGTCCACTGCTTACTACATGATTCTGAACCTCAAGGACATATTTGAGGATCAGAACCATGTCACAAGGTTAGTTGTTATGGCAAGGTGGGTTAACACAAAGATGCCCGTGTGTGATATTGTTCTAAAGATAATATCCATCTTAGGAGAACTGGAGGTGTGTGGATCTGAAGTTATTGGGGAAACCCAAGTTGATTTCGTACTCCAATCACTATTGGAGTCTTTTAAACAGTTTTTCCTAAGTTTGATTACTCCCCGGCCCAACTGCTTAATGAACTCCAGTATGCGGAAAATACCAATAGGTATAAGGGTATGGTTCAGGTTGTTGAGAAAGTCCCATTTACTTCTATCCCGAAAGGTAAAAGGAAGAAGAAAGGCAAGCCTCGGGCATAACCTAAAGTCATCAAATCGAAATTTAAGCCCTTTAGTGGTGGAAAGAAGTCGGAAGGCAACTGTTATGTCTACAAACCTGAAGGACACTCGAAGAAGCAATGCCCCATCTTCTTAACTAAGAAGAATGAAAATGGTAGTTTCTCCTATATTATTAAGATAAGCTTTGTGGTAAAATCTAGCGAAACCTGGTGTCTATATTCGAGAGACACTAATCATGTTTGCAATTCTTTGTAGGGGTTATAGGTTACCAAGGAGCTCAATGATGGAGAAATATTTGTGTCCATGGGATATCATCACAAGTCATCAATAGTAGAAGTAGGAAATTTAGTTTTAAATTTTAATATAGACAATAAGTTCATAGTGCTTGCTTATTTTTATGTTCCTAGTATTAGAAGAAATTTAATTTCCATTTCTAAACTTATGATGAATGGATATTTGGTTTATTTTAGTAAATGAGTTTTTATCAAAATTAGCAATCTGTTATTTACTATGGAACGTTGGAAAATGAACTTTATATTATAAGACTTGTCACACCACTTCTACTTAATACTGAATTGAATAACTTAAATGGAAAGAACCTAAAGAGAAAGGACCTCCTAAGTTGAACCAAACTTATTAATATACCTAAGTATACCCTCGTCCCTACCTCGTACCTACTCGGCCAGAGCCGACCTGCACCATTCAAGCCCAAATAATATAGCGTGCCTCGTTCGGAGTCCCAGCCCGAGTTAGCTCGACCTCGGCCCACTCATTCTTGGCTTTATCATCAGCATGTCATGTATCTTCATTGAGTTATCTTGGACTCGATCTTGACCTTCTCAAGAGACGACGATCGAGTTGAGACAGCTCATTATCAGTCGTGATCCCATTAGGGGGATTAATCCATCATCTTGTCCCCATCCTAGACAGTGCGACTGACGGTATTGCCTGGCACGGCGTGTGGTTTGGGGTACACGTGGGATGCAGACTGATCACGCGTGAAAAGTGTGTTCGTGTAAGGACACAATCATTGTTTTCGTTTCACCTCGATAATACAAAAAAACCTAAATTACAACTACACTTGCGATACAAGTATAGCGGTAAGTCGGGTATCGAAAATCCACAGAGACGAGTTGCTAGAGTATTATCTGGTTTAATACTTCTCAATAAAAGGGAAAAAGGTGAATAAAAACTAAAAAGGGAAATATGCACAAAAGGGAAATGATTAATCTAGGCGAGTGTATTGAAACTATATTAACAAAGCGGTAAAAACTATAGGTTGCGTCGAATATCCCTCATCCGAGTTAATTAGTATAAAATGGTTACATGGGTCGACGAGTTATTACAAATGCGTCTCATTTCAACAGTCAATTGAACAAAGGGTTGTCACGCCCCTAAATCCGCATAAAAGCCTAATACGATTTTGGCATCAACAAATACCCCAGAAATTACGCACGCAAGGTCGTAAGCTCGGAACATACATGATATGCCCCGTCAAATCCCCTAGGCGTAATAACTAGGATAACGCACCCGAAATAGACTCATAAACTCCATCACCAAAGCAAAGCAACACGTCAACCCGGAATGAGTTCAATCCGGCACAACCTAGACTAAATTAGCTAGAAAGCATGATAAAAATGCGGTAAAGAAAAGCGATAAATCTACACTACAAAGCAAGTAAATCAAAGAATGTAAACCTAATTATGAAAGCAAGTAAATTAACTACAAATAAAGAATAAAGGAAATACAACTTAGATAAATGGAGAGGGAAGATGAAAACACAAATTACAAACCCAAATGGGTGTCAATCCAAGAAGAAATGAAGAAATGAGCTCTTAAACCTCCCAAACCCTAACCTAAACTATCTAAAACGAATTATATCTCTTAATTACAACAAAATTCCTTTATATAGTAAAAGGAATAAAATTAGAAAAGAAAAGGAAAAAGAAAATAAAATCCAAAATATCAGCAGGAAACAAGGGATCGATCGATCAATGGTAAAAATCATAGCCCACTGTCTCCCCATGATGGCAAAAACTGAAGGATCAATCGATCGATCCTTTTGATCGATCGATCGATGGCTACAGGTCTACACCAATTTCCTCCCGTTTTGGTTGGATGGATTTATCTTTCGCTAAAATCATCGTAACTTCTTCGTTAGGAATCGGAATCGCGCACTGTTCACGGCCACGCGAAGCTTACGAGGAGGGCTACAACTTCTGTGTAGATGTTGGGCCAAGTGCCCAAGCTGTGAATTGAACGAATTGCCCTTAAACGTGCAATTGCGTACGGAATATGAGAGGAATGCGTCCAAATTTCATACTTAGTACCTAAATACTTACAAAAGCCAAATTATACCTCATATAGCATGTTAACAATATAAACTGAGGTTGTCTGGTTAACGGGCTTAAATATAGAGATTAAGGCACCCGAGGGGGCAAAAATTCGTAGGTTCGAGGGATGAAATACGCAATATTTGCGTCGTATTACACCCCCTAACTTACACATTGCTAGTCTCTAGCAATGAAAAAGGATGCAACAAGAACTACAAACAAACCAAAAGCAGGAGATAGTACAAAAGTATGGTATAAAAGCATAAGGCCAGTTTCACGAGCGATTCGATTGCATTTAGCGTATGCGATAAGCCGTTAAACCCCTAGGTTACCCTAGTGGACGAGTGTCGTCTCGTGAGGGTTTTCAGGGATGATACCCACAAACATCACATGGTTTCCCCAAAATAAGTCCAAACCAACATGCGACAAGCCCAACAATAGCGAAAAAGATTTCAAACGCATTATTAGCACATTAAACGAATTCAAACAAAAGTTCAAATCATTGACATTATAGAATGCACCTCATAGAATCGAAACCTTAAAATGTGGGAGGGGAGTGAGCACATGCAAAGTGTAATTTGGCAAAAACTTATATAAACCGGATAAACGTTAAAGTAAGCATAAATTCAATCCTCACGGGCATTGCACTCATCAAGTGAATTCACTCGAAACAGGAAGTTAACACACGGAACAAGCGGGCATAAAGAGTAAATAAAAAGGGAAACTAGGTCGCGCACATGTCACAAATGAAGAATGCTATATAGGAAATTATAAATTTTAATCTCAATGAAAGATACCGCACATAAAAAAGAGGCGAAATGCATTTTCACAGATTATCAAAACTATTTCAACTTTTGAATTACATCTACATAAGATGACATAGGGCTTGTATACGGTTGTAATATAGGCTAGGCTAGGGTATGAAATGAAAGGAATGTATATACGGGTTCAAAGTGTTCGGAAATTAAAACTCGGGATAATGGGAGAATGCGGGCAATAGCAAAATTGGATAATAAGTTCCAAAAAGGCATTAGATATATCATCGAGGAGAGTAATCAAAGCTTATTGAACGATATACACAACATATACAACTTTATCTTTCTTTTCTTTTCTACTTTTTCTCATGTTTTCTTTTTTCTTTTTGCTTTCTCTTTTTCTTCACATTTTCACACACTTTCTTTTCTTTACTTTTCTCACTCTCACATGCCTAAATTGCAACCGCAACACAACAATAACATTCAATTCCAAGTAACATTCCAAACAATGGTATGGAAGGTGTATGTATGGTTTAAAACTCCAATTCCAAGTTGGTTATGGGATTTGGGGGTTATGAAAAGGAAGTATAATTTTTAGGCTCAAAGGGGTTGACTAGGGAAAACATTTAAGGTGAGGTCAAGGCTAGTATGGGTGATATAACAAAGATGGCCTATGATTATTTCACAAAGTTTACGCAATTCTCGAGTCAAAACAATATATGAAAATCATGTTCAAGTAACACATTTCATATATGAACTCAATTAATGAACGATCAAATGAAAGAATAGAGAGATTACCGACGAATGTAACGTTTTCAGAGAGGAAAGAATAGTGTATACACTCACAAACGACGAAAGGTGAAAAGCTTACTCGGTGTAAGTATATACAATGCAAGAAAAGATTACCGAGTTATAAAAATCTTAAACAAAATCAATAAAACGATAAAAGTGCATGTGCTCGAGGGATTAAAGTTTAATTCATGAAGTTATTCATAATATCAATAATTATGACTAAAGCCTAATAACTTCTAAAATCGAGAACATGCATCATTGGGTTGTCAATTGAATCGGGCAATTATTGAAATTTATCATCGAAAACAAAGGCAAAATGCCCAACAAAGGAGAAAAAAGAAAGAAAATCTATTTGAAAATTTCAAATTTTCTAAGAAAAGTATACTAAGTAATTAACATGTGAGCAAAAACATGTACACTACCAATGAATGAATAGAATATCCCACACCCCCTAACTTAAAACCTGACATTGTCCTCAATGTGAATTAAGAACCAAGTTAAAGAGAGGAAAAGAGCGATATTACCCAAAAGTGGAGCGATCCCCATAAGAACAAGTCCAAAGAATCTACAAAACAAGTTAGTAACGAGCATATCACAAACAAATAAAAAAAGTTAACTAATTACACTAGACTAAATTAAAAAGGAAAGAAAAAATAAAAATAAATAATAAAAAGCTAACTATATACAGCCTACTATTTAGGCGTCACACTAACTATACACTAGAAGTCTAAATAGTTGAGGGTACACCACAAAAACGATTTGACTTTGGAGGATAACCGGTGTACCCTCACACTCAAGCATGCCCACCAAAAAATATGAATTTCATTTGAACAACGGAAGTCATGTGTAAGGCGTAAGAAATGAACCATCGTCAATTAAAAGTTTTGTAGGGACGACGGGGGACTTGGATTGAACGGGTGACAAAAATATCTGGGGACCGAGAAAAGCAGAATATCCTCCCAAGGATTTTGAAATTGGAATGGGAGGTGGCGCACATGAAGGCAAATATGTGTTCATGGAAGGGGACTCGAGCAAGTACTCCTCGTCGGCGAAAAGGTGTAAAATAATAAAGTTTGAAACCGAATCATCGGGTACTTGTGACGGTGTGATAACAGAAAATGAAAAATGGGGAGGAAAGAAATTCAAACTCACGAGATGCGTCATCATCGCTTGGAGATTGAGTTTCGAAAGAAATAAGATCATTTTCAATGAAATGTTCTTCTTTGGGGGCCAAAAAATAAATCATTTCGTTGCAAATAGATATTACGTCATTTTCATCCACACTTTTAATATCTATTACGCAATGGGCAAAGTCAAGAATGGTTTGTTCCAAAGTAGGCACAAAGTCCTCATTTGGTTCAAAATATTCTTCGACTTCAAAAGTCTCGGAAGCGAAATTCTCGTCGGACTCAAATAATAAATCAAATTCATGTACCCCACAAACTATTTTCTTCCCGATAACGATTTTCAATTTTCTCATTCTCAAGCATACGCAAGCCCTCACCGAAAGTCATAGGTCGAGGTGCGGATCCTTGAAAATGCGAACTTTGAAAATTACTATCGGACTTAAACTTAAACTCATTATTATAGGAATTTTGAAAACTATTGCAATTCGTTTCAAAATTTCTATTATAAGGAGGTAAAGGCCCAAAATCATTATCATCATCATCAAAATTCCAATAACCCAAGTTTTGACTTTCGTAATACTCGCCCAAAGTCATTTTAGATGTTGCAATTTTTTGGAATTCTAAGTATTGACCAAAAGTCAACGGATTACGGGAATTTTGAGAATTATCATAATGATTACCGAAAGAATTGGAATAAGACATCCTTACCCCAAAAATGGGTCAAAATGGCGAATTCCACAAAGAAATGCCCGCTTGAGAAATTCAAGCATTTCTAAGTGCTCAAAGGTAATAGTCCTGCAAAAATATTAGCAAATAATACAAATAGAAAGAAAATACTACGAAATACTAAATCAAATAAAGTCTAAAACAAACTCATCCCTGGCAACGGGACCATTTTGATCACGCGTGAAAAGTGTGTTCGTGTAAGGACACAATCGTTATTTTCGTTTCACCGCGATAATACAAACAAACCTAAATTACAACTACACTTGCGATACAAGTATAGCGGTAAGTCGGGTATCAAAAATCCACAGAGATGAGTTGCTAGAATATTATCTGGTTTAATACTTCTCAATAAAAGGGAAAAAGGTGATTACAAACTAAAAAGGAAAAGATGCACAAAAGGGAAATGATTAATTAAGGCGAGTGTATTGAAACTAGATTAACAAAGCGATAAAAACTATAGGTTGCGTCGAATATTCCTCACACGAGTTAATTAGTATAAAATGGTTACATAGGTAGACGAATTATTTCAAATGCGTCTCGTTTTGACAGTCAATTGAACGAAGGGTTGTCATGCCCCTAAATCCGCATAAAAGCCTAATACGATTTTGGCGTCAATAAATACCCCGAAAATTATGCACACAAGGTCGTAAGTACGGAACATACATGATATGCCTCGTCAAATCTCATAGGCGTAATAACTAGGAAAACGCACCCGAAATAGACCCGTTAACTCCATCACCAAAGCAAAGCAGCACGTCAACCCGAAATGAGTTCAATCCGGCACAACCCAGACTAAATTAGCTAGAAAGCATGATAAAAACGCGGTAAAAAAAAGCGATAGATAAACGCGATAAATATACACTACAAAGCAAGTAAACCTAATTATGAAAGCAAGTAAATTAACTACAAAGCAATAATAAAGGATATACAACTTATATTAATGGAGAGGGAAGATGAAAACACAAATTACAAACCCAAATGGGTGTCAATCCAAAAAGAAATGAAGAAATGAGCTCTCAAACCTCCAAAATCATAACCTAAACTATCTGAAACGAATTATATCTGTTATATACAATAAAATTCCTTTATATAGTAAAAGGAATAAAATTAGAAAAGAAAACGAAGAAGAAAAGAAAAGCGAAAATATCAGCTGGAAACAGGGGATCGATCGATAGATGCTAAAAATCATAGCCCACTGTCTCCCCACGATGGTAAAAACTGAAGGATCGATCGATGGCTACAGATCTACACCAATTTCCTCCTGTTTTGGTTGGATGGATTTCTCTTCTGCTAAAATCGTCGTAACTTCTTCGTTAGGGATCGGAATCGCGCACCGTTCGCCGCCACACGAAGCTTGTGAGGAGGGATACAACTTTCGTGTCGATATTGGGCCAAGTGCCCAAGCTATGAATTGACCGAATTGCCCTTGAACGTGCAACTACGTACGAAATTTGAGCGGAATGCGTCCGAACTTCATACTGAGTAACTAAATACCTACAAAAGCCCAATTATACCTCATATAGCATGTTAATAATATAAACTGAGGTTGTCTGGTTAACGGGCATAAATATAGAGATTAAGGCACCTGAGGGGGCTTAAATGCGTAAGTTAGGGGGATGCAATATGCAATATTTACATCGTATCACACCCCCTAACTTACACATTGCTAGTCCCTAGTAATGAAATAGGATGCAACAAGTACTACAAGCAAACCAAAAGCAGGAGATAGTACAAAAGTATGGTATTAAAGCATAAGGCCAATTTTGCGGGCGATTCGATTGCATTTAGCGCATGTTATAAGCCGTTAAACCCCTAGGTTACCCTAGTGGACGACTGTCATCTCGTGAGGCTTTTCAAGGATGATACCCACAAACATCACATGGTTTCCTCAAAATAAGCCCAAACCAATATACGACAGGCCCAACAATAGTGAATAAGATTTCATACGCATTATTAGCACATTGAACGAATTCAAACAAAAGTTCGAATTATTGACATTATAGAATGCACCTCATAGAATCGAAACCTTAAAATGTGGGAGGGGAGCGAGCACATACAAAGTGTGATTTGAAAAAAACTTATAAAAACCGGATAAACGTTAAAGAAAGCATACATTCAATTCACGGGCATTACACTCATCAAGTGAATTCACTCAAAACAGGGAGTTAATATACGATACATGCGGGCACAAAGAGTAAATGTAAAGGGAAACTATGTCGCGCACATGTCACAAATGAAGAATGCTATATAGGAAATTAAAAATTGTAATCTCAATGAAAGATACCGCACATAAAAAATAGGCGAAATGCATTTTCACAAATTATCAACACTATTTCAACTTTTGAATTACATCTACTTAAGATCACATAGGACTTGTATAGCGTTGTAATGTTGGCTAAGATAGGGTATGAAATGAAAGGAATGTATATACGGGTTCAAAGTGTTCGGAAAGGAAAACTCGGAATAATGGGAGAATGTGGACAATAGCAAAATTGGAAAATAAAATCCAAAAAGGCATTAGATATATCATCGGGGAGAGTAATCAAAGTTTATAGAACTATATACACAACATGTACAACTTTCTCTTTCTTTTTTTTCTTCTTTTTCTCATATTTTCTTTTATTTTCTTTTGCTTTTTTCTTTCTCTTTTTCTTCACTTTTTCACACACTTTCTTTTCTTTACTTTACTCACTCTCACATGCCTAAATTGCAACCGCAACCGCAACACAACAAAAACATTCAATTCCAAGTAATATTCCAAACAAAGTTATAGAAGGTGTATGTGTGGTTTAAAACTCCAATTCGGAGTAGGTTATGGGATTTGGGGGTTATGAAAAGAAAGAATAATTTTTAGGCTCAAAGGGGTTGACTAGGAAAAACATTTAAAGTGAGGTCAAGGCTAATATGGGTGATATAACAAAGATGGCATATGATCATTTCACAAAGTTTACGCAATTCTCGTGTCAAAACAATATGTGAAAATCATGCTCTAGTAGCACATTTCATATATGAACTCAATTAATGAACGATCTAATGAAAGAATAGAGAGATTATCGACGAATGTAACGTTTTCAAAGAGGAAAGAATAGTGTATACACTCACAAACGACGAAAGGTACAAAGCTTACTCGTTGTAAGTATATACAATGCAAGAAAAGATTACCGAGTTATAAAGATCTTAAACAAAATCAATAAAACGATAAAAGTGCATGTGCTCAAGGGATTAAAGTTTAATTCATGAAGTTATTTATAATATCAATAATTATGACTAAAGCCTAATAACTTCTAAAATCGAGAACATGCATCATTGGGTTGTCAATTGAATCAGGCAATTATTGAAATTTATCATCGAAAACAAAGGCAAAATGCCCAACAAAGGAGAAAAAAGAAAGAAAATCTTTTTGAAAATTTCAAATTTTCTAAGAAAAGTATACTAAGTAATTAACATGTGAGCAAAAACATGGACACTACCAATGAATGAATAGAATATCCCACACCCCTAACTTAAAACCTGACGTTGTCCTCAATGTGAATTAAGAACCAAGTTAAAGAGAGAAAAAGAGCGATATTACCCAAAAGTGGAGAGATCCCCATAAGAACAAGTCCAAAGAATCTACAAAACAAGTTAGTAACGAGCATAGCACAAACAAATAAAAATAGTTAACTAATTACACTAGACTAAATTAAAAAGGAAAGAAAAAAATAAAAACAAATAATAAAAAGCTAACTATATACAACCTACTATTTAGGCGTCACACTAACTATACACAAGAAGTCTAAATAGTTGAGGGTCCACCAATAAAACGATTTGACTTTGGAGGATAACCGGTGTACCCTCACACTCAAGCATGCCCTCCAAAAAATATGAATTTCATTTGAACAACGGAAGGCATGTTTAAGGCGTAAGAAAGGAACCATCGTCAATTAAAAGTTTTGGACGGACGACGGGGGATTTGGATTGAACGGATGACAAAAATATGTGGGGACCAAAAAAAGAAGAATATGCTCCAAAGGATTTTGAAATTGGAATGGGAGGTGGCGCACATGAAGGCAAAGATGCGTTCATGGAAGGCAACTCGAGCAAGTACTCCTCATCGGCGAAAAGGTGTAAAATATTAAAGTTTGAAATCGAATCATCGGGTACTTGTGACGGTGTGATAACAGAAAATGAAAATGAGGAGGAAAGAAATTCAAACTCGCGAGATGCGTCATCATCGCTTGGAGATTGAGTTTCGAAAGAAATAAGATCATTTTCAACGAAATGTTCTTCTTTGGGAGCCAAAAAAGAAATCATTTCATTGCAAAAAGAAATCATTTCATTGGGGGCCAAGAATGGTTTGTTCCAAAGTAGGCACAAAGTCCTCATTTGGTTCAAAACATTCTTCGACTTCAAAAGTCTCGGAAGTAAAATTGTCGTCGGACTCAAATAATAAATCTAATTCTTGTACCCCACAAACGATTTCCTTCCCGATAACGATTTTCAATTTTCTCATTCTCAAGCATATGCAAGCCCTCACCGAAAGTCATAGATCGAGGTGCGGATCCTTGAAAATACGAACTTTGAAAATTACTATCGGATTTAAACTTAAACTCATTATTATAAGAATTTTGAAAACTATTGCAATTCGTTTCAAAATTCCTATTATAAGGAGGTAAAGGCCCAAAATTATTATCATCATCATCAAAATTCCAATAACCCAAGTTTTGACTTTCGTAATACTCGCCCAAAGTCATTTTGTATGTTGCAATTTTTTTGAATTCTAAGTATTGACCAAAAGTCAAAGGATTATGTGAATTTTGAGAATTATCATAATGATTACCGAAGGAATTGGAATAAGACATGCTTAACCCAAAAATGGCTCGAAATGGCGAATTCCACAAAGATATGCGCGCGCGAGAAATTCGAGCATTTCTATGTGCTCAAATGTAGTAGTCCAGCAAAAATATTTGCAAATAATACAAATAGAAAGAAAATACTACGAAATACTAAATCAAATAAAGTTGTGACACCCCGCCTAATTAAACATCGGGTGATCAGGCCTTTATTAAATTAAAACAGGTTTCTCAAATGGTTCATTCTTAGCATCACAGTCGAAAACTTTTTAATTACTAATCCCCTTAGGAAAATTAGACCGGTGCCAAATTTTATCTTTCTTAAAACAGATAAATCAACCATGCGGAACAAAGTAAAAATAATCATGTACTCTAACCCAATCAACAAAGTAAAAGTACAACAAAACAAAAGTATTATCGAATAAACCATCGGCTAAAAATCTTAAACAAAATAGAATAACCACTAGTCTGAAACTAACATCTGAGACTAATACCTGACCACAAGTCCATACATAGAATAGTGTGAGATCCTGTACTAGATCTGAATGAGAGATATCGTCTAGTCAAAATCCTGTATGCATCCACTGTGCTACAACTCCGAGTCCCTGGAATGGAATCATCATACATGGCGTCCCTGTGGCTGGACACCTAAAAGTTTTTGAAAATATTATATAGCAAGAGTTAGTACTCAAAACATTTTGAAAATATTTAACAAGCGTTTATCACAATATAAAATACGGTTATTGATTGCACATGTTAGGTTCTCGTACACTCTCTTGATTTTACTCACCCCTCATGTTTTGTGCACACCTAACGTTCTACACTTAGTTTATCTAGCCATACCTCCCAAGCTAACTAAAACCAAAGTAGTCAACTGAACTTATCTGTACCCAAGTTCCAGTACCGCCCATACAGTATAACCGTTTCACTAACATCTCGCGTATGTTAATTAATTCTCAAGTAACATTTCATCTATGTTATTTTTCAAATCTTCTCATTTAGTTTCACTACTAAAATTACTACAATTCTCACAATTGTTGACTTCCCACTTGTGTAATTAAGTTTCGCTGCTTGAATTACTAAATAGATTTTCTCTATCTAAAGGTGCATTTCGTAATTAAGTTTCACTACTTAACTTACCAGTTCAGTATGTATCTTTAAATACATAATATATATCAATCTACTAATACACATAAGTAGAATATCATCTAGTATATATTTCACACACAATATATACTAAATATCAGTCATTGCTATTTTGCCCTTTTTATACACTTAAAGGACTCTTGGTTCGGAATGATTCATCGACCCCAAGTAAGAATTCGTTCGGAATGATACATCAACCCCAATTATTTACATACACACGTAAATGATTCTTGGTTCGGAATGATACATCGACCCCAAGTGAGAGTTGGTTCGGAATTATCCATCGACCCCAACTATTTTTAAAAATATATATATACACATATTCTGGTTCGAGACTCTTTCATCGCGACACCAGTTCAAGGTTTGGTTCGGCATTTCTCATCAACCCCAAACATATAATAACTTTATGTTAGTTCGGAATGTCTCATCGACCCTAACATAATTAATTTAGGTAAAATTCTCTTAACCCAAACTTTTATATAATTTAGTAGGTACACACCCGACCCATCAAATCATGCACGTAAGAAATATATTTTATTTATATCCACCGTACTCATTAATTTACAATTTATTCACTATTGCATTTATTCGAGTATTCACGCAACTCTAAGGGTCCTAGTTACCCCTCACGTATAATTTCAGTAGTTATTACTTACCCTAATGGTTTATTACTTAAATTGAATTTATTTCGCCTCGTAACTCAATTCCAAATTCCCCGATACTCTACTAAATCGTATTTATTCTCATCGGTCCGTAATCCAAGCCCTACACCCAATGGCCTTATCAAACCTCAACAATATACCTACTGGACTTATTCTCACTCCCATATAAGTATAATGTAAATCCTAGGGCACTCATTCATTCCCGAACATCAACGAAGACTTAAACACGAAAAAATTCGGGAAGAACAGCTTGCGTCGATCGATCGACTACTGGGTTCGATCGATCGACATAGTCGATCGATCGATAGTTCGAGATCGATCGATCGATCGAATAGGGACAGACGAAGTTCGTCTTCTTCGTTAAGCTTTTCCTCCATTAATAAATCTCCAAACTCCATTATAGTCCACCAAACTTCGACCCAATGATCCTAACATGTTTTCACATATACTAGGATAATTTCTAACGTGTCAAATACATCAAAACTCAAATTCCTTTAAAGAAATAGTGAATTAAACCCAGAATTTCTTGAAACCCTAGTTATGGTGTTCTTCCCATATTTTCATTCAAAATCCAGATTTTATTCCAAAAAAATCATCAAGTCTAATCTGAATATTAATCCTCTACATAAGTTAAATCATTCTACATGCGATTCCTATCCCAACATGTATAAATATCATCATTCTCCTATCAAGATATTGATTTAAACAAGACTATTCAAAAACCCTACACATGGGTATTATAACTATATAATTTTTGCAATAAATAACTTGCCTTATGATAAGTAGGGTCTGAATTCGTGGTTGTTGTTGATGATTGATGATCTTCATCCTTCAATCCTTCTTCCCCAACAAGTTGATACTGAAAATCTCCTTTGAATCCTTCCCAATTATTCCTTTTGCCTTGAGAATGGTTTCTCTCTTATCTTTAATGGCTATGGTGTGTTTTCATGGGTTTTATAACCGTAACCCCTCTATCATACGGCTGATATAAAGCTCTCAATTTCGTAGGTCTCCATACCCTCTCATGTTAAAAGACCAAAATGCCCCCGAACGATCTCGGTTTAGTCCAAAATTACCCCAAGACTCAACTAGTACCCCCGGGTATACTATTTTGACTAATTTGACCCTTCCGGACTCATCTGTGACCTCTAAATTATCATTTGAGTCACTTAAAAATATTACTCGTTCTCACCCCCAACACGGTCTACACGCGTTAAGTAACTATTTACCACTCGCACTAAGTAAATAAAATGAGGCAATATAAATCAGTAACTATCTCTCGATTAATATTCCAAAATTACAATTTTTAATAAATCCCCATTAAATTACTCCTCTTACGTAATTTAAATTAAGCTGTATTTTTCTCATTTAATTCTCCAATTTAATTAAATAAAATATTCAGAAATACGGGGTATTACATACTTCCCCCCTTGCAAAGGAATTTCGTCCTCGAAATTAGGATAAGGCTGGTATTAAGGCTAAGAACCTTAAATATAATTGCATCCTCTACTACCCAATACCAAATCATAACATCCTAACGGTCGCCCCAAGTACTTGCCTTGCTTCATTATAAATTCTTATCGCATGTTACCCATGCCGCATATATCAAAATTAAGTCTCACTACTTAATTTCTCCATAGATTTTGCCAATCCAACGTTAATTCTTGAAATTAAGTTTCTCCCTACTTAATTTACCCATTTGATGTATATCTCTATATATAACATCTAAGTGTCTACTATCACTCATAAGTAGAATATTATAAGGTATATATTTCACACACAATATATAATTTAAGGAAAATTGGTCTGGCAAAAATCATCGTCCCCAATAATCCTATCATTTATATTGGTCCGAGAATCCCTCGACCCCAAGGTAAATGTAATGCACATGTCGGTTCAGACCTTCCATCGATACCAATATTTATCATCAATTTGGTTCGAAAAATCATCGACCCCAAATCGATCCCTCATGTATTGGTCTAAAACATCATCGACCCCAATACAGAGATTAAGCACACTTACTATCGCACATAAGTAGGAAAATCAATAGGTATATATATCTTACACATAACATATACTATCAACACTTATTTTATAATCACCCCCCCCCCCTTCTATAACACTTTTGGGGTTATTGGCTCGAAATTCCACCTCGATCACCAATAGTGATTAATTACTTGTCTTGGAATCACATCTTGAGCACCAATATATGTATATATATATCTCATCGCACATGAGTAGACAATTTGTGAGCCATATATTACACATGTCATATACCCTAAAATGTCATACTCCAATAGAATGTCCTCATATCACGCGTTAAGGACTAAAAGTTCGAAATGTCTCATCGAACCATACCTCAAAGTACATGTATTGTTCGTAATCGGTACCCACGAACCTAATCCTCGTGTACAGTCCATATAGACACTCACTCTACCTATAAATATGCTTATATAGGCATACATTCAACCTATGAATTGATCAGTGGGCTTCTCCAAAATTTCACTATCATAAGGGCGTATCATCATTCTTTCTCACTAACATTGAGTCGTAGGTAACACAACATACTCAAAATAAAACTTTATCTCTATTCCTCCCTGACCATCTCTCACAGGGTGGAATTTTAGGATTTCGTCCTGATTCACAATCATGTAGAGCGGCACCGTGCACTTGTGCACTCTCCCTTTTCAACTACATACTAATCCATCCCGGTCACCCCATTTTGCTACCCCAACGAAATGTTGGCTTAATTATGATGTTCACAGCCCATCAATAATTTATAAGTCTGTCTCCTACTTCCATCATTGGAAACATAGGTTGACTACCACATTTCGGTTGCTCATTTCGAGTCTATTTTTCTCTATCAACTAGTGGTGCGTCTGGAGACAATCTCACTATGTCTCTTCCTCAACACCGCTTCCCACTTACGTCATCTTTCCTCAAGTGGTACTTTATTCCCCTTTCTCTCCGGGTATATTGTACTTTACAATCCGTGCACTCTTTGCAATTGGCGCACTTTTGGGGTTGGTTACTTTTAAGAATCAACATTTTAGTAACGCGTAAGTCACTCTCAACACTCAGTCAAGTAGCACCTTGCGCTACTTATTCACAACAGTTAGGTTTCCCATATCAAGAGATAACCTTTGAACGGCTTCCCACTAATTCTTATCCCATAGGGGGTGCTGGCTCTCTCAGTACATAAGCTTGGGTCATCGTCTATCTCTCACGACGTTCAATCCATTTCATCGATATGACTTGCCTCATAACCTCCCCACCGGTGTACCAAAAAAAAACTTCCGCATCCCTCTATCCCGGATGTTTAAGAAGTCCAATTGACTAGGGCGCCCATACACCCTTTTCTCCGTGCACATGTGCAAAAACATTGCAAATGTCGCACCCGTAACATGCTTTTCTTCAACTCCAGCCTAGTCTACACGATGTGACTACAATCTTACGGGTATTCTCAATACCCTATAGACCAAAAATCAAATCCTTTCCCACAAAGTCCCACTTATCCCTTCGTGGTGAGGTAAGCCTTTCAGTGTTTCTCCACAACACTACCGACTCCACTGATGCCCTAGCATCTAACAACGTCTCTTCTACTGTCGTGCATAAAAATTTCAATCGTATCCCCTTTCGCAACCGAACTTAAACAAGGGACTTCTCCCCATGCATTCTTATTGAGCATTATCGGAACAACACATAGTCAAGATGCTCAAATTCCATTCCTCTACAATATGTGCAACCATACTCCAATATTTCTAAAGGAGTCAAGTGGCACTGCGCTTATACTATCACTAAGTCCTTAACACTAATTACAACAGCGAGCTCGATCTCTTCGCTAAGCGGTCATACGACATACCTTGACTCACCGCATTTAGGTTCCTACACACCGGAATCAATTACTATGAGACGTTCATAATCTCTGAAGTCTCTCACCTATTGATGAATAATGACAACTCGACCCTCGTTCAGGTGAGGCATCGTCACATACCCCGTTCACTCGAGGCTAAAACCCATATACTTCCTTGTCCATTACTAGGGGTGGAAAAAAAAGACCGATCCGAATGGACCGAACCGGACCGAACCGAAAATTAAGGCTACTTTGAAACCGGTTCGAAAATCGATTCACAAAAACTAAAAACCGATTAAACCGGTCCGGTCCACGGTTCGCTATATTAAAAGACCGATTTGGACCGGACGGGACCGATTCCCATATATGTATAATAAAAATAATGTTATTGTGTTTCTTATAAATAGTTTTTGAATTAATTTATATAACTTATGAATTTAATTTGGAACATTTTATATATGTATATACATTTTTTTTATTTCGGTTAAGAAATCCCATGTAAATATCACTTGGAGTTTCGAGTATTATTATTTTTTTAATTTTTGTATATATACTTATGAGAATAATAGATAAAAACATTAATAAAGTATATATATATGAAATAGGGTCGTGACCGAATTTTACCCCGGACCGAACCGAAAAAGCCTGGACCGAATTAGTAGGTTAACCGAATTAATCGGTCCGATCTCGGTCCAAAAAAATTGAGGACCGAATATTCGGTCGGGTCAAAAAAATAGGCAAAACCCAGACCGGACCGGACTGTGCCCACCCCTATCCATCGCTCTGGTGGTTCAGATGGTTTCTAGACATAACACGCTTGTCCTCTCCGGAATGCAAAACTTATCAGAGTTATTATTTCCTCAAATAACTTCAAGCTAAAATAAAACGCGTGGCCCTACAACCCACACTAGACATCTTTACAAAAATCCCCTTACTCCAGGCCACACTGACCGGTTTGGGGTATCCCTCCTCTCGGACTTGGTAGCCTCGATTCTGAGCACTATCATCCTGGTTCCCTTAGTTCTGCTGACCAAGAGGAACGCACTATGGGGCTTAACAGTCCCGACTTAGAATCTAATCATTAAATCCTTTAGTGGGTTTCCACTTATGGCTTGCACCAGCCCCATTACATTCAGTCTTACTCTTTGACTAAATCTTTAAACTCTCTTAGCTTCGCCCCCTAGGAGCATTTACCCCAACCTTGTAATAAGTACCATACTGCCTTCATATACATAAGTCGTCCAAGAAGAGTTTTACCAAAATTACGAACTACAACTCGAGAGTCCCTTGTCTCAAGGGCTCTTCTTCCCTTATACCTATCTCATCGGTAAAAGTTCACTTCAACGAATAAATTTCTTTCTCATGGTTGGCCTCTACTAGGCTTTCACGTGATGGGTTCAGATATTTCCATTCACTTTGTTTTTGAATCATCATTGGAGAACTTTGCGATTAAACTATACGTAAGGTCCCTCTATTTGTATACGGACCCTCGGTCCGGATGTGGTGATTGGTATCCCTGCCACATTGCCTCAAAAATTTTACCTAAATTTTCACTTCTGGGTATTTCTACTCTATCCCTAAATGCCAAAACCTTTGTACATTCTACTTTCATTGGTTACAGTGCACAATCATCGTTTTATCACATTTTATGGCTCGTTCTCATCAAAAATTTCTTCAGACTCCCTCCCACTATCACTGCATTGGGCGGGTCAAGATTTGCATCCCCCCTTGTCGTTGCGACACTTGGAAAATGCCTGTTATGCCTCAACAACCCTTGCAGCATCTACTTCCATTACATACTAGGAGTGACCTCGACAACGGTCATCTCTCCTATGGTTACCATCTTCGAACACTCCATGCTTCATGCCGGGTCCTACCTCCATGTTCGACGTACCATGCCCAATCGAACTCGTATATATAACACTGCATCTACTAAATAGAAGGAGAACGCAAATTACGTACGTAGAGGAGTACAATAATCCTAAGATAGGGTTCTATATCAATCAAACGATACACTAGAAACGTAGCAAGCCGTACCGATCCTATGGACACTAGAACCTGATGCTCTGATACCATTTGTGACACCCCGCCTAATTAAACATCGGGTGATCAGGCCTTTATTAAATTAAAACAGGTTTCTCAAATGGTTCATTCTTAGCATCACTGTCGAAAACTTTTTAATTACTAATCCCTTAAGGAAAATTAGACCGGTGCCAAATTTTATCTTTCTTAAAACAGATAAATCAACCATGCGAAACAAAGTAAAAATAATTATGTACTATAACCCAATCAACAAAGTAAAATTACAACAGAACTAAAGTATTACCGAATAAAAAATCGGCTAAAAATCCCAAAAAACAATAGAATAACCACTAGTCTGAAACTAATATCTGAGACTAATACCGAACCACAAGTCCATACATAGAATAGTGTGAGATCCTGTACTAGATCTGAATGAGAGATATCGTCTAGTCAAAATCCTGTAAGCATCAACTGTGCTACAACTCCGAGTCCCTGGAATGGAATCATCATACATGGCGTCCCTGTGGCTGGACACCTAAAAGGTTTTGAAAATATTTTATAGCAAGAGTTAGTACTCAAAACATTTTGAAAATATTTAACAAGCGTTTATCACAATATAAAATGCGGTTATTGATTACACATGTTAGGTTCTCGTACACTCTCTTGAGTTTACTCACCCCTCATCTTTTGTGCACACCTGACGTTCTACACTTAGTTTATCTAGCCATACCTCCCAAGCTAACTAAAACCAAAGTAGTCAACTGAACTTATCTATACCCAAGTTCCAGTACCGCCCATACAGTACAACCGTTTCATTAACATCTCGAGTATGTTAATTAATTCTCAAGTAACATTTCATCTATGTTATTTTTCAAGACTTCTCATTTAGTTTCACTACTAAAATTACTACAATTCTCACAATTGTTGACTTCCCACTTGTGTAATTAAGTTTCGCTACTTGAATTACTAAATAGATTTTCTGTATCTAAAGGTGCATTTCATAATTAAGTTTCACTACTTAACTTACCAGTTCAGTATGTATCTTTAAATACATAATATATATCAATCTACTAATACACAGAAGTAGAATATCATCAAGTATATATTTTACACACAATATATACTAAATATCAGTCATTACTATTTTGCCCTTTTTATACACATAAAGGACTCTTGGTTCGGAATGATTCATTGACCCCAAGTAAGAATTCGTTCGGAATGATACATCGACCCCAATTATTTATATACTCACGTAAATGATTCTTGGTTCGGAATGATACATCGACCCCAAGTTAGAGTTGGTTCGAAATTATCCATCGACCCCAACTATTTTTAAATATATATATATATATATATATATATATATATATATATATACACATATTCTGGTTCGAGACTCTTTCATCGCGACACCAGTTCAAGGTTTGGTTCGGCAGTTCTCACAGACCCCAAACATATAATAACTTTATGTTAGTTCGGAATGTCTCATCGACCCTAACATAATTAATTTAGGTAAAATTCTCTTAACCCAAACTTTTATATAATTTAGTAGGTACACACCCGACCCATCAAATCATACACGTACGAAATATATTTTACTTATATCCACCGTACTCATTAATTTACAATTTATTTCACTATTGCATTTATTCGAGTATTCACGCAACTCTAAGGGTCCTAGTTACCCCTCACATATAATTTCAGTAGTTATTACTTACCCTACTGGTTTATTACATAAATTTAATTTACTTCGCCTCGTAACTCAATTCCAAATTCCCCGATACTCTACTAAATCGGATTTATTCTCATCGGTCCATAATCCAAGCCCTACACCCAATGGCCTTATCGAACCTCAACAATATACCTACTGGTCTTATTCTCACTCCCATATAAGTATAATGTAAATCCTAGGGCACTCATTCATTCCCGAAAATCAACGAAGACTTAAACACGAAAAAATTCGGGAAGAACAGCTTGCGTCGAACGATCGACTACTGGGTTCGATCGATCGACATAGTTCGAGATCGATCGATCGATCGAACAGGAACAGACGCAGTTCGTCTTCTTCATTAAGCTTTTCCTCCATTAACAAATCTTCAAACTCCATTATAGTCCACCAAACTTTGACCTAATGATCCTAACATGTTTTCACATATACTAGGACAATTTCTAACGTGTCAAATACATCAAAACTCCAATTCCTTTAAAGAAATAGTGAATTAAACCCATAATTTCTTGAAACCCTAGTTATGGTGTTCTTCCCATATTTTCATTCAAAATCCAGATTTTATTTCGAAAAAATCATCAAGTCTAATCTGAATATTAATCCTCTACATAAGTGAAATCATTCTACATGCGATTCCTATCCCAACATTAATAAATATCATCATTCTCCTATCAAGGTATTGATTTAAACAAGACTATTCAAAAACCCTACACATGGGTATTATAACTTTATAATTTTTGCAATAAACAACTTGCCTTATGATCAGTAGGGTCTGATTTCGTGGTTGTTGTTGATGATTGATGATCTTCATCCTTCAATCCTTCTTCCCCAATAAGTTGATACTGAAAATCTCCTTTGAATCCTTCCCAATTATTCCTTTTGCCTTGAGAATGGTTTCTCTCTTATCTTTAATGGCTATGGTGTGTTTTCATGGGTTTTCTAACCCTAACCCCTCTATCATACGGCTGATATAAAGCTCTCAATTTCGTAGGTCTCCATACCATCTCATGTTAAAAGACCAAAATGCCCCCGAACGATCTCGATTTAGTCCAAAATTACCCCGAGACTCAACTAGTACCCCCGAGTATACTATTTTGACTAATTTGACCCTTCCGGACTCATCTGTGACCTCTAAATTATCGTTTGAGTCACTTAAAAATATTACTCGTTCTCACCCCAACACGGTCTACACGCGTTAAGTAACTATTTACCACTCGCAGTAAGTAAATATAATGAGGCAATATAAATCGGTAACTATCTCTCGATTAATATTACAAAATTATAATTTTTAATAAATCCCATTAAATTACTCCTCTTACGTAATTTAAATTAAGCTGTATTTTTCTCATTTAATTCTCCCATTTAAATAAATAAAATATTCAGAATTACGGGGTACTAAAAATGTCTAAAACAAACTCATCCCCGGCAACGACACCATTTTGAACACGCGTGAAAAGTGTGTTCGTCTAAGGACACAATCGTTGTTTTCGTTTCACCGCGATAATACGAACAAACCGAAATTACAACTACACTTGCGATACAAGTATAGCGGTAAGTTGGGAATCAAAAATTCACAGAGACGAGTTGCTAGAATATTATCTGGTTTAATACTTCTCAATAAAAGGGAAAAAGGTGATTACAAACTAAAAGGGAAAAGATGAACGAAAGGGAAATGATTAATCTAGGCGAGTGTATTGAAACTAGATTAACAAAGCGATAAAAACTATGGATTGGGTCGAATATCCCTCACCCGAGTTAATTAGTATAAAATGATTACATGGGTCGACGAGTTATTACAAATGCGTCTCGTTTCGACAGTCAATTGAACGAAGGGTTGTCACGCCCCTAAATCCTTATAAAAGCCTAATACGATTTTGGCGTCAATAAATACCCCAAAAACTATGCACGCAAGGTCGTAAGCACGGAACATACATGATATTCCCGTCAAATCCTCTAGGCGTAATAACTAGGACAACGTACCCGAAATAGACCCGTAAACTCCATCACCAAAGCAAAGCAACATGTCAACCTGGAATGAGTTCAATCTGGCAAAACCTAGACTAAATTAGCTAGAAAGCATGATAAAAACGCGGTAAAGAAAAGCGATAAATCTACACTACAAAGCAAGTAAATCAAAGCATGAAACCTGATTACGAAAGCAAGTAAATTAACTACAAAGCAAGAATAAAGAAAATACAACTTATATTAATGGAGAAGGAAGATGAAAACACAGATTACAAACCCAAATGGGTGTCAATCCAAGAAGAAATGAAGAAATGAGCTCTCAAACCTCCAAAACCATAACGTAAACTATCTAAAATGAATTATATCTGTTATATACAACAAAATTCCTTTATATAGTAAAAGGAATAAAATTAGAAAAGAAAACGAAAAAGAAAAGAAAAGCCAAAATATCAGCTGGAAACAGGGGATCGATCGATAGATGGTAAAAATCATATCCCACTGTCTCCCCACGATGGTAAAAACTGAAGGATCGATCGATGGCTACAGGTCTACTCCAATTTCCTCCTGTTTTGGTTGGATGGATTTCTCTTCCACTAAAATCGCGGCAACTTCTTCGTTGGGGATCGAAATCGCGCACTGTTCATGGCCACGCGAAGCTTGCAATAAGGGATACAACTTTCGTGTAGACGTTGGGCCAAGTGCCCAAGCTGTGTAATGATAGAATTTCCCTTGAACGTGTGACTAAGTATGGAATTTGAGCGAAATGTGTCCGAACTTCATACTTAGTACCTAAATACCTACGAAATCAAATTTATACCTCATATAGCATGTTAACAATATAAACCGAGGATGTCTGGTTAACGGGCTTAAATATAGAGATTAAGGCACCCGAGGGGGCTTAAATGTGTAGGTTCAAGGGATGCAATATACAATATTTGCGTCGTATCACCCCCTCCCTAACTTACACATTTCTAGTCCCTAGCAATGAAATAGGATGCAATAAGTACTACAACCAAACCAAAAGCAGGAGATAGTACAAAAGTATGGTATAAAAGCATAAGGCCACTTTCGCGGGCGATTCGATTGCATTTAGCGCATGCAATAAGCCGTTAAACCCCTAGGTTACCCTAGTGGACGAGTGTCGTCTCGTGAGGGTTTTCAGGGATGATACCCACAAACATCACATGGTTTCCTCAAAATAAGCCCAAACCAATATACAACAGGCCCAACAATAGTGAACAAGATTTCATACGCATTATTAGCACATTGAACAAATTCAAACAAAAGTTTGAATCATTGACATTATAGAATTCACCTCATAGAATCGAAACCTTAAAATGTGGGAGGGGAGCGAGCACATACAAAGTGTGATTTGGCAAAAACTTATATAAACCGGATAAACGTTAAAGCAAGCATACATTCAATTCACGGGCATTACACTCATCGAGTGAATGCACTCAAAACAGGGAGTTAACACACGGAACATGCGGGCATAAAGAGTAAATGTAAAGGGAAACTAGGTCGCGCACATGTCACAAATGAAGAACGCTATATAGGAAATTAAAAATTGTAATCTCAATGAAAGATACCGCACATAAAAAAGAGGCGAAATGCATTTTCACAGATTATCAAAACTATTTCAACTTTTGAATTACATCTACTTAAGATCACAAAGGACTTGTATAGGGTTGTAAGGTAGGCTAAGCTAGGGTACGAAATGAATGAAATCTATATACGGGTTTAAAGTGTTCAGAAAGGAAAACTCGGAATAAAGGGAGAATGCGGGCAATAGCAAAATTGGAAAATAAGTTCCAAAAAAACATTAGATATATCATCGGGGAGAGTAATCCAAGTTTATTGAACTATATACACAACATATACAACTTTCTCTTTCTTTCTTTTTCTTCTTTTTCTCATGTTTTCTTTTGTTTTCTTTTGCTTTTTGCTTTCTCTTTTTCTTCACTTTTTCACACACTTTCTTTTCTTTACTTTTCTCACTCTCACATGCCTAAATTGCAACCGCAACACAACAACAACATTCAAGTCCAAGTAACATTCCAAACAAAGGTATGGAAGGTGTATGTATGGTTTAAAACTCCAATATGGAGTTGGTTATGGGATTTGGGGGTTATGAAACGAAAGGATAATTTTTCGGCACAAAGGGGTTGACTAGGGAAAACATTTAAGGTGAGGTCAAGGCCAATATGGGTGATATAACAAAGATGGCCTATGATCATTTCATAAAGTTTACGCAATTCTCGAGTCAAAACAATATATGAAAATCATGCTCAAGTAACACATTTCATATATGAACTCAATTAATGAACGATCCAATGAAAGAATAGAGAGATTACCGACGAATGTAACGTTTTCAAAGAGGAAAGAATAGTGTATACACTAACAAACGACGAAAGGTACAAAGCTTACTCGGAGTAAGTATATACAATGCTAGAAAAGATTACCGAGTTATAAAAATCTTAAACAAAATCAATAAAACGATAATTGTGCATGTGCTCAAGGGATTAAAGTTTAATTCATGAAGTTATTCATAATATCAATAATTATGAATAAAGCCTAATAACTTCTAAAATTGAGAACATGCGTCATTGGGTTGTCAATTGAATCGGGCAATTATTGAAATTTATCATTGGGTTGTCACACCCCTAAATCTGCATAAAAGCCTAATACGATTTTGGCATCAACAAATACCCCAAAAATTACGCACGTAAGGTCGTAAGCACGGAACATACATGATATGCACCGTCAAATCCCCTAGGCGTAATAACTAGGACAACGCACCCGAAATAGACCCGTAAACTCCATCACCAAAGTAAAGCAACATGTCAACCCGGAATGAGTTCAATCCGGCACAACCTAGACTAAATTAGCTAGAAAGCATGATAAAAACGCGGTAAAGAAAAGCGATAAATAAACGCAATAAATCTGCACTACAAAGCAAGTAAATCAAAGCATGTAAACCTAATTAAGAAAGCAAGTAAATTAACTACAAAGCAAGAATAAAGGAAATACAACTTATATTAATGGAGAGGGAAGATGAAAACACAAATTACAAACCCAAATGGGTGTCAATCCAAGAAGAAATGAAGAAATGGGCTCTCAAACCTCCAAAACCCTAACCTAAACTTTCTAAAATAAATTATATATGTTATTTACAACAAAATTCCTTTATATAGTAAAAGGAATAAAATTAGAAAAGAAAAGGAAAAAGAACAGAAAAGCCAAAATATCAGCTGGAAACAGGGGATCGATCAAAATGATCGATCGATAGATGGTAAAAATCATAGCCCACAACTCCCCACGATGGTAAAAACTGAAGGATCGATCGATGGCTACAGGTCTACACCAATTTCCTCCTGTTTTGGTTGGATGGATTTCTCTTCCGCTAAAATCGTCGTAACTTCTTCGTTAGAGATCGTAATCGCGCACCATTCATGGCCACGCGAAGCTTGCGAGGAGGGATACAACTTTCATGTAGATGTTGGGCACCCAAGCTATGAATTGACTGAATTGCCCTTGAACGTGAGACTGCATACGAAATTTGAGTGGAATGCGTCCGAACTTCATACTTAGTACCTAAATACCTACAAAAACCCTATTATACCTCATATAGCATGTTAACAATATAAACCAAGGTTGTTTGGTTAACAGGCTTAAAAATAGAGATTAAGGCACCAGAGGGGGCTAAAATGCGTAGGTTCAAGGGACGAAATACGCAATATTTGCGTCGTATCACAGACCCCATATGGACAAAACCGTTATAACCAGATCATTACCTCACATGAGGGAATATTTGATCATCGTGACTTATATGTGACAGAGACAACTGTCTCATTCTTATTGGCCAGGGACATTCTACACATGCATAATATATGCTTGGGTGGTACACTACACCCCCATGCACTATAGATACATGTCTTTTACATCACTGTAAAGGATCCATAATTCGAAACCCTAACCCAAGATCTGTAAGAATTACATTAGAGAGATAAAGTGAGTGAATTATATCACTTGGCCATTAGAGACAAATCTTATCGTGAACTTACTCATCCCTGTACAGTGTAGTAGGCCTGATTGGTTGAACCACTTATATTTGTGTGTTATTTCCCCTTATCCTCTTCAGTTTATACATTAATTTTGCTGCTTATACTCCATTGTTGTTATGGTTTGAGCTTACATTCATCTTGACTTGGTGATGCCATTTCTGGTATCATCAATCTGGCGTCGTCTATGGGAAGATAGCCAGTCTCTTCCTTTTTTCTGTAACTTCTCTACTGAATTCTCTAGTGATGTTCCAACATCATTCTTGGTTGAGCATGAACCACCATTAAAAGAGCTCTGCTTTGAGCCCTAGCTCGCTTTCAGCTCATCCATCTCACTACCAGTACAATACTTGATTTTTCTGGCCGCCGAAACTCTCCTATGGCGACAGATCCACCAACTATGGGTGGTTCCAGCACCAGCCAAGTCCCACCTCAGTCAGAAATGGCTGAGGTAGCAGTGGCTCTACGCTCCTTGGTGGATAGCCAGCGATAGATGCAGGCAACCTTTGTTGCATTCAGCCAAAATATGGTTGTTAGGCCAATAGTTGCTGGAGATGACTTGATAACGTTGGACACCAGGGAAGGCGTTACAAATCCAACAGCCAGTCAGGCCCCACATAAGGATCTTCCTCATCAGCAGAGGCGCATGGACGTGGCCGACCTTAGACATTTACACCTGGGGTGGCCGGGTCAACAATGCCCCAATGATTGTAACACCCTGCCCGGGAGAGCGAAGCGATACTCGATAAAAATAACCAAATCCAAAATCAACAAGGTATAGAGCATCTAAATAAATCCTACAACATAAAATAAAAGAATCCACTAATCTTAATTCTCAAATTAAATACAACAAATGTCTCTCGAAATAATACAACTATCTATCTCGAAATAAAATAAATCGCCAATGCTCTATACAGGAAAATAAATACAAATCTTCTCATTTTGTACTCTCGAATATTCTTCCCAATATATCCAAGCTAAAAATCAATATCCAATTAGTCCATAGTGTCCAAAAACGTGCAAACTTGCCACTAAGAAAAAACAATATGGGGAAGTACACAATACGACAGGAAATATGTTCAACAAATATTAGCGGAGAATAAAGCGTAACAATACGAATACGAATATTCAAATCAAATGCAAATCTCACAAGCATTTTATCAATATAATTTCTCAACAACTCATTATCCGAGTCATCGGGCCTCACCATACCACGCTCGTACTTTATCAAGTAGCCAAAAATTGGAATCTTGGCGGATACCCAACCTTTGTGCCATATTAAAATCTCATGACAACATGCTCAATACAACTATAATATCACCTGAATAAAAATCAGATTCCAATAATAATTTTCAAATTCCAAATAAATTTAGCAATTCAAATATGAGTTCAATAATCACATGAAATCAAAGGTAATAACTCTCGAGAGATTTAAGAGCATATTGTGTAAAACTCCATACCTTAAACTATCATAAGAAATCAACATTAATCTTATTAAACCATCAAGAATCATCTCACAAGGATCCACAAATCATCTTCAAGCTCCAATATCAAAACAGCTCCAAGAACACCTCTAAAAACTAAGGTTGAATATAATAATATAAAGGGGTTATGTGTATATAAAAAAGAGAGGAATATATGAAAAGGTTGTTGCATATTTGTGTGGCAGAAGATGGTTTAGAAAAGGTCTCCCACGACCCTTTTTTATAAGGCAAAAGAATAGGAATATAAGCCAACAAAAACTCTTCAAAAACTTGTTGCGCACGAAAACAGTTGAGGTCGATCGATCGATCCCTGGGAGTCGATCGAACGATCCCTCAGGGATTTTGAATCTGCCGACTTAAAAATGAAACCAAGGGATAATCTTTAAAAATCCTTCAAAAATTCGTTTTAACTCCGATTTTGAAACCGATTGAAAATATCGTCTTCAAAAATAATTCTCAACACTTTTGAGAAAGAAAATAATTAAATCAAAAACTTTATTTTCCTCTATATTATTGAAATTAATTTAAAATACCCCAAAATTATGCGGGTTGTTACACTTCCCCGCTAATAATGGAATTTCACCCTCGAAATTCGCCGAAAGTCGAGCTCTCAAAATCAGGCCACTATAACAATCTCCAAAAATAATCTCATCTCCCAAGATAAATTACTCACATATAATCTCGAAGCCTAACGCGAATATCACCGAAAATACTTTATCTCCAAAAAATTTTAATCATGCAATGAACCCAAAACCCAAGCCCCGAGGGTTGCCGTATACCTAAGCACTGATACCATTTGTAACACCCCGCCCGGGAGAGCGGAGCGATACTCGATAAAACTAACCAAATCCACAATCAACAAGGTATAGAGCATCTAAATAAATCCCACAGTATAAAATACAAGAATCCACTAATCTCAATTCTCAAATTAAATACAACAAATGTCTCTCGAAATAATACAACTATCTATCTCGAAATAAAATAAATCGCCAATGCTCTATACAACAAAATAAATAAAAATCTTCTCATTTTGTACTCTCGAATATTCTTCGCAATATATCCAAGCTAAAAATCAATATTCAGTTAGTCCAAAGCGCCCAAAACCGCGCTAACCTGCCACTAAGAAAAAAAATATGGGGAAGTACACAATACGACAGGAAAGATGCTCAACAAATATTAGCGGTGAATAAAGCTTAACAATACGAATACGAATATTCAAATCAAGTGCAAATCTCACAAGCATTTTATCAATATAATTTCTCAAAAACACATTATCCGGGTCACCAGGCCCCACCATACCGCGCCCATACTTTATCAAGTAGCCAAAAATTGGAATCTTGGCGGGTGCCCAACCTTTGTGCCAAATTAAAATCTCATGACAACACGCTCAAAACAAATATAATATCACATGAATCAAAATCAGATTCCAATAATAATTTTCAGATTCCAAATGAATTTAGCAATTCAAATATGAGTTCAATAATCACATGAAATCAAAGGGAAGAACTCTCGAGAGATTTAAGAGCATATTGTGTAAAACTCCGTACCTTAAACCATCATAAGAAACCAACATGAATCTTCCCAGAAACTCATATTAAATCATCAAGAATCATCTCACAAGAATCCACAAATCATCTCCAAGCACCAACATCAAAACAGCCCCAAGAACACCTCCAAAAACTAAGGTTGAATATGATAAAATAAAGGGGCTATGTGTATATAAAAAAGAGAGGAATATATGAAAAGGATATTGCATATCTGTGTGAAAAAAGATGGTTTAGAAAAGGTCACCCCTTTTTATAAGGCAAAAGAATAGGAATATAAACCAACAAAAACTCTTCAAAACTTGTTGCGCACGAAAACAGTTGAGGCCAATCGATCGATCCCCGGTAGTCTATCAATCGATCCCTCAGGGATTTTTAATCTGCCGACTTAAAAATGAAACAAAGGGATAATCTTTAAAAATCCGTTTTAACTATGATTTTGAAACAAATTGAAAATATCATCTTCAAAAATAATTCTCAACATTTTTTAGCAAGAAAAATAAGTAAATCAAAAACTTTATTTTCCTCTATATTATTGAAATTAATTTAAAATACCCCAAAATTATGCGGGTTTTTACAATGATGAGGACCAAGAGCATGAGGATGAGGAGAAGGATGACAAGAGCTGCAGGGAACCTGACCTGATTACTAAAGGCACTATGCGACCTATCGAGCCAGTCGAGGTTATAGTGGAAGGCCAAGCCGAGAGTGCAGACCAAGACCAAGGGCATCAGCCTTAGAAAGGTTGAGTAGGGGCTCGACCTTTGTTAGGCTCGGCCCAGCAGCAGAAGACTTGAGAAACCGTCTCTCCGGGTCTATAAGTATAGCTGGTTCCCGAAGGAATAACAGAGGTGAAGACCATCAGGCTCGTAGAGGTCGAGACGAGGAGCAAAGAGAGGTAAACAACCGATAGAGAACGGCTCCCAGAGAATCTTCAGTTCGACCGGATGGCAGAGAGGGATTTGGAGAAAATATGGCTTTAGCAGAGGTTGTTGTTGTAGCAAATAGACCCTAAAGAGGCTGGAGAAAAAGATCGGGGATATCCCAAAGAGCAGAGACCTCTTGCAAAGGGGATACAATAAAGTTTCACCTTTCGTATCTAGGATCGTTAGCTATCCAACCCTAGCTAAATTCAAGTTTCCAATGGTCATGTCGAAGTACGATGGGAGTACTAACCCCATCCACCATGTGGAAATATACCAGTTTGTCGCAGACACTTACTCTGTCTCGGATGAGATGAGATGTCGGGCATTTTCTAGCACTCCCATCGGGGCTACATATGTTTAGTTTACCTCCCTCCTAAAGAACTCAATTGATAGCTTCGGCAACTAGCAGAGAGATTCATCCACAACTTTTGCTTCGGAATAAGGCCAATAAGAAGACAACGCACCTGTTGTATGTGAAGCAGGGAAAGAATGAGAGCCTGAGAGACTATATCGCGAGGTTCAATAAAGAAAAGATGGAGGTTGAAGACTATAAGGAAAGTATTTCCATGACAGCCTTGATGGGAGGGTTACAGAAAGGAAAAGTTCTCTGAAATTTGTCTAAGGATCCTCCCAAGTCCATGATCGAGCTACTAGCTATGGTCGATAAGGTTATGAACAATGAAGAAGCAATGGCTACAAAAGGTGATGAAGAGAAGGAAATTAGTAGTGGTGGTGGAGAGTTCCAGAAGAGTAAGGATGGCAAGAAAAGGTCGACGGATGATAAGTTCGCTGGCTATACACCTCTGAATATCAGCTGCGAGCACATCCTGAACGAAATTAAGAATGAATGGTGCCTGAGGTGTCCAAAAAGGTTAAAAGCTCCTCCTCATGAGAGGAACAAGAACATGTGGTGTGAGTTCCACCAAGACCACGACCATCTGATCAATAAATGTTTTTCTCTTAAAGATGAGATCGAGAAGATGCTGAAGAAAGGAAAGCTCAGAAATTATGTCAACAGGAATAGTTTGAGGGATAGCCGAGACGACCCTCGAAAGAAGAGGAGTGATAAGTACATATCGATGCTCCAATAAATATAGATAATGAGGAATTGGATAATGATGATGAGGTCGACCCTGACTTGCCACCTCTGATCATCGATCTAAAAGGTCGGTTGAAAATGATTTCCCTTCGGGCCAAGATGATTTGAGGAGGACTCACCGGGGGAGGAAAATAAATTACAGATAGGAAGGCTCACGTAGCAGAGGCAAAATCTCTTCCCCCAAATCCAAAGAGGTGCACTCGACGGCCATAGAGCCTAAAAAGTAAATAGATCAAAGGTTGATATGAATACTTTAATCATGGATTTCTCCGGAATAGACTTCAAGGGGATTTTATCCCCTCATGATGATCCGTTAAAAATTACTACCCAAGTGCATGGGTATGAGGTTCCAAGAATACTGGTCGACGACGGAAGCTCGATCGACGTTATGTTTTGGGATTGCTACAAAAGCTTAGGTCTGAGCAAGAAGAGGCTAGTACTGTATCATCAACCTCTCATCGGGTTCAGTATAAAGAAAGTAAACCCTTTGGGGATTTATGAAATGGAAGTCAGAATGGGAAATTATTGGCCGAAATGCCTAACAAAGAAGGTTAGTTTCTCTGTCTTGGATGAGAATGTCTACTTGGCCTACAACATAATCCTCAAAGGAGTAGCCCTCAAAGAATTTGAGGTCGTGACTTCAACGGTTCACCATATGATTAAATTCCCAACTCTGTATAGGGTAGAGGAAGTGAAGCGTGACAAGGTTGAGACATGCGAATGCTACTTCAATTCAGCCGAGGAGAGAAAGGCATACAAAAGGGCTACTACAATATACAACATTGATACTCTGGATCCAAGAGATGAAACTAAGTTATAAAAGGGGGAGGCCACTGAGGAGGTAGAATCCATCATCCTTAATGAGGACGAGCCAAAAAAACCGTCCAAATCGACAAAGCCCTGAGGAAAAAAATTAAGGAAGAATTGATGAAGTTGTTGAAGAAGAGGCAGAGTATCTTTGCTTAGAGCCACGAGGATATATCGAGCATCGATCCAAAACTCCTATGCCATAAGCTGAATATGGCTGATGATGCAAGTTCGACATGATAAAGATAGAGAGTTTACTCCCGAAAGAAGTATGATGTTATCCAAGAAGAGGTAAAGAAGCTGGAAAGGGCCGATTTCAAAAGGGAGGTCATATACACCAATGGTTAGCCAACGCAGTCATCTTCTCCAAGGCCAAGTGGAGGATGTGTGTTGACTTTACGAATTTGAACAAGGCCTTCCCCAAAGATAATTTTTCCTTGTCAGTGATCGATCAGATGGTTGATGCCTCAGCCGTCCATGAGCTGATGAGATTTATGGATGCCTACTCAGGCTATAATTAGATATTTATTTACCCTACCGATGAAGAGAAGACTTCCTTCATAACTAATAAAGGGGCTTATTGCTATAAAGTTATGCCCTTCAACTTGAAGAATATCGAGACAACGTACCAAAATTTGGTCAACAAAATGTTTGAGCATCAAATTGGGAAGACGGTGGAAGTTTACATCTACGACATGTTGATGAAAATCCTCTAGACCGACACTCACATGGCCGACCTTGAGCGCACTTTAGATACGATGGATCAGTTTAGGATGAAACTCAACCCTGCCAAGTGTGTCTTCGGCATGGGGGAAAGCAAATTCTTAGGCTTCATTGCGAACCATAGAGGGATTGAAGCCAACCTAGAGAAGATTAAAGCCTTAGTGGAGATGAAGACTCTGATAACGATGAAAGAGGTACAGAGACTAACCGAACGAGTGGCAGCACTAAATATGTTTGTGTCTAGAACCACTGATAAATGTCTTTTATTTTTTAAAGTGCTTCAAAAATCTTTCGAATGGAATGAGGAGTGAGATAAGGCTTTCAAAGAGTTGAAGTCCTATCTCGGATCTCCATTAATGTTGTCAAGACCGATTCAGCGGGAGAAGCTGTATTTGTATTTGGCAGTATCAAAGTCTACTATTAGTGCTGCCATAGTAAGAGATGAGGACGAGGTATAAAATATAATTTATTTTAATAGCAAGGCCCTTCAAGGTACCGAGCAAAGATACCCCAAAATGGAGAAATTAGACTATGCTCTAATCCAAGCCTCTAGGAAGATTAAGTCGTACTTTCAGGCACACACCATAGTCGTTCTCACAAATTCTCCACTTAGACAGGTCATCCACAAGCCTGAGAAGTCAGGAAGGTTAATGGCTTAGGTGATAGAATTGGATGAGTTTGATATCATTTATCAGCCCAGAACGTACATCAAAGGGAAGGCTCTAGCAGACTTCATGGCTAATTTCACGTGGGACGAGGCCGATACAGAGGAAAATGAGGCTCTAGTTGCGGGGCCCGAAAGAAGAGTAGGCATTTCCATTGGCCAGGTCGAGACGAGTACGACGGGAATCAAAGTGCCTGAGAATGAAGAAGAAAGATACATCTTCAAGAGTGGGACCCTAGAAGATGGTATTTTTTCAAAAGATAGTACGGTATGGAGCTTATTTATTGATGGCTCCTCGTATGAGGCAGAAAATGGAGCGGGTCTAATTATGTCAGCCCCAGACGAAACCGATATTGAGTATGTATTGAGATTCAACTTCAAAGCTTCCAATAATGAGTCTGAGTACGAGGCCCTCCTAGTAGATTTGTCCCATGCCCAAGCAATGAACGTAGGCCAACTCCTAATCCATAGTGACTCCATGTTAGTTGTGAATCAAATGTTAGGAGTGTATGAGGCCAAGAATGACATAATGGCCAGATACCTAGGAAAGGTAAAATCATAATTTAAGAATTTCAAAGAAGTAAAATTGAATAATGTACCTCAGTTGGACAATAGTCGAGCTAATGATATAGCAATGTTAGCCTCAACTACGAGAACAGAGATCAGAAGGTCGATGCTGGTAGAGATTTTACATCGACTGGCCATATAAGAGGAAGACAGTAGGTTAGAGTTTTGCTTGAACCTAAATATGGGAGCTTCTTGGATGGATCCTATCATCCGATACATCAAGGATGATAAATTTCTCGACTCCAAAGTTAAGAAGAAAAAACTGAGGTACAAAGTAGCTAAGTTCTCCATCATATGAGGAACTTTGTATAAGAAAGGGTTCCTACTCCCTTTACTCAGATGTGTTCACCCATCCGATGTAGAGTATATTTTAAAGGATGTACATAAAGGATCATGCTCTGGCCACATCAGAGGAAGATCGTTTGCAAAAAGGATCATCACTCAAGGGTACTGGTGGCCGACACTAATAAAAGATGCAGTTTTGTAAGTGAAGAAGTGCATTAAACGCCAAAGGTTTGTTACCATTCCCCATCAGCTTCATTAACCTCTAATTTCCATCAGGTCCCTCTGGTCGTTCGCAATATGGGGGATCGACCTGGTAGGACCCTTACCAAGAGCTGTAAATAACTACCGTTATCTGATCGTAGAAATTGATTACTTTTCGAAGTGGGTAGAAGTCGAGTCGATGATCACGATTACTGAGACGAAGACCTTCCAGTTTATTTGGAAGAACATTATTTGCAGGTATGGCCTACCCAACACCGTAATCTCAGATAATTGGGAGCAGTTCAAAAATATCTCCCTAGAGAAATATTGTGAACGAGTCGACATCAAGTAGTTATTCTCCACTCTTGGTCGACCCCAGGTACATGGGCAGACAGAAGTAATGAACAAAACAATTCTTGATGGAATTAAGAAAATTTGGAGGATGCCAAAGGGAGATGGACTGAGGAGGTGTAAGTTATACTATGAGCTTACAGGATGACGAAGAGGACTCCAATTGGGGAAACTCCATTCATGTTAGCTTATGAATTAGAGGTTGTGGTGCCTATGAAGATCGGTCTCCCAACCCACAGGGTTCAGACATATAACCTGAAAGAGAATGTTGCGAAACGAACTTAATTTGGACCTTGTGGAAGAAAGAAAAAAAGAGGTTGAAGTTAGGCAAGCTTCCTATCAATAAAGGACAGCGAAGTTCTATAATAAGAGGGTGAAAGCTCGGCTACTGAAGGTAGGAGACTTTATTCTGAAGAAGACATGGCAGAATCCCAATAAGCTTATCCGAACTGGCATGGTCCGTATAGAGTGGTTGAAGAAGTGGTTCATGGAACGTACCGGTTGGAAAATTTTGATGGAGAACCATTCTCCAACCCATGGAATGTTAATCTCCTCAAGAAATACTACCAGAAGGAGCGTTGCTATATTAGCTTCGTATACCTCATACCAATTCCATTACTGTGTTAATTGTACATGTATATGAGAAGTAGATTAGGAATGAAAATTTTTAGTGTTCTCTCCTATTTTGTCAAATTGTGTGAATATTTATTACTTGTAAGATCCAACTCATTTTAAGTTATAAAACATCATTCGTGGTGAAGTAGCTTTAAAATGCTCTCGATGACATGACAGTCCGGACGAGGTAGACCTCATCCATAGACTCTAAATAACACCGAGAGAGGAAAAAATCACTTAAGAGTGGTTCATTTTAAACATCATTAGCTTGGTGGATAAACTCTCTTGACCGAGATGACAGTGCATGGACAAGACGACTCTCATCCACGCACTCTCAAAACGATGAAAAGGGACGTGATATAACACCATAATTTGGTATATTCAAATTAAAAATCACACAAATGGGGTTCATATTAAACATAATTAGCTTGGTGGATAAACTCTCTCGACCGAGACGACAGTGCATGCACGAGACGACTCTCATCCACACACTCTCAAGACAACAAAAAGGGACGTGATATAACACCATAATTTGGTGGATTTAAATTAAAAATCACTTAAGTGTGGTTCATTTTAAACATCATTAGCTTGGTGGATAAACCCTCTCGGTCTAGACGACAGTGCATGGACGAGACGATTCTCATCCATGCACTCTCAAGACGACGAGAGGGGACGTGATACAACACCATAATTTGTTGGATTCAAATTAAAAATCACTCAAGTGTGTTCATTTTAAACATCATTAACTTAGTGAACTTAAAATTTAGCATGTGTTATCTCGTCCAAGGACGAGATAATGTGCGATTATTCATTTATGATTTGGTGGATCAAAACTTTAAATTATTTTATTATGGTTATTTGATTAAAACATCAGATGATGACATACACGCAAACAAGTAGAGATAATTTGCAAATATAAGAGAAAATGCCATTCATTCAAACTATAAGCCGAGGTTACACTTCGATGAAAGTGGAAAAATAGATCCAGTGTTCACAAAAGAAGAGAAGCCAATTACAAAAACAAGGGTGTCATCCACATCCTAATGAGTCAGCTGGACATGGACATCGGTCTCAGTCTCGTCCCTAGATGCAACAATCACCTCAGCATTGACATTTCCCGCCTCAGTAGGAGGGTCGGCCGATGTCCCTTCTCCTTCAGTCGTGGACAAAGACTCAACGTATGCTAAAGCCTCTACAAAAAGGGGTCCCCCAATATCAACAGCCTCCAACGATGGACGAATAGAGGAGATTGCATCAGAAAACTTCAAGACAACCCACCTGCAGGCCGTTTTCATCCCCCTCTTGAGGTACTCCAGGATGAAACCTTAGAATTCATTTGAGTCCTTATATTCTTTGATGGCCTCGTACTTGGCCTTCTAGAGAGCTGAAGTAAGGTCGGACTTAAATTATTCGGCTTGGTTTTTCAGAGCAACGTCTTTCTCCTTGATGATATTGTCCTTCTCCTTAAGTTGATTGCCATGATCCAGTTTTAGTGCATCTATGGCCTTCTTGTGATTGGCTCGACGATTCTTCAGCTTTTACTTCAGGTCAGCTTCAACTTGAATCACCCTGTCGGTCTCTAGTAACTTTTGTTGATTTTCGGCCATCCACCTGGTGGTCGAGGTGAGGACGCAAATAGCTACAAATATAGAGGAGTCAGGGTCACATAAGAATCAATGATAAGACACTTGACGACTTCAAAAAGTACGAGGACGAAACCTGCGCCATATGGTGGAGACCAAAGTCGTAGACCTTGGCATGGGGAATCCTCCCCAGGAAGTCGTAATCAGCTATAGAGGGGGATGAAAACATGGCGACCTTGGTTTCCTTCATGTTGGTGAACAGAGATATAGGTTCAGCCTTGAGCTAGGCCATATTGAACTCCCAAAAAGCTTCAAAGGAGGAGGAAGATTCAGGAGCAGTCTCGGCAGAGTCAACCCTCGGCCTCGTCTAGGGATCAGGACGAGTCTCCGTAGGAACCGTGGGCTCCTTCCTCTTGTGGGTGGCCCTAAGGTGAGTTGGCCCCTCAGCTGTTAATTTTTTGGGCTGCTCCTTGTTGCCTCTCTTCCCCAGACCAGATAGGAGACTTGGGGCTATCATATTCTAACTTCATCTGAGAAATTTGGAGGATGATCTGCAAAGGAAAAGAAAAATAAGTACGAATAATATATAAGATGAGGGAAGACTTGTGTAAAGATTTAATTGACTCACATAGCTCGTCCGGGGGTGACCAGGTAAGTCGTGCTAATGGGTCGTGTTTGAGTCTGGCCCGACACGACCCGATATAATTTTATCTGGCACGAATACGACACGACCTGCTAGCATATTTTTTTTTGCTAGTACGAACATGACCCGTTAGTAACACGACCCGACACGAGTAACACGATAAAAAAATTATGCCAATTTGGCACGATTGACATGACTAAACACGATAACACGATGAGCTAATTGAAGATGGGTTCTTTTTTTACATGAGATGGAGTTTCTTATTTGGGCTAATTGGGTTGTAATTGGGACACAATTGGGTTATTTTCTTACCGTGTTGCAATTGGGTTAAATCGGACCAATTTCGTGTCATATTTTTTACACGAACACGACACGACCCGCTAGTGGGTCAAAAAAACCTGGCCCGAACATGACGAGAAATTTTAATTTCGTGTTAATTTGGTGTTGGGTCGTGTCATGTTGTAGTGTTCGTGCCCGAATTGCCACCCCTAGGGCCGACCCCCAGATCGAATTCTTCAAGATGCTCAGGGGTAATAAGATCCTCAAAATTGGGAAGGGCACCTTCGTTCCCCCGGTCCCTCAGATAGTCAGCCACGTCCCATTCCTTAAGGCTGAGGATGAGGTTCAACATAATCGTCATGGAGGGATTTGCCCAGGCATATAGAACCAACGGCTCGTCCTCAGACGGGTCGACCTCGGCTGGAAACTCCTAGGCCCCAGAGATAAAGAAAAACATTTGTTTCTAATAGTGGTTCGATGTTTGAGCTACCTGGATAAGCTTCTTGTCTGGTTTCCTAGCTCCCAAATGATAGTAGCCAACTTGTTTGGATGAGGATGATATATTGTAGTAGGTTGTGAAGATCTCAGTGGAAGGCCCTTTTGTAAAGGTATTCTTCCATAAGGAGACGTATCCAAGGATAATTCTCCAGGCATTGGGGGCCAACTAAGTAGGGGAAACCCTAGGATGGATGGGATGGCCCTGATGGCAGGATAAAAGGGTAGCCTAATGCCAACCCTAAACATTTGGTCGTACACAGTGACCACTCCTTCTTGGCCCTGAAAGACTTTCTCATCCTTATCTGGGAGCCTTATTGTAATATCAGGTTTGATGCCATACGAATGTATCCTTAAAGGAGATTAGGCTCTTTAACGAAAGAGATGAAAGACCCAGCGTATGAAGTATCGACTGGTTCCTCAACCTCGACATCTTAGTTTTCAGCCTCGTGAATAGAAGGGCCTTTTGGGAAGCTCTCATGAAATTCATCATGGGTCATAGTCGAGACATGAATGGCATTTGGATTGACTCTCGGCTCGTCCCTATCAAAATAAATGGAAATAGAAGAGTCGTCTAGCCAGACGATTAGGCCTCAGAGGAAGACAACGTGCGAGATTGTGATTCTCTCATCGCCTCTTCGAAATTTTTATCTTCGGCTTGAGAAAAGGACAAGCTGGGAACTTCAGAAGACGAGCCAAAAAATTCAGAAGATGAGGGGAGTATTATTTTCAAAGGAATTGGGAAGATGGTTCATACCCAAATGGGGTTGGCCCTATGTCTAGCCTCGTACTGCTCCTTTATCCTACAGATCTCTTGAAAGCACCTTTCCGTAAGTGTGGGGAACTCTTCAGCTGACCTATAGAGTTTTTGTAACATCCAAAGGTTGAGGAGGGACTTAGTCTATAAGAAGCTAAAACTTTGAAAAGCACAAATAACTTGGGGGTTGACTAGTTTGACCATAAGATCAAACGTGGAAGGTGAATGGTTTTTCAATAAGAATGCTCAAGAACATAAATGATCCATCACCGGAGAAGATGACCGGACTCTCGCCGGAATAGAAGATACAGAGATTGGTGGGAGGAAAACCCACCAATAACTTCCTACAACCTAGAAACCACCAACGACCACCCAAAAAGGCCCCGGAGGCCACCCAAGGAGGCTTTCGGAAACCCAACAGTCAGCGAAAAAAGAAGAAAAACTAAAATTATGTGTATTAATGGAGGAAAAGATAGAGAAAGGGAAGAAAGAGTACCTGGAAGAGTTAGATGGATGGAGGGAAAAACAAAGCCCTAAAAGCTCGCTTGGAAAATCTTGAACAGAAGGGAGCTCTGGTTAAATGAAGCGCGAAGAAAAAAAGTGAAAATAAATTATTTTTGGCATTTAAATATTGCCAATGATTTTGCACAACTCTCAAACTGGCGCTTGATTCTCAATGTAATTAATTATTAGGTCACAACATCGTAAGCATGCCTGACAACCGTCATTCTTGGATAGCACTTCATCCCATATAATGAATGATAAGTGTCCCCTTGTAAGTGATGACTGGAAGGATGCCTCATCCAAGGGATTATTTACCCCCCATCCATCTCTTCACGTCAATGGCTAAGGGTTGGGGGTGATTGATATACCCAAGTATACCCTCGTCCCTACCTCATACCTTCTCGGCAAGAGCCGACCTGCACCATTTATGCCAAATAATAAAACATGCCTTGTCTGGGGTCCCAGCCTGAGTTAGCTCGACCTCGGCCCACTCATCCTCTACTTCATCATTTGCATGTCATGAATCTTCGGCGAGTTAGCTCGGCCTCGGTCTTGACCTTATCAAGAGACGACGACCGAGCCGAGATAGCTCATTATCAGTCGTGATCCCATTAGGGGGGTTGATCCACCATCATCCCATCCAAGTCCTAGACAGTACGGCCGACAGTATCACCCGACAGGGTGCGTGGTTTGGGGTTCGCGTGGAACAGTGCACGTGGGACGCAGACCCCACATGGATAAAACCTTTACAACCGGATTATTCCCTCACATGAGGGAATATTTTATCATCATGACCTCCATATGACAGAGACAACTGGTTTATTCTTATTGGCCAGGGACATTCTACACATGCATATTATATTCTTGGGGGGTACACTACACCCCCATGCACTATAAATACTTGTCTTATACATCGTTGTAAAGGATCCATAATTAGAAACCCTAGCCCAAGCTCTGTAAGAATTACAGTAGAGAGAGAAAGTGAGTGAAATGTATCATTTGGCCATTAGAGCCAAAGCTTATAGTGAACTTACTCATCCCTGCACGGTGGAGTAGGCCTGATTGGCTGAACCACTTATATATGTGTGTTATTTCCCCTTATCCTCATCTCTTTCTACATTTACTTTGCTGCTTATACTCCATTGTTGTTCTGGCTTGAGCTTACATTCATCTTGACTTGGTAATGCCATTTATGATATCATCATTTATCTTTGGCACTTGCGACTGGGTCATATAAATCTAAAAGGGATACAAAGACTACTTTCAAATGGACAATTGAGTTCATTATAAGTGGAGGCACTTCAAGTTTCTGAATCCTGCTTAAAGGGAAAAATGACCAAGAGGCCATTTACGACCAAGGAGTATAGGGCCAAAGATGTGTTGGAATTGATTCATTCTAATTTACATGAGCCTATGATGTCCGAAAAGAGATAGTTACTAATACCCCATCACTTTCATTGATGATTACTCGAGATATGTTTACCTAATGCCTCACAAGTCTGAAGCCTTTGATAAGTTCAAAGAGTATAAGGCTGAAGTGGAGCGGTCTCACGATAAACTAATCCATACTCTACGATCTGGTCATGGAGGGGAATACCTCTTAGGAGAGTTTAGGGAACACTTGTCAGGCTTAGGTATTATAACCCAGTTGTCTGCACTGGTCACTCCATAGAAAAATAGTGTAGAAGAAAGAAGGAACGAGACTCTTTTATATATGGTTAGGTCGATGATGAGTTATTCGGAACAATTAAATTCCTTTGGGGCTTATGCACTAGAGACGGATGCATATTTATTGAACTTAGTTCCATCTAAATATGTCTCACGAACTCTCATAGAACTCTGGAAAGGGCGAAAGCCATGTCTAGATCACGTTTGGATATAGGGTTTCCCAACACACGTGCTGAGGAAGGATCCAAGGAAGTTGGAATCAATAACGAATGTATATATTTTTTATATAATAACCCAAGGAAATAAAGGGTAGACAACTCTATGATCCTAAGAACTGGAAAGTATTTGACATCACAAATGTTAGGTTCTGGGAGGAAGATTATATGATTGTCCACAAGCTCGAGACCAAGATTATCTTACAGGAGCTAAGAGGACAAGAGAAATAAAATGCGTCAGGACCACCTGTACAGGATGAAATACAAAGAGATAACGACAATGGATTACCTAACTGTAGTGGGAGCATTATCAATGATTAGGACTCACACGTCACATATACTGGACCATAAGTGGAGCCACGGAGTAGTGGGAGAGTCGAAGGTCATCCAGATAGGTTAGTATATCTAGGAGATCACTTCGATAAAGTCCCAAAGGAGCACGAACTGGACCCCAGTACCTATGATGAGGCACTTCAAGACAAAGATTTTGATCTTTTATTAAAGATACAAAAATGGATTCGATGTATTCTAATCAAGTGTGGGAGCTTGTAGACTTGCCAGATGGGATAAAATCCATAAGGTGAGAGTGGATCTATAAGCAGAAGAGAGGGGTGGGTGTGACACCCCGACTAATTAAATACCGGGTAGCTACTCCTTTATTAAATTAATACAAAATGTCAAGTTGATCCAGTTAATAGCATCACTGTCGAAAACATTTAAATGATTACTAACCACCTAGTATTTAAAAAGTAAGTTGCCAAATTTTAAGTTAAGTCTGATTAACATGCAATAAAAGGATAATGGAAGAACAACATAAATCCATTCACCATAACGAAGTAATGAAATAACCAACAATAGTAATAAGTCCGGAGGAAAACTCCTCACAACAATCCCGCAACTGAAAATAATAAGACAAGTCTGAATTCTGAATTAAGTACATGCCCGAAGTCTGAATAACTGAAATAAATGAAATGCCTCTAAAAGAAATGGGCGAATGCCCTACAACTGATAAATACTGAGTATAGAGTCAAGATAGATGAAGCGTCTATAATCAATGTCCTGTAACTTCCACAAACCGCTACAGCTCGTCACCTGAATGAGGATCCTAAGCATGGTGTCCTTGTGGCTGGGCACCTAAAATGGTTTTTACAAAAAGATAGATTTGAAAGCAAACGGGTCAGAGCCCGAATGTGGAGAGTATTTTAAAAACAGCAAGTGCTTTAATAATAATTAAAACAATGAATTCAAGATACATTTTAGGACGTGCTCTCACATAAAATACTCACCTCTCGTCTAACTGTGCACTCCTAACGTTCCTGTACCCATTCATGTGTTTTCTCATAACTATCTAATTCCAAAGAGTTTCTAACACTTCTACTCGGTTCACGTTTAATTTCCAACCTTAACAATTAAATAGGGAGTTCTACTTTAATTCTCGGATTCTCAATTATTAACAAAACCATTTATTGATATCTGTCCCCTTTTATCTTTTCATAATATTACAATTACTATACCCACAATTTAACATAGCAATTTCCTTTTCATTTAACCGTATATTATTCACATCATAAATATACAATACAAGCACCCAAAGGCTAATCTGCGGTGCACACATACTCTGCTATCTATCCCGGTACATCACGTACATAAGGATCACAAATTCTGAATCTCTCAGGAATTGTTGGAATAACCACCACACACAAAAATGGAGGCAAACATAATTCAACATATCCATGGTCACGTACATACCTACGCTCCATAGTCAGCTGGCTTATTAACTCACAAATAAGTCGTTCTCTTGAACTATGTCCTCGAGGTACCAATCTAAATCCGGGAAACACAAGGATAAGAAGGCCCTAAGCGAACGTAACCTCCCGTGATAGCAAGTATGGTAGGTATGTCATACATATAAAAATCATATACTAAGCATTCACACATCTTAGATAATTCAGTATTAATAAAGGTATACTCTACATCCTTATACCATTATTCCAAATTTGTATATTTTACGTCTCCCGATAATATAAAAGTTAAACTGTTGATGCGACGCAAATATTACATTTTTTCACCCGTTAACATACGCGTTATTAGCCCCCTAGGGTATCTTAATCCCTATATTTATGCTCGTTAACCAGACAACCCTTGGATTTCTATGTTAACATGTTTTGCAGGGGTTAATTGAGCTTTTGTAGGTGTTTGGATGCTTAGTGTGAACTTCGGATGCGTTTCGCTCGATTTCCGTACACTATCGCACGCGCAAGGGCATTTTAGTCTTTTGACAGCTTGGGCACCTGGCCCGACATCTACACGGAAGTTGTAGCTCTCCTCGCTAGCTTCGCGTGGCCGCTAACGGTGCGCGATTCCGATGCATAACGACAAAGTTACGGCGATTTGAGCGACGTTGGATTGTATGCCAATGCAGGGGGAATTGCAGGCTGCCCCTGCTTGATCGATCGATCAAGCCTGGGGGTCGATCGATCGAGCCTTATTATTTTTTCCACGAATTACACTGTCGATCGATCGACCACAGGGGTCGATCGATCCCCTGTTTTTCCCCTGCAAATATTTTCTTCCTTTTATTCCAACTTACTATATAAGTTGGTTTTTGTTGTAATAAGGATACACACTTATATACTTAGAGACATATTCTGATTTAGATAGTTTAGTTAGGGTTTGGTGTGGATAGTTCCTTTCTTCTTCTTCTTGGATTGACAACCTATGTGGTTTGTAAGATTGAACTATTCATTTCCTCTCCATTTAATATAGTTTGTTCTTCTTCTTCTCTTGCCTTGTAATTTAGTTTCAATGCTTTCTAACTAGTTTACTTGCTTTAATTCTTGATTTCTTAGTTTAATTAGCATAATTTAGTTTAACTCACCATGCACCCTTAGATAAATAGGGTCGGGATTTCATTTCCGCCATTTTCGGGCCCCGAGCTCCGAAAACTAGGTTTAGTGCAAAATCGTGTTTAATTGAAACCGCGCGTATCAAAGTTGGATTGCTAAGCGTTTATCTTTCTTTGTCACGCAACGTTAGAGTTTATAGCGACAATCCGAGTTTAATCCGCGTGCGACCATTTTTCAGTTAAATGTTTTATCTCGCAACTTTGGGTTAAATTCCTTCTTGCGTAATGTTTATGCTTAATTGATTATGCTCGATTAAATTGCTTTCGAGCCTTAACTCTAGTTAGTAGTTGTTTCGATCCGTTTGGTAGAATGCGATCCCGATCCTCGCTTTACTTTAATCTAGCATTAACTTATTCTTTTCTTTTGTCACCATAACCATCTATCATCTTTTACACTTTTATTCCTGAAGTAATCAAAACAATTAACATCTAAAATTCAATCGCTCCCTGTGGATTTCTTACGACACCCGACTTACCGCTTTACTTGCTTGTCAAGTGTAGTAGTAGCTTAGGTTTTCTTTTGTATCGCGGCGGCGAAACACACGACGACTGTGTCCTCACACGAACACACTTTTTCCACCGCATCACAAAATGGCGCCGCTGCCGGGGAGCTTGTTTTAGATAGTAATTGTTTTATTATTTCTTAGTATTTTTCCTTTCCTATTTGTATTCTTTCTTTTAACCTTTCTTGCAGGATTTGCATACTTTGAGCGCTAAGAAACTTCTATTCGCGGTTGCTCACTTTCTTTCTTGGATTCTCCATCTTTCAACAACGAGGTAACCATGTCTTTCTTTTATAGTTATTAAGGTTATTATAATGATTCGTACTTTGGGGATAGTTTTCAAGTTTTCCATTTTCAAGATTTTTTTGAAAAAGAAAGACTTGAAAACATTTATCGGAATGAAAATCGTTATTGGGAGCTTGAGTTGGATTCATTATTCGAATCCAATGACGATCTTCATTTCATTACTTTCGAAGACGAATTTCAACCAAATGAGGAGTCCGAGGCTCTTGAGCCGAGGAAGCCTACTTTGGAAGAGACTTTTCTTCTTTACCCCCAAGGTTTGGAAAGCTTAGATGATGCTGGAATGAGACTTGGTTCACTTTACGATGAGATGAATTCTTATGCACAAAACAACGAGGAGGTGGAAACTTATGTTTCACCTCAATTTTTCAAAGAATTTCTCATCGAATGTGAATCTCTCTCCCCCGAAATTCAATCTCCTTCCGACGATATGTTGACGGAGATTGAATTTATTTCATTACCATTTACGTTTTCCGTCATTGAACCATTAGAATTACCGGTTGATTCCTATGAGTCGGTAGAAACTTTTAAAATTTCTACACTTTTTGTCGACGAGGACTCTTTACCGGACTTGTTTTCGATGGACGTTATCCTGACGTGTGCACCATCTCCCATTCCGTTTGAAAAACCTTTGGGAGATGAATCGACTTTTCTTGGTCCTCAAGTGTACTTTTCCCCCTTGTTATCCAAATCCCCCATCGTCCGCTCAAAATTTCAAATTGGCGATGGTTCATTTTTTTCACCACCCACATGCCTTCCGTTGTTCAAACGGAATTCATATCTTCCGGGAGGCATGTTCGCTTTGGAGGGTCCACCATTGATCTTCCAAAGTCAAATCGTTCTTATGGTGGACCCTCAACTATTTAGACTTCTAGTGTATAGTTAGTGTGAAGCCTAAATAGTAGGTTGTAAATAGTAAGCTTTTTAATTTTCTTTCTTTTCTATTTTTCTTTCCTTTTTAAATTAGTCTAGTGTAATTAGTTATCTTTTTGTTATTTGTTTTTGCTATGCTCGGTACTAACTTGTTTTGTAGATTCCTTTGGACTCGCGCTTATGGAGATCGCTCCAATTTTGGGTAATATCGTTCTTTTCCTCTCTTTATGTTGTGTTCTTAATACGCATTGAGGACAATGCAACATTTAAGTTAGGGGGTGTAGGATAATTTATTTATTTCTTTGTTTTGTCCATGGATTTGCTCACATTTAGTTACTAAGTATGCCTTTTTGTGAAAAATTTAAAAAATTTCAAAAATATTTTCTTTCTTTTTTCTCCTTTGTTGGGCATTTTGCCTTATTTTCGATGATAAATTTCAATAATTGCCCGATCCAATAGACAACTCAATGATGCATGTTCTCGATTTTAGAAGTTATTAGACTTTAGTCCTCAAATCATTGATATTGTGAATAACTTCATGAATTAAACTTTATCCCATGAGCATATGCACTTTCCTTGTTCTATTGATTTGGTTTAAGATTTTTATAACTCGGGAATCTTTTGTTGCATTGTATATACTTACACCGAGTAAGCTTTGTACCTTTCGTCGTTTGTGAGTGTTATACACTATTCTTTTCTCTTTGAAAACGTTGAATTCGTCGGTAATCTCTCTATTCTTTCATTTGACCGTTCATTAATTGAGTTCATACTTGAAATGTGTTACTTGATCATGATTTTCATATATTATTTTGACTTGAGAATTGCGTAAACTTTGTGAAATGATCATAGGCCCTCTTTGTTATATCACCCATATTAGCCTTGACCTCACCATATATGTTTCCCTAGTCAACCCCTTTGAGCCTAAATGCTAGCCTTTCGTTTCATTACCCAAAATCCCATAACCAACTCCAAATTGGAGTTTTATACCACATATATTACCTTACATACCCTTGTTTGGATTGTTTCTTGGAATTGAATGTTATTATTGATGTGTGGTTGCAATTTGAGTATGAAAAGAGTAAGAAGTGTCAGAAAAAGAAAGTAGTGAAAAAGAGTGAAAAAGAGAAAGTTGAAAGAAAAAAGTTGAAAACAAAAGAAAAAGTGAGAAAAAGGAAGAAAAGAAAAAGAAAGAGAAAATTGTATATATTGTTTGTAGTGTTTTAATAAGCTTTGATTACTCTCTCGATTGTTATATCTATGCTCGTTTGGACATCTTTGTCCAACTTTTGATATTGCCCACTTTTTACATTATTCCGAGTTTCATCCCCAAACACTTTGAATCCGTGTATACATCCCTTTCATTTCGTACCCTAACCAAACCTACATTACAACCCTATTACAAGTCCTATGTGATCTTAGGTTGATGTAATTCAAAAGTTTAAATAGTTTTGATAATCTGTGAAAATGCATTTCGCCTCTTTTAGTGTGCGGTATCCTTTCATTGAGATTACAATTTTTCATTTTATATATAGCGTTCTTCATTTGTGACATGTGTGCGGCCTAGTTTCCATTTACATTTACTCTTTATGCCCGCATGTCCCGTGTATTACCTCCCATTCCGAGTGATTTCATTTGTTGAGCGTAATGCCCGTGAGGATTGAATGTATGCTTGCTTTGATATTTAGTATCCGAGTTATTTAAGTTTTTCGCCAAATCATACTTTGCATATGCTCACTCCCCTCCCACATTTTAAGGTTTCAATTCATTGAGGTGCATTCTATAATGTTAATGATTTGGACTTTTATGTGAATTCATTCACTTTGCTAATAATGCGTATGAAATCCTTTTCGCCATTATTGGGCTTGTCGCATGTTTGATTGGGCATATTTTGAGGAAACTTTATAATGTTTGTGGGTTCCATCACTGAAAACCCTCACGAGACGACACTCGTCCACTAGGGTAACCTAGGGGTTTAACGGCTTATTGCATACGCTAAATGCAATCGAATCGCCCGCGAAAGTGGCCTTATCTTTTTATTGCTTTTATATACCATACTTTTGTACTCTCTCCTGTATTGGTTTACTAGTTCTTCTTGTTGCATCATATTTCATTGCTAGGGACTAGCAATGTGTAAGTTAGGGGGTGTGATGCGACGCAAATATTGCATTTTTTCACCCGTTAACATACGCGTTATTAGCCCCCTTGGGTATCTTAATCCTTATATTTATGCTCGTTAACCAGACAACCCTCGGATTTCTATGTTAACATGTTTTGCAGGGGTTAATTGAGCTTTTGTAGGTGTTTGGATGCTTAGTGTGAACTTCGGATGCGTTTCGCTCGATTTCCGTACACTATCGCACGCGCAAGGGCATTTTAGTCTTTTGACAGCTTGGGCACCTGGCCCGACATCTACACGGAAGTTGTATCTCTCCTCTCTAGCTTCGCATGGCCACGAACGGTGCGCGATTCCGATGCATAACGACAAAGTTACGGCGATTTGAACGACGTTGGATTGTATGCCAATGCAGGGGGAATTGTAGGTTGCCTCTGCTTGATCGATCGATCAAGCCTGGGGGTCGATCGATCGAGCCTTTTTATTTTTTCCACGAATTACACTGTCAATCGATCGACCACAGGGGTCGATCGATCGATCCCCTGTTTTTCCCCTGCAGATATTTTCTTCCTTTTATTCCAACTTACTATATAAGTTGGTTTTTGTTGTAATAAGGATACACACTTATATACTTAGAGACATATTCTGATTTAGATAGTTTAGTTAGGGTTTGGTGTGGAGAGTTCCTTTCTTCTTCTTCTTGGATTGACAACCTATGTGGTTTGTAAGATTGAACTATTCATTTCCTCTCCATTTAATATAGTTTGTTCTTCTTCTTCTCTTGCCTTGTAATTTAGTTTCAATGCTTTCTAACTAGTTTACTTGCTTTAATTCTTGATTTCTTAGTTTAATTAGCATAATTTAGTTTAACTCACCATGCACCCTTAGATAAATAGGGTCGGGATTTCATTTCCGCCATTTTCGGGCCCCGAGCTCCGAAAACTAGGTTTAGTGCAAAATCGCGTTTAATTGAAACCGCGCGTATCAAAGTTGGATTGCTAAGCGTTTATCTTTCTTTGTCACGCAACGTTAGAGTTTATAGCGACAATCCGAGTTTAATCCGCGTGCGACCATTTTTCAGTTAAATGTTTTATCTCGCAACTTTGGGTTAAATTCCTTCTTGCGTGATGTTTATGCTTAATTGATTATGCTCGATTAAATTGCTTTCGAGCCTTAACTCTAGTTAGTAGTTGTTTCGATCCGTTTGGTAGAATGCGATCCCGATCCTCGCTTTACTTTAATCTAGCATTGACTTATTCTTTTCTTTTGTCACCATAACCATCTATCATCTTTTACACTTTTATTCCTGAAGTAATCAAAACAATTAACATCTAAAATTCAATCGCTCCCTGTGAATTTCTTACGACACCCGACTTACCGCTCTACTTGCTTGTCAAGTGTAGTAGTAGCTTAGGTTTTCTTTTGTATCGCGGCGGCGAAACACACAACGACTGTGTCCTCATAGGAACACACTTTTTCCGTCGCATCAACTGTCGACACGTCTCACGTCGTAGTTTCTTATACTTAAAACCTATCTAAAATAGATTATTAAGTTCCTATTATTCCCACGTATAACATCTTTATTCCTAAGGTCCTTACTTTTGCCCCAAACCTCATTTCATCAAATTATTCAAATTTACACTATTAACCCAAATATTAACTCACTTATCGAATTTCATTAGTTTAGAATAATTCCTCAAATTGAATTTTAATTAAGGTCCAAATTTCATAACCAAGCCTACTGGTCTTCCTTAAGGTTAAGGGTATTCATATGGTCTCCAACAATATTAATCAGGGGTTAACATCATTAAAATTTAAATAGGGAAAAACCTTACTCATTCTGGGAAGGTCGATCGATCGACCTTTTCCTTCGATCGATCGATGGTGGTCGATCGATCGACTGATGAATGTCGATCGATCGATCGCACCAGGTATGGTTGCGGACTGCTTCGTTTTGCAGTTTACAAATCAACCCAAAACACCATTAACAAGCATGAAACTCTAAGATAACGTTATAATATCATCATATAACCATCCTACAACAGTGTAAACGTTCTAAAACCAATAATTCATCATTCAAGGGCTTTGTATGGATCAAATCTTCATCAAGAATTCCAAATTTCTATTTCTTTCAAGAACATTAATAAACTTCTTCTAAAATCCGTTTTTAAATCATCAAGGGTCATAATTCTGAGTTCATAATTCGTCCAGAATGTTTCTACATGCAGTCCCTAACATAGTTCATAGTTTTGAAATTCCAATTCATGGGTCTATATCATCTTCCAAGATAAATTCGATAATTCCTAAACATGGAAAAGCATGGCATTGAATCAATTGTAATTAAACCACTTGCCTTAATCTTTCTCTGAATTTGATGTTGAATCTTGAAGGCTGAGTTGTTCTTCCTCTCTCTTTCTGCAGAATTCTCTTGTCTCTCTCTCTCTCTACAAGTTTCTCTAAGGATGATGACAATGGAGGTGTGGTTGGTTTTTGGCAAGTTGGGACTATATCTTAACTTCTCCCATAGCCCATTAAGTCCCTTAGTGTAGTTAGTGGGTTTAGTGGATAAATAATAAGTCAGATTTTTGTTTCTAATTTTCGGGGGTTTTAATTCCCATATTTCCGAAATTACCAAAATGCCCCTATAAGTTACCGGTATGGCCCAATAATGCCCCGGGACCCAAACTTAACCCCCGACTAGTGTTTTCTGACTATTTCGACCCTTCCGGACGCGTTGGCGCACTCAAAATGACCCTACGGGTGATAAAAATAAAATTCACTTTTTAATTCAAATAATTATATTCCTGACGCGATTGTCACGCGCGTCCCAACAAAGTTTCCCAAATTGCCGTATTTCAATTTCGCGACAATTTCAATATTTCCAATATTCATATATTGCCAAGTATACACATTATAATCAAATACTAACTCACATCTCGTTAATATTTTTATTCGGATTAATTTCCAATTAATACACATTTAATTCAATTAATCCCCAAAAATAAATATCACAAAAATACGGGGTATTACAGTGGGCGGGAAGGTGGAAAACTTTAAGGCATAACTTGTTGTGAAAGGGTTCACTCAGAAAGATGGGATCGATTATGAGGAGACTTTTTTACCGGTAGCCATGATTAACTTTACTCGGATTCTCTTATCCATTGTTGCACATCTTGATTATGAGATTTGGAAAATGCATGTCATGATAACATTCTTGAATGGTAATCTTGATGAGTGCATGTGTATGGTGCAACCGACGGGATTCATAACAATCAGCCAAAAAAGTAATGTTATAAGCTTAAGAGATCAATTTATGGACTTAAGAAAGCATCAAGGTCTTAGAATATCCAATTTCATTATGTAATCAAATATTTTGGTTTTCATCAATGTATGGACAAGGCTTGTGTGTATAAGAAGAATGATGAAAATGTGGTGGTATTTCTAGTACATTACTTAAATGATATTCTCCTTATCAGAAAAAATGTGGGTGAATTGTCTAGCGTAAGAGTGTGGTTATGTAGTCAGTTTAATATGAATGACTTAAGAGAAGCTATCCACATTATATGGATACTCCAAATCGCTTTTGATGATTCTCACGCTCCCATTGCCATCAAGTTGAACTTCCCCTACACTAACAACATGACAAGGTATGAAGTTTGAATTGTAGGTCTCAAGATTACCCTTGAGAAAGGAATCAGATGCATTAATGTCGATGGATACTCAACTCTCATCATAGGATAAGTCCTTCGAATATGGAAAGTCAAGGACGAGAAACTCCTACCATTTCACGCTTTACATGAAGAGCTCAGCTCCTAATTTGAGGGTATCACCTTCCACTGCCTTCCCCGATCAAGAAACATCTTTGTCGATGCATTAGCAACCTTGGCCTCTATGGTCGACATGCCGAAGGGAATAACAATGGATCATTTTCTAGTTCAAAAAAATACCCATACATAGTTGTACTATGGTATTACGATATATGGTGCCTCCTCAAGCATGGTAAATATCCCCAGGAGGCTAATAGGAAAGACCGCACGACTCTTCACGGGCTTGTTGCTCAGTACATCATTTAAAATAAAGCACATTTTAACTTAAATTTCGATATAACCCATTTGTAATTCATATCAGGGGGTGATGTTAAAGACATGATGTAGAAAACCCAAAACAGGGAATGAGGGCTCCATATAAACGGTTATATGCTTGCTAAAAAATCATCAACCAGGGATATTACTGAACCACCATGGTCCAAGGGTGCGCTACTTATGTCAGTTCCTTAATGCCAAAAATTTGCTAATATTTAGCACTTGCCTCCCCGAGAGTTGTACAACATGACTTCACCTTAGTCCTTTTTAACTTGGGGCATTGACGTCATTGGGAAAGTCACTCCCAAAGCATCAAATGAAAACGTATTCATCATAGTCGCCATTGATCATTTCACCAAATGACTTGAAGCCAAATCACATGTGGTGTTGAATTCGAAGAAAGTGGCAAAGTTCATCAGAAAGAACACCATATGCAGTTACGGAGTTCCCCACAAGTTGGTATTAGATAATGGGCTCCATTTTAAATCTGAAGTCACATAAGTAGTCTACGAGTATGGTATCCATAAGCACGATTCCTCTCCTTATCGACCACAAACTAATGGGCTTTTCGAAGTTACTAATAAAAATCTCAAATTCATAATCAGTAAAATGACTGAAAGTTGCAGCGATTGGGCAGATCGGATCCCATATGCCTTCTGGGGCTATCACACTTGTATCAGAATACCTATTAAAGTTACCAATACTGCTTGGTTAACGACATGGAAGCAGTCCTACCCGTCGAACTCGAAATATCCTCTCTATAAGTCATGCTCAAAAGTCCAGTCTGCAAAATTGATTGGTAGCAAAGTCACTACGATGAACTTGCACTTTTATATGAAATAATACGAAAGGCTCCATACCAGATATAAGGGTACCACTACCGCATTGCACGATCATTCAATAATAAAGTCAACGATCATCGTGTGTGAGAAGGATATCTTACTCTTAAATAAATTATAGAGCCCATTTGGGACCCGAGAAGAAAATTCAAACCTAACTGGATCGGGTCATACCTCATGAAGAAGATTCTAGCAGGTGGCATCGCTATGCTCACAGACCTCGATGGAGAAGAGATGGTGCATCCAATCAACTTGGATCGTCATAAGAAATTATACCCTTAGTTCAACTCTCGTAGCGCTATAACTCTTCTCACCTCCCTTCTATTCTAAAAAAAACTCCTCTCTCTTCTCTTTTCAGAACTATATAGGACCTCATCCTCTCAAAATCGCCTTCTCAAAAAAACTTACAAAATAATTTTCAAACCCCGCAGAGGTACATAGCCATCCCATAAAGTCACTTTGGTCACGGTACTTTATTTTTCACAAATTTTCCCAGTGAGAACACTAGTCTCTCTCATCATTTAAATGAATAAAAAGATTATTTATGCCTTAACGATCAATATATATAATTCAAATGAAAAAAAGATTCTTCAAAAGACACAACGAAATATGTCAAAGCATCACTTCATTCTTCTATTCGAAACACAATAATTACTTAAAGTATCACTGACAAAGAAGTTCCAAAATACCTTCATAGCCATCCTCAAATACTCAATAAAATGCTCTACAGGAAAGAAGCTGGTTATGCGCGGAAAAACAATTTGCTCCCAGCCTACTTGATGCGGATTTTGCCAAGAGATTAAAAGGAAGCTTGGTAAAGGCCTACCAATTGAACATAATGATAGTCTCCTAATTGCGGGACATGCTTTAGTTCACCCCATCATATCACTGACCAATGAAGGTGTTTAGTCCTGCCTCTATGAGCCAGTTAATCCAGTTCTCCACAGAGGGACCGAAGTTATGAAAGAACCACCTAAAGAATTTGGGGTACCAGTTAGAGGATACTCAGGGGGAACTACCATGCAAAGTATTTGCGATAACCATATGGACAATATCACAGGGATGCCTCATAGAAATTTAGCCCGACCTTCTTTCCAATTATTTTGGCCATTCAATGTCTCCGCCAATACGATAGTGATCGGATTGCGATGATAAGGCATTCGCAGTACGATCGTGGCCACCCGGGGGTCTTCTATCATATCGCCTGCAACCAAGATCATCCTGGCAATCAATCCCAAGGCTACGGCGCTAGCAAAGCCATTATCTGTATAGTATCTATGGCACATAAAATTCAACACGATTGGAAGGTTGATATTTCACCCGCGCACTAGCGGTGGAGGCAGTATAAGGAAAGACATACAACAATTCAGCTAATGACACTCGAGGAGTACAGGACAAGCCAGGCAAAGTCACAACAACAACAGGGTCGATGGAAACTATAGTAAAAAATTCTTCATAGGTGGGACACACCCCGTCCAAGCCAAAGCGGAACATATGGTCTTAGGGTACCAAAACCGCAAAGTCACTTCCAAAAGATTCCAGTCAATGGGACGATTACACCACAAAGTAATCGATCACAAGTTAAATGCCTCGTAGTTGACATTGTAGAAACACATGGCTTCCAACCCCTTAAGATAGGCAACAAAAGCCTCAGTCACGGGAACAGCCATCTTAGACGAGCAAGAAACTTTGTAGAATAAATATAAAATAAGAAGTTGAGGTGTGATTTAAAACTCCACCCTAAATGACCCTTTTATACTTGAAATCGTCCATAAAAACGAAGGAATCGGTCCACTATTGCAACAACTGCTTTTGAGTACACAGAAGTGCATAAAAAGGACAAACGTGGTTGAAAAATAACTTCAACCTCACTAGTATGCCAATAGGCAGACCAAGGGTATGTTAATCGACACATCCCCTTTTTGGGGATTTTTTTCTCCATTGCCTCCTTTTTCATTTTTCAGCCAAGCCCCCTTTTATCGAAACAACCTTTTTAGAAAGGTTTTCATGGGTATTTCTTCTTAGAAAAGAAACTTTAAAAAAAAAACATATTTTAATTTTAAGAATATTTCTTATTTTTTCATAAGTAAAACCCCCTGTGGAAAACTAAAGTGCATGTAAACAAGGTAACTTAATTCAAGATAAATCAAGAAAATGAAAAAATGCACCATATATATTTGTCATTGCTTTTACGTAATTCATGAATAAATAAAACAAAACAAAACGAAGACCAAAATTATCGGGACCCAACCCGAACTTTCTAAAAGCCTGTAAGGTAAACTACCACCTCAAGGATCCCGGAGAACGCACTTCCCACGACAGTGAGAAATGGACCCTCCGCTCCCAGAGCTAGAATTCTTCTCACACCCCTCAGAAGTTAAAGTCAGCACCATGCGAGATCTAGCCGTCTTCCTCACGTGATGGTACATAGAAGCCATCCAATCTCAAACATCCCGCAACCAAAATAGCGACACGCTAAGAGTCTGCAAAAGAGAAAATCACGCAAAGGCTAGAAAATTAGCAATAGAGAAAAGAAATCAGAATTTAAGTGAAAAACTTAAAGGTATAGTCATAATTCCCTCCGAAGAACCTCCTCGGAGAAAAGAGGAAAACTATTTATCATCAGATGGGGGCATTTAACACTACCCTCACATCATTCAAGGCTAAGAACTCCTTCGACTTCCTATTCGACATCCTCCACCAGTACATCCTCAGGAACTCCCTCGCCTCGCTCACCTTCAGAGACCCTAACCCAACATTGTGCCCAATCACCTCATAAAACCACATCTGCATAAGACAACACAATATTTTCTTAAAATCTCAAAGAACAAGAAGAAAAGTGGAAAAATAATAGGGGTATTTAGAAGTTACCTCCAAAAGTTAAGTGGGCCTTATAAAAGTCTATCAGCGGCACCTACTGAGAGCATCCAGAGAAATATATAGGGACGTCAGCGTGAAGCTCCCCCAGCCATACAAGTGAATCTCATAGATTACTCGCAAAAAAGGAATAAACCATAAATGGATGACATCACCGCTCATCACCACCACAAATTCCCCCAGCAAAAGCAAAATAAACAAAGGGTTGCCTGCCTCCAATCGGTAACATCAATCCATATGGCCATTAAGGTGTCCTTCAACAGTGATATCCTAATTGGTTCCCCATAAATAATTCGCCTGATATCCCCCAGGGCAGCCTGACTCGCAATCTCAGAAATGCATAATGTTCTGTCCATTATGATCTGTTGGCCCTCTCACTCCAATCCCATAAACAGATGCACATCCATCGGAGTGACTATCATATCTCCAATGCCCAAATCGAACGTGTGAGTAGTGTTCCACCACCTCTCATCCAAAGCGTACATCACCATTGAAGACCGCGGCGTCTTATCTAAGGACCCCGCCATGGGACCAAACCTAACGCCCTCTACCATCAACTTCACCACCCTAGGGAGCTTCTTAATCCCCATCAAACCGCAAGAGCGGATGCCTGATAAAGAAACATCCACCTATACACAAGCAAAAATCCTTAAATCCCTAGCAAAAATAAAATAAATAATAAACTCAAAAACAAGTGAAAACAATGCCAAGGCCCAAAAGAGAAATAATCATAAATAACGTACACTGAATAAACCATCGGTTACCACAAATATTATCAATGTAACAAGCTATTGAGAAGTAATGGAAATTGTTGATACCAAATTTAGTCTGCTGACATGGCTCAATTAAGTGGAGACACGTGGCAATCTGCGTGGCAATAACAAACACTTTTGAACAACACCTTGACTTCGAGGAACTCAATTTCCCCGACCAACTCAGATACTCCGAGCAGTAGGTGCTCTCCGAGGAACTTTACTGCACCGAGCAACTCATGGATACCGAGATACTTAGGCGGTCCGAGATGCACCTCGATCAGAGCATTTATTATCAGACAATTAAGAGAATTAAATGCGCATTAAATGCTGATTATTATCATACATATGTATACGCTTATTGGACAGCTATGTATTATCCTTTCACATGTACAGTCTCAGGGTTATAAATACATTGTATCATCCTCATTATAAGGGGACTCGAAATTTCTTGGTAAAAACCTGTTATCGAGAATTCTCAAACACTCAGCAATAACAAAAACAGTGGACGTAGGCCATTCTTTTAAGGCTGAACCACTTTAAAAATTCTTTTGTCTTATTTATTTTATCTGTGATTAAATAATTAGAGATAATCGAATTTTTTACATCAACAGATTGACGCCGTCTGTGGGAAACGACTGTAATTTTCATTTTTCACCAAAAACAATTCATCACCAATGGCTGACAATCCTGAATCCAACAATCGAAACGCTGGAATCCCCCCAAATCCATTCGCTCCTCCAAATGTCCAAGATCTGGCTGGAATTATGGACAAATATTGCGAGTTCCACAAAGATCATAGCCACACGACCAAAAATTGCATAGCTCTTCAGAATGAGATCGAAGCACTCATTAGACGAGGAAAAATGGCAAAGTATGTTGATCGTAGAAATGAAAGAAGAAGAAGCGACCGAGCAAGAGAGAGGTCTAGATCTCCTCGTCGACAGAGGAGAACAAGAAAAGAGACCATGAAGATGATCCATAAGATGACCCCGATCTTCCCAAAAGACCAAGGCATCCAGAACGTGAGGTATTTTCAATACGTTTTGGATCATTTGATTATAATGTTATTACAGGTGGAGATGCAGGAGGTGGAGACCTTACTGCAGAAAGAAAAGCTTACCTCAATGAGGCTCAAGCATGTTCATATATTCAACGAATAAATTTGGCTGAAGATGATCGCCCGAGGAAGGTCAACAAAGAAAAACTGGTCATCGGTTTCTCAAAGAACGACCTCGCATGTGTGCTGTATCCTCACGATGACCCATTGGTGATCAAAATGAGAATGAAGGAAGTGATGATCTCTAGAGTACTGGTTGATAATGGTAGCTCGACTGATATTATGTTCTACTCGTGCTTCGACAGCTTAAATCTAAAGTTATCTCAGTTGGAGCCTTATCACAGGCCCCTCCTCGGTTTTACTGGCGAGAAAGTTTTTCCACTTGGGACGATTAAGTTGGATATGTTCATTGGTACATGGCCTGCTTGTCGAACAGAAAGAGTACGCTTCTTAGTGATGGATAAGAATGTTCAATAAGCCTACAATATCATCATGGGAAGGGTAGGATTGAAGAAGTTCGAAGCAGTACCATCTACGGTACATCAATGCCTAAAATTTCCAACCAATTTTGGAGTAGGAGTTGTGAAGGGTGATCAAAAAGTAGCTCGGGAATGCTACTATTCATCTGCCGAGCAGGAGGAACTGGAGGAATCTAGGAAAAAGACTACTACCTATCAGGTGGATGAAGGTGCAGAAATTGAAACTTTGGATCCTAGAGACGAGTCGCAACTCGTAAAAGGTCAGGTGGTGGAAGCTACTGAAAACATCATTCTGGACAACGAGCACCCTGAACGAACAACTCAGATAGGTTCGTCGTTAGATGCCTCACTAAAATAGGAATCGATAGTTTTCCTAAAAAGCAGAAAACAAACTTTTACTTGGAGTCAAGAGGATATGCCCGGAATAGACCCAAATTTCTTATGTCACGAGCTCAATGTGAATAAGGAGATCAAGCCAGTGAAGCAGAGAAGAAGAGTGTTCAGCCCCGAGAAGAACCAAGCTATACAGGAGGAGGTCGAGAAGCTCCAGAAAGCTTGCTTTATTGAAGATGTTAAATATCCAGACTGGTTAGCAAATGTAGTGATGCTGAAAAAGAAGAACAACAAATGGAGGATGTGTGTAGACTTCACCGACCTCAATAAAGCATGTCCAAAGGATAATTTTCCCTTGCCCCGAATTGATCAACTAGTGGATGCTACCTCGGGACATGAGCTGCTGAGCTTCATGGATGCTTATTCTGGTTACAACCAGATTAAAATGAAACCTGAAGACAGGGAGAGTACTTCTTTCATTACCCCTAGGGGAACTTATTGTTATAATGTTATGCCTTTTGGTTTGAAAAATGCAGGTGCGACATATCAGCGGCTGATGAACAAGGTGTTTGCAGAACAAATCAGTTGGAATATGAAAGTCTATGTTGATGATATGCTGACAAAGAGCAAGAAAGCTGCTGACCATCTAATTGACTTAGGCCAGACCTTTGATCAATTAGATAAATATCAAATGAAGTTGAACCCGACCAAGTGCATATTTGGAGTACGAGAAGGCATGTTTCTCCGGCATATTGTCAATCAACGAGGCATTGAAGCAAACCCTAAAAAGATCAAAGCTCTATTGGGATTACGATCTCCAACGACGAAGAAAGAAGTGCAAAGTCTTACAGGACGAGTAGCAGCACTTAACAGATTTGTATCACGAGCAACTGATAGATGCCTCCTATTCTTTAAAACGCTCCGAAAGACTTTTGAATGGAATGAAGAATGCGAGAAAGCTTTTCAAGAATTAAAGAAATATTTGGGAGCACCTTCACTGTTGTCCAGGCCAGTGATGGGAGAAAGGTTGTACTTGTATCTGGCAGTTTCAGAAAATGCAGTTAGCTCGGCATTAATAAGAGTAGAGGATGGAGTATAAAAACCAATTTATTACACTAGTAAGGCCTTCTGAGGAGCAGAGATCAGATATCCAAAACTGTAAAAGTTGGCACTGGCGCTGATCGAAGCGAGTAGAAGAATGAAGCCATACTTCCAGGCTCATACCATAGTCGTATATACCGATATACCGTTGAGGCAAGCTCTTCATAAACTAGAAAATTAGGGAGATTGATGTATTGGGCAATAGAACTCGGTGAGTATGATATAATTTATGAGCCTAGATCGTCACTAAAAGGGCAAGCAGTAGCAGATTTTATAGCAGAGTTCACTTATCCTGATACCCCCGAGGAGCAAAAGTTGAACACCGACCAACCTGTGGATGTTACAGGATCATCAAATTTAAACCCCGGTCAACTTAAGTTGGTCGGAGAGCAAGAGAAGAAGGTCGATGAACAGCGAGGTGTGGTAGAAATGGAGATAAAGGAGCAACAGATATTCCATCGAGGAACTTTGTCCAATAAGAAGTTTGAGGACGAAATACCTGTATGGAACCTATATGTGGATGGCTCATCATGCACCTCAGGTAGTGGAGCTGGGATTGTATCGAAAAGTCCAGACGAGGTCGATATAGAATATGCTCTACACTTTCAATTTCAATCTTCTAATAATGAGGCCGAATATGAAGCGATGATTGTAGGTCTTAGTCTGGCAAAAACCATGAAGGCAGAGCAGGTAATCGTATGCAGTGACTCACAGTTGATTGTAAACCAAATGATTGGTGTATACACAGCAAAAGGAGAGTTGATGATTAAGTACCATGCAAAGGCGATGGAATTGGTATCGGAATTTGTTACTGTTCAACTGGTCAGAATACCAAGAATGGAGAATGCAAGAGCAGATGCTTTAGCTCGATTAGAATTGGCTACTCGTACCGAGCTATGAAGAACAATCCCAATTGAAGTTCTAGCTGGTCGGAGCATAGATGAAGATCTAACGATGAATTTTATTACCCTTGATTTAGGGCCATCTTGGATGGATCCCATCAGGGCATATATTGAGGAGGGAGAATTACCGATTGATAAACTCGTAACCAAGAAATTAAAGTTTAAAGCTGCTCGTTATGTACTGACTAATGGTATTCTATACAGACGAGGAATTATGGCAGGTTTGCAAAGATGTGTGCATCCCTCCGAGGTGAAAGACTTGATTGAAGAGGTCCATGAAGGGTCCTGTGGAGCCCATGTACCAGGTCGAACGCTTTTGCAAAGAGTGATGACGCAAGGATACTACTGGCTAACGATGAGGGCTGATTGTATAGCCTATGCCAAGAAATGTGACAAGTGTCAACGCTTCTCCACTATTCGAAGAACTCCCCAAGCATTGTTGACACCCATTACTTCCCCTTGGCCATTTTCCATGTGGGGAATTGACTTGGTTGGGCCACTTCCAATGACCAGAGGAAGATTTAAATATCTCGTCGTCGTAGTGGATTACTTTACTAAGTGGGTGGAAGTCGAGCCTCTTATCGACATGACGTACAAAAAGGTGTACCAATTTATTTGGAAAAATATCATTTGTAAATATGGTCTTCCCCATGCATTCATCACCGACCATGGAACACAATTTAACAACGAGGAGTTAGCTGCCTATTGTCATCAGTCAAATATCTTGAAGATCCACTGACACCAGGCCATCCCCAAAGCAATGGATAAACTAAAGTGACAAACAAAATGCTGTTAAATGGCTTGAAGAAAAGACTGAATGACGCGAAAGCAAACTGGATTAACGAGCTACATTCAGTACTATGGGCTTATCGTACTACTCCCCGAGCAGCAACTGGAGAATCTCCATATATACGGGCATTTGGAAGTGAAGCTGTTATACCTGCCGAGTTGGGCCTCCTAACACACCGAGTGCTGAACTTCAACTCCCCTGTCAGCGACTTAATGAGAAGGTTAGACTTAGACATGCTCGAAGAAGTTAGAGAAGAAGCAGCCATTAAGAATGTTGCTTACCAGCAACGAACAACCTTGTTCTATAATAAGAGAGTGAAGAAGTGCGACCTGAAATAAGGGGACTATGTGTTGAAGAAAATAATTCAAAAGCACAATAAACTGGAAGCTAACTGACATTGGCCCTACAGAGTAACAGAGGTTATTCGACCAGGGACATATATAATTGAAACTTTAGAAGGGGAGGAGTTTAAGAATGCATGGAATGCAGAGCATCTGCGCAAATATTATCGGTAATGTAAACCCTCATGTAATGCAGTTTCTTCAGTATGAATAAAATGTGAATATTCTACCCAATTCTCTCCTTTTGTTGAATTTTTTTCGCGGAATACTAGTGCTACACATTATTCAGCAAAATCCACCAACTCCGGTTGGTCGGGAATAAAAATATTTCCCAGAAATACCAACTCCGGTTGGTTGGGAAGAAAATCCACCAACTCCGGTTGGTCGGGAATAAAAAATATTTCCCATAAATACCAACTCCGGTTGGTTGGGAAGAAAATCCACCAACTCCGGTTGGTCGGGAATAAAAAATATTTCCCAGAAATACCAACTCCGGTTGGTTGGAAATAAAATCCACCAACTCCGGTTGGTCGGGAATAAAAATATTTCCCAGAAATACCAACTCCGGTTGGTTGGGAAGAAAATCCACCAACTCCGATTGGTCGGGAATAAAAAATATTTCCCATAAATACCAACTCCGATTGGTTGGGAAGAAAATCCACCAACTCCGGTTGGTCGGGAAGAAAAATATTTCCAAGAAATACCAACTACGGTTGGTTGGGAAGAAAATCCACCAACTCCGGTTGGTCAGGAATAAAAATATTTCCTAGAAATACCAACTCTGTTTGGTTGGAAAAAAAATCCACCAACTCTGGTTGGTCGGGAATAAAAATATTTCCCAGAAATACCAACTACGGTTGGTTGGGAGGAAAATCCACCAACTCTGGTTGGTCGGGAATAAAAATATCTCCCAGAAATACCAACTCCGGTTGGTTGGGAAGAAAATCCACCAAATCCGGTTGGTAGGGAATAAAAATATTTCCCAGAAATACCAACTCCGGTTGGTTGGGAAAAAAATCCACCAACTCCGGTTGGTCAGGAATAAAAAATATTTTCTAGGAATACCAACTCCGGTTGGTTAGGAAGAAAATCCACCAACTCCAGTTGGTCGGGAACATTTCTATTAAACAAAGAAGGATTATGTGATTAAAGTCAACTAATGGCTTAGAATTAAAAAGTGATCAAGAAAAATTTTAATACTTGTAACATTTCAAATTACCACCAAGTTGGTCGAGAAACAAAATATCATCCATTTTGGTTAATCGTCAAATCATTACCACAAATTCAGGATAGTTGACAATAAGTTTTCACCAACTTTAGTTGATCGGCAAATAACACAATGTTGTTATCTTTTTAACAGATATACATGCACATTCATTAGTAAATAAGTAAAGTGTTTTAAAAAATACCTACAAGACAATGGCAATCAAGATTGCAAAGAAAAATAGAAGTTTTTCATTAAATCCAAAACAAAATACATTGAGAATAAAATACATAAAAAAAATTATTACATCAGGAATCCTATTCTATGGGTTTCTTCCCCTCTGCCTTTGAAACAGGTTCTTCACCAGCAGGAGGATCGTCTAAGGCATAAGGGGAGTTTATGAAGTTAAAATCTTTAAGCATCCTGATGTTCATAACTGATGGTCGATCAAGAAGGTGCTCTGGGCGAGATATCTCAAAGTTAGAGTGAAGACTGTAGTCGCCGAGATACTTTGAAATTAGGCATTGTGGAATGGCCCGAGCAGGAATCCAGCTCATATTAAGCTTGAAAGGAGGCACTGGTAGGTCGAGCAACCCAGGATTGTGGTAATCCCACAAGTAATGACCTTGTTCCAACTGCAGTACGCCCAAAGCATTTAGCCATCCTTGCTTGTAACCCACATTATTTGCATTTTGGATCCGATCATCTAGATGGTAGAGGGCTTCATTATAACCAGCTATCCAAAACTCCCTGGGCTGCTTGTGTAATTAATAGATTAGCCTCTCCAATTGCTCGAGGAGGTTCTTCGCTAAAAGTTCTTTACTCTCCAAAGCAGACTTTTGAGCAGAGAGCTGCTCATCCATATTCATGATTTTCTTAGACATCTCAGCCAATTCCTGGTTCTTTGCCATCAATTGGAAGGCTTGGTTCTCCAGAGCCGATTGAGTTCTTTATTCCTCAATAGTAATTCGAGCAGCTCTTGCTCGTCCCCAAGAAGCTCTGGCTCGTCCGCGAGCAGAGGTAGAAGGCCCGACTTCAAGGTTTCTAATTCGTCTCTCGGATTGGTATTTTCGACCTCCAAGAAAGAGAATCCCTCGTCGTTCACAGGGACCAAAGCGTTTGAGGTAGAGGCTGCAGACCTCAGCTGGGATACCTCTCCTCGCAGGTTATTATTTTCCTGCTCCAACAACTTGGCTATCTGCCTGTGCTCTTCGACCTCGGTTTTCAAAGTTCTCTCCCTCACATCATAAGCAGCAAACAACTTATCATATCCCTTATCAGCATTCAGTTGCTGATACTTCTTCTCATATCCTTGGTGCAAGAGGGCTGTAGATTCTTTGTATTATTGTTGAAGCTCCTCGAAAGTGCCCTAGAGGTCTTCAATCATCTCATAATATGTTACATTATTAGCCACTCCCAGTCGAGCAGACACTTTAAGTACCGATAGGCTTTGATTGCTTGCTCTGAAGCATCTGGATCGAGGATATCAACAATCTGAGCTTCAATCATATCTGTATAACCAGCTTTAAAGTATTCATTGCATTGTCTCAATAATTTTGTATCATGAGCAGATAATAATTCCATCATGGCCATAAACTAGTAAAAGGAAGAGATAGCAAGAATCAATAAGAGTGCAAACAGAGCAAGAAGAAGAGAATCAACAGTATGCATAATCAAAATTTCAAATTTTATTACATCATAAAAGAGAAGTACATAGTTCAGAGTTACATTTGACAAAGAAAATAAAACATAGAGAAAAGTTCAAACAACTCTACACCTTCTCCTTGTCTCCCAAAACTTTCTCGGGAGGCTGGGACGAAGAGGAAGGTTGCTCGGATGGCACAGAAGGTTGCTCGGTGGGTGCTGGAAGCTGCTCGGCTGAAATGTCGGTTAACTGGAGCTTCTCAGTAGGAGTAATAGTTAGTTGGGGCTATTCGTAGCGAAGTTCAACAGTAGGTACTTGATCCTCAACCATCATAGAAGATTCCTCGGAGGCAGCTTCGTCCTCTTCTTCTTCCCCGGGAGTAGGAGGGGGGCCAGGAATGTGTCGCTGAAATAGGTCGGAGTTCTCATCAACATTCATCTCTATCAGAGCAGCCACCCAACCATCCCTGAAGTATTTGAGGCAACCATACTCCATTTGTGAGACCATGGCAGCCAAACCCTTATTCCAACCTTTATCCCAGCCAGCACTGAAGGACTTTTTTACAGCCAACATCCTTTTCACCTTCTCCGAGGAAAGATTCTCGGATAGAAGTTCCTCAGCATCTTTCAATTTCTTTTCTGCCTCCTCCTTCTGACGACCAACATCACGAAGTTTACCCAGCTCTTCCTCAGCAGACTTGATCTTACCTTCAAGCTCTCCAGCATTTTGGAGCTTCCCTTCGAGCTCTTTATTCTTACTTTTTAATTCTTTTATTTTCTTCTCCAATCCCTTGAAGACCTCAACAGCCTGATCCCTCTCCTGCTCGGTCGAATTGAGCTGCTTTTCCCAGGCAGCTTTATCATTAATATAGTTCTGAGGAGAATCTTTTAAAGACTGCGTCAAACCTACAAAAGCCTCCTCTACACCACCAGAGGAGATGGATGCCTCCTCTACACATTACCAACTGGAAAAAGAAAATAATTGTAGGTCAGTGCAAGCACATAACATGAAAAATGAAAGTTTAGATTTCCAATACTTACTGAGGCAATGTGTTGAACTACCAAAGTGGTAACCCTATCCCGAGAAAGATTTTCTTCAATACCTTGGATCTCGGGAATGATCTAAGACTTCACCGAGCTCATGACAGAGCTCGGAGCAACGAAAGTAGGAACACCACTTCCGGTAGTTAGAGGCTGAGAGATGGATTTAGCCAAATTGACCGAGGATCTCTTCTTTAGCCTCCTCGGAGGAGCATCAACGGTTTTGACCAAGGATATAGTCTTAGTCGGGGATATGACTATAACCTCGCTTGGAGCAACGACCTTGCTCGGAGCTATTGGGGGCTTCTCGACAACCTTTATAGTAGCAGTCGGAGGGGGAGCATCGATTTTTCTTGTCCCTTCTTCTGGGACATCATGCTTACTTTTCTTTGCCTCTCCAGCAATACAGGCAGATTTCTCAAAGAGGACAGGAGTTCTTCTTCTCTTCATCCTGTCACTAAGAGGAATGTGTGACTCAGGAGAAGAACCTTCAGAGGCTGGTGCTAGTTCTACTTCACTTATCACTGCACGAGCAGTAAAAGACGAGGTGTAACTCTTATACCGCAGCAAATATGAAGCTGATCTGATATGCTCGTCGGCAACAGTCTGATGCAAACCCCAGATAAGTTTCAGATGTTTTAAGTTAACTTATGTCTCTTTTGGAGACCTTCTTTTGCTGTCAACTGCAAAAAAATAAAAATAAAAATATCAGTGACACATTTTATCAAACACAAAGAAAGCATAATTTCAAAAATAAAGTAAAGTAAAAGCACCCTATCCCATTGCCATAGGGAGGGCATCTGGGACCCTGATACACATCATTTCCAGTTAGTGGAGCATGTTGCCAATTTTTCATAACAACACCATGCTCGAAATAATCCCTATTGGCATCTGGGATATTGACTAATAAAGCCCTATTTAAAAACCTAGTTTTCAAGTAAAAAGTACCGTCGCTGACAGCCCATCTATAGCAAAACATAATTTCTAGAATTCTTATACGAGTTCCATGAATCTGATTTAATCTATGAACTCCATTAACTATTCTTCATGTATTGGGGGCTATTTTTGCAGGAATCACGTCAAAATATTGACAGAATTCCAGACACAAAGGGTTTGGGGGAAAAGAAAAGCCACATTCAGCTACAAAGAGACTGGGGAACCAATGTCCCTCAGCCAAACGAAAATAATCTGAAGGTTCAGAAAGTTACTCCAAAACAACCCATGAAGGAATAGAGAAATCAGAACGAAACTTATCAAGCGACTCAACAAGGTAAACCATGGTGAATAAATGAAATAAAAGAGAAGGAAGAAGATCTTACAGAAAAAGGATGGATTTGTTGACAACGAACGATGAAAAGGATGAACGCACAAGAGAGAAAGAAAATGGAAAACTCAAAGATAAAGATTTGAAAAAGTAAAAGACGATATGATTTTCTGCAACGCTTAAATACCTTACCTTGGGAAAAGGTAAAAATAATGATTACAAAGGGAGACGTTTACGCTACCGACGACTGAAAGGACAAAAAGGACGCGAAGATCGAAGCAGTTAGAAAAATTCGAAAAGTCTGATTCTATGAATTCGAAAAGAAAAATAAATGAGAAGAAAACAGTCCTAAAATTCAGGATGACCATTTAATCCCGCCATATTTCGAGAAGAATGTTCCACACTCCTCATTCTCGAATTGTGAAACATTGGGGGCTTCTGTTGATACCAAATTTAGTCTGCTGACATGGCTCAATTAAGTGGAGACGCGTGGCAATCTGCGTGGCAATAACAAACACTTCTGAACAACACCTTGACTTCGAGGAACTCAATTTCCCCGACCAACTCAGATACTCCGAGCAGTAGGTGCTCTCCGAGGAACTTTACTGCACCGAGAAACTCATGGATATCGAGATACTTAGGCGGTCCGAGCAGCTTAGGCAGTCCGAGCTGCACCTCGATCAGAGCATTTATTATCAGACAATTAAGAGGATTAAATGCTGATTATTATCCTACAGATGTATACGCTTATTGGACAGCTATGTATTATCCTTTCACATGTACAACCTCAGGGCTATAAATACATTGTATCATCCTCATTGTAAAGGGACTCGGAATTTCTTGGTAAAAACCTGTTATCGAGAATTCCCAAACACTCAGCAATAACAAAAACAGTGGACGTAGGCCATTCTTTTAAGGCTGAACCACTTTAAAAATTCTTTTGTCTTATTTATTTTATCTGTGATTAAATAATTAGAGATAATCTAATTTTTTACATCAACAGAAATATCTGACTCAAAAGTAAAGTCCTATCCATCTATGGGCAACACGCCTAAAAGGAAAATACTGGAATAATGAATCCTACCTAGATAGAATGAACTGAGGTGGTTACAATCCAATCACACAGCATCCACAACAACAACGCATAAGGGTATAATGAATAGACTAACCCTGCCATCCCTGCTGATGAATACCTAGGGTTTTGAAAAATATTTAACAGCGAGTCAGAGTTCGAAAAATATTTGAAAAATATTTGCAAGTATTTAAATGCTTTAAATGTAAAGGTACATTATATTACCTTCATAATTAACTTTCCAGTCTCACTCACATAAGACCTTTTCTCACCTCTCAACTATAGTGCGCACCTAACACATTCATTTTATTATTCTCATCATGCTACCGAGTCTAACTAGGACAATAACCGCTAACATAGCATATCCCACTAATAATCAATGTTAGCTGATATGTACTACCTACACTACGTATATCATCATAAATATTTACATAGCTACACACATGCTAGAATTAGATATTCGCACAATTATCTCTCTCTCTCTCTCTCACACACACACACACACACACATATATATATATATATATCGCATCTCCCGAGCAGGACCTCGGGGATGCATCCCTCATGTGCTATGAGACTCTAGGTATAACGCGTACCACAACTGCGCCACATGGTCAGAATCTCACCACCGAACTCAAAACATAAACATAAATAATAGAGGCGGTCATTAACATATTTTCGGGGGTCGCAACCACACCACATCGCTCCCAATCGATCAGAATCAATACCTATCCTCACACATGGATAGTGGTCATGTAACAGTACTATGACCTGGGGAATTAATTCAACACTTGTTGGTCAATGCCAGGGTGGAGTCCCCACTACGCGCAACCTCCTAACGATATCATTACCGAGTAGATATGTTTCAAAAATATTCACAACAATCACACACACATATATATAAGTAACCCACAACACGTACAAATATATACAGTACATACTAGAGACAGAAATCGCATAACATACAAGTCTACCAATCTCGAAGTACACATCGACTTCCCATTTTCAATTAAGTGTTCACTCACATGTAATCCGATTCATATCATTCAAATCTAACTAATAGTTGGCTTTAAACACGCACCAAACCCTGATAATATTCCAAGGAAATCTCAAACTACCACGAAAACCCATACGCCCATTTATCCAATCCTAATGGGTCAAAATAACGAAAAATAAAAATCGGGATATGCCAGAAAGCCAGTTCACTGGCAAATCTAACTGGTTCGGTCCAGCGAACCGGTTCAGTTTACTGGGTTGCCCTTCGTCTTTAATCTCTGAATTTAACCTCCCAGATCCATCAATGGAGGTTCCAAGCCTCCCAAAACCATAAATTAAGATCCCAAACCAATAAATAATCATTCCAGATATATTTTATCCCTAATTTAAACCCGAATTCAACATGTTGGGTGATAGTTGATTTCATCCCAATGAGGACGTTGGGCTCCCTAAGGGGGGTGAATTGTAATAGATTGGGCCATGGTTGATTTGGTAGCCAGAGATTTATATCCCACATCGCCTGGGTGAGGGAAAGTAATGGTTCATATATGAATATTTACACTCTTCTAATATCGAGGCCTTTAGCTCCACTGATAAGGCATGTGAATGATGATGCACATGTCAGGGTTCGAACCCCACTGACACCAGTTTGTAGATATATAGCTAATAAAAAATCCATACCGCTGGGTGCGGTGGTTAAAGTGGGGACAATATTGGTGGTGGAAGAGTGGGGTGTTATAAAAAATCCCAAGGATTCTTAATCATTAATTCAATTTATTCAATCCAGAATTAATCCAACTTTAAAACATGTTGATCTAACACCCTATCAATGTCCAACATTATCAGATTCATAATCCTATATTCAAATCAGGAATTTATTCCGTATTAATTCCTAATCACATTAATCATGTTAAACACAAATCATATCCTCTAATTAACCCCGTAATTATATCCCCAAATTTTTCGTATTAATCAATTAATTAACTATGAACATAATTAATTACAAAAAATGCAAATCTAAAGCAAGTAAACACTTTCGTTGATGGATTCAAATCCGAAGCTTGACAGGTATAGATGAATTACTTTCGGAGATGGTTCTTCCTTTCTTCTCCAAGCTTTTTTTCTCTCTTTTTTGTCACACCTCGCAAAATTCCACAAACGGGGTGGCCAGCCACCGCCGTCGAACTATGCAGGGCGTGAACTAAATAAATATCATTATTAGCATGAGACATAAATAAATCAGTCCATAATATAAATAATTGAATCAATCTCAAATGATCATAAACAACTAAGCGATAAAAGATCCATCACATGCTAACTCCGAATAAATCCAATCTCCAATAATTATTAAATAAAATCTGAATAATAAATATCTGAATAATCCAATAGAAATCCTCTAAACAATCTTGGAACCGAATTACCCAATAAAACTCAAATAAAGTCTCGTAATTAAATATGACTGAAAAGAGAAAGTCTAACTAAACTATGCCATAAAATGAATAACTCCAGCTGCACCTCCAAAAGATAACTTCGATAATCCTATGCAGCTTCTTCAAATCTTATCTTGAAAAGTTAGTCAACGCACGAGGTCAGAGCCCCGAGCATGAATACACACTACTCCCCTCAAATAGGATCCTTGAATCCAGACAGTAGCATTGTACCCAATAAATATCGCAGTAGAATATTTTAAATTAAACGAGATAATTAAACGCGATAAACATAAATTACTGACTACCCGTAGAGATCCCCATTTATAAAGGCACGCCAATATGATTTTAAATTCCCAAGTCCAACGAAGTTAATCTCCTATTAACTTAACTTAACTTTTATTTTTGTTCTCACTTTTTATTATGACGGTCCTCCCGTCCCGGGTGGTAATCCACCAAAGTGTCACACTTCCCCTTGTCAATCGTCCTCTGACCCGTTTAAACTATCGGCCCCGACACATGATAAGGTCCCATACACGACACGACATAAATCATCCTCTGACCCGTTTAAACTATCGGCCCCGACACATTATGTCGCCACAAATTTTAATACCAGTTTTTATCTTAGGCATTAATCCTACATTTCTCAATTGAGTAATTGTAAATTACTCCCCCCCCCCCCCCCCCTTTATCGATGTGAGATCCTCAAAATATCCCTTAGTCCCATACATAAGGGTCCCCAAGTTATCAATCCGTCCTACCCTATGTATAGGATGAATTTCTAACCTAAACCTCAACCTAGTCTCATGCTTAGGCTAGCGTAACGACGATAAAGTATCAAAAATCAACCCATCCCCGACATAATAAAGTCGCAATAATCTACCCTCACTAGTCCCATACCTAGAAGGCATAAATCATCAAAAGGACTACCCACTAGTCCCATACCTAGAAGGCATCCTAAAATATAAGGAGAGCAAAATTACCCAACATCCCGTCATCACAAAGGCAATATAATAATACCAACAAGCCACACAAACAAGCATAATTAATCAACGTATAAAACTACGCATGATAGTCCAATTCGATTAAATCTTAATTTAATTATCATAACGTCAAAATACCTAATTAATCTCATTTAATTATTTTAAATTAAATATACCGAGTTTTCATCATTTATACATTAACAACCAAATTTCAATATCTCTACACAAATTACATGAGTTATACGCCCTCAACTTCATTTATTTCAAAACTATGTTTTTTCTACATACAACCTACACCAACAAAACCCAAAATTCACTCATGAATTCTACGTACCCAAAGGTTATAAATATTAATCATATTAAAGGATTTCATAAAAATAACCCCAAGTTTTATGTGTCCACTTTCTCTAATTGGATTGCTAATTGATTTTAAGAAAACATTGAATTAAGGTTTAGACAACACTTAAAACGCATAATACTAAAGGAAAAGAATAGAGTATTCATGCCTGAATAAAAATTGGTTTAGAAATCTGATCTTGAATGTGTATTCCTCTAAAAAAATTGATAAATATTTGTTCTTGACGCGTCTTGAAAAAATCCGATTAATCTTGATAAAACTTGAGTTGAAAGTTATGTATAATGGGGCTAGGGTTTGGAGGTTGAAGAAGATGAAGAAGATCAGAGGTTTCTGATTTTTTAGAAGGCTAAAATGTGTTTTAAAAGACCTAAACTCATCACTTTATGTTTATATACCAAAAAGAATTAGAGTCCTAATCAAATACAAAGACTCGAAAAATCATTACGGGCGATCGGACCGTCATAATTGCTTGAAATTTTAATAAATTATAGCAAACGACGAGACAGGGCTGCTGTGAAAAATTCAACTCGATCTGATGGCTGAATTTCTAAAAATAATATTTTTATCCTCCTTAGCTCGGATCCTCCCTCGATTTTTATACAATAAGTTATCATTTCCAAATTTTTAATCCCGATTTAAAATCCACTTAAAACCTTATTTTTATACATTAAAACCAACATATTTAATTACGAGGAATAATTAAATCCAAAATTTTATTTTTTTTCTCGAATTTTCCAATTAATTATTTTAATTAACTATTAAAAATACGGGGTGTTATATTTTTCTCTTCTCTTTTCTTCTCTCCCTTAATCCTTCCCATTAAACCTTAAATACCTCATAATAAAACCTTGATTTCATATTTGGGTTAAGTACTAAGGGTAAAAGACAACCATACCCCTATACAAGTCATTTTATGTCTAAAAAGCTCTCAAAACTTAACTAAAACCCTTGGGTACCTATTCTGGACTATTTTGATCCATTCCGGATCACCGGTGCACTAAAAAGGGTCATCCAAGTCACCAAACTAAAAAAATTCAGCCATCTCACTAATAGGGCCCGACACGTGCGTACAGTACACGTCGCCCTTAAACCATTTAAATTCATTATTTTAACTCTCTAACGGTAATATAATAATTCGCATCGATATTTACTTATTACACCCAAGTAAATAATTTTAATCATAAACTCACTAATTAATATTTATCGAAACCAATTTAATTTTTAAATTAAGTTACTAATTTAATGCACACGCGGAATAAAATACTCTCAAAAGTACGGGGTATTACATTCTCCCCCCTAATAACGAAATATCATCCCAAAAATTCAAAAGTACCTGCCATGAAGAGCTCTGGATACTTTTTTCGCATGTCATCTTCGCCCTCCCAGTCGATTCGGTAGCATTTTGATTCCCCCAATGCACAAATACTAACGGAATTAACTTTAACTGAAGCTTCCGCTCGATACGATCTAAAATGGCAACAGGTCTCTCCTCATGACTATTTTTCAGCTATAAGTATATCTCCTCTAACGCTATATACGGGTGCGCCAAGTCATCCCTGAGATACCTTCTCATGAAGACACGTGGAACACATCGTGAATCCGCTGCAAGTGCTCCGGTAAGGCAAGCCTAGACGCAACTGGCCCTACCCTTTAAATAATCGGAAAATGCCCCACATATCTAGGTGTTAGCATCCCCTTCTTCTCGAACCGCATCACTCCCTTCATGGGAGATACTTATAACGACACCTAATCACCCACGTCAAACTCCAAGGTTCTCTGGTTCACATTAACGTAACTCTTCTGACGATCCTGAGCTATCAAAATACGACTCCTAATCAGTTAAATTTTCATCGACGTATCTTGAATCACGTCAGGTCTTCCGTAAAAAGCCTAGAAAGGGGCAATGATAATATTAAACCGATACGAGTTATTATATGCAAACTCCACCCACGGTAATTACTACTCCCAACTACCCTTAAAATCTAGAATACACACCCTCAGCGTATCATCTAGTATCTGATTCACCCTCTGTGTTTGCCCATTGGTCCGCGGCTGATACGTCGTGCTCAAATTCAACTCCGTCCCTAACACCTCCTAAAAACTTTACCAAAAGTGGGACATAAAGATCATGTCTCGTTCTGAAATAATGTTAGGCGGCACTCCGTGCAGTTTCACTAGCTCTGCAATGAAGAGTTGGGCATACTGCTATATCGTATAGTCGACCTGAACCGATAAAAAATGAGCTACTTTAGTCAAACAGTCCATAATAACCCAGATGTAATCATGACCCCTTTGTGACGTCGGTAATCCCATGATGAAACCCATCGATATACTCTCCCACTTTCACGCTAGAATTTTTAATAGTTGTAAAACCCCAGCTGGTCTCTGATGATTAACCTTTTCCATCTAATAAGTGGTGCACCTGGAGACAAACTCGGTTATGTCCCACTTCATACCAGCTCACCAATATTGCTTCTTCATATCCTAATACATATTGTCCCCTCCTGGATGAATCATGACTCGTACAACTCCTCTATAACTGCATGTCGTAGGACCTCATCATCCGGGACAATCAATCTTCCAGTTAAGCGTAAGCCACCCTTAGAACTAACTGAGTTGGACTCCGCTCTGTCTGCCAATAATTGTTGCACATTATCCTAATAAGAATGATCCCCTATATGTGCCTTCACAACCCTCAAAATGATCTCGGTTGTGATGGTCATCACTGTTATATAAGCCCCGACTACCTCATCCTCCCGACGAAGCTCGTCGCACTTCGCTTTCCAAACTGTCGCCAACTTCCCCATAGGGTAATATCTCAACGCATTTGCCACCACTTTAGCCTTTCCCGGATGGTACGAAATGTCAAACTGGTAGTCCTTCATGAACTCAAGCCACTTGCATTGCTTCATATTAAGTTCCTTCTGTGTGAAAAGATACTACAGTGACTTGTGGTCCTTGAACAATCAGAACTTGTCCCCTAAAAAATAAAGCCTCCATATCCTCAAGGTAAAAAACCACTGCTATTAATTCTAAGTCGTGCGTGGGATAGTTCTTCACACGGGGCATAATCCTATGAGATTTAAAAGCTATAGCACACTCCTCCTCCTATAGAACTCCCTCAAGTCCGTGCAGTGATGCATCGATAAAAACAAACAACTTCACTCCTCCCATAGACAATGAGAGCACTGGTGCTGAATTCAACTTGTCCTTTAGCTCATCAAAAGCTAACTGAGAGTGATCATTCCAAATAAAAGGTTCACCCTTATGAGTCAAATTCGTCAAGGGTCCTGTAATCTTCGAAAGCCCTCTGGAAAAATGGCAGTAGGAACCAGTTAATGCTAAAAAACTACGAACCTCCATCGATGTCATGGGTTATACCCACTCCCTCACCACTGACACTTTACTTGGATCTATTGAATTTCCCCCTCAAAGACTATATGACCTAAGAACTGAACCTTTTGTAATCAGATGCCACACTTCTCGAACTTGCCATACAACTGATGGTCTCGTAAGCTTTGAAAAACCATTCACAGATGCTCTGCATGTTCGCCCTCTGTCTTATAAATCAAGATGTCATCTATGAAGACAATGATGAACTGATCTAAGAAATCCCTGAACACTTGGTTTATGAGATCCATAAAAACTGTCAGTACGTTGGTTAGCCCAAATAGCATAACCCTGAACTTGTAAGACCTCTATCTATTCAAAAATGTGATCTTAGGGACATCATTCTCCCTGATACGTAACTGATGGTATCCCAACATTAAATCAATTTTTGAGAAATATATTGCTCCTCTAAGTTGATCGAATAAGTCATTGATACGTGACAACAGATACTTATTCTGAATCTTGACCTTGTTCAACTCCTGATAGTGAATACACAACCTTGATGGCCCGTCTTTCTTCTTCACAAATAGTATTGGATCACCCCAAGGTGAGGTACTCGTATGAATAAAACCCTACCCTAAAAGTTGTTGAATCTGATCTCTCAATTCCCGCATCTCTAATGGAGCCATACAATATGACGTACGCACTATCAACCTAGTCCTCGGTGCTAAGTCTACTACAAACTCAATCTCCCGACTTGATGGTAACCCCAATATCTCCTAAAATACATCAGCAAAATCCCTAACCACGGGGATCGAATTTAACAAGATAAAATTACCCTCTGAAGTTTCTTCCTCGATGTAGTATAAATGCATGCTCGACCCTCCTTCCGGACAAGGCATCGCCACAAGAAACATATCCTGCCCTGGAATAATAAACACGATAGTCCTACTGTAACAGACCACCATTGCTCTATACCACACCCACATTCCTACATATGGAACGGATGAGAGCTCCGCTACCCAACGGTGAATCTATAGTCATAATAATATCAGATGCTATGTCCACTAAACCCGACTACCCTGCGAATCTAGTGTTAATACAAGAGTGTGATGCTCCCGTGTCAAATAACACTCGATCCATTTGTTCATGAATAGACACTACACCAAATCTGCCGAATTATCACGGTCATTGACCTTGACAAATTCAGCTTGTCAAGGTCAATGACCGTGATAATTCTGGGAAAGACAACTTTTTTTGTCACGTGATACATCACGAATGCATATTTGTGCCCTTTATCTTTATGCATTCTAGCAATTTTACGTTCTTAATGTCTATATTTATGCTCGCTAACCAGACAACCTCGAATTTGGATATATATATATATATATATATATGTTTTGCAGGGGTTAATTGTGCTTTTGTAGGTATTGGAAAGCTAAAAGTGAGGTTCGGTTGCATTTCAGAGAAGTTCCATCGTTGAATGCTACTTCAAGGGCAATTTGGTCTTTTCAAACTCACTATTTTACATGTAATTAAGTTACCAACATGTATATCATCAAGTTATCTTTCCATGGCCACTGATCGTGCGTCATTCTGACTCCGTATGTGGAAGCTATGGCCTTTTCCAGAAGGTTTCGATATTTTCTTCTACTTCAAGGGCATTTTTGTAACTTCATACTGCATATTTTGGAGGGTTTCAAAACATAATCATGTATAGAATTGAATCAGCTTCGTGTCGATTCCGACCACGCCTCATTTTGATTCCGTATGAGGGAGTTATAGCTGTTTCCGTGCAACGCGTCAAAATTGGTTCAAAGAGGAAAAGTGAGTTGTCTCCAGCCCAAGGCAAATCTCAAAACCGCGGTCGACCGGTCCCATCAGATATGGACAAAAATTGACTTATTTTAGGTTTTTTGGCTTGATTTTGTGGGGGAGGGGGTGTTTTGGGGTATAAATAGAGTGTTAGGGGCTTTTCTTTGGAGATATATTTTATTATAGGTTAGAGAACTTTGGGGATATTTGTGGAGTGCCCCTCTCCTCCATTTTCTTTGGTGTATCCATTTAATGTAAGATACTATTACTATTCATTGTCTCTTTTCTTTTGTTTATGCTTTGTGCCCTAGTTTTTCATATTTTCCATTTATTTCAAGTTTAGTTTAATTTGTGTAGTGTAATTTCATTAGTTGGTTTATTTATGTTGTTTATCATGATTAGTGGCTAGTTTAGTCGAGGTTGTGTCGGATTGAACTCACCTAGGGTTGATGTGTTGCTTTGCTTTGGTGATGGAGTTTACGGGTCTATTTCGAGTGCGTTGTATATCATGTATGCTCCGTGCTTACGACCTTGCGTGCGTAATTTTCGGGGTATTTGTTGACGCCAAAATCATATTCGACTTTTATGCGAATTTAGGGGTGTGACAACTCTTGATTTAATTAACTGTCAAAACGAGACGCAATCTTAATAACTCGTCGAACCATGTAACCATTTTATACTAATTAACTCGGGTGAGGGATATTCGACGCAACCTATAGTTTTTATTCTCTTTGTTAATCTAGTTTAATTTTCCCTCGCCTAGTTTAATCTTTCTATTTATTATCTTTTCTTTTTAATTAGAAAATTATCTTTTACACTTTTATTGAGAAGTATTAAATCCATTAAATTCTAACAACTTGTCTCTGTGGATTTTTGATACCCGGACTTGGCCGCTATACTCCCTTTTCGAGTGTAGTCATAAGTTTAAGTTTTTGTATTGAGGAGGTGAAACGAAAACAACGATTAGCATCTTGACACGTGCTACTTTTCACCCTTAATCATCACGATCATGTCACGGTCATTGATCATGACAAGTTCGTTAGAATTGTCACGATCGTATCACGGTCCTTGACCGCGATAAGATTTGTCACGGTCAAGGACTGTGACAAACCCGTGGCATTGTTTGAAAAATTATCGACAAGTTTCTTTATCAAGGACTTGTCACAGTCAATGACCATGACAATTCTGGGCAGAATTGAAAAAAATTCTGCTGGGCAGTATGGCCACTGCCACTGCCCAGCAGTATACTTATACCTGTTATAACAATATTGTACCTATTCAAACATCATATATCCAAATAAAATAGAGATAATGCAAATATACATTCAAAATAGAGAGAATATGCATCACCATATAATCCAAATATAATTCAAATGCAATAATTTAAAACAATTCAATTCAAACTTAAATCAATGTCACTAAATGTCTGGGATATGGTTAACGCTGAGGAGGTGAGTAGGCCACACGATATATGAATTAACACATCCAATAATATACGTCGTGCCGCATTGTTCGCGCAACCACAATTGAGAGTTCTCCTTCCCAGGTATCACATGCATGATGAGTGTAACACCCCGCTTAAAATAATAACGGGGGGCCAACCCTATACTACATTAAATAAGGAGTTTCAGATGGCCCAGTCTCAACATCAACTGTCGGTGCTATATAATATAGGACTAACTACCCGATATCATATAAGCGAGATGTTAAAATTAAATAAAATATGTAACATACAACAGACCAACACTATAACACTACTAATAAAGGAAAGAAAGATGCATAAAAGGACTATGATAAATGAAATGCAAGAATAAAATGAAATAAATAACTACATCTGAATATACCTCAAAGAAATAAACCCGAATAAGCTGTCGGATCACAGCCAATACAATGACTGAAATGAAATAAATATACACATCTATAAATATCCCTTGGGTATAAACCCGATATACAATATGAATCCTACCTAGATTTTTGAAGAAGTAGGAAGCGACTACAAGCAAAGTCCCGCAACAGTCCGCATCTATCACGACTCCCAAGACTCTGGATAGAAGGTCATCCGGCATCCATGCGGTAGGACACCAGTAATAATATATATATACAGGAGAGAAAAGTAAAGGGGTCAGAGCCCGAGTGTGAAAATATTTAGCAAGTGTGTTAACCGTGCATAATAAATATCGGTGCACTTATTTCATAATTAAAGTGGAATCGCACTCTTGTAAAACCCCAACTCACCTCTCATCTAACGGTGCGCACCTATTCGCGTCCTCAAATTTTAGTTAAATTACCCCAATTATAAGGACAACCTAACTTATCATAGGCCTAGCCTATACCCACGATATCTGCCTTACTATTGTAACCCCAGAACCCACTCTTTCTAGACACACTATAAATTATTTATTTATTTTCAAACATGTATGCCATATTAGGCTTAATGGATTCCGATTTATAATTTAATCAATTATAATTCTTAATAAGTTACCCATATACATTTGGGTTGAATCATATAATTTAATTTCTAATTAACATGCATACAAATTATTATTGACAAAACTTCTCTCCAATCTCAACATTGTACTACGTTTCGTGCGTGGGGTGTCTTGCAAAGCGAAATCCAAACAAGGAACCACCCCGTTACACTACTCCTTGGCAATGTCAACCTTAGAGATCCATTATGCCATACATACTATAATAAACTTAATTTAAATTACCATATAACATTAGCTCGAAACTCTCCAATAATATCCTTGGGATGATGTCACCGAAATATTCCTCAAATGTGATACATCAACCCCCAATAATCTAGTACACCATAATCATCCAAGATGTACTGCATGAAAATTCCATATCCTTTCATCTATAGGATATATAAATATATATATATATATATATATATATATATATATATATATATATATACCCATGACCAAGTGTACATATCATATCTGATGTACAATGGACATGCACATAATACACCCGGCTATATATATTGCCGATAAAACTGCACCATGCTATCATCTTCCCATTGCCCGGCTCACGTAGAAACTAGGGACCACCATGGTGGGGCTCAATGACACCCATCTCGTGGTAACTCACACACACGACGTCCCGGGAAGCAATCATAGATCCTAACCGGCAATGAGACGAAACATACCCACCACGTCTCATCCCAAAATATATATCACATAATAACACACTGGACGACTATGACCTGGGGAATATCCACACCCTGCTCTTTGAGCCAGGATGCTCACCCTCTACGCGCGCAACTTCCCAATGATAGCATGAGCGGGGTATGCTTAACCACATAAGTATATATATCGTTCACATGCACAATATACATACATCCATATGATCCCATCATATGATCAAACATTAAACCATCATATACGGTTTAAATATCCATATCATGTATATCCGCAACATAAATATATCCATATATTCATATCTATACAGATATATATACACATATTCACATATCCATATATCTATATATACAAACTAATTCTCGTTCGTAAATATAAGATATATAAACTCGGCTATAAGTATACATAATCCTTAATATACAAGCCGTCACCACAAACTCATTTAAATTTACCTCAATGTGCGAATACAATCCTTCCCTTGAAGCATATTCATCCATTTTTCTATGATGAATAGTCTCCCAAAAACACATACATATGTATCCAAACCTTAGGGTTATCACCCAAAGTTTAGTGTAGGTAACAATCACTACACATTCTATATATCTCCAAAAGGACATTCATGCCTCCAATACAAATTTCGACTATTGATATATATAAATATATATATATAACTAATAGTCCATAAACCTCAACTTAGCCCAACTTTATTTCAAGTATTGGAATCCCATATAAGGTTTAATAGCTCTAATGAACTCTAAATCTTATTACATTCATAATTTATTCCTTAGGCATATACTCCTCAAGATGCACGACATCTTCTCTCGTCGGTCCTCAATCATATCTAAACTCACTTAGGACCTCAAGTTAGAACTCCCGTCCTCACTGAGATCCCCCACTATACCTAAGGGTATCCATTATTAATACACGTATAGGCTAAAGAGACTATCCATATTCCATTTATAACCATTTCATGATAATTTGCCTCTATCATGATAAAACAATTCTCCAATCACTTAAGTCCTATATTCCTTTCATTACTAAAAGAGGCATCACATCCTCCTAAATCAATTTAACATAGGCTCGCAAGCCCCTATTCGACTTAGGGCCCTATTCCCTAGATCTAATATCATAACCCTCCATAATAAACCCATTAAGAAAGCCCATAAGAATAAAACTCCAAAAGAAAAGGGGGGTAAAAGAATTTCGCATTCTTGGGCTAAAAATAGGGGACCGATCGACCGGTCCTAGACCCCCGGTCGACCGCGGTTCCAAATTTTGCCTACGAAGAAATGCAGTAGGCTTTTCCCTTGAGGCGCGGTCGACCGGTCCCCGAACCGCGGTTGACCGGCCATACCAGATATCCTGGCCGATTTCCTTTTCTCAACAAAACCCTAAAATTTCTATTCTAACCTCCCAATCTTTATCACAACATGGTTCTAAACCAATAAGTCCACCCAAAGTTGATCCCAATCATTTCTACACCATTAAACCCATTCTTTAAACATAAATTTCAAGATTTAACCCAAAATTTAGGTTTTGATATTAATACCCAAAAATCCATTTCTTTAACCCACAAATTATGAAATGAAATACACAAATGACTTATTTAGCAAGATTAAATACTTGCCACAGATTTGTAGAGGTTGGATCGTCCTCGATGTCGCGGTTGGGCCGGAAATCTCCAAGCTTTTCTCCCTCTCTCTCTTCCTTTCTTCTTCTTTCTCTCTTCTTTTCCTCTTCTTTCTATTTTCTTTCTATTTCTCTCTTTCTCTAAATGAGAAGGCTTGTCCCGTAAGCTTCTTAAATCCCTAAAACACAAGTCCCAATTTTAATTGTTAATACACACTTTAAATAACTCGTTACTCCAATTCGAGTCAAACTAACTTAAAATATTCCGGAGCCGAAATAAAACCCAATGACAGTTATTTTGACTATCTCGACCCTTCCGGGATCGATGGTACACTCAAAATCATCATCCGAAATACTTTGAAATGTCCTCTATTTTTGGGCCTCAATTCCCAAATTTTAAAATTCTCCAATTAATTAAATTTTATTTTCCCAAAAATTTAATTTCTCAGTCTCAAAAATCACGGGTGTTACAACGAGCACCCTGGACTCGATGTCTTGAAGCTCACGTCCATGAACTAGTGCACACTGGACAATATTCGGGTCCCTCAACCCCCGCTCTATCCGCTGGCCATCAAATATGTCCATTATAAGCACGCTCGACCAACCAAGTGTCGACATCGGTCTGTTGAAGGGAGCCAAATAGGGAAGGGGATCATCAAAGTCCGCACATCTCGGCGATGAAGCAGCGAGGTCCACATCCTCGTCCTCATCCTCCCACATCTCCTCCTCCCGCACCATCTTCTTCTTCCCTTTACCCTTACGGTTTTTGCCCAACGAACGCTTCACGGATGAGTACATATCCTGGACCATCGCCTCCAAATGGGACAGCTTCGCGTCATGTGAATCCACCATTTGAGCCAACCCGGTGTCGCTCATCTCCAATCCGATGATCCTAGGTTTGGCCACCCGCGAGCTCACCCTCCTTGTCCTACCCTTGCGATTAGAGCCAAGCACTTGGCTGAGTGCGTCTGTGGACAAAGATGCCTTGTCGACATCAGACTACGACTCATGCACTTCCTTAAGCTTTGCCTGAAACGACAAAAAGCACATGATTAGTAAAATAAGTAAATTAAAAAATTATAACGTAATTAACAAAAAGTAAACTGTCGAATTACTTATAATCGTGGACGTGATGCTTGGGGACACCTCTTTGTCCTTCCCATTCTTCGTCCGAAGAGCCACATAAGTATCGAGCCTATGTGGCCTACCCCCAGGGCCACTTCCTGTCCCCTGAAATAAAATAAAGTATAATTAGTAGAGGCCCCGCAAAGTAAAATAATGCAGAATAATATATTTTATGTAGTTATAGAAAAATTAAATCTTACCATCATCCTATGCTCCGCCTTGGCGTAAGACGTCCGGCCGGAGTAGTGCACGTCCGTCTTTTTTTCTTGGTTTTCCCTTCCCGATTGGCGAGATGCCAATTGTCGCTCCCCGATCTCATTGTCAATGAACCTTTGCCATTATGCCAATGAGATCGGCTCCTTCGGCCGGATGGATTCATGTCTTTGGATAATGGACTCTCGTGTCTTCCCAAAGTACCGGGTCCGCATATTTTTCTTCCACGTCTTGTGTTGCTCCCTCAACTGCTTCAAGACGGAATCACATAGCTTTGGATCCAGGTTGAATTGTTCGTGTCCAACAAATACAATGTTAGTTGTAAATAAATATAAATATATATATAAAATGAAATTGAAATTGAAATTAAAATATTCATATAAATATAAATATATTACATATAGTGCCACCCAAACATCTAACTTGAGCTCATATAGCACCTCCTTCCAACTAATGTACCCCGAGCCGATGATCGCCTTTACTAGCTCGAGGGATCTCGCTAATAGCGCCGACTTGTTCTCGATGGGCATCCTCAATTTGTCATATTTGGGGAGACTAGGGACCGAGGAGCCCTCGTCACCTCCGCTACCACCGAGCCCAGACGACATCATCATAACCAACATCATCATCCTCGCCTTAATACCTGAAGGAGACATTTGCTGTAAAAAAATGTTATTAGTACATATCAAAATGAATTAAAAGAAGACATGCAAATATGTACAATTACTGTTAAACACCTCAATTCTGAATTCCAAAACAATATCATCTAACTCATAATATGTACAAGAGTGAAACATCCCCACCCACCCCCCCACCCCTACTGCCCACACACATTCACACTACACAAGAGTGAAAATGATAAAGTGCAAATCAATTAAAAGCATTAAAGGTACGAATCGTATATTCATGGATTAGTATAAACAAAACTTAGATTTATAGTATGTTTCATTTAATTATGTCTTATTTATATTCAAATTCAATTTATAATAGAAATTTCTATTTCCTCCATCTCCTCTAAAGGGTGACTGGCCATATCCCATTCAAGACCGCATTTTTTCTGTAATATACTTAACAACTCATGCACATTGTTACATTTTGAAAAAAATTCGGCAGCATACCCCCGTAGTTCTCCAAGTACACGACGTAGATTAGCAAGTGTGAGTGTTATTTCAATTGATCAATCGAAATAACAGTCACACTTGTCAATCTAGTATGTATCCAGAGAACATTAGGATACGACTGCAAAACTTCCTCCAAAAGTAACAACTTTAAGCCACTAAGAATATTATACAGAAATTATCCAGTCCCAAACTGTCCAAACGGAACAATTCGAGAGATCTCATTACAGGGATAATGACTCTCGAACGAGTCTAAGGGCTATTGAATGCGTACGCATAAGAACTAAAAGGCTAGTATCTATGCGCACTATATGTAATTTCAAGTATGTTTCATTTAATTATCATACTATATATATATTGTTCGATATACAAAGTAATTTTCAAAAAAAGTTGAAAAATCCCACCCCCATATGGACAATAATCCAGTGGTCATGCCACTTTTAAAATTAACCAACCCAACATCGATCCACTATAATTCAATAGCAATGTCAACAACAAATGTGTATCCCGTACTCCTTCTAATTCATCTACTCAATTAATTATTTTCATCAATTAAACTAACAATTAAAGTATACAATTATTAATTTACTAATTTACAATGAGGGGCAATCCTACTTTCATAATTAATCATATATTAATTTACTAATTTACAATGAGGGACAATCAATCAATTCGTTTACAAGGGACATTACGCACAAACACGCACACTACACACATATATACACACACGCGCACATACACACACACAAGCAGGCCCCCACCCCTACCCCACCACCCTCCCCCCACCCTGCCCCCCCCCCCCCCACCCACACACAAACATCCCGCCCACCCCCTACCCCCACCCCTACCCCCCACTCCCCACCCCACCACACACGCGCACACACACGCACAACCCACCACCCACCACACACACACACACGCGTGCACACACACACACACACACACACACACATATATATATATATATATAAATGGAAGAGAGAGAGAAAAGGAGGGAAGAAACGGCGGGGGAAAAAAGAAAGGGAAAGGTTTTTTTTACTGCGACATTTGTCACGGTCGTGTCACGGTCATTAACCGTGACAATATTATAAGGATTGTCACGGTCATTGACCGTGACAAGTCTTTATCATGGAATTATCACGGTCATTGACCGTGACAAAAAAACATGTGTTTTTTTTGTCACGGTCAATGACCGTGACAAGACTAGCTGCTGAAAGGGTGCAAATTTACCCATTTTGGTGTAGTGAGAAAACATAACCTCAATTGTTGGCGCCATCGGTTGTATAACTGGACCATGGATGTTATAGACATGCCTAAACTGTAACTGCCTCTACTGAGGTAGTGTGACTAGAACTACTCGTGGGGCCGATAGCTGTTGCGGTTGCTGCCCCAGTTAGACGCCCTGTTACTGACCCCTAGCCCTATTTGGGCAAGCACGCCGCATGTAGCCCTGCCCCCATATATTAAACTCCTCCCTCTGAAGTTTGTCAACCTTTGGCCTTGACGAGTCTGCCTCGATTGCTGATATTCACGGCCCTGATAGCCTCTAGTCTGGTTTCCCTAACCCTGAGGAGCACACTATTGGCCCTGATGGCCCTGCCTGTACCCACCATCACCCGACATGAACCTCTTAGTCGAGTCCCCCTACTAGGAACCCCGCTCCTGCTGCCTACCCTCCTATTGCGGCTCCCCATCGACACTGTTGTCCCCAGTCTTACCCTGTTGGATCGACTCTCGTGACCTCTTTGCTCCCCTCAGATGGAAGTGATGATCATAGTAGTGTGGCAATGCGACGTTAATGACATAAGTGTAAGTCCCCTTAACGTCGGGTTACCCAACATATGTTCATGGATCCTCCTCGTGAGCCCGTTCATGAACTTTAAGATCCTCTTTTCATTTGTGTTCACCTCATTTGACATAAAGTTTTCCAGACGAGTGAACTCCTCTTTATACTCAGTCATTGTCTGACCCTCTTGTGTGAGATCTAGAAATATCCTCTTCATCCCAGTCTGCACAGATGCCGAAAAGAGCTTGTGATAAAATCGCACCCAAAACTCTGGAATCATCATTCTATCTCTTTCTTTTAGCACGGAGACTGACTCTTACCACATAAAAGTTGCCCCAACTAGCTTAAAAGTAACTTGTGCATGCTTTTAAGTGTTGTTGCACTCAACCATACGATGATGCCTCTAGATATCCCTTCTTTTATTAACTCGTTGCTACCACATTTTCACTCCCCTAAAACATGGTGGATGACCCTTCTAGAAAACCTCACGAACTCGCTCACACACAGACGACAGTGTATGAGTCTATACCGGTACTACCATTAGTGGTTGTGGTTGTACCCAAGGTAGATGCTATGTTATGGATGTCATGGCAGCATTAACTACTTGCAGTATAATGGCTACGACCTTTGCTGTGAACACAGTCCCCTGGGCGGCCTCTGGCTCCGATTGGGCCTCCCTCTCTGTGACCCTTCTTGCTACTTTTGTTGGCCTCCCTCTCCTGGTGTTTGGCATCTGAAACCAAGCCAAAATTATATGATATTCCACTTAAATATATAACAGTAGCATAAGAACGAGAATGCGCAATATGAAAACAATATTCATAAATATAGGGCTCTACATCAAAGGAATACAATGCTGATAACGTAACAAGTCCACACATATCCTAAAGGACACTGGAACCTGATTCTCTGACACCAATAGTGACATCCCGCCTATTCTAAAACCGATTAGTCAAGCCTTTATCAAAATTAAACGAGAATCCAATATGATTTCATTCTTAGCATCACCGTTGAAACAAATGTATAAACACAATCAATATAAATACGTACTGAATAAAATGACAACAGATATAATAAGAGAAATAATCATAATAAGCGTACACCGAATAAACCATCGGTTACCACAAATAATATAAACGTAATAAGCCACTGGGAAGTATGGAAATATCTTACTCAAACGTAAAGTCCTATCCATCTACGACCCACACTCTTAAAAGGAAAATACTAGAATAATGAATCATATCTAAATAGAATGAACTGAGGCGGCTACAATCAAATCTCGCAGCATTCACAATTACTACGTTCATCGGTATGATGAATAGACTAACCCTGCGGTCCTTGCTGATGAATACTTAGGGTTTTGAAAAATATTTAACAGTAGGTCAAAGCTCGAAAAACATTTGAAAAATATTTGCAAGTATTTAAAAGCTTGAATTGTAAAGGCATTGTATTACCTTCATAATTAACTTTCCAATCGCACTTACATGAGACTTTTCCTCACCTCTCAACTACAGTGCGCACCTAACACATTCATTTTATTATCCTTACCATGCTAATCAGTCTAACTAGGAAAATAACTGTTAACATAGCCTATCCCACTAATAATCACTATTAGTTAATATGTACTACCTACACTAAGTATATCATCACAAATAATTACATAACAATACACAAGCTATAATTAGACATTCATACAACTTTCTCATATACATAATGCTACTAAATAAATGTGTCTTTAATGCGTGTGAATTACGATTCAAGTGTAAACCGATCACTCGAGTAATAATTTAATAAATCGGGTGTCGAACTCAGGGACTAAGACGAATGCTCGTGACGACTATTAAGCAACAAGATTAACCCTGATGATTGACTCATGGAAGAAAAGATGGTTGTGATGAGACTATGTATTACTACCATGAAAGCAATGAAATCCTAGCTAAATTCACTACGCATGCAAGACTTAACAAACTACGGATTTATTAATATGACAGAAATATAAGGTCGAAAAACAATCCCCCAACCCCTAGTACTTTCATCGGATACAAAACTAGTCGAGAATTAAATATTTAAATAAAACGAAGACTTTATTTATTTTAAGTATTACATATATAAAGGAATGAACTCGTCAAGAATAAAAGTAAAGTGCATGAAGAGATGATTATGTGACGAGATGATTAACACGCGCGTCGCATTCTTAAACACCCCGGTTATCTAGGGCAAATGGGGTTAAAAGTCCTACAATGATTGTGTTAACAAAATGACATGTTTCCAATTACTTATTTAACTTAAGAACTTATTTTTTTATTCATGCGAACCACTTAGGGTTGGGTTCATGCATTCAAACTCTTGGAAATCTAGTCGAACACGATGTTACTAAAATAAAACGGGATTTTGACGTTGCATGTGAATTCATCCATAATTAAAATGTACCTAGGCATGCAAGAATGACTAAACATTTTAAAAAATTTATAAAGATAATTAAAGGCGGAGAATAAAGGAGAGAAAGGCAACTTATATTGATTATCGCATGAAAGAGCTCCACATAGCATAAATTTGGTGTCAAAATAATCTCTTATATTCTTCCCTCTTTTTCGCCTCTCAAAACAAGGTTAAGGTAAAGTTAGATATTACTAATGTTAGTTTACAACTCAATGAACCCGTTTTTACGAGAGTACTAAACCCATAAAACCTTAGGATAAAAAAAGGGCCAAAATAAAAATCTCGCTTCTAGTAATTTGTCATGATTTTTAGGCATGACAAATTTTGTCACGGTTCTGGAGCATGACTAATGGCGAACTGATTCGGAGTGCGATTTGGCAAAACTTTCTACCTCAGTTTGTATTTTCTCTTCTTTTTGAATTTTGTTCTTAACTTCAAATTCGCATAACTTTTTCACCGTAGCTCGGATTAAGGCGTTGTTTCTTCCAGTATTCTTATGACTTCAGGCTCTTTAAATTTTCAATTGTTTTCTCCTTCAGGTCTTTACTGTAAAATTATGAAAATAACCTTCAACTTGATTTCCTTTGTTTCTTTCACTATTTTGGTTTCTCTCCCGCATTTACTTGCATGAAATCCCTGTAAAACACACGAGACATACACAAAATATGAATACTTGCCAAGAAAGGTTAGTAGCATGAATATGAGATAAATCTAGTCTATTTACATCACACGTGGCCATAAAAGAATTGAATTTAATGGGATTAATATGAGATATTTATGCCTGATTAAATCCCCCTAACTTAGAACGTTGTGCATCCTAAGCAACGTAAAAGCAAAAGAGTATGAGTTAAAGAAATTTGTAAAAACTTTATTGGGATAGAATACCTCTTTCGCAAGCAAGTTATTTCATTTAGCGCATTCAACAAGTCATTAAACCTCTAGACTACCCTAATAGGACGAGTAGTGTCTCATGAGGGTTTGCAGTGAATTTATCCACAAAATTCGTTTTCCGACTCAAAGAAAAATCAAAATACTTAAAAATTAAACAATTTAAACTCCTTAAAAATAGTCACCTTAAATTTATATTCAATATTCTCAATTTGTAGTGTGTGCGTGTGTGTGTGTGCGAAGCTAAAAATTAAACCGCTAACTTTCACCGATTGATCATTTCGTTACTTTCTAAAAATTCATTTTGATTCAATTTCTCACAGATGCTCTCACAAACGAATTACTCGGAATGTGGCTATTTTCTCTCAGTGTGCGTGATATATAAGAGTAAGTATAATGGAACATAAATTCATGCACACACATTTGAAATATGGAAATTTTGAGGTGAAAAGATCTCATCATCGGATTACGGTCACTAGAAAACGGGAAACATCGCCTGTTATTCACACTAATTAATTTCTCTTATTATCTTTTCGTGTTTTAGGCTCTCCACATGGTAATTAATTTCGTTATTCAGGCTCAGTTAGGACTTTCTTAGGTTATAAGGTGTATTCAGTAAAATGGGAATGATCAGAAAATTCGGAGTTGCATAATTTGCTTGCTTACGATGTCCTTAGGTACTTTTTCGGGCATTTGCTCCTTTTCTTCTTTTTCAATTTTTTTCATGTTTTTCTCATTAGTCTATTCTATTTCTCTTTTCTTATTTTTTGAGCATTTTTTTTTCTTACCTATTTTTACTTCACCATTTGGACTTACTTAATGGACTTTTATTTTCACAACTTCGGGCTAAATGAGTTTTTTGAGTTATCAAGCGAAATTGGAAAATTTTATTAGGTCAAGCGGGCTTGCAAAAAGGGATAACTTTTTTTCACGACTTTTTACGGCTCATATTTTTGGGTAACTAACGATGGTCTAACTTCATTTATCCGAATTACTAATCAAGCTACAATACGCGTCTCGAGATTATATTTAATTTAGAGATATTTTTAGCTCATTTTTCAAGACAACATTTCACTTTTTCCCGTAACCGATCAAAACAAAGGAATAAAGACCTTCAACGACTTTTTTTTAACGTTGAATTGAACTTTGAGTTAACCATTAACTTGGATTGATTTAATTACTTAAAAAAAGTGATAGGCTTTAAATCTCACCAGGTTAGTTAATCTCCACACTTATTCGTAAAGTCATCAATTTTCACTCAATTTTCATCTTTGGTCAATTTCGGCTTTGTGCATAAAGTTTTTACAAATTGAGACTTAAAAAAAATAGTGATATTTTTGAAGATTTTAAATTCTAATTTTTAATTATTTTGAAGAAAAATATTTTTCGCTTTTTCAATTTTTTTTAATTTTTTGGGGGCATTTAAAAATTTGTGAAGTTTTTAAAAGACGCACTTGTCACCCCATCCCTAACTTAGACTTTTGCATTGTCCTCACTCAAAAGGACTAAAATCTAAGGAAGAAAAATAATAATTGTGAAAATAAAACAAGTAAAGATTTAAAATGCAAAAAGATATTATATAACTTCAACACACGATTAAAAAATACAACAAAAATCACCCCATACACATTGGGGGTGCGACAGTCTCTCTCCGCCCTAAAACTTACCTGACCCCATGAATGGGGTCCGATGATCTCTTTGTCTCCATCTTCCTCACATCGTAAACCAATAATCGATACAAATGGGGATCATCCCCATAGGTATGTGGGGCACCTCGAGGCTCGTGATGCATGATGCAAAAAAACTCATCGGGGTGCCCAATCACCTCACAACAACATTGTTCTGACCTTAAGAGAATATATCGACGAACAATGGAAGGACACGTTAAACCTAGATTCTCCTTATACTCGAGAATGCGTGGATCAGGCTCTAAATTGGACGAAACACTTGTCTTCTCCTTAATCGCATTCGAGAACTCAAGTGGAATGGGCGGATGGTCACAAAGAAGGAATTTATATATCATATTCCTCCATTCGCTCTCTCCTAAGTGACAAAACGAGTCCAATAGGTATTGGAGTTCAATACTGAGGTTCTCATCCACAGGCCCAAATTTTTTCTCAAAATTTTCTAGGCTCAGCTCTCCTAACTCTCTCTCTCTCTCTCTCTCTCTCTCACACACACACACACACACACACACACACACACACACTCTCTCCAAATCCTCTCTTACACTCTCATCTAACCTCTCTCTCCCACTCACATCCAAGGTTATAAAAAATGCAGGGAGTGACCGAGGTGTGAAGGCCAAGCCTTAAGCCTTAGAAGCGTAGGCAAGCCTTAGACGTAAAAAGGCGTTTAGGCATTTTTTAATATTTTTTAACTATCACAAGGCTATTAGAAATACTAAAATGGTACATACCATCAAAATATGTCTAAATGTTTGTAAATTAAAATACTATTTTTTAAAAATACTTAAAAAATAAATAAAAAAACTCGCATTTTTTCACACCTTACTTCTAAAAAACTCGCGCTTTTTCACTGCTTACCCCCCCAAACGCGCATTTTTTCACGCCTTAACCCAAAAAACGTTGACCATGGTTGACCACGCCTTAATCCACGCCTAGGACCAAAACTTGGCGTATCTAAAAAGCCTCGCGACTTGGCGCATCTCTGTACAACCACCACTATTTCTGTCAGTCCTTCTTTTGATCACGAGTGCATCTCAATGGACAGGTTTGTGTTTTTTGAAGCTTAATTTGATAAATTTTTAGACTTAAAAAGATATTAACAAGTTCACTTTAATTTTGAGACTTAGAAATTGTAAGATAAACAAATTGTAACCAAACTAGGGACTAGAGAACAAGTGCATGAATAAAATATCATGAGGTGGAAAGTGGACGGCCAACTTAAAACTAAAAGCAATGCAAGTAAACTAAAGTTTACTTTTTTTACAAATACACATAGACCTGAATGAGGATCTGAGACTTTTAAAAAACACAACTTACAACTTATAACCCAATTCTATTTCTGTTTGAAGTTTATTTACATAAAAAAAATTCAAAATTTATTTTTATAACTTTATTAGAAAAATCGCTATTAAATAACTTAACTTTACTTCCTACGATAATCAAGATTAAATCTCTTAATCGCCTGCCCATCGCTCAGGCATGCAACCTAGTTTTTTTTCATATTTTATTATTATTTTGAGGAATCTATTAAAGAGACCAAAATAAAAGAGTGATGATATTCCCACCCCAAAATAATTTCCAAAACACCACAAAATATAAAAATAATATTTTTACCATCAAACACCACAAATTTACCCTTTTAATTTTGATAATAAGTTTATTATACCCTTTCACATAACCCTCATTCTCAAAAGGCTGAAACCCTCCTTATCCAAGACTCCAGGGCCCAAGCCCTCCTTCTCTAAGGCTCTAACCCTTAAAAAACTTGAAAATGCCCCTTCTCCAAAGAATGCTCAAAGTTTAGATTGGATTCATTATATTTAGTTTAGAGAAAAAGCCCAGAAAAGGGAAAAAAACTATTAAGACTTTCTACAGTGACCTGCAACCGTAGACGATGGTATACCATGACTTTGGGTTGGCCATTGTAAATCAAACCCTATATTACCACAGTTTGGGTTAGTTGTGGTTTCTTAAGCACGATTGTGGTTGGTCGTGGCTTCTTTAGCACAATTTGGGTTGGTCGTGGCCTCCTTGGCACGATTGTGGTTGGTCATGGCGTTCTGACCACAGTCTGATTTAGTCGTGGTATTGTTACCACGGTTTGGGCTGGTTGTGGTTTTCATCAAGTGATCTCAAGTTCATTGTTAATTTCATGATTTTAAGTGGGTTATGGTTTTCAATCCGGTGATCTCAAGTTCCTTATTTATTTAATGGTTTTAGTGGTTTTCAATCTAGTGATCTCAAGTTCCTTTTTATACTTGGGTGGTTATGTTCATACTTCAAGTTCCTTTGGGCATATTGTTTATCATATAATCCTTTATTTTTTAAATAATGCAACAATGTTTAGTAACAAAACAGACATAATAACTAGATTGTAAATTTGGTAATAAAACACTCTTCAACCACATTGTACAAACAATCACATTTATTAAAAAACCATAATATTTACCACAATGTTTAGTTATAAAATATATAAACAACTATATTTTTTTAACAAAGTAACAAAGTAAGACACAATATTTTTCGTGAAATTGTATTGACATAACTTGTGTTAGGGTCCGGTTCGTCCTTCTCCTTCCGTGGTAGGTAACTTGGTTTGCTAGGTGTACTCGCTCCTATCTATAGTCACGTATGTGATCCACTTTATTAAAATTTATTTTTTCTTATCCCATCGTGTCAATTATTAGCAATCTAGAATTCCCTTTATAATACTATCCTGTCTAGGGCTGTGTTTCGGCCGGATCGGATCGGAAAATGCCTATTCGGAAAAAATTCCGATTTTTTCGGAAATAAAATAACTATTCCGATTTCCGATCCGATTTTTTCGAAAAATTAAAAAAAAAATCTGAATTCGGAAAAATCGGAAAATCAGCAAAAATCAGAAAAAATCGGAAATTAAAAAAATATATTAAAAATCCAGAAATTTCGGAAATTTCAAAAAAATAAATTATGGATTTTCGATTACTCGAAATTCTCATTTTAAAGAAACAATGAAAATGGCTTAACCCAACATGTAAACACATGAGGATTTGGCTCATTTTTCATTTGTGTAAAAGTTAGGAGGATACTCTCCTTTTATAAAGCATATTTTGGAGCCCTCTCCCTTTCCCAACCGATGTGGGATATGGGAAACTTTCAAAAAATCGGAAAAGAAATCGAAAAAATCGGAAATCGAAAAATAATTCCAAAAAAATCGAAAATAATCCGGAAAAAAATCGGAAAAATCGGATCGGCATAGTTTCGGAAAAATCGGATCGGAAAAATCGGAAATCGAAAAATCGAAAATCGGCAAACTAAAATTTCATTCCAAATTCGGAAAAAATCGGATCGGAAATCGGAAAAATCGGAAAGTTCGGAAAAAAAACACAGCCCTAATCCTGTCAAATATTAATAAATTTATTTATTAATTTTGCTAGTCCTCAGGATGATTTTACTCACTCAGCTGTATTTCGGGCTTGATTCAATGCTGAGTGAGATGCTTCGGAATATGACTCTAGTTGTTTAAGGCCATAATATAGAGGAATTGAGCTGTGCAATAGAGCGCAATAAAACATTCGTCTCTATTGCGCAGCTGCATTCCTCTATATTTGTGACACCCAGACTAATTAAATACCGGGTAGCTACTCATTTATTAGATTAATTCAAAATGCCAAGTTGGTTCAGTTAATAGCATCACTGTCGAAAACATTTAATGATTACTAACCACCTAGTATTTAAAAAGTAAGATGTCAAATTTTAGATTAAATCTGATTAACATGCGATAAATGAAATGTAAAAGAATAACATCACCATACACAATAAAGTCCCAATAGTGTAATCAACAAGAAATAAAGAGTCTGGAGGAAATACTCCTCACAACAATCCCACAACTGAAATAATAAAACAAGTCTGAATCCTGAATTAATTACAATCCACAACCTGAATAACTGAATATAAAATGTCTCTAAAAGAAATGGGCGACATGCCCTACAAATGATGAAACTGTATATGGAGTCAAGACTAGAAAAGGAGGCGTCTACTATCAAGGCCCTGTAACTTCCACAACAGCTACAACTCGTCACCTGAATAGAATTCCTATGCACGGTGTCCTTGTGGCTGGGCACCTAAAAAGGTTTTTACAAAAAAAATAGATTTGAAAGCAAACGGGTCAGAGCCCGAAAGTGGAGAGTATTTTAAAAACAGCAAGTGATTTAAATTACAATTGAACATCACATATTATAAACACGTTAATTGCGTACTCTCACATGAGTTCCTTACCTCTCCACTACTGTGCACGTCTAACGTATGCCTTTAACCCATCCTAGTTATGCCATTATCTAACTAGTTTATACCACTCCTGCCTTCGCATTCAAACATAGAGTATCTACACATAACCCCCAATTAAGCCATATTTATAACCCATGTTCACATTCGTTAATTTACTTATCTCAATTGTTAGTTAAATTCTCATTTTTAACCCATTCACATATCTTAGTCAATCACATTTACTAAGCAACAATGAACCCATCACATATATTCACAATATGAATTCCCAATATTATCACTTGAATAGATAGCTTTACTTAAACTCATATTCTCAATTATTAGCATTATCATTTACTGGAGGTTATCCCCTTATTTATCTTCTCAAGGAGTTACTATAAATTATTCTCATAATTAAACATGACAAGTCTGTTCATTTAACCGTATATCATTCATATCATAAATATACAATACAAGCACCCCGAGGCTAAGCTGCGGTGCACACATACTCTGCTATCCATCCCGGTACATCACGTATATAAGGATTACAAATTCCGAATCTCTCAGGACTTGTTAGAATAAGCACAACACACAAAAATGGAGGCGAACATAATTCAACATATCCATGGGTCACGTACATACCTACGCTCCATAGTCAGCTGACTTATTTACTCACAAATAAGTCATTCTCTTGAACTATGTCCTCAAGGTACCAATCTAAATCTGGGCACACAAGGATTAAATGGCCCTAAGCGAACGTAAACCTCCCGTGATAGCAAGTATGGTAGGTATGTTATACACATAAGAAATCCATACACTAGGCATTCACACAACCTAAGTAATCATATATCAATATAGATGTTCGCACATTTCATCTAATTAATCTCGTACTTATCAAATTTACTCCGAGTATTACATATCATATATATTCCGTTTGATAACTCTCTCGTTGTATCAATTTGGGTACTTAAACCTAACTCAAAAGGTTACTAGATTTCTTATTAATTTCAAATGTTATCTCAGTACTTAAAGTCCCTCCGTTACTGCCCTCATCTTACATCATCCTCAATTCTCAATGTAGTTCCAATTCGAACGTTTTCTAACCGTACCTCACTCGGTAGACCCTCGCACGTAATATCAATCAATCCCATAAGTTATAGCGTTCTCCGATAACAACTAAGGCCCTACTGACTTTAATTAAGTCCCACACTATCATATTAATCTTCCTAATAACCAACATCGGCTTTGGAATAATCATTAAACCTTAAAGAGAAACAATTTCCAAAATACAGCAGGGGTCGATCGATCGATAAAAAGGGGTCGATCGATCGAACCTTCGATCGATCGACATTCTTGAGTCGATCGATCGATCAAGCAGGCATCAACCCAGAAATCCTTAGCAGTTACGGGTTTGCATCTTTTTACTTTTCTTAATCATCATTCTAACGTCCAAAACTCTCAAATGGACACACTAATCATCCTACTAACATGTTTACTTCTTTCCCCACGTTTTAGATTCATCAAATCAACATATAACATCACTTTCATGGATCAAATTACCCAAAAATCATATAAAACCTAGTTTTTCCTATTTCTTCAAGAACATCCCATAATTCCTTCAAATTTCGAAATTCTCTACTCTTTAATCACAAATTCATAGTTGTTATCATCTCAAATATAAACCTACATGAAAGTCCTACCCAAATTATGATTTAAACCATTCAAATCCATTTAATCTTCATTATTTATGAGAAATCTCCAATTCTATAGAAACATGTAAAATATATGCTTTGAATCTTTGCAAGATAAACCACTTGCCTGTAAATTTGATGTTCTGATCCGTTGTTGTTGTTTAAGGGCTGGTCCTCTCTCCATTCCGGTCACAATTCCGTCCAAATTGGTGGTGGTGGTTTTGGTTTGGGGACTCTTTGTAACCTCTCCTCTAACTCACGTAACTCCCCTCTATGTTTTTGGCTGATCATGGCCCTAATGGCCTAACCAAAAATAAATAAATCAACACTAAAAATTGTGGGTCTTAATTCCCTAATTTTTAAAATTACCAAAATACCCTTCCGGGTTGCCGGTTTGGCCTAAAAATGCCCCGGGACCCAAACTAAACTCCCGGCCAGTGTTTTCTGACTATCTCGACCCTTTCGGACACGTTGGCGCACTCAAAATGACCATACAGTTGATAAAAATAAAATTCATTTTTTAATTTAAATAACTACCCTCCTGATGCGACTGTCACGCGCGTCCCAACAAAATTTCCCAAATTGCCGTATTTCAGTCTCGCGATAATTTTAATATTTTCAATATTCATATACTGCCATATATCCACATTATAATCAAATACCAACTCACATCTCGTTAGTATTTCATCCGGATTAATTCTCAATTAATTCACATTTAATTTAATTAATCCCATAAATAAATATCCATAAAAGTACGGGGTATTACAATATTGTGGCCCTAACCTCACTACTAGATTCATTTTTCGAAGCATCTCACCCATCATATTATCGGGTCCGAAATGCAGCTAAGTGAGCAAGATCATCAAGAGGGCAAGCAAAATTAATAAATCAATTTATTGATATTTGACATATTAGTATTATGAAGGGAGTTTTAGATAACTAATAATTGACACGCTAGTATAATTTTTTTTTAAACAAATGGGATTACAGATGAACGTTTAGATATTGAGCGAGTATACCTAGCAAACCTCGTTACCTAGTACCTAATCACCGATGCAGTCACAGATGCAGTCACATGTGATTTACCAGCTCTCCCCATTTAATGGATCTACAACAAAATATGGGAAAAAAGATTTAAAATGAGAATAATCGTCTGAACTTAACAAATTAAACTGGGTAGAAAAATACGGTCACCCCCCAAACCATGAGTTGTTGCAATCAACAGCCTAGTTAGGCCGTGAGTTATTGAAAATCACGACCAATTCAAGCATACCTTATTGAATAATTACGGATAACTTAGGCCGTTGATATGGAAACTTTGTTGGTCTATTAGAATCGTGAACTTGAGTGCCACGGTTGAACTTGACTGTGGAAGCCCATCACCTATTATTACGGGAGACCGCGAGGAATTCAGTTTCAACAGACATGTATAAAAACTAGGGTTTGGTTTTGTACATTAACTTAGGGTTCATTTTCGACGAAAACTAGGGTTGGGTCATGGAGTTATTGGTTAGACATGTATAAAAACACTCGTATATAGATTAGACATGTACAAATATCAAATATATAATTTAGACATCTATAAATACACAAGTATATAGATTAAACATGTAGAAAAATACACGTATATAGATTTGAAATACATACCTGTATATTTTGTGGGTTATATGAAATTAGGATTTAGTTGTAAAGTTACGGAGTTAGGGTATGATTTTGGAATTAAAATTTGGGGTGGTAATAATAAAGAGAAAAGAGTAGAAAGGTAAAGGAATGAAAACTAAAATATTTTTTAAATTTAAATATAATGAAATGTAAAATTGTGATGTAAAGTTTTTTTTAATATTAGTGAGGAGGTGTATAATTAATTTTGATATTGTTACCCAAATAAAAATAGCTTAAAACAAGAGAGAGATGCTTTCAATCAACCTCAAACCAAGTACAAGTCCCATCTTTGCTCCACCAACACCACCGACCTCAAAATAATCTCACGCTCCCCTCCCCGCGCGTAGCCCCCATCCCTCCTCTTTTTTTCTTTTTTTTTATCGCATTTCCCCACTTTCCGAATCAAAGAGAAAAAACAGGAAAGAGATATAAATTAATATATTACATTATTTCACTCTCTAAAAACAACAAATATCTGATTCCAAAGCTCTCTCCTTTTTGAGTCTCTCTCTCTCTCTCTCTCTAGCGGCGATTTGCAGAGGACTCGCCTGTTCTTTGATAAATCAACGTCTTGGTTTATGAGGTACCAAACATCCCAGATCTAAAACTTTTCTTTTTTATTTCAAAAAAATTGTTCTTTTTTGTTTTCATGTTTCTTCAGATTTGGGGTTCTGGGTTTTTTGTTTCTTGTTAATTTAATTGAATTATGTGTGGGTTGTCGTGGGTTTTACGAGGGATACTGAAATTATTGAATTTTTTATAATCTGTGCAGCTCGAAGGAGAAACCCACTCTCGGGTAAGTGTTGTTTCCTTTTTATTACTTTGCTTTGTGATTATTTTTAATTTCTGATTTACTTTTAATTTATGTAGTATGTGAGTGTTACCCATACGTATTTTATAAATATTTACTGGATTTTTATCTAGACTTTACCCATCATTTTCGCTTTTAGGTGCGGAAAAGTACAATGATGAAATGTTTTTTTAAGGGGCATATACTAAATAGTCCCTTTTAACATTTTTTAATACACGTTTAGTCCAAGCTTTTTTATTTGGTCCAAAAGTCCTTCACCATTACGCTGTCGCGCATCTTAAAAAATAAGAGAATAAGACGTTTTTTGATACAAAATAAATGGCTTCGACTAAATGTGTATTAAAAAATGTTTAAGGGGCTTTTTAGTATTTGATCATTTTTTTAACGTAATTATAGGCGACTTTAAACAAAAATAGTTAACAAAGTTCTAATTTTAAATAGAGGAAAATATATTTCACCATTTTACTTTTCACCGCGTTAAAAAATATTTTACCCCGAATCAGACGGACGCTTGGGACATCCACAGTGGGAGGAGGCTTTCACGTACTCTAAAGCTATGGTATTAACAGAGCAAAATGAAGAGAGGTTCATAGTGGGGTTTGTTAAAAATGAAGTAAACGTATGAAAGTTGGACGTTTAACACTTTAAAAGTAAAACTTTCTCACTTTTAAAAGTCAGAAAGATTAAAATTGATATGTTTCAAAGCTCATCCGTCGAAAAGTTCCACGGCTAATCATACAGACGGGAAATTGTACCACGTCGAGCTCGGACATGGGAATATCTCACGTTTATAACCTAAAAGTACAAAACTTCTGCGTCTAAACTCTTGTCCCCTCTCATAGCAATCTGGTAGTTTTATTATAACTTGGAGGGAGGGTTAACGGATCGCCTCCCTCTTTTACACCAAATCTTCTCCCCACTGTGACACATTTTAAAGGAGACCCATTGTGGATGGCCTTAGTGATGCTTTTTTCTCTCTTTTTTCGTTGCTAAAAGTGACAACGATGGTGGGTAAAGCTTAAAAAAAACAAAACAGCGATTAAAGTCTAATAAATATATGGAAGGTAAAGTCAAAATGACCATTTTTTCACTTGGGTAAGTTTTACGTTGCTGGATGTATGATTTTAAGTTTTTTCCCTGGCAGCTGCAAAGTCTAAATACGACCATTCGTAATCCAAGTCAAAATCACCCATTTTTATTCGGGGTGTTTGGTATTTAGTCCCATTTGTAAAGTTTCACTTGTGACCATCCCCATGTTTTTATTTTTTTAGTTGTTGGTCCTATTATAACAAATATGGAACAAGTGTCATTCTATGCAAAAAGATATGTCATTCCATGCAAAAAGATACGAGGGGTGATTATAGAGAAGTTATTGACGGTTTTGGGTAGTTATGAGACTTGTTACAATTTAAAAAAAATATGGGAGTACAACCTAACAAATCTTTGGAGATGGGACTAAAGCCAAAATAATTATAAATTTTTAACTGAATATATGCCAATTTCAAGGAATGGAATTGGGGTTCCCAAACACACTCTCAAGGGTGGAAGGGATCTATTGTATTAGATTACATTGTAATTGCAATGGATATTCATCATTGCTTTTGCGGTTTCATTGTTTCTCAGTGACTTTCTTTCAGTACTAAACATGCCTCTCACAAGCTTTTGCATTTGCTCTTCTTTTATACTTTTCCGTGAATTTGCACTCCTCATTACTTGAAAAGTTACCTAGATAGGCCAAGCAACATAGATATGATGTGGCATACCCAAGTTGATAGACATGCATAAATTGTACTCCCTACGTACCAAATTTATAGGCCTACTTTCCTTTATGAGACATCCTAAATTAAGTGTCCGATCTCTTTTTTAAGACGTAATTAACGAACCAAATTCAACGATAGTGAGCAAGTATTTTTTTTCCCGCGATTGATTAAGCGTATCCTTAAAAACATTCGTTTTTAAATAGAAACTATTAATTTGGGACGGAGGGAGTATTTGATTTTGAGTTCCACGTAATTATATTAGTAAGTTCTTTTTATGTGCATGCTCAACACGTTCATTGAGTACACATTCTCCATACCAAAAGAGAACAAATTTATCTTGAGAAATTAACTCCGTGTTTTAACTCAAATGGTCGTGTGCCATGCCAAATTTTTTATATTTAAGAAACAATTGATATTTTTTGTGGGTGCTTTTATTTATTTACTGTAGTGTTCTGTGTTTGGCCACAGGCATGACTCCTCCCTAGTAGTGTTCGTTCTACTTGGTCGGGCCAAATTTGCTACTTTGAATATAATGTACCTCAAGTTGCCTTAACAAACTCTAGTTAAAGTGGATTTAGTTAAGCATCACCCCAGGTGAGCGACTTATTTGGATCGTCAAGCATTGTGAACCCCTAACCAAAGCAAACACGCGTTTTTGGAATTTTTAGATGGTTGTTGTAAACAAGGTCTACAAATTTCAACAAGGGCTTTGTTCGTTTTTTTATCAGAACAAAGGAAAAAGGGTTGCAATAAATTGTCTTTGCTGTATGATTGTTAACACGACCAGTAACTTAGAGAGGATGCTTGGGTGATGCTAGGCAAGAACTGATCCTAAGATACATGTTAACCCCGGCTCAATCTCATTTATGTTGTTCTGTTGTAATGGCACTAGTACCGTAGATGTTCTAGACTAATCATGTATTGTCAAGATATTGATGCTTTTCTCCGTCAATATCTCTCTCTCTTTGGGTTCTATGCTGTTTATCCATAATCTGGCTGCAATTACAGTGGTACGCGGATTAAGACCCGCAAACGGAATATTGCTGCGCCGCTGGACCCTGCAGCATTCGCTGATGCAGTGGTCCAGATATATCTGGATAATGCTGGTGATCTGGTAAATTTATATATATGTTACAATCCTATGATCTCTCCTCTTTCTTTGTTTATCTATTTGTGTTGGGGGTGGATGGGTCATAATGATTTTACCTAAATAATCGTGTGCAGGAACTTATCGCTAAGTGCATTGAATCTGCAGACCTTAACTTCTCCCGATACGGTGACACCTTTTTTGAGGCAAGTATCTAACTTCTTCTGCTTCTCTTAGTATGATTGCAGATTTATTTGGGCTGCAAATGATTTGTTAGACATAGTTGGTATCGTTCCAGGATGCCGTAAGTAATCTGTAAGAGTCTCGTACGTACTTGAGCCATTTCAAGTAATACAACCATGTTTTTATATTTTATAGAGCTTGTTTTGTACTGTTATCATTATGTTTAGCATTAAATTTATTGGTTACCAACTTACCAATACTAATTCTTATATGACAAGAGTCATGTCTTTTGATTGGTCGGTGCATCTATCTTGTCATGCTATGAAATCCTATGTTTTGGTGCTCGTGAGGTCTATTCTTAATTTTATATTGTTGTCATTTTCTTTCTATCTTTTGGATACGGAGGTGCAGCTATTGTTTCATGTTGAAATTCATCCATATTCCATTTATTTAATCTTTCTATATGGTTGACCCAATTCTCTAGGGTCATGTGACTCGTGTTTAGGTGTTTGCAAATTGCTAAGAAGCCAAATTCTTTGAAACTTGAAGAAATGGAGTGTTGGATGTAGATACGATTCGGATATGGCACCGGTAGTTCTATTACTATATGATACTCGAACTAATATCTGTTGACACAATTAGTGATTTCGCCTTCCCGATAGGACATGGATACGTTTTGGATAACAGGGCTATTTTTATTCTTCTCACAAAAAAGAATTTGAAGGGGATTTAAAAATGTTTAAAAGCCAAGTATTTAACAATAAGAGCTGCATGTACAAATCATAGCTATTAAAGTGCGTACAAGGCCATTTAATACTGTCATGTCTCTTGTTGGTATATTAAAGGTAGTAATCTATCAACATACCTTACTTTTATCTTTCTACAAGCTGAAAATTTCAGTGTTGTAGGGACTTTTTTTTTTTGCAATTCTAATTGCTCATATTGTATGGTACGCACACATATATATTTTTTGGTGTACATTATATATATTTTGTGTTTCCTTGTCATATCTGGACATTATATATATATTTCCGTGTCATATCTGTATATGTTGTATTGCCATATAATTTTGTATTGTGTCCCCTTTATCCATATTTATGCAACTTAAGAAAATAAAGATGTCTGTTGTGGAATGGACGACCTGAACTTGTTCAGGCTTTGTTAGGTGGTATTATCATCTTATATTATACTTATTTGTAAACTATACCTATTGGTTCCACATGCATTTAGATTTGAGAAACACCACAAGTTGTTGGCACCACCTAAAGCCTAAAGAGCCAAGAAAAGAATCAACTCTACAATTGATTATAATCAGACACACTGGCGTAACGAAATCTCCACATTTGCTATATTTTTCACCCCTCCAGAGAAGGTTGAGGTCACAGAGGGATTTTTGTTCCCATAAATATAGTATCTTGAATATTGCATAAATACAAACCACTGTAATCTGTCAGTGAAAGATGGAAGGAAAGATGGGAACTGACGGTTACCATGAGTTTGTACTAAAGAAAAAGAGTATCTTGATACTATTTTTTGGGAGCTCTTCTTATCCAATTACCAGCCCATAATCTCAAAAAGAGGCGTTCCATCTTCTTCTCAAGTATAAAGGGATGGTAACCGTCTACATCTTTCATTTACAGATTACAGTGGTTTGAGCTTTTATGCAATATTCAAGATACTAATATTGTGGGATAAAAAATCTCGCTCTTGATTTTCGGCAGTATGGGTACATTGCACAATATATTTGTGGGTGTATGTTTTTACTATCTAATACATCAAGAAGCTATCTTAGCATGGAAATTATATGCCTACATGGCTTAATTTTTACCAACCTGAATGGCTGATTATTTTCTTTGCTCTGTAGTCTTTGGGTAGTGCCAACAACTTGGTGTTCCTTACAACCAAGCCAACACATCAATTTTTGATGCATGTGTTCAATCTCATTCGGAAAGAGATGGTGTGCAGTTGAGGGGGTGTGATTATCGAGTGGTGGAGAGGTTCTTTTCTAAGTCCTTAAAAGTATCTCTTAGGTTCATTCTTCTTTCACTTAGTTTACCAAAAGCGTGACTGTGATGGAACTAATGTTCGATTATGGCTAGATATTTGATATGGTGAATCATCTTTTCAATTCTTTTTCCCTCCGAATATCAGTAGTCCTTGCACCATAATACATCTACTGTTGCTCTTCTTTTTCCATCTTCTCTCCATTTTATTTCATGGAGTATAACTTCTAGGAGGGTTTGGGTATGCTTAAATTTTAGAGCATTGTTGTCTCACGTGGATAATATTTCTTTGGATCCGGTGTAGCTGACAAAGATGCTGGTCAACTCATGCTTCCGGAGTTTCCACATGTAAATTATCTTTCGACTCTTGTGGAAATCCACCCGACCATTTTCCCCCCATCACTTTAAGATGATATGGAAGACTATCATGCCTACTAAAAACTGCATATTTTTGCATTGTTGGTGGCTTAAAGAAGCTTAATACGTGTGATTTACTTCAGAAAAGAATGTCCTATGGTTGTGTATAACTTTATTCCTGGACGGTGTCTCTTTTATGGGTCTTTTAGCAGAATGCCCATGATTTCTTTGTAAATGAAACTTCAGTGCAACATTTTTTCAAAAATTATCCAAGTTCAAAATCTTTGCAAAAATTATTTTTTAGGCCCTATACATTAGCTCAACAATAGTGAAGTGACATCAGCCATGCACACTTAGGTTGCTGACGTGGTAGTGATGTAGTAACGCCATGACAACATTTTCCGGCGACATCGCTCGAAAAGTTGATGGAAAATGCTGCTGTGGCACTGCCATGTCATCACCGGTGTTGAGGTGGCACTACCATGTCAGCTGTCTAAAAAAGCCAAGCTAAAGTCACTATTGTTGTTAATAAGGTTTCTATTGGGCATTTTGTTATATTTGAAAATAAGGTGACAATAAAAATTCAAAGGAATTGTTTCTTAGGGGCTAAACATTATATGCCCTATTTTTACAATGGAGTTGGTGTGGTATTTGATCTCTGTTTCATTCATACCCCACGCATCACATCTTTGTGGTGTATACACAAATGGGAATAACCTAATTACGTCTATATGATGCAGGTTGTCTTCACAGGAGGGCGTACACAACCTGGTACAACCAAACCTGATGAGGGTGAGCGTCACACTTACTCTATAATAGACTGTGAGCCGAAACGCGACGCTATTTTGCCATCTGTTATCTATATACAGAAGATTCTGCGCCGAAGGCCTTTCCTCATAAAGAATCTCGAAAATGTTACGCGAAGATTCCTCCAATCCCTGGAGCTGTTTGAGGAAAACGAAAGGAAGAAGCTGGCAATTTTCACGGCACTTGCATTTTCCCAGAAGCTGTCGGGTCTGCCTCCTGAGACCGTGTTCCAGCCCTTGCTCAAGGATAACCTCGTGGGCAAAGGGATAGTTTTGTCATTTATTACGGATTTCTTTAAGGAATATCTGATTGATAACAGCCTTGATGATTTGATCGCAATTCTGAAGCGGGGAAAAATGGAGGACAATCTTCTCGAATTCTTCCCATCTGCAAAGCGATCAGCTGAGGCTTTCTCTGAGCATTTCACGTACGTGTTGCTGCCTTTTTTTAAAAATAAAAAATGAAATGTAGCTGTAGGATCGCTAGCATTTCTTTTTTTTACAAGATTTTAGGGTGCGTTTGATTGCGTATGCGTTTAATTGCACAAATTTAACATTTTGCACCAACGTAGAATTTTGCACCCACTCAGAATGTACAACTTCTTTAAGCATGAAAATTTACATTTTCCAACTTTTATTTTCTTCCCTTCCCCCCACCCCTCACCCCCTCCCAAAAAAAAAATCATGGCATTTTTTTATTGGTTTAGCCTAAATAAACTCATTTTCCCCATCTTTTTTTACACAACTACTAAATCAAACACGTCCAGAGCCAAGATTGGCTCTCTCAAGGAAAATTAAGACAATGAAACACGCCCAAAGTTGGAAATATATTGAATCTCCCATAATTTCAATGAAAAATATTTCAGATCAAGCACTCTTAGAGAATTAGAGCATCCATTACTTGTTCCTGCCCGTCTCTTTATGACTTTAGGAAGGTGAGGTGGTTCTAATTAACTTTGACCTAATCTATCGAAAAATCCAACCTACGCCCCGCCCCCCCCCCCCCCCCCCCCCCAAAAAAAAAAAAACACACACAACAACAAATCCGTTAATTGTTTAGAAGAGAGGTTGCAGTGGTGTCAAAAGGTGAAGCACACCTGACATTTACTGTCCTGATTTTTCACTTCACACTACTAAGTGGCCATTATTTGGAAACTTCTCTGCATATAAAGTTATGTATGTAATTGATTCTTTCAAGCGAATGTTACATTTAAACTTCTGTATTGCTGAATTATTGTTATATTTCAGCAAAGCAGGGATTGTGCCATTGGTCGAGTACCACGATAAGAAGATATTTGAGGTGAAGCTGAAGGAAATGAAAACAGCGTTAACAACACAGATAGCAGAGGAAACGGATATATCAGAAGTCATAGAAACTGTGAAGCAACATGTTAAAGATGCTAAATTACCGGACATTGAGGTTGTGAGGATTCTGTGGGATGTTATGATGGATGCTGTTCAATGGTCTGGTAAGAACCAGCAGCAGAATGCTAATTCAGCTCTTCGCCAGGTATTTATCATCACTTCGATGTGATACTTTTACTTGGCTTTTTTGCATTATTTATTTCATGAATGCTTTTTCCAGCGTTGATTCTTTATCTAATGTTTCTTATGGTGATTCCTATCTCGATGATGTTGAACCTATCATCTGTTGAGAAAGGGAGAAAGGAAATTATAAATATAGTTTCTTATTTATCAAGAAAACGATTATTTTCTTATTATATATTTGGATGAATATACTAAATTTTGGACTGTATTTGTGATTGACTCTTTATTTAATGTTTCTTATGATGATTCTTGTCTCGCTCGTGCTGAGAGCCTCATCTGTTGAGAAAGAAAATTTTAATTGTAATTTTTTATTTATCAAGGAGTATTATTATTTATTTTGATGAATATACTAACATTGAATGTGTCAGTCTTACCCACCCTGGTATGCCCCAGCGGTAAGGCGGGCTTGGGACTGTGTGGTTAGGCGCACGGTGCCGCTGGTAAGCCAGTATTTAAGCGGGGTGCGTGTGGGAGGTGGGTTCTGCGCAGTCCCCCCCCCCCCCCCCCCCCCTCTCGTTTAGCTTGCACGGGGAAGTCCAAAAGGCTCGTTCGTGTGGTGGTTCAGGGTTATTAAAAAAAAAAAACGTGTCAGTCTTGAGTATGCATGTTGGATGAAAGAGCACATTATTTTTTTTTAATTCATCTAGTTATTTAATAGGGCTTTAGTTGTTAACATCAGCACCTACAAGTGTTTGTGTGCGGTTCTAGACTATTTGTCATTAGGTTGCGATCCCTCACCTTTATTACACTATACGATGCGGTTCCTCACTTGATGGAACAAAACAATGTGAGGCTGTTATATTACGAAAATACTATTACAAAATTTGAACAATGTAACAGAGTTATATAAATGGAGAACACGGTTTTTTGGTCCACCTATAAACCGATTTAACACCCTTGTTCTATTAAATAATTATTTTTTACTCACATTTTATTTCATCCTAGAAAATTCTTTGATCGTTTTGAGATACACATTAGAATACATCAATACGCTTTATAATAGCTAATTCTAAATAAATAATTTCTTATATTCACAGTCCCTAGTAACTGTTAAAGCCAGTCAAACATTTAAAGTTATATAACACCATGGCGAGGGACCACAAACTAATCACCAGAAAGTGTTGGACAACACATATGAGGAACCCCAAAAGATTCTGTATGTTTAATTGTTTTCGTATATATATTATATATATATATATATTTGGGAGTCAAAGATTTATAATATTTGCAATAGGATTCCGATATCATATAGTGTTATTTTGAGTTTATGCCCCACCTTTTGACCAGTTTTGCACATTTGCAATAAATTTTTACTCCGTCATCTATCTGTTTGAGTGAGTGAGTGAGTGGTCAACCTTGTTTAAAAAAATGTTATTTTGATGTCTCCAATATTATGACTGGTTTTGCAATACACCCCGTCTTTAAAATAACAATTGCATTAACTAACCTTTTGTTAACTTTCCATTCAGTATGTTAGTCAAACCGATTACTGGACATTGCATCCAATCTCAACAGTACGAGAATGCTGTGTACTGTAATAAATAGTTAATTAGGACGATAATGCTGCTGCTGCTGCTACTACTACTAATAATGACCTTGATATCCAACAGGTGAAAACATGGGCAGAATTACTGAATACCTTTTGCACCAGTGGAAAGCTAGAATTGGAACTCTTGTACAAAGTTCAGGTCCAGTGTTATGAGGACACAAAGCTGATGAAGCTGTTCCCTGAAATGGTGAGGTCTTTATATGACCAGGATGTGCTTGCTGAAGATACCATTCTTCATTGGTTCCGGAAAGGAACAAATCCCAAGGGCAGGTATGCAAGCCCATCCTTCCATTTTACTGATATTGCACCTGTTTGGGGTTAATTTTAACATGTTCAATTGCAAAAAAGAGAAGAAAACACCCGTGTGACTAGCTGACCTTTTCTCTAATAATGTCACATTTCCTTTTAAAATCTTGAATAGTTAGAAGATCAATGAAAATAAACTTGAATCATTCATTAGTTAAACAGTTAAAATGAACAAGTTAAGACGTCTCAAGCAGCAACTGTTCTTTTATCCTGCTGCATCAGCACCTATAACCATTTCTATTTTAGCAACCACTAAATTTGAACCCCGTGGATGGGGGATACCGGTATGTATTGCCGGCTTAATGCCATGCCACGAGCCATTATATATTTGGCTAAATATATTATTTTGTAACATAACTGTATCTTATAAACATACACTCCCTCAATCCCAAATTTGAGAGTCGTACTTTCCGTTTTATGACATCCAAATTTGATAGTCCTCTTTCATTTTTTTTAACGTAATCAACGGACCAAATTCCACGATACTGAGTAGTGTATTCTTAAAAGTAAATATATTATATAATTATCACGTCTCTTAATTTGGTATTACCATGCGTCGAACGGCTATTTTTATTTTTATTTTTATTTTGACGAGTTTTTGGTAGTCTTTGGAATTTGTTTTTTCCCCTCCCATTTTATGAGACTTTTAGATAAGTTGGATGATTTGTATCCGAATCATGTTTAATGTGTTTATGGGTTAAATAATGTTTAGTACCTAAACATAATACCCCATTAAATGCTCAAACTAACAAAAAGCCTCAAACAGATAAACCTATATCTTTCATGAACTAGTGATTTTCTGATAAACCGAACCAAACCAGGTGCAATGGAATGTTTTTTTCCCGTGACAGTTTGGTTCTGGTTCCAAAAATTATAGAACTAATTTTTTCGATTCGGTTCCCGGTTCCACCACCAACACAAACCCATTCATAAACCAATCCAAATTGAAACTGAACCCAGAACCTAGGCCAAACTAAACCGGTATGATCCGAACATGTTTTTTTTACGCTTATATATATGAAAAATGTTGATTTCTCTTTCATTTAAAGGTTTTTAATTAGTTTTGACTTTTGGAATTTGGATTAAATCTATGATGTTTGCGCAGAGTGTCTTTTTTAAAGTTATATTGGAGGAAATTTTATTGTTTAAATATTTATTTTAATATGTTTTTGGAACCGATAATCGATCTGCACCAACCCAAGAACCGTTTTGTTCGGTTGTAGGCATAATCAAACCGGTTTCGGTTCCAAAAATGTGGAACCAATCAACCCCGTTTCCGGTTTCGGGTTATAGTAGTGGACCCGAACCAACCCGAACCGTGAAACTGAGTTAGTTTTTTGTAGTCCCACAAGTCCAATATATCTGTACATTTTGTCATTAAAGCATATATTCAATTGATTCCCAACTACTTGAGTAGTTGTACTTAAAATATTTACTTTTATCATTCTTATGATACGTTATTAAACTTGGGAGTTTTATTATTTGTTGTTTCTTGATGGGTACAGGCAAACTTTTGTGAAGGCTTTGGAGCCCTTTGTTAAATGGCTAGAGGAGGCAGAAGAGGAAGAAGAATAAATGTGTGTTTGGCACCTGTCTCAGTTTCTGAGATATCAACAACTCATGAAGCATCAATATCTGTGTTTATCACAAAAAAAAAAAAAAATCACACCCTTCAATATTTGGTGTGCACGATGAAGATATTGTCAGACCATTTGTGGTTTAATACTTGCAATAATCTCTTCACATTTTAACTAAATATTAGGTTTGTTTTATTTGGGAGTTTCAAATATCAAGCGTTTGGATATTTCGTGTTGATTATAGCTTAAAGTATGCAATGCGTTCTGTTATTTGATTAAGTTATAAGGCTGTAAATCCATCAAGTTTGTTGATTTCATTTTCGGGACAACAATTGTCTTCTCAACTTTGAATTAAGACAATTAATATTTTCCTAACAAATCATTTTTTTCTCTTTTACAACCATCTATACTTCTCCCCAAAAAATGGATTATTGTGTATGTTACTAAAAATATTTATATTTGAGTTAATTCACCAAAAAATCATGTGCTTATTGTGCATGTTTGAATCCCTCAGTTGACTTCAATATGTGTCAAAATATAAAAACGTAGGCATGATTTAAAAACATAAAACACTACTTTGAATTAAAGATTTGTAAAAGAAATTGCATTAATCTTGAATAAAGCAACTGTGAGAAAAGAGTAATTTAGTTCCGCTGTAAACGTACAAGGTATGAGTAAAACTTAAAGCTTAGAAGGTTGTTGAAAGATGAACTGTAACCTTAAATTAAGGTAAAACTACTTTTAAATTGCAAGGGAAAAAAAGAAAGAAATATTATCTAATTCTCGAATCTTTTTGAATGTATAGAGATTAAAATGTATAGGGTTTGAACTGAACTGTCTGTAACTACTTCTAGTTTGAACTTGAACACAATTTGGTCCCTCAACTCCATACAGACGAGTGTTCGTTGGTATGCGGTAATATTGCAGTGGAATTGTGATTGTTGGGGAATGTTTTATTAGGATTTTGAATTCTTGCATACTGTTTGGTTAACTAATGAATTCATATTAGGAATCAAAATATAGTGTTTAGTTCATGCATGAAAAGTGACGTAAATTATATACCAATAAAACTCTTTAGCAATATATATATATATATATATATATATATATATATATATATATATATATCCATATAATAAGCTAGCATATAATAAGCTAGCATATGGGGATGGCTCCAAGACATGTATGATATTTTTGACATTTCATGCCCATGCATGAAATGTCATGCTAAAAGCTGTTTTTTTTTTTTTTTTTTTTTTTTTTTTTTTTTTTTAATTAAATTTTTTTTATTAATAAATAGATATGGATTTTTTTGACTTATTTATTTTATTTTAATTTTAATTTTTTTATGGGCTGGATTTTATCACGGGGGTAAATTTATCACCGTGCCCTCGGCACGGGTATCCGTTAGTATATATATATATATATATATATATATATATATATATATATATATATATAGAGAGAGAGAGAGAGAGAGAGAGAGAGAGAGAGAGAGAGATCCCATCCTATAAGGATCTTATTATGGTACATATCTCGGGTACATACCATTTTTAAAATAGTAAAAAAATAAATTTTTCGATGAAACTTCATGGATAAGATCTCCACGGCGAGAAGATCATCTCTAATTTTTTTCATCGAAAAATTCAATAAAATAAACGTTGAGATGAGGTGATATGTAAAAAAATGATACAAAATGTATTTTCGACCGTTGAAATTTTGATGATCATTTCACCCACTTTTTGATTGAATTTTTTGATAAAAATTCATGGATATGATCTTACAAAATATTTGAACCCAACTATGTTTTTTTTGGTAAAAAATATTTTTCAATATTTAATAAATATAGTAATTTATTATAGACATGTGTGTATTGTAGAATAAGTTAATCAAAATATTGTATATATGAGTAGGAAAAAAATGCATAAATAAAAATTTTATCACTCTAAATCTAATACATCAAATTGACTTCACAAAATACATATTTAGATTTTAAGGGTAATTTTTATAATTTAATATTATATGGGCATTTTAATCTTCACAAAATTATTTGTAAGGATTTCTCATGGGAAAAGTAAGAATACCATCTGTTGATGTAAAAAACTAGATTACTCTAATTATTTAATCACAGATAAATAAATGAGACAAAAGATTTTAAAGTGGTTCAGCCTTATATGAATGACCTACATCCACTGTTATGTTATTGCTGAGTGTTTGGGAATTCTCGATTACAAGTGCTCTCAAGAAATTCCGATCCCCTTGAATGAGGGTGATACAAGGTATTTATAGCCATTAGGCTGTACATGAAAGGGTGTTACATTAAATGATACACATATGAAAGGGTAATTCACTTAATGTTCTTCAAACGTGCGCGTCAAGATGATAAGTATTCAATGAATAGTTGAACTGTTGATTATCTGGCAATTAATGCTGTGGTCGAGATGCAGCTCGGACCGCCTTAGTTGCTCGTCGTCCAAGAGTTCCTCGGAGTATTGGAGTTCCTCGGAGGGTTGGTGTTCCTCGGAAGACTGGCGTTCCTCGGAGTATACCTGTTGCTCGGAGTGAGTATGTTGGTCGGGGGAATAATCTTCCTCGTTGCTATTGTGCCACGTAAATTGACACGTGTCTTCTTATTATTCGTCCACATCAGCATACTAATTTTGGTATCAACAGAAGCCCCCAATGTTTCATATTTCGAACTTTGAGGAGTATGGAACATTCTTTCTCGGTATATGGCGATATTAAATGACCTTCCTGGGTTTTAGGAGCCTTTTCTTCATATTTGAATTTCCTTCCAAATTCGCAGAATCCGCCTTTTTGCATTTTTATAGGCGCTTCGATCTTCGTGCCCTTTTTGTCCTTTTAGCCGCTGGTAGCGTAATAGTTTCCTTTTTGTAATCATTTCTTTCGCCGTTTCCCAAGGCAAAGTATTTAAGCCTCAGAGGCAATCCCATCGTCTTCTACCTTTTCAATTTCTGCTTTCGAGTTTTCTATAGCTTTTCTCTCTCCTGTGCGTCCATCCCTTTCTTCGTTTGTTTGTCAACAGATCTCCTTTTTCCCTGTAAGCTCTTCTTCCTTCTTCTTTTATTCATCATGGTTTACATTATTGAGTCTCTTGAGAAATTCCGTTCTGATTTCTCTATTCCATCTTGGGTAATTTTGGAGGTTCTTTCTGAGCCTTCAAGTTATTTTGATTTGGCTGAGGGACATTGGTTCCCTAGCCTCTTTATTGCTGAATGTGGATTTTCTTTTCCACCAAACCCTTTATGCTTAGAGTTCTGTCAGTATTTCGACGTTGTCCCTGCAAAAATAGCCCCCAACACATGGAGAATAGTTAATGGGGTGTATAGGTTAAATCAAACTCATGGAACTCGTATAGGAATTCCTGAGATTATGTACTGTTATAGATGGGCTGTTTTAGACAATGTTTATTATTTAAAAACTAGATTTTTGAATAGGGCTCTAGTAGTCAACCTCCCTGATGCCAACAGGGATTATTTTGAACATGGAGTAGTTGTAAAAAATTGGCAACATGCCCCTTTGGTTGGAGACGAAGTATATGAGGGTCCCAAATGCCCTCCATATGGCAATGGGATAGGTTATTTTCATCTTATTTTGTTTTTTGAAATTATGATTTCATTATGTTTGACAAAATGTATGACTGATATTTCACTATGTTTTTGTTTGCAGTTGACAGCAAGAGAAAAACTCCAAAAGAAACAGAAGTTAATATCAAGCATTTAAAACATATCTGGAGTTTGCAGCAGAAGGTTGCAGACGAGCACATTAGGTCTGCTTCATACTTGCTGCAGTACAGGAGCTATACATCCTCTTACACTGCTCGTCCTGTGGCTAGCATTAGCGAACCATTGCCAGCTTCTGAAGACTCTTCATCAGACTCTCACATTCCTTTGAGTCAGAAGATGGGCAAGAGAAGAGTTCCTGCTCTCTTTGAAGAGACCTCCTTTGCTGGAGATGGAAAGAGAAATAAAGCTGATGTCCCAAAGGGGACAAAGAAAATGGATGCTGCTCCTTCTGCTGCTCCTCAGAAGGTCGTCGAGAAGCCCCCAGTGGCTCCTGTACAGAAGGATGCGCCTGTGGAAGTAATCACTATCTCTCCAACCAAAAATTCTTCTTTGGTTGAGGTTGTTGAGAAGACACCGAGGAGATTGAAGAAGTCTTCCTCGGTTAGTTTTTCTGAAGTCATTCCCCAGCTCCAAACTAGTGGAGCTGGTGTTCCAACCATTATTCCCCCGAGCTCTGCAATGAGCTCGGTAAAGACTTGGATTATTCCTGAAATCCAAGGCATCGAGGAAAACATGCCTAGGGATATGCTGACATCCCTAGCTACTCGTCACATCGCTTCAGTAAGTTTCTTCTTATCTTGAATTCTTATTTCCTTCTATCAATATATGTATCTCGGCACTAACTCATCACTACCTTCTTTTTTCAGCTGGTGAGTTGCTTTAACACCATTGTGAAGAAAGATGAAGCACTCAAGGCTTCAAGCTCCTCGTCTGGAGTAGAGGATGCATTCCAGGGTTTGGCCCAATCTCTGAAGGAATCCCGTCAGAAGTACGACGAGGATAAAGGTGAATGGGAGAAGAAACTGGCTGCATCTGAAGCAGAGAAGGTGCAGTTGGGAAATAAAGTGAAGGACTTGGAGAGGGAGAATAAGAAATACTCCGAGAAGCTCACCACCTTCGGGGATCTTGAAAATAAGCTGAAATCAGCTGAGGAAGAGCTGACCCTTCTGCGTGAAGCAAATCGTCAGAAGGAGGAGTTGGAGGCCAAGCTGAAAGCCTCCGAGGACCTTCTATCCGAGAAGCTCTCCTCGGAGAAAATGAAAAGAAAAAAGGCAATAAAGAAGTCTTTCAGCACAGGCTGGGACAAAGGGTGGAACAAGGGAGTAGCTGCTATCATGACTCAAGTGCAATATGGAAGTTTGAAATACTTCCGAGATGGCTGGGTTGCAGCTTTGCAAGAATTGAAAGTGAGCGAGGACTCCGAGCTATTTCAACAGCATCTCCCTGGTCCTCCTCCAGCCATCGAGGATGAAGAAGAGGTCGAAGCTGCCTTAGAAGAATCTTCATTGGTAGTGGGTGATATCATCCTTACCCAACCTGCTGACGAGGAGCTTTCATCTCAGCCAGCTCCTCCAGAACAAGTTCCAGCTCCCGCCGACCAACTCATTATCTCCACCGAGCAACCAAGCTCCTCGTCCCAGCCTCCCGAGAAAGTCTTGGGAGACAAGGAAAAGGTGTGAAGTTGTTCGGTATTCTCTTTTTGTTTTTCTATTACTTGTACTTTGTATCTCAGATCTTTGTAACTTTGCCTTATGATCTAATAAAATTTGAGTTCTTTTCTTCCATATGATTGTCTCTTCTTTATCTGCACTCTGTCTTGATCTTCTTTTTCTTTCTCTGTTAGTTTCTGGCCAGGATGGATCTTTTGTCTGCTAATGACACAAAGTTGATGCAGCAATGCCATGAATATTATAAAGCTGGTCACACAGACAGAACTCAGTGCATCAGAAGTTGCTGACATCCTTGGCCATGGTGCTTCAGAGCAGGCAGTAGAAGCTTATCAATATCTGAAGGGCTTACTTGATCGAGTTGTGGCCAATAACGTGGATTACTATGATATGATCGAGGAGCTCCAATATACTCTAGAAGATCTTCAAACTCAGTACAAGGAGTCAAATGCCTTGCTACATGAGGGGTATGAAAAGAAATATCAACAGCTTTCTGCCGAGAAGGGCTACGACAAACTCCTTGCTGGGTATGATGTCAGGGAGAGGACCCTAAAGGGAGAAGTTGAAGCTTGTAGACAAATTGCTGAACTGCTGGAGCAAGAAAATAATAATTTACAGAAAGAACTAGCACAATATAAGTCTGCAGCCTCTTCTTCAACAGCGGTAATCCCAGTGACCGATGAGGGATTTTCCTTCTTAGAGGTTGAGAATGCAAAATTAAGGCAAGAGTTGGATATCCTGCGAAGATCTGGTACTTCTACTTCTACTCGGGGACGAGGAAGAGGTTCTCGTGGGCGAGGAAGAGTTGCCCAGGATGTTGTCGAGGAACGAAGTACTCTAGCTGCTCGGGGTCGATCAAGAATTCCTCGTAGTATTGAAGAAGCTCGTACTCTGTCAACATTGGAAACCCAAGCGTACCAACTGAATGCCAAAGATCGGGCTTTGTCTGAAATGTCCAAGAAAATCCTAACTTTGGAGGATCAACTTACTGCGACGAAGTCTGCTTTAGAGAATAAGGACATTTTTGCAAAAAGCCTCCACGAGCAGTTGGAGAGACTAACCTTCCAATTCCATAAGCAACCCAGGGAATTTTGGATGGCTGGGTACAACGAGGCATTATTCCATTTAGATGCTCGTATCCAGAATGCCACTAATGAGGGCTATAAACAAGGCTGGTTGAATGCCTTATGCGTGTTGAAACTTGAACAGGGACATTACTTGTGGGACTATTATGACCCCGGGGTGCTTGACCTTCCTGTGACACCGTTCAATTTGGACAAGGAATGGATCCCAGCTCGTGCCATTCCTCGGAGCTTAATTGCACAATACCTCGGTGATTACAATCTTCATTCTCAGATCGAGGTATCTCGTCTCGAGCATCTTTTGGAAACGCCTTCAGTAATGAATGTCAGAATGTTGAAGGACTTGAATTTTATTAATTCTCCTCAGACCTTAAACGATCCTCCTGCTGGCGAGGAACCTATTTCAAAAGTTGAAGGAAAGAAACCAATAGAGTAGGGATCTCAATGTAATAGTTAGTATACATGTAATTTGTAATTCGTTTTGAATTTTAATGAAAGACTTTCATTTTCTGTTTGCAAATTTGTATTGCTATTGTTTTGTACTTGTTTAACACTTTTATATTTGTGATTGCATAACAATACTTTGTGGTTCATCGACCAATCTAGTAATAAAAGGTTACAAGTATAAAAAATGTTGCTCGATCACTTAATAATAAAGTAATGAGTATAAAAATATTTAAAATTTTTCCAACCAACCAAGGTTGTTAAATTGTGCTCGTCAACCAATTATAATTAGTGAGAGTTGTTATCCCCGACTAACCATACTTGGTAATTTTTTTCATAAAATGTGTCCGACCAACCAAGGTCGATAATTTTATCCTCGTCGACCAACTACAGTTAGTGGATTTTTATCCCCGACCAACCATACTTGGTTCAGTTTGGAATATTTTGTATTTTCTAGAATAGTTTTACCTTCCGACCAACATAAGTTGGCATATTTTGTTTCTTAACCAGCCGAAATTGGCATTTTTAAGAATGTTGTTCTTGCCCTTTTACCAACCGGAGTTGGTCATGGGTTTGAACTATCATGTCCACTAACTCTTTTACCAACCGAAGTTGATCACATTAGTGTACGCCTCCTATCCAAAGGAGTATAGTTTGTTCTCGCTATTTTACCAACCGAAGTTGATCACGCTCGAACTATCAGTGTCCACTAGTTATTTTACCAATCGGAGTTGGTCACGCTAGTGTATGCCTCCTAACCAAAGGAGTATAGTTTGTTCTCGCTATTTTACCAACCGAAGTTGATCACGCTCGAACTATCAGTGTCCACTAGTTATTTTACCAACCGGAGTTGGTCACGCTAGTGTATACCTCCTAACCAAAGGAGTATAGTTTTTTCTCGCCCTTTTACCAACCGGAGTTGGTCGTGGGTCTGAACTATCGTCTTCTTTTTGCTGTCGAGCAACGTAGTGTTGTACACTAGTATTCCCCGAAAAACTTTCAATAAAAGGAGAGAAGATGGTGAAACATCATCGTTTTATTCATATTGATAGAACTGCTTTACATTTACATTACTGATAATACTTGCGTAGGTGTTCAGCATTCCATGCATTCTTGAATTCCTCTCCTTCTAAAGTTACTATTCGGTAAGTTCCTGGTCGAACAACTTCTGTAACTCGGTAAGGTCCATGCCAATTTGCTTCCAATTTATTGTGCTTCTGAATGACCTTCTTTAGCACGCAATCTCCTTCTTTTAAATCGCATTTCTTCACCCTCTTGTTGTAGAATAGAGCTGTTCGTTATTGATATGCAACATTCCTAATGGCTGCTTCTTCTCTAACCTCCTCGAGCATGTCCAAATCTAATCTTCTCATCAAGTCACTGACTGGGGAATTGAAATTCAGCACTCTGTGTGTTGGGAGACCCAACTCAGCAGGTATTACAGCCTCAGTTCCAAACGCCAGCATATATGGTGATTCTCCAGTTGCTGCTCGGGGAGTTGTTCGGTAAGCCCACAATACTGATTGTAGCTCATTAATCCAATTAGCTTTAGCCTCACTTAACCTCTTCTTCAAACCATTTAATAATGTTCTGTTCGTTACTTCAGTCTGTCCATTGCTTTGAGGATGGCCTGGTGCTGAATGAACCTTCAAAATGTTTGACTGATGACAATAGGCGACAAACTCCTCGTTATCAAACTGTGTCCCATGGTCTGTGATGAAGGCATGAGGGAGACCATATCGGCAGATGATATTCTTCTAAACGAATTTTTACATCTTCTCGTATGTCATATCAATCAGAGGCTCAGCTTCTACCCACTTAGTAAAATAATCCACTGTGACGACGAGGTACTTGAATCTTCCTCGGGTCATTGGTAGTGGTCCAACAAAATCAATTCCCCACATGGCAAAAGGCCAAGGGGAAGTTATGGGTGTCAACAATGCTTGTGGAGTTCTTCGGACGGAAGAAAAACGTTGGCACTTATCACATCTCTTAGCATAGGCTATACAATCAGCCCTCATCGTTGGCCAGTAGTATCCCTGCGTCATCACCCTTTGCAAAAGTGTTCGACCTGCTACATGGGCTCCACAGGACCCTTCATGGATTTCTTCAATCAATTCCTTCACCTAGGAGGGATGTACACATCTTTGCAAACCTACCATAATTCCTCGTCTATACAAAACACCATTAGTTAGCACATACCGAACAACTTTAAACTTCAATTTCTTGGCAGCGATCTTATCCTCCGGTAATTCTCCTTCCTCGACATATGCCCTTATGGGATCCATCCAAGATGGTCCTAAATCAAGGGAAATAACATTCATCGTCAGGCCTTCATTTATGCTTCGACTTTCTAACACCTCAATTGGTATCGTTCTTCGCAACTCGGTACGAGTAGCTGATGCTAGTCGGGCCAGTGCGTCTGCTTGTGCATTCTCCATTCTTGGTATTCTGATCAACTGAATGGCATCAAATTCTGCCAACAACTCCATCGCCTTTGCATGATACTTGACCATTAATTCTCCTTTAACTGCATACGTTCCCATCATCTGATTCACAATTAATTGAGAATCACTGAATACCATCACTTGTTGCGCTTCCATAATCTTTGCTAAATTAAGACCTGCTATCAAGGCTTCATATTCAGCCTCATTATTGGAAGCTTTGAAATGGAATCGTAAGGCATATTCCATGTCAATCTCGTCTGGGGTGTTCAAAACAATCCCTGCTCCACAACCTGTTGCACAAGATGACCCATCTACATACATTCTCCACGTAGGTAACTCGTCTTCAAAATTCTTATCTGACAGCGTTCCTCGGTGAAATATTTGCTGTTTTGTTTCATCCTCCCCTGGTATTTTTCGCTCCTCGTCAACCATCTCTTCTCGCCCTTTTACCAATCGGAGTTGGTCTGGGTTTGAATTTGATGATCTTTCTACATCCACAAGCCCTTTTACCAACCGGAGTTGGTCTGGACTTATGTCTGTTGATCCTGTAACATCCACAGGTTGGTCAGCGAGCAACTTTTGTTCCTCGGGGGTATCAAGATATGTAAATTCTGCTATAAAGTCTGCTACAGCTTGCCCTTTTAAGGATGATCTGGGTTCATACACAATATCATATTCACCGAGCTCTATTACCCAGTACATCAGTCTCCCTGACTTTTCTGGATTATGAAGGGCTTGTCTCGATGGCATGTCGGTGTATACAACGATGGTATGGGCCTGGAAATAAGGCCTCATTCTTCTACTTGCTTCAATTAATGCCAATGCCAATTTTTCCAACTTTGGGTACCTAATCTCTGCACCTCGGAAAGCCTTACTTGTGTAATAAATTGGCTTCTGGACTCCATTCTCCAATCTGATCAGTGCCGAGCTGACTGCATTCTCTGATACTGCCAGGTATAAGTACAACTTTTCACCCATCACTGGTCTGGACAGCAATGGAGGTGTTCCCAGATATTTCTTCAAGTCTTGAAAGGCTTTTTCACATTCATCATTCCACTCGAAAGTTTTTCGGAGTGTTTTGAAGAATGGAAGGCACCTATCAGTTGCTCGAGATACAAATCTATTGAGCGCTGCAACTCGTCCTGTAAGACTCTGCACTTCTTTCTTCGTCGTTGGAGATCGCAACCCTAAAAGAGCTTTGATCTTTACTGGATTTGCCTCAATGCCTCGCTGGTTGACGATGTACCCGAGAAACATTCCTTCTCGTACTCCAAAGGTGCACTTCGTCGGGTTGAGCTTCATCTGGTATTTATCCAGTTGATCAAAGGTCTGACCTAAATCAACTAGATGCTCAGCAGCTTTCTTGCTCTTTGTCAGAATATCGTCGACATAGACTTCCATGTTGCAACTGATTTGTTCGGAAAAAACTTTATTCATCAGCCGTTGATATGTCGCTCCTGCATTTTTCAAACCAAAAGGCATAACATTATAACAATAAGTTCCCCTAGGGGTAATAAAAGAAGTGCTTTCCCTGTCTTCAGGTTTCATTTTGATCTGGTTGTAACCAGAGTAAGCATCCATGAAGCTGAGCAGCTCGTGCCCCGAGGTAGCATCCACTAGTTGGTCAATTCTGGGCAATGGGAAGTGATCCTTTGGACAGGCCTTGTTGAGATCAGTGAAATCAACACACATTCTCCATTTATTGTTTTTCTTCTTTACCATCACCACATTTGCCAACCAGTCTGGATACTTCACATCTTCAATGAATTGAGCTTTCTGGAGGTTGTCGACCTCCTCTTGAATAACTTGATTCTTCTCGGGGCTAAATACCCTTCTTCTCTGCTTTACAGGCTTGATCTCCTTATTTACATTGAGCTCATGATATAAGAAGTTTGGATCTATTCCTGGCATGTCTTCATGACTCCATGCAAAAGTTTTCTTTCTGTTTCTCAAGAAAGTTATCAACTCCTGTTTTATTGAAGCATCCGACGACGAACCAATCTGGGTTACTCGTTCAGGGTGTTCGTCGTCCAGAATAACATTTTCTGTAGATTCTACCATCTGTCCTTTTACAAGTTGGGATTCATCTCTCGGATCAAGTGTTTCAATTTCTGTACTTTCATCCACCTGGTAAGTAGTAGTCTTTTTGCTTGACTCTTCAAGCTCCTCTTGCTCGGCAGATGAATAATAGCATTCTCGAGCTACTTTTTGATCACCTTTCACCACTCCCACTCCGAAATTTATTGGGAATTTTAAACATTGATGTACTGTAGATGGGACTGCTTCGAACTTCTTCAAACCAACTCTTCCCATGATGATGTTGTAGGCTGACTGCACATTCTTATCCATCACAAAGAAGCGTATTCTCTCTGTTTGACAAGCAGACCAAGTTCCAATGAATATATCCAACTTGATCGTCCCAAGTGGAAAAACTTTCTCGCTAGCGAAACCCAGAAGAGGTCTGTGATAAGGCTCCAATTGAGATAATTTCAAATTTAAACTGTCAAAGCATGAATAGTACATGATGTCTGCCGAACTGCCATTGTCTACCAGCACCCTTGAAATCACTACTTCTTTCATCCTCATTTTGATCACCAAAGGGTCGTCGTGAGGGTAAAGAACACCTGCCAGGTCATTTTTTGAAAAGCCAATAACCAGCTTCTCTTTGTTTACCTTCCTCGGACGATCCTCCTCGGCCAAATTTATTCGCTGAATGTACGAGCAAGCTTGTGCCTCTCCGAGGTAAGCTTTTCTTTCTGCAGTAAGATCTCCTCCTCCTGCATCTCCTCCTGTAATAACATTACAATCAAATGACCCAAAACGTATGGAAAATACCTCTCGTTCTGGCTGCCTTGGTTTCTTGGGAAGATCGGGGTCATCCTCGGCATCATCTTCATGGCCTCTCTTCTTTTTCTCCTCTGCTCGACGAGGAGATCTAGATCTTTCTCTAGTTCGATCATTATTTCTTCTTTCACCTCCCCGATCAACATACTTTGCTAGCTTTCCTCTTCAGATGAGTGTTTCAATCTCGTTCTGAAGAGCTATGCAATTTTTAGTCATATGGCCATGATCTTTGTGGAACTCGCAATATTTATCCCTGTTCCTCGCATCAGGATCTGACCTCAATTTCTTCGGCCACTTTACCTCCTCGCTATTCTTGATTTCTTCCAAGACATGATTAATACCCATTTTCAAGGGAGTATAATTATCGAATTTCTTCAGGACTTCCCATGATGACTTATTATTTCTGGAACGCTTGTCACCGCCATTGCCCTTATGCTCTTTATTTTTAGACTTGTCGACTTCCACCTTGGTGTCTTTATCTATATTCTTCTTTGCAGCCATAGCTTCCTCGGCATTCATGATTTTGGCCGCTTTTGCCATCAATTCTGACATAGTTTTTGGTGGATCTTTCGCCAAAGTGTAATACAACTTATTAGGCAACAACCCACTCATCAAGGCGGTGATTGCTGTCTTTTCCTCATAATCTATGACTTCTAACTTCTCGTTATTGAAACGAGTTATGTAATCTCTAGTACTCTCCCCAGATTTTTGTCTAACACTTAACAAGTGTGCTACTCGTTTTACTGGCTTTGCTCCAAAACAGAAATTGCCGATGAACAACTCGGCCAACTGAAAGAAATTTGAAATCTTACCCCGAGGAAGATTGTTGTACCATATCTGGGCAGCTCCAGTAAGAGTTCCTGAGAACGCTCTGCATCTCATCTCATCGGGGACAGCATAGATATCGGCGACAGCTTGATATTGCTCTATATGAAGAACATGATCTGTCTTTCCATCATATTTGGGGGTCACTACTGGTGCTTTAAACTTTGACGGTGTAGGAAAATTCACAATGGCCTGGACAAAAGGTGTCCCTTGAACAAAAGTTCGTTGTAGGGGATTCTTCGCTTTAGCCATTTCTCCCAATCTATCCTCCAACCGCTGAAGGGATCCTTTCCACGCTTCATTTCCTTCCTCGGGCCTATTAGTTCGAGCAATAGATCGTTCTGAAGTAGCCTCCTGAGATCTATCTTGACGAGCAACTGGTCGTGATTGTGCTGATCCTTCTCTTAGATCTGATGGTTGTCGAAAACTCCTCGACATGGTCTTAGGTGGACTCCTATTCCTCCTAGGGCCTAATCGACTGAAAGGAGATACCCTACTCAGTCTTTCTAAGGCACTGGGTCTTTCTGGAGAGAGAGTGATACGTTGATCAGTATCTGTAGCCCTTATTGACGAAGTTCGCCCAGGTTTATAAGAGAAATCATCAGACTCCTCATTACGATATGACTCAGTACGCCTGGATCGTGAAGAAAGTAAATAAGTTTGCCTCTGACCACTTCGCTGTCCTGAACGTGCAGGTGCACCGCCATGAAGGGTTTGTATGAGTTGCCTCATTGTTTCTTGCATGGCGGTTTGCCCTTGAGCCAAATTCGTCATGATCCCAGCCAGATCTGGAGGTGCAGAGGGATTTGGAGGATTTCCAGCATTTCCAGCGTTTCGATTGCTAGATTCTGGATTATCCGCCATTGATGATGAATGATTTTTGGTGAAAAATGATAATAATAATCGTTTCCCACAGACGGCGCCAATCTGTTGATGTAAAAAACTAGATTACTCTAATTATTTAATCACAGATAAATAAATGAGACAAAAGATTTTAAAGTGGTTCAGCCTTATATGAATGGCCTACATCCACTGTTATGTTATTGCTGAGTGTTTGGGAATTCTCGATTACAAGTGCTCTCAAGAAATTCCGATCCCCTTGAATGAGGGTGATACAAGGTATTTATAGCCATTAGGCTGTACATGAAAGGGTGTTACATTAAATGATACACATATGAAAGGGTAATTCACTTAATGTTCTTCAAACGTGCGCGTCAAGATGATAAGTATTCAATGAATAGTTGAACTGTTGATTATCTGGCAATTAATGCTGTGGTCGAGATGCAGCTCGGACCGCCTTAGTTGCTCATCGTCCAAGAGTTCCTCGGAGCATTGGAGTTCCTCGGAGGGTTGGTGTTCCTCGAAAGACTGGCGTTCCTCGGAGTATACCTGTTGCTCGGAGTGAGTATGTTGGTCGGGGGAATAATCTTCCTCGTTGCTATTGTGCCACGTAAATTGACACGTGTCTTCTTATTATTCGTCCACATCAGCATACTAATTTTGGTATCAACACCATCTATTTTAGATGGATTTTGATTCTACTCACTTTCCTACCGAGGTGGTAATTTGATTTCATTGGCACTTACATTCCCATGCAACTTAACATCGTATCAAACGCAGTAATCTTGCACTTTCCCAGAATTATTCAAAAAGAATCATATTCCACCTAACTTTACTGTATAATAAACATGGCTTATTTCTTAACGTAATACTATGTTAATTTTCACGTGGCATGCTCTTGTTGCTCGATATAGTTATGGAACAAACATACTCCTGCGACCGATGTTTCCCCTAACTTAGATGTTCGTGCCAAGCATTTATGTATTAATGCTCAACAAACATTATTGGTAGTTACGTGCTTATTTTGGTCATTCATAATTCCCTACATGGGTGCACAAGGTTCGGGTTGGTTCGGTTCCACTACTAACCCGGAATCGGGATAGATCGGTTTCATATTTTTGAATTCGGAACCGAACCAAAGGTCTTGAATTGGTTCGAATCGATTTTCGATTCTAAAAATGTATTAAAATAAATAATTAAAATGATAATTTTTGCTCAAATATATCTTTTAAAAAGACACTCTAAACAAACATTATAGATTTAATTAAAATTCCAAAAGTCAAAATCAATTTAAAATCTTTAAATCAATGAGAAAACAACATACTAGGATTATATTGGTTTTAGTTTGGCGTAGGTACTTGGTTCGATTTCGAATCGGATATGTTTATGGTTCGTTTCGGTTTGTGTTGGTGGGGGGATCGGGAATGGAACCTGAAAAATCGGTTCAATAATTTTTGAAATCGGAACTGAACCGTTACGGGATAAAATCATACCGACGAAAACCAATGCACCCGATTTGGTTGGGTTTATCAATTTTTTCGGTTCCATTGCACACCTCTAATTCCCCAACATTTCAATTTCTTTCGCGGAGAAACTAGTGTCCCTTCATTAAATGCATCTACATCCTTAGTTTTCTTTCCCTTAAGGTAGAGTTAACGTTCTCGTTGAGAATTGCCTCCAATCACTCATCTCAGAAAGAGAGGGTAAATAATCATGCAATATGCCTTTATTGAAGAGGATTCTAGTTTTTACCAATTCTCCATCACATGACTCGTAAACAGTCACATTCATGATAATTGTGCAACTTCTCGTAATAACACTCCTCCATCTAGTCCTAAAGGAGATTGGGATGATTTGGTTCACCCATACACATTGAATTGGATGATGGTATAATGGATATGTTGACTTTTTTTCTTATGAAAAGAGAAAAACCTAACTCCCTTACTCTCGTTGAATTGATTAGAATACCAATTTTTACTGTATATAACCCTCATTCGCAGATGTTTCACATTAAATTACTTATGGAGTAACTAGTCGCCTATAGACGTGTTGAGGAAGACCTTACTTTCGAGGGACTTGGTTAACCTTCTACATTTTTGTTGAAAGTTGGGGATAATGAGGGTAATTTTAGTTTAGAGTACGGAGATTACGCTCATCATCCGGTAGTTCACAAACCTGACATTACTTACCATAGCTATAATCCTGCATACCCTACATCATCCTCAGTACATGAAGTCAAAATGTATGAATCCTTATTATCTCTTTCATGAAAATCATAATGTTGAGCAGATCCTTATATATAGTTGGTTGATATCGATCATTTCACCTCTCGATGAGTGATTGCCTTAAACCCAGAAGAGTGAGGTTTGCACACGCACGTTCTTGTTCTCGAGTTTGTCCTCAAGATTATCAATGGCTTTTAAAAGATTTATTTTCAAACTTCTCAGCATATCTTTATTAAAAGAAGAGAATTTAATGTTTCATCTTCGTTGGGGCAAAAAATAAAGGACACTTGTGAATTAAGAACCAGAGTTTGGTGTCCTTGGGCAATGTTACGGAGAAGGAAGGCATAAGACACTCACTCTATACATTTTTCTTTTCCTATAGTTAGGACCTTTTTCAAAAGAGTTTCATTTTCATTTTTCAAAAATTTCGTTGAATCCAAATTAATATTAAAAACTCTTTCTTTAAAACTTAATCTTCTCACACATGTGAGCATGGTCAAATTGACGTAGATTAACAATAGATGCCTTAAGTTATAAATAACTGTTTTATTTTTTTAACTGTTTAATTTGGGAGGACAATAACAAATTTTAGTTAACAAGTCTCAACGATTCTTCATAAAAATCTTCGTATTTATATTCAAGAATCGGAGTGGCTTCTTCGTCAAATGTGACACCCTGCCCAATTAAATATCGGGTGATCAGTCTTTTATTAAATTAAAACACGAATCTCATTTGGTTCATTCTTAGCATCACTGTCGAAAACTTTTTAAAATCTTTCTAACCACCTAATATTCAAAATGGTCGGTGTCAAATTTTATCTTCTTAATTATACAATATACAATAACATCCAGAATAGAAATAAGCTTAAACCATACACAATCACTGAATCTGAAACAATACTGAATGAATAAATAACATGTCGAATAAACTATCGGCTAAAAACCCAAAATGACAATCCAACAAATGAATACATAATCCAAATACTGAGTCTGAAAGTAAATGGGCAACATACCCTAAACGCAATTGTAACTAAAATGATATCTCTAATCTAGAAATGAAGGAAAGATGCATATATCTCTTGCATGCATTCACATATGCCGCAACTGCATAACCCTGAACAAATAAGTCAAGTTTGGTATTCCTATGGATGGACACCTGAAAAGATTTTTAAGAAAAGACATATATTTTGCAAACGGGTCAGAGCCCAATTTATAAAAACTTTTAGCAAGCATTTTATTGCAATAAATGAAATGCGAAGTATATAATGTTCATAATTGATTTTACGGCCGCACTCCCTTGAAGACCATCTCACCTCTCTTCTATATTGCACACCTATTGCATTCATTTATTTCATCTAGATATTACTCAATCCAACTAAACCATAATATCTATCTTAACTAGTCCGCTAATCATCCCTTCGTAAATTAGGCACATTATTTCGATTAGTATAACATATGTAATTCTCATCTATATGAATATACTAAATGTCACACCGATACTGTCAATAGATAGTCACACATTATCTATAGATATATTCACATATCACTCAATATACTAAGTATCATATCGATATTGTCAATAGATAGTCACACATTACCTATATATATATGCACACATCACTCACTTATATCCAACAAAGTCACCAACATGTCTCATATCCGTTACAAGGGGGCATAATATACATCTCACATTTAGAACTCCAAATTAACCAATCTTGAGTTGGATGCTCTAACTTTCCAAAAAACAAATATTCCCTCCATCCAAAATTGATAGTCATGCTTTCATTTTTAGCCTGTCTCAGATTAGTCTCAAATAATTGTCTTGTTTCTAAAAATAGTACATAAAATTAGGTGAAATTACCAAGTTACCGATCCGAACAATTCCCATACACATGAGAAAACAATGATCAAAATGCATGTCTTTACATTATATGGTATTCATCATCTTAAAATGATAAAGCTGGAACGCAAGTGTTTTGGGTTTCAACCAATGACTATTAATTTGGAATGGAAGTAGTAAAGTACTAAGAAAATTTTGGATCACTGATTTTTTTATACTACTAATTGTGTGTACTACGTCTTTATTTTCTAATCCAGTCATGAAAATAGGAATGAATGTAACACAACTAGGTGAAACCCTCAAACAGAAGGAAATATACAAAAGATTACTTATTCCTATCACGAACATGGCCGCATGGGAATATGATCAGGCATTCAAATTAAATCTGGATATCTGATAGTAAAACTATCGTACACAACTAAGCACACTGTCACGAAGACATACCACAATTACCTAAACATAATAGGGACAACTCAATCAACAAGAATAGAAAGTAATGCAAAGTACTGACAGGTCCTCGTAAGTTAAAGACCACTCCTTGTTGAGCCAAGCTCATTCCCGATGATGACCAATCTTGTAAATCTTTTCCTTTAGACGTAGAGTGCTGCTACAAGAACTGGTTCAAGTCCTATATTAAAAAATAAATAAAAAAATAAAAAAAATAAAGGGTTGTAATAACTCATAAAAGTATAAAACTATGAATAATGGTTGTGTTGCTAAGATTACAATGCATGAATTATGTCCTAGTTCCACTAGATCTAAAACTTACTAATATCAGATTCAGCTGCCACACCCTCATTTACTAGGTAAAAGAGCTCAATGGCTTCCTCAAGCTCAAGCTTCCAACTTGTAGCTTCCACCCACAAGATACTACAATCAATCTTAATAAAAATATAATGTAGGCCTTTAACAACATAGTCAACATATGTGAACCAATTCATTCATGCTACAATTTTAAGTAATCATATCAAATTTTATCTGCTACAAAAAAAATAATTCCAGTTCTTTGAGACCTTGAAGGTAGACATGAGCTTCTGATTCCCGACTATAGGGCTGTCTCGACATTTCTTGAAATCATCCTATCCTTTAACCCACAGCTGCCCAGGTAGTTCTCGCATATCAGGAGATTAGAGTAAATTTTGTTCTATAAGAATGTCCAAGAATTTAAAAGAAGTTTAAGATTAGAGTAACCTGAACAAAAAGCACATTCTCGGAAGGATGTGCGCTGATAAGGTAGTCAGTGATCCACTTGAGCGAGTCTTGGGCAGATTCCAACTGACTAACTGCATTCATTTGATCCCCGTACTCGAGAATAGCCCACGACAGCACTGTGGCAGTATAAGCTATTGGGAATCCAAACTTCATATGATCCTCATCGTCATACATTCCTTTTGAAAGATCCAACTTTGCTTCCTTTCCATCGTCAAGAGCCGAATCCCCCCTTCAAGTTATCTCATTATTCACCAACTTACCAGCTGCAACATCATAATAACATTTCCGCAACACAATTTGTCAATTCTAAACAAACACTAATGTCCAAACAAAATCTTTCCACTAAAATACATTATTTTCAAGGCAACTAATTTTCAACCCTTAGCCAAAAAATTAGTGCTCGTTTGGTTCGAGTTTTTGGTGATTTCTGGAAATCTCGAATGTTAAATTCACATACTAAGATTCATAATTCATGTCAAGGGTGTGAAAAATAAGATGTCATTCATATTCAACCGGGGTGCACAGTGGTCCCCAGTAACACAAAGGGCGTATTCGAATTCCCCGGTTGATTGCCAAAGAAGCTTGGAAAGCTACCCTATAACATTCTGAATACTACACAAAATCACCAACTTTCTCACACTCATATCTATCTACAACATTCTGAATACTACGCCAAATCACCAAATCACATATTTGACTCAACATTGTTGATTAATTTCAATGCAACTTAAAATCAATTTCAAATCAAACCTACAACATTTGAGTTGAGAAAGACATGTCTAACAAGGCTAGAATGCATTGACCCATTGCATTATTACCTGTCAGGCTGCTGCTCGTGGTCAGTAGTGTGATAAAATAGTCCAGTAGTGATGCCTCTATGTTCGAAGGCTTATCACAGTAGCTGCCATTTTCATTCTTGGTCCAAAAAGACAAAAAGATTTATCTTAAAATTTTTATCACAGTAGCTATCATTTTCACTCTTAAAAATTCTTCATTCTTGGTCCAAAAAGACAAAAATTTAAATTGTCGAGCTGACTGATTATTTTGATCTTTAATTATCAGCAGAAGGGGACTATGGTCTGAGTTGGACTTATGTAGGTGATCAACGGAGATAATAAAAGGGCCATCAAGCTAATTTATTTTTCCCACAACACGATCCAACCTAGCCTAAATCCTTGCAATGCCTTCTCGATGTTAATAAGAGCGGGACTGAAATATTATTTTTATTTGACTTGTCTAAGACAACATTTTGTTTATGATTTATTTTGTTTTCATCCTTTTGATATTAATATCCATCGCATACACATTGGGTGTGCACTGATAGATATTGCATACATGTCTCCATAGCTAATGTAAGTTTTTTATTTTGTTGTATTAGGTTCCGGTCGTGCATGCTCCCCAAGATGTTTTACGCGATAAGGATTCACTAGGGAATCCGCGTCTTCGTTCTAGTTCAACTAATCCAAATATCAACGACGCTTCCGACAATATCCCTTTTGATGTTAATAACTATGAGGGTACGGTCTTCATATTTGGAAACATATTAATTGACAACATACAAATAATTTTAGTTAAGTAGGAATATCAATGTTTTTTTTAAGTATAGACTTAATTAGTATTATGTTGATCCATTTCATGCATGTTATAGGTGAAAGAGTAACACATGTACAACGATTTGTGAGAGAGTCCAATCACCCTCCTCCACATCCTAGTCATCAAAATGTTGTCGATTTTGCAGACACTGTTTCATCGGGTGCTAACACTAGTGATGGTATGATTGGCGTTATTGTGGATGAAAATGATATATATGACTGTGATTATGCTTTTGATGACTTCAAACTTATGGGTTTATTTTTAATTTTGTCTTTAAGGTTGAATTGACCATTTTTTTTTAATTACTTTTGCTATTTTTTTTATAATAGGTTCTAGTTCCAGGAAACGAGTTAGGGGACCAACACGAGGGATTGGTTTTCAGAAGAAGCTAGAGAGGGGGGAGAACATTCAAATCCTAATCTCGGAGAGTCGTCTATTAGGGTTCTCTTCTTCGAATTTAAAATCTGAGGCAGGCATTGTTATCCGAGAAAATGTCCCATTCAATTTCAGGTATTGGAAGGAAGTTCCAAAGGAGAAGAAAAATCATATGTGGATACTTGTGCGGGTAAGCTACCTATATGCTCATATATGGAACACGGTCCGCATTTAGAGTTATGAGTTATTTTTTTATATTTTTTTAATAGAACAAGTTTCAATTGCCAAATGATGATTACATGAAGTCTGTAGTAATGGCACAACTCAATAATCAATTTCGTAACTTCCGCTCGAAAATGTATCGTGAACACTTTAAGCCACACGACTCTTTGGAACGGGCACTTCATCATCATCCTCCGAAATTAAGTAAAGCTAAATGGCATGATCTTTGTTTAACACTTGCGGATGAAAATTTTCAGGTTATATACGACTTCTAATTTTTTTATTATTTATGCGAAGTTCTGATTTGACTTGATGTTTTTCTGTAGTAAACACTATGCAGATTAGATTATTGCAGTAAATATTATGCTTTTTTTTACCTTGATAACCAATGTTAGTGGGGAGAGTCCAATTAAGATCCAATGCTCTATTTGAGTTTATTATACTGAGACCTTTAATTAGGGGCTTGCATCTAGTTATCTATTTTTAAATTTATTTCAACATGAATATCTGCAGAAAATAAGTGAAATAAACTCGAACAATCGATCGAAGCAGACGATTCTCCACTGCAGTGGAAACAAATGATTTCGTCAAGTGGAGTTTGAGATGGTATCTCTAAAAATATTTTGTCTAAACTAATCATTTTAATATGTTTTAGCACTTCATTTTGTATCAAAATCTGTATAGTGTGATAAGGAGACTGGAACTCCGACGTCCATGAGTAAGGTATAGCATATGACTCATTGGAGCAAAAAAAAAAGGGAAATTGGGTGACTATAACTGCTGAAAATGTCTATGTAAGATGTGTTTAAATAGTAGTTTATTAATAACTTTTTTACCTATATCGTATGTTATACTTATAATATCTTCGTTGTTGTTAATAGGATGATGTGCAAACAATACTCAATTCACAATCTGAACTTGCAGATGGTGTGGTGATGAATGATGTTTATGCATTTCAAGAAATTATAGGACATCGCTCAGGATATGTATGTGGTCGTTTGGTTGGTCTTAAACCCACATCATCCGCAGTTGTTGCTATGCAAAAGGAGAAATACATTGAGAGAGATAGACAAGTTGCTGAGGCGAGGAAGGACGCCGACGAGGGACGTAAATGAAGCAAGAAGGGAGAACACGATAATGAAAGGACGAATGGATGAGCTTAATAGGAAACTTGAGGCATTAAGTGACCTCGTAACACGATAATATAACTCTTCGTGGTAAGCACATAACCCTAAACTTGTTTTAGATTTGTCATGCACGACTTTAGCTTTCTCTTGTTATCCGCTAAAAATAATCCTAATACACAGGGAAGAATTTTTTTGTGGGGAGGGTGGGTGGGGTATAATTGGGAAACAAATTTGATGTTAATGAATATGATTTATTATATTTTTATTATTATTTTGCAAGACTTGTAAGTGAAATTTATAAATGTATGTTGATTAATCTTCCAAAATCTGTTGTCGTTATTTTTCAAAGTGATAACTCTAAACAAATTCTTTGTGTTTTTTTTTGCAGATTCAGTGAAAGCTTTTGTAGAGGAGAGTAACAATAAAGAAGAATGATGGGTTAGACTTGTTTTATTTATTTTTTTCAATGGTATCACATTTCTTATAAATAATTTGTTTGAAATAGTGTTTAGCGTAGGAACTTTTGAGACAAAAACTTGTTTTCCAAAGATTGCTATCTTTATGAACTATATAAATGTTAATGACTTTATTAGCATTGTGTATACGAGTTATTTTGAGTATTTGGATGACAAGTAACACTAGGTTGGAGTGAAAAAATTGGCAGCCCTAGGTTCGAGTGACGCCTGAAGGAATTGAAGCTCCCCGCATTTTGGCTGATGCAGAAATGCAAGAGAAGCTAAGAGCAATGCCGAAAGAGCATCAAACTTCCACTCCTACAGGTCCAAATCATAAGTGTCCATACATGTGGAGAGTTGGTCCTCGCCTATCAAAAACCTACTTTCAAGTTTACATATTTCTCATTTTTTTCCCTAACATCACCATGGTTTTATGACTATTATTAATGATCATCATCAATGTGTAGGAATTGAATTAGGATCCTGTCATACCTCAAGGATTTCCTGAATGGAAAGACACCATGGACTTACGGGGATTCAAAATGATATCTGCAGTAGAGACAGTTGCTGAAATGGAAGCAATTGGGCTTGGACTGCCAAAAGATTCATTCACTTGTCTTATGAAGCAGGTGAAAGCTGTTTCTTGTAATAACTTTTCTTTCTATATATTTCCGAGTAATTGTAGAGGGATTTTCCAATGGGACTCCTTGATGTGGAAGCCCTGTATTGAATATTATATGCCATGTCGTGTGTCCTCGTACTTTATAACATGGATCAATGTGGTGATTCCAGGTCAAGGATATTCGTGTTGAGAATCTCATTCAAGAGTTTCTAGAATACCTCATATTTCTTTCCAAATTGTATTTCGTGAGCACTTGAAAGATCAAAAGCAGAAAATGGTGACAAAGACGTGATGATTGAAATTGGTCTGCTTTAATTGGATTGCTGATATTTTTTATGCAAAATTATAAAATGTATATAAATCTATCACTTTATGGTATATTCTTTTACCCAACGGATAGTTGCAAGTTCTTGTCCTATTCATTATGATATGAGTTCAAATGAGTCCCATTTTTATTGCATTGTTACTTCAATCCTTAGGTTTTGTAATATCTGCTCACGTGGGGTTGTGTGATGTTGACCATATATGTGTTGAATGTTTAATATGAAATACACCTCATTGTAACTTCACAAGTAGGCTCTACATTCGGAAAGCTACTTGATGACTACGAAATTTTTGAATCTGAATATTGGATATATATATATATATATATATATATATATACACACCATGGATATATATAGAATCATACCAGCAGTGTTTGTGAGTATGTATCATGGTAAAACCAACAGTTTTGGCCAAGGCAGGAAAAATGATGGGTATGTGCCTCTGATGATATAAAATGAAGACCAAAGTAGAACCTTTGTCCCTAATTTCCAGTAAGCTTATGGGATGATGCTTAGGCTGAAGGCCTTGCTTTCTGGATAAGATTGGTTTGATTGATTCCACTCCAATTAGGACTTGAAGTCCTAAGTCGGCTTCGACAGTTGTGGAGTCACATTCACCAAATCCCTATCTCCAAGACTCCTCATTCAATAGGATATGGTTAAATCTATGCCTATTATAGAATAGAAGGATAGGACTACATACAAAGAGGGATGAAAAATCTAGAGACTAAGAGTGAGTTACAAGGAGCATTGTATCCATTTCTTCCATTACAACAATGAATTTGGACCCCCCACTCCCTGTTGATATAGGTTTCATTGAAGGCTAAATCTCTTAAATTACTTTGTGTTCTTGTGTTCTTTTTACTAGTCTATGCTTTCCATTATAAATCTTAAGAGGGGTTTTTCCCCATAAATAATATATATACACAAATGCACGTGTATGTTTTCTGCCTAGTCTCGATATTTCCAAAATTTGATACTTTTTGTCATATGGATGTCACATGGTAATCGTATTTGATTTTCCTCTCCTTTGACATGACTTGTATTGTCTTAATTTCCACAAGGAATTTGTTGCGTTTCAATTGCCTGTAGTTTTTAATGAGTGCCTTTTTCCAAACCCTAGGGACCGCATCTGCTTGCTCCAACAGGGAGTGACCTTCGATGTTATGGTCAAGAGGGCACTATGTTCACTACACCAAATCTGTCGAATTATCACGGTCATTGACCTTGACAAGTTAGGCTTGTCAAGGTCAATGACCGTGACAATTCTGGGGGTGACAAATTTTTTTGTCACGGATTTGTCATGGTCAATGACCATGATAAGTTCGTTAGACTTGTCATGGTCCTTGACCTTGACAAGGTTTGTCACGCTTCAGAACCGTGACAAATCCATGATAATGTTTAAAAAATTGTCACGATAATTGACCACTGCCACTGCCCAGCAGTATATTTGTACCTGTTATAGCAACGTTGTACCTGTTCAAACATTATATATCCAGATAAAATAGAGATAGTGCAAATATACATTTAAAATAGAGAGAACATGCATCACCATATAATTCAAATGTAATAATTTAAAACAATTCAATTCAAACTTAAATCAATGTCACTAAATGTCTGGGGTATGGTTAATGCTGAGGAGGTGAGTAGGCTACACGATATACGAATTAACACATCCACTAATATACGCCGTGCCGCATTATTCGCGCAACCACAATTGGGAGTTCTCCTTCCCGATCATCACATGCGTGACGAGCACCCTGGACTCGATGTCTTGAAGCTCACGTCCATGAACTAGTGCACCCTGGATGATATTCGGATCCCTCAACCCCCGCCCTATCCGCTGGCCATCAAATATGTCCATTGTAAATACGCTCGGCCAACCAAGTGTCGACATCGGTCTGTTGAAGGGAGCCAAATAGGGAAGTGGATCATCAAAGTCCACACGTCTCGGCGATGAAGCAACGAGGTCCACATCCTCGTCCTCATCCTCCCACACCTCCTCCTCCCCCGCCTCCTCCCGCACCGCCTTCTCCTTACCTTTACCCTTACGATTTCCGCCCAACGAACGCTTCACGAATGAGTACATATCCTGAACCGTTGCCTCCAAACGGGACAACTTTGAGTCATGTGAATCCACCGTTCGAGCCAACACGGTGTTGCTCGTCTCCAATCCGATGATCCTAGATTTGGCCACCCGCGAGCTCACCCCCTTGTCCTCCCCTTGCGATCAGAGCCAAGCACTTGGTTGAGTGCGTCCGTGGACAAAGATGCCTTGTCGACATCAGACTGCGACTCATGCACTTCCTTAAGCTTTGACTGAAACGACAAAAAGCACATGATTAGTAAAATAAGTAAATTAAAAAATTATAATGTAATTAACAAAAAGAAAAATATCGGATTACTTACAATTGTGGCCGCAACACTTGGGGACACCTCCTTGTCCTTTCCCTTCTTTGTCTGAAGAGCTACATAAGTATTGAGCCTATATGGCCTACCCCCAGGGCCACTCCCTGTCCCCGAAATAAAATAAAGTAAAATTAGTATCGGCCCTGCAAAGTAAAATAATGCAGAATAATATATTTTATGTAGTTATAGAAAAATTAAATCTTACCATCATCCTATGCTCCACCTCGGTGTAAGACGTCCGGCCGGAGTAGTGCACGTCCGTCTTTTTTTCCCAGTTTTCCCTTCCCGATTGGCGAGATGCCAATTGTCGCTCCCCGATCTCATGGTCAATGAACCTTTGCCATTGTGCCAATGAGATCGGCTCCTTCGGCGGGACAGATTCACGACATTAGATAATGGAATCTTGTGTCTTCCCAAAGTACCGGATCCGCATATTTTTCTTCCACGTCTTGTGTTGCTCCCTCAACTGCTCCAATACGAAATCGTGTAGCTTTGGATCCAGGTTGAATTGTTCCTGTCCAACAAATACAATATTAGTAACAAATAAATATAAATATAAATATAAAATGAAATTAATATCGAAATTGAAATTGAAATATTCATATAAATATAAATATATTACCTGTAGTGCCACCCAAACAGCTAACCTGAGCTCATATGGCACCTCCTTCCAACTAACGTACCCCGAACCGATGATCGTCTTTACCAGCTCGAGGGATCTCGCTAATAGCCCCGACTTGTTCTCGATGGGCATCCCTAATTTGCCATATTTGGGGAGACTAGGGGCCGAGGAGCCCTCGTCGCCTCCGCTATCACCGAGCCTAGATGACATCATCATAACTAGCATCATCATCATCGCCTTAATACCTGAAGGAGACATTTACTGTAAAAAATGTTATTAGTACATATCAAAATGAATTAAAAGAAGACATGCAAATATGTACAATTACTACAAATAAAAATGAATTGTTACTATTAAACACCTCCCCCCCCACCCTGCCCCCTCCCCCACCCATCCCTGCCCCCTCCCCCCCCACTCTGCCCCCCCTACCCCCCTGCCCCCCCACCCCCATCCACCACACACGCACACACACGCATAACCCCCCTCACCCTGCCCCACCCCCTTATAACAAGATACTCAATATTATAGAAATATACCTCATATATTGCAAGCATCTGCACAATTAATTTTATGTAAATAATGCAAGGTAACATGTGTAGTGGTTAAACCCAACAATACACCACCAAAGTAATGTGAAGTAATAGTGAATCATTATTGGTTATTATTAAGACTAACAGGTCACTTCTTTCATATTTATCTTGTACTTATTGATGCACAATGTATACATGTCTCATGATAATATAGAGCAGAGTATATTTTCTCCACAATTAACATCTTACATGAGTTAGCACCATAATAGGAATCCTTAAGAGTGTATGTAAAGTTATGCAAAAGGAATCTTTATTTTTAGGTTTAAACAAATATGTGTCCCTTAAGTTTGGTGGTGGGTCCCTGATGTTTTAATTTTCCCAATCGAGCCCTCAAATTATCACGTTGTTTTAATTTTGTCCAAATTTTAACATAAAATTAACTCCTCTAATGAACTTGGCACATGTCACTCACGTTAGGAACCTAATTAAGACTGAACCAACTTTAGGGGACAATTTTACATAAATCACTATCTAATGTAATTTTAATGACATTTTTTCATATTTTAATTTTATTACAATTAAAATAGAGATTTTTTCAAATTTCAAATTCATATTCATAATTAATTAACAACAACAACAACAACAACAACAACAATAATAATAATAATAATAATAATAATAATAATAATAATAATAATAATAATAATAATAATAATAATAATAATCCCACCCCCTACCCCTACCCTGCCCCAATCCCCTCCCCACCCCACACCCACCACACACGCACACACACTCATACACACGCACGCACGCACAACCCCCCCACCCTGCCCCACCCCCTCCCCACCCCCCACCCACCACACACGCACACACACACACACACACGCGCGTGCGCACATATATAGACACACACACACACACACACATATATATATATATATATAAATGGAAGAGAGAGAGAGAGAGTAACCTGAAAGTAGAGAGAGAGCGCAGCAACATAGAGAGAGAGAGAGAGAGAGAAAAGGAGGGAAGAAACGACGGGGGAAAAAAGAAGGGGAAAGTATTTTTTTACTGCAATATTTGTCACGGTCGTGTCACGGTCAATGACCGCGATAAGTATTGTCACGATGATTGACCGTGACAATAATATTTGTCACGGCCTTGTCACGGTCATTGACCGTGACAATGCTTTGTCACAACCTTGTCACGGTCAATGACCGTGACAAGGCTAAGCGTTGGAAGAGTGACAATTTACCCATTTTGGTGTAGTGGTTTGCGGGATATCATTATGACCTTAACTTTCTCACAATTCATGGCAGAAGTAGATTCGCTGGCCTAAACATTTGGCTAAGAAATGGGCAGAAAGTAGAAGTGAAGGTTCTTATTGGGTGTCTTCTTGTTCAAACAGGGAAGCAGGTAAGAGCATATATAGATTAACTGAAATGCTTGATATTATGAGCTTCTCATGTCCCCTGATCAAGTAATTTGTCAATTGCCTTACATTCAGATGTCTAATAATTTTAAGAAATACTATTCCTAAAGTCCCCTAAGTCCCCATATCTCAGTTAGTTTCATGCAGCCACGAGCTTTTATTTCATCTAAATCTATAAGTTTTGACAAAGCATGTAATTTTTCAAGTGACTCGCATCCAGAAATGTCCAGCGATTTTAAGCATATCAGTTTCTCAAGTCCCGGGATCTCAGCTAGTTGCACACAACCAAGGGATTTTATTTCTTCTAGATCTTGAAGGTTGTACAAATCAGGTAAATTTTTAATTGCCTCGCATCCAAAAATATCCAACAATTCTAAGAATTTCATTTTCTCAAGTCCCTCGATATCTGTTAGCTTCACACAATCACCAACTTGTGGTTTTTTCAAATCACCAAGGTTTGACAAATCAGGTAATTGAGTATCTCTTCGGTAGCCATGTGGGGTCTCTTTGCAAAGTTGAGTGCTTGCTAAAGTCTGGATATCAATTAAGATGGTCTGTTTGTAATTGGTGTTGTTGTAGCTGAGTATTTCTCTAGTAGCCATGTGAGTATATCAATCAAGTCTGGAGTATTTTAATAAATATGGCCTTGAGTAGTTGCTAGCCGCCGATTAATTGAAGTCATGAACATTCAATTCTTTAAGTATTGTATATATGTAAGATAACATGATTGGTATTCAGAGTTTATTACCAATCATTTTATCTTAGAGAGAATTAAATTTACCTTACAATCGACATTAAAGAGTCCATGGCCATGACTAGCATCATTTTAGAATTTCTCTATAGCTATAATAATATATTTAGGAGTTTATTCTATTAAGTAGATGATTGAACACAGTTTAAATTGCATATTTATATTTGAAATTAAGAACTGGAAACAAGAGCAAACAAATGTTCTTCTTTATGCAAACATTTTTAAATTATGCTCAAGAAAAGATGAACTGTTAATTTATTCAGTTATATGTTTGGAAGAATATGATTTTTAGCTAGATCATGTCCTACATCGGTATTTTGAAGCTCTACACACACTTGTCATACGCTAGATCAAATAATGCTCCCTTTTTCAAACCTTTCAGCTGCACTGAACCAGTAATCCCAGCACCCGCTAGATCAGTGGTGTGCCCTTAACAGTCATCCAAAGGGTTACATGTCAATGTCAACTTAGATTTGAATTCATTTTATAGCTTATAGCGTTGTTATGTTGAAGGCTAAGAGCATGGCAAATAAGGTTGAGTGGTTAAACAAGCTGAGAAATGTAATTGGAATAAAAGGAGGTCTAGTGAAGGCTGAATCCGGTCTTCCCATCCGACAAAGTCTCTCTAATGGTTCTCTTGTGGGTAGCTGCGTTATGTTTATGTAAGAAGTGTTTCAATAGTAGTTTGTTAATAACTTTTTTTTACCTACATCGTATGATATAATTATAATATCTTCACTGTTATTAATAGGATGATGTGCAAGCAATACTCAATTCACAATCTGAACTTGAAGACGGTGGTGATGAATGATGCTGATGCATTTCAAGAAATTCTAGGACATCGCTCGGGATATGTATGTGGTCGTGGGGTTGGTATTAAACCCACATCATCCGCAGTTGCTGCTATGCAAAAGGAGAAAGACATTGAGATAAATAGACAAGTTGTTGAGGCAAGGAAGGACGCTGAGGAGGCGAGGGAAGCAGATGAAGTAAGGAGAGAAGCTAATGAAGCAAGAAGGGAGAATGCGATAATGAAAGGACAAATAGATGAGCTTAATGGAAAACTTGAGGCATTAAGTAACCTCGTAACACAATAATATAACTCTTTATTGTAAGCACATAACCCCAAACTTGTTTTATATTTGACATGCACAATTTTTGCTTTCTCTTGTTATTCGCTAATAATAATCCTAATACACAGAGAAGAAAAAATATTTTTTTTGTGGGTGGGTGGGTGGGAAATAATTGGGAAACGAATTTGATGTTAATGAATGTGATTTATCATATTTTTATTATCATGTTGCAAGACTTGCAAGTGAAATTTATAAATGTACTTTGATTAATCTTCCAAAATTTATTGTCATTGTTTTTCAAAGTGATAATTCTAAACAAATTCTTTGTGTTTTTTTGCAGATTCAGTGGAATCTTTTGTATAGGAGAGTAACAATAAAGAAGAATGATGGATTAGACCTATTTTATTTATTTTTTTAAATGGTAGCACGTTTCTTGTAAATAAATTGTTTGAAATAATGTTTAGCGTCGAAACTTTTGAGCCAAAGATTTGTTTTTCAAAGATTGCAATCTTTATGAGCTATATAAATGTCAATGACTTTATTAGAATTGTGTAAATGTGTTATTTTGAGTATTATATGAAATTGGATGACAAGTAATAAAAACATGCGGCGAAATTAAGTTGTTAGCAAAGCAACATGTATATGTATTGTGAAAAATATTGCATCAATTTATGAAGATTTGTTTGCAATAAAAATTGTCATTTAGTGGCGAATTTAAATTTCTAAGAAAGTTGTTCCATACAAATTTAAGATCAAATGTGATGATTTTTGGCCACGAAACAGCCCTTTGGGTGGCGATTCTTTGGTTTGATGCAAAAAATAGTCTTTTGGTGGCAAACTATCACCTATGAGTGGCAATTTAATATTTAAAAAATCGTTCAATACAAATTTAAGTTCAATTGTGGCGATTTGCTTTGCCACGAAAGGTTCCTTTTGGTGGTGAATTTTTATTTTGCTACAAAAAATAATCTTTTAGTGTCAAACAATCAACTATTAGTGGCAATTTAATCTTTATTAGATGCAAAAAAAAATTGCCACATAAAGCGATGTTTTGGTGGTGAAGTGATTTTGTCACTAAAAAGTCAACTTTTAGTGGTGATTTAATAAATTGCCACGATTAAAATCCGCGGCACACCTTTAGTGGCAATAGCATGATGAAATTTTTTTTGCCACTAAAAGATTTGGTGGCGAATTTTTTATAATTAGGTACAAAAAATTATGTCACTAAAAATTATTTTTCTTATAGTGTATGCTAGACGCATCACTCTTTCCCAATCATCTTGTTATTTATATTGCATTTGGTTTCTGGGGATAGGGTACGGTTAATATTGCACCTAGGTGAGAGGTGAAGAGATTATCCTATGCGAGTGCCAATGGGAGATACCTACTTAAATTTACTGTAATTTTGTATTTCAATTTCAGTAAGTTAATTCTTACACACTCTAGGGCGCTGACCCAAATTACAAGGTTTGTGTAGACAAGGATAGCGAGACTAAGGAATATCAGACTTGTTGTCACGTATTACTTCTCGAAGATTGATTTATTGATTCTAGTCTAGGCTGCTACTTCTTCCTATCTTTATTTATTTTGGATTACTCTATAGGCATAAGCCCGAAGTCATTTAGTTTTATTAGTCGAGATGTTATAATTATGTTAGATTTTATTTTGTCGAACGTGGATGTTGGATTTACTATTATCTCTTGTTTATTAATTCAATTCAGTTTTAAATTAAAATGTGGTTTAAAATATAAATGTTTATTCTCGGTCGATGCTAAGACTGATATAAATTGACAAGCAAGCCCCGCCTTCGGCGTATCATGTCTCGCCAATCTTTACGTGAGAAAATGGGGGTTGTTACTTTTGGATACTCTAATCTAAATATCGTTAAATAATAGGAGAGATTCGGGTATTTTTAATAGTACATCTAAGAAACTGTATCCCATTTACAAGTAATAATTTGTGAACATTTGATCACAATAATCATTATGGATCTTCATATCACAAATTAATATAAATTATATGACTTTCAGTTTGTACACTTTCAATTAAAACTCCATGTTTGATTGTGATATATTTTCTTTGAAAGTTTAGGTCCAAATAATTTAGGGATTTCAAATACAAAAAGTAGAACATAGAAAAGTACAAGTTCCAAAGTTGAATAATTATGGTGTAGGTCTTAATATCGTATGATTTGGTAACTTCAGGTTGCATCTAAAGATGGTTATATGAGAACAAGCCTCAAAATTTAAATCTAATAATTTGTAAGCTTATAAGATCAAACTAAAATATAGCCATTTTTATATTTCAAGGCAAGTAGTTCCCATATATCTTAAAACTTAAGGAGTAAAAAAAACCAAAATAATTTGTAAGCTTATAATACCAAACTAAAATACCTTAAAACACGACGAAAAGAAAAAGTAATATTATAGGATTTAGTTTAATTATTGATTACTAATCAATAATTCTCTTATTTTTATAGACCTGATCAGAAGTTAAGCTGATTCATTCTTATATATAAACTACAATGAAGAATAAGCATAAAACTTTCTAATATGTAGAGCCGATTTTGAGGGGAGGCCAGGGAGGCGGTCGCCTCGGGCTCCGATATCCAACGCATTTTAGGCGCCCCAAAATTTTATCTGTGTATTTATATTTATAGCGTCATTTTTCAATTGTCACACAAATAATTTGTTAAAAACTGAAGGGACAAACATTTAAACTTGTAAACTCCTGAAAATCAGGTCGGCATCTTTTCGATCAAAAAAACCACAAGTTATAAATTAATTAAAAACCTCTTGTTCAATATGAATCCCAGTTCAAGAATTCTCCTCGACGCCAAAATCTCTGGACCGACCCTGCTAATATGTATTAAAGGACCAAAAGCAAACAATTGATGCTTTATAAATAGAGAGGAACAAAATAAGCATCAACTATGCTGACTTTAAAATTTTTAAATTCAAATATGTGAGGGACAACGAAGATGTAGTCCATGAAATTGACACTAGAAAAGGTAACAATCATGTACTTACTTGTCTTCAGTGACGAAAAGAAGAGAACCAAAAATTACCATCACTTGTTGTTACCCATGGCGAGGAGGCAATCCTCTTTCTTTCTTTTATATTAAGCTCTTATGTTATAACATGTTGTGAAAAATAAAGGATTTTTTTAGAGAGAGTAAACGTTTCATTCATTTAGTATATCCATACTTGTATTTTCTTTATTTATAGTATGAAGTCAGGTATCTTGAAATACTTTTTCATTTATATGCTAGATAAAAGTGAACATCCACCCATACACATATTTTATAACCAAAAAAATTATTTTTTTATGGTTTAAAAAAGGCAAAAGAAGGTTTATGGGTGTGTCACTTGTCACATTGATTTATACAAACAATTTATATATTTTGTTCAATTAAAAAAATGTATTTTTTGTGTTTTTGTTTGAATAATAGAAGAAGATGCATTGAAGTTTTTATTATATGATTTTACAGAGGTTGAAATTTCATACACTTATTTGTGATAAATTTGACAAATTGTCATTTACAAATATTTATTTAGTTTTTGCTAAACTTTGCATCAAATGTTGGTGAACAAATGCAAAAGAAGATATACAAATACGATATTTTCCAACATTATAAATGCCAAGATAAACTATTTGTATCATAAATATTGTAAGAGAGAGAAAAGGGATTAAAGGGTATAAATTTATGGGGAGATAAATAGGATTTCGTACAAAAGATTTTTAGAATATAAATTAAGGGGATATGAATAGATGGATGCATTTTACAATGGTCTTTAATGCTAGCACGAGTATATATATATTTATATATATAATGAACAGATGTATATAAAAAATTAAATTCTAATTATGTTGTAATGAGTTACAAAGGTATATATTAACATACATAACAACACATAAAGACATTTCTTGTCATGCAAGTCATATTCATGCATTAAAAAAAGAGTAATGCTGTAATTTCATCAAATCTATGTAAATAAAAAATAAAAATAAAAATAAAAATAAAAAATTGCCCGACTGCTTAAGACTTTAAAAATAAAAAGTTATAATATCACTTACCACATCAATTTGTAAAAGAAATCGTATAATAAATGGTAAGAGTGCATTTTTTTTGTGTGTTTTTGTTTGGCCTTAACAATTATGTTCCTTATTATTATATTTTAGAATTTTCTCCCCATGGTGTCAACATGGTCTTTAATTGGCTAACATTAATGTCACACTGTTTTGCTAAAGTAATGATTTAACATATATGTTACTTTATATACATTAATGTCACACTGTCACACTGTTGTGCGGACTAGTCCGCATTTTAAGAATACGGACCGTACATGTGACACCTAACGGTGCGCCTAGAAATTATCGCCTAAATTATAGGCACACTCTCTCTCTTTTCTTAAAAGAGAGAGAGTGTGCCTATATATATATATATATATATATATATATATATATATATATATATATATATATATATATATATATATATATATATATATATATATATATATAATAATGATGCTCTTGTGCGGACTAGTCCGCATTTTAAGAATACGGACCGGACATGTGTCACCTAACGGTGCGCCTAGAAATTATCGCCTAAATTATAGGCACACTCTCTCTCTTTTCTTAAAAGAGAGAGAGTGTGCCTATATATATATATATATATATATATATATATAATAATGATGCTCTTGTGCGGACTAGTCCGCATTTTAAGAATACGGACCAGACATGTGTCACCTAACGGTGCGCCTAGAAATTATCGCCTAAATTATAGGCACACTCTCTCTCTTTTCTGGGCTCACCGTCAGGTGACACATGTCTGGTCCGCATTCTTAAAATGCGGACTAGTCCGCACAAGAGCAGGACTGTATATATATATATATATATATATATATATATATATATATATATATACACACACAATACTGCATATAAGAATCTCATATTCATCGATGTTTCTCATTACATAATGATTGATTTTGCAGTAAGAATGAAGCTCGATTCAAGGTTAATTATTAACTTCCATGGCAAGGCACACAAATTCACTTTAAGGCACGTAAAAATAAAATTAAAACCGTACTTTATTTAAACTTATATTTGGTTGTAATGCTTTAGGCACTACAATATCTGAGAAAGCAGGACTCCAAAAGTTTATTCAAGTGCCAAAATAAAACTAGAGATAACATTACAAAGTTCAAAACCAAATATAGACCCAAATTACCAAGCCATTAGAGAAGAAGCAGTATCAATAGTCAGCAAGGAGCCTTCTCTTTTTGTACTTGGCCTTGAAGCAAGCTTGCCTCAGTTTTTTTATTTTCTCTGTCATTTCTAAATCGGGTAGCTTCTCCATTATCTTTTTGGTCTCTTCTAGCATCTCTACCTCGTTGGTTAATCCCATCTCCTAAATTGCAATTTAAAACAAAATAATTATACTAATAAAACAGGTCGTACAATAATGCTATAATTAGATATTACCCCTCTATTTTTCATAAATTAGACTTGACCACCCACATGTGTATTGACTTTCTTATACCTTATGCATACGAGGTTTAGGTCTATTTTTTTTAAAAACGGATGGTTATGTTTGATTGCTACATTTCTCAGGGGGTAAAGTAAAAAAAAATAATAAATTAAGATGACTTCCAAAAACATATATTTGGTAAACTTTTATTAGAGAGAAATGAAATGAATGAAAAATAATAAAGTATCTAATGACATTTCGAAAGAATCTTAACATGCAGGCAGGATAATACCTTTACATTATCATTGAGAGACGTCATACTCTTGAGCTTCCTCTGAGGCCACCTCATAATATTCAATTTTCTACATATTTTCTTCAACTCGGTCAATCCCACCTTCAATTCTTTGGCTGCTTCAGTTATTGGAACATTAAAATACTTTTGGATCTCATGCAGTTCTAATGGAGATGTTCTCGATCTTTTGTTTTGTCGAATTTGATTTCCGTTTGTGTTTGAAATCATAAAATTTTTAGGATCAAGCATATAAGTTCCTTCATCAGTGAAACAGCCCAAATTTTCAGTATCCATCAATAGTTCTTGCTTGGTATCAAAAATAAGTTCTTGACTAATAGATGAAAAATTGTCATCCCGCAAGCTACACAAACCACCCGTGCCGATATTCTCAAAATCAGTGAATTCCAATTGGGGAATGAAATTGTCTTGTTGTGAAAATTGGTACCAATTTTGATTGTTTTGTTGCAAAAATTTGTATTGGTCATAATCAACAGGAATTTGATGATTTAGTTGTGAAAATTGATGTTTATCATAATCAAAGGGAATTTGATTATTTTGTTGTGGAAATAGGTATTGATCAGAGTTGAAAGGATCACCAAAAGGACTATAATCCAAGTTATTAGTAACTGTTGAGTACTCCTCCAATTTTCTGTACAAAAGAAAAAATGTACACAACATATAAGGTTAGTTTGTACAAAATAAAGACAAAACTAATGAAATTTAGTAAGTATGAGATTACCCTTGGGACTTTTCTTCTAAATATAACCAATCAAAATCATACTGATTCTCCATCCCTGAAAAGGTAAATTGGTCATAATCCATTCCTGAAAAAAAAAGGAAGTGGATGAAGAAAAGAGGGGATGAAACAACATATAAGTTTGGATAAGGTTTGTTCATAAGCTTTGTAGTTACAAAACATTATGGCACATTTAATTGTATTTAACATTCAGAAAAGGACAACTAAGACGGGAATTACATCTTGGATGCTAGATATCTAGGGAGAAATTACAAAGGTCAGATAAATAACAGCTATTCACGCACTAGTGGATGCCCACGCGCATTGCACGTGTAACCAACGTGAGAAGTTTGTGTATCAGGCATATTTACAAAGATTAATTTAATTAAGGGAATATAGTAATAAAAAAAATTAATTTTAATTTTGGGTGTATTTTGTTGGATATTCTAGTCCAAATATAGTTAAATAACATGTGAAATTCGGGCATTTTCAATAGTACTTATAAGAAACTATATCCCATTTACAACTAATAATTTGTGAACATATGATCACAATAATCATTATGGATCTTCCTATCGTAAATTAATACAAAATTATGTAATTTTCGATTTATGCACTTTCAATTAAAACTCTAGGTTTGATTGTGATATATTTTCTTTGAAATTTAGGTCCAAATAATTTAAAAACTTAAAATACTAAAATTAGAACATAGAAAAGTACAAGTTCCAAAGTTGAATACTTATTGTGTCGGTCTTAATATTGTATGATTTGGGTACTCTAGGTTGCAACTAAAAATGGGTATACGAGAATTTTTGGCCTCAAAATTTAAACAGTAAAATTTGTAAGCTTATAAGACGAAACAAAAATATAGTTATTTTCAAATTTTGAGGAATGAAATTTTCATATAACTTAAAACTTGACGAGAAAAAAAAAACTAGAATAATTTGTAAGCTTATAAGACCAAACTAAAATACCTTAAAAATACAGCAAGAAGAAAAAATAATATCATAGCATGTAGTTTAATAATGGGGCATATACCAAATAGTCACTCGAACTTTTTTTAATACATGTTTAGTCCAAGCTTTTTTATTTTGCACCAAAGTCCTTCACCATGCCAAAAATGTTTTACCATGCCGCTAGCGCGGACCTTTAAAGATAAGAGAATAAGAGACTTTTTAGTACAAAATAAAAGGCTTGGATTAAGTGTGTATTAAACAATGTTTGAGGGACTTTTTGGTATCTGATCCTTTAATAATTGATAACTAATCTATAATTCCTATATTTTTATAGACCTAATAAGAAGTTGAGCTGGTTCATTCATACGTATAAATTACAACGAAGAACAAGCATAAAACATTCTAATATGTAGTAAATGACCAAAAGCAAACAAAATCAGTGAATTCCAATTGGGGAATGAAATTGTCTTGTTGTGAAAATTGGTACTGATTTTGATTGTTTTGTTGCAAAAATTTGTATTGATCATAATCAATAGGAATTTGATGATTTAGTTGTGAAAATTGATGTTGATCATAATCAAAGGGAATTTGATTATTTTGTTGTGGAAATAGGTATTGATCAGAGTTGAAAGGATCACCAAAAGGACTATAATCCAAGTTATTAGTAACTGTTGAGTACTCCTCCAATTTTCTGTACAAAAGAAAAAATGTACACAACATATAAGGTTAGTTTGTACATAATAGAGACAAAACTAATGAACTTTAGTAAGTATGAGATTACCCTTGGGACTTTTCTTCTAAATATAACCAATCAAAGTCATACTGATTCTCCATCCATGAAAAGGTAAGTTGGTCATAATCCATTCTTGAAAAAAAAAAGGAATTAGATGAAGAAAAGAGGGGATGAAACAACATATAAGTTTGGATAAGGTTTGTTCATAAGCTTTGGATTTACAAAACATTATGGCACATTTAATTGTATTTAACATTCAGAAAATGACAACTAAGACGGGAATTACATCTTGGATGCTAGATATCTAGGGAGAAATTACGAATGTCAGATAAATAACAGTTGTTCACGCAATAGTTGATGCACACGCGCATTGCACGTGTAACCAACGTGAGAAGTTTGTGTATCAGGCATATTTACAAAGATTAATTTAATTAAGGGAACATAGTAATAAACTCCGAAAATTGAACATGTATAATCATCCCCTCAAATTTGTATTAAAATTTATTGTAGAATAATATGAAGTCCATAATGTCATATTAAAGCAACGTTATATAACAAGGGATTGTCGTATTATAATTTTTGTCATATTAAAAATATTCCCATCATATTTGTTACACACATGTCAAAACTTAAAGTTTGATAAGGGATTAAAATATTAAAGAACCTTAAATCTAATATCAAATACACACGCGCGCGCGCGCGCACACACACACGCATATATATATATATATATCAACTCTTAGTGATAGTACTAACTTTTTTCAAATGAAAATGAGGGGTTTAATTTTTCACTCTCCGCACATTATTACAACACCAATATATAGTAAATGATTGGAATGAGAAAAGTGTTCAAATTAAACATCATATAAAAGATAATTTAATACTCGTCAAGATACAAAGTTTTAATGGTGAAACTGTCAATATAACAGTTAAAATGACCATTAATTTAAAGGAATATTTAAAAAATATTGCATTTAATAAATAAATTTAAAATACTAGATGTTAAAAGTCATTTTTTAATATCCAATTTATTATGAAACTAATTCCCACAAAAGTACATTTGGATTGTCAAGTTCAAATTATAAATAACTATTTTGGTCCTCTTTGATATCCAAACCCTATTGCATAAATAAAAAAAATTAATTTTAATTTTGGGTGTATTTTGTTAGATATTCTAGTCCAAATATAGTTAAATAACATGAGAGATTCGGGCATTTTTAATTGTACATATAAGAAACTATATCCCATTTACAACTAATAATTTGTGAACATTTGAGCACAATAATCATTATGGATCTTCCTATCGTAAATTAATACAAAATTATGTAATTTTCGATTTATGCACTTTCAATTAAAAAATGTTTGAATGATTTTTTGGTATTTGATTCTTTTGATTCTGTAGAGTGTGTGCTCGTGTTCAAGTGATCAAACCATATATAAAACCCTTTTAACACAAACAAACCCTAAACATGCAGCAGTATGTGATTGAATAAATAGATAATCTACGCAAGAACATTCAAACACATGCAATTAAGGAAAAATCCCCCTCAGGGGCAAAACCATTTATTTTCACTATAATTTGTAAGAAAACGGCTTACAATCGGATTACAATGAAAATACAAGTTGACTAAGAATTACCCTCGGGTATCGGATTCTGTAGTCGCGGCTGGAATTATCCCTTTCCAGTAGGGCTGCAATGAAGAAGAAGAACGGTCTCCTCCACAAGGGTTGAACAAACCAAAGTTGTGTTCTTGGGTTGCAAAAGGATTCACAAAGGTTTGGAAGAATTGTGTGAATCAAAACATGAGTCTTGGGACTCAAAAATATGAAGACTAGGTGTATTTGGACTCTCAAATTCGTCTCCTAAAGTCTTGCAAAACAACTCCCCCGAAGTTGGTATTTATAGGAAAAAATATGAAGAATCCCGCTTTGTTAAAACTCTTAAAAACTTATCAGCGTACAGGTACACCGAACCCCATCTGGGGTACACCGAACCGGTTTGGTGTTCCCATTCTGGTATGAGGTTAAAAAAAAACAGCATTCTTCAAGGAATTTTCTCCAACTTCAAAAGGTCATAACTTCTTCACCGTAGCTCGGATTGAGGTGCCGTTTCTTCCAGTATCTTCGTTGCGGCGAGCTCTTCAACTTTCCAGTTGACCAGACCTCCTAACTATGGATGTGAAATTACGAAAATGCCCTTGAACTTCCCTATCAAGCCTTTTTTCACTGTTTTGACTTCCCTTGCGTACCACTTGCATTAAGTCCCTAAAATCGTGGAACGTGATGTCGTTGAGGCATATGTAGGACACATTAATGGAGATGTTGAATGCTTGATTCCCGGAATTCGGATAGAGGCCGTCATGTGCGATCTTGAGGTGACGTGCCAAATGTAGCGGCGTACGACATACATAAATGAAACATATTGGACATGAGAAAAATGTCCTTACAAATCTCCCCCTATGTCTATGCCGGTACATACATAAAAAATCCCAATTATCAAATATGAAATTGCCTATACAAATCTACCCTCCCATGAACCCAAAACTGGAAAAGGTACAAATGAATAGTCTTCATCGTTTGTTCCTCAAATGTTCAGGAATCTCAAATCTTTTCTCATCAGGGTGTGCAATTCAGAGATCATCATTGTAGTACCTACACACATGAGAAAAAGAAAAAAATACCAAGTGACGTATCGAGTTTGAAATGAGATAAACATAGATACCAATATATGATAAGCATAAGTAAAATCTCAAAACTCCCCCAAAATTCAAACTCCCCCATAAAATGATAATTCTTTCTCCCCCTTTTTATGATGTCCCCAAATAGACAAATAAGAAGAATGAATCAAACAAGCAAAATCGGGGTGTCACGGTATAAAATCACACCATGAATGAACATAAAACAACCAAGTCGGTGATAGCGTAAAAGAATGGGTGTGATCAAAATTCGATAGGAAAATCAATGCATACAGACATGACATATGTGCACGATGAATATTGGATATTCCTAACGAATGAACTCAAATACTTCCTTTGGTGTAAAAGAGTGGAAAAATAAGATATTGACTATATCAAATCTACAAATCAAAGCTCAAAGTGATTTCTACACCAATAATGTCCAAAATGTTTTTCATGCCTTTTCAGGACTTTCAAGGAAGTGCAAACCCGTTTTTCAATCTCCTACCAAACTCCCTCAGATTTATATTTTTAATAGAGGTATACTAAATTCTCAAACTTTGGAGAATTGATGGTGAAATCTAAATGGCCCATATTTGGCATGTATTGCTTTTTATTGCCTTTCAATTTTTTCGGGCTCTTTTAACCTCTTAGGACCTCGGATATTACAATTCCTCCATTTTTTAGGTCCTTTTTTTAACGGTGGCTTTTGCGCAAAGGATAAGAATCAACTTTCGCAGCCCCTCTCCGTTATGCAAATTATCACACAGTCTCACCAAAACGGTTTTTACATGCAATCCAATCTTGTCAAGTTTTATCGCATTTTATACATTGTATAGACATGATTGAGATGGAAACACTTAAGCCAACATGAGATTGACAAGTGCAATAATCAAATATAGCCGTGCATGTGTGCAATAAAGGATATAGGAGTCAAGCATGTAGGAAATATCACTAATTACATCTCAAGGACTCCAATCAATGTTAAGCACATGGATGAAATGATGTAGCCTCTCAAATCTCTATCAAACAGTCACATGGATATATGAAATGAAGTTGTGACTTGGCTATCTTAAATGCTCATCCATAAAAGGCAAATCTCTTTTTGAATTTTTCAAAAATATTATCAAAATAAAATCTTTTTGTGCTTTTCTCAAAATTTTTCAAAATAAAATATATACAAAAGGTACATGTCATAACACTAGCAAATATAAATCATGAAACCACAACTAGTGTATGACAAACATGCAAACACAATCATCCATATGATATTGCAAGAGAAGAATCATGTGCAAGCAAATGAGAATCAACTTGTTTAAAATCTAGTGTATCCAAAAGTGATTTCCTAACCCAAATGGATAAAACACGTCGACAAGGGGTTTTGGAAACCAACAAAACACTAGACTTCGAATTCCTAGGACCTCTTCCAAGATCAAAACAAAATCTCCTAAGGTGACCTTTCCTACCACAATGTGAACATGTGTAAATGGAAGGAATGTTACCTAAAGTGTGATCTTTTCTAATGTCCTTGGGATTGATTGACCCTCTAAAACAAATAATGGTTTTGGCTTTAGCACTAGAAGCATGAGAACAAGATGAGCCATTACCATCACAATCAAACCTACTTGAATCGTTTAAATCATTTTTCATCTTCAAAATATTTGATTCAAGCAACAAATTAGACTCTTCCCAAGACAGGGATTGCTTTTTCAAATTTTCAACAATTTCTAAAAGGGTATCCCTCTCCCCCTCAATTAAAGCAAACTTTTCCCTAAGAGTCTCTTCACGTGCCACAAACTCATTGATTAAAATATTTCTTTCATCTTTGGCACAAACACAAACCATCGAATTTTTAAGGTCCTCCAATTCCTTTTCTAAAAATAGGACCCTATCATCACTCTCCTTTTTGGCAATTTTCAAAGAATCAAAATCAATACACAAATTACCAAAGTGCTCACGACAAATACCACTTTGAGTTTGGAACTCTTGCAAATATTCAATCTTAATTTTAAAACGAGAATTTTCTTTTTCCAAAACTTTAATTCTTTTGCAAAGTTTCAAATTCAAACTTTTTAAATTTTTAGCTTGGTCGTGAACCTTTTCAAAAATAGGCTCCTCATTAAACGGGCGTTCCATTGAAAAATTGCGATTTTTCACAAAATTGATTTTTCAAAAAAATAATCAATATTACACGATTTTGCGGAAATCAGGAAGTAAATCCTTGAAAAATCAGGATCACGCAATAAATTAGCGTAACCCGCTCTGATACCAATTTGACGACGTGAGAAGTCAAATTGTATCACAAAAAAAACGTTGAAAATCAGGATCACGCGATAAATTAGCGTAACCCGCTCTGATACCAATTTGTAGAGTGTGTGCTCGCGTTCAAGTGATCAAACCATATATAAAACCCTTTTAACACAAACAAACCCTAAACATGCAGCAGTATGTGATTGAATAAATAGATAATCTACGCAAGAACATTCAAACACATGCAATTAAGGAAAAATCCCCCTCAGGGGCAAAACCATTTATTTTCACTATAATTTGTAAGAAAACGGCTTACAATCGGATTACAATGAAAATACAAGTTGACTAAGAATTACCCTCGGGTATCGGATTCTGTAGTCGCGGCTGGAATTATCCCTTTCCAGTAGGGCTGCAATGAAGAAGAAGAACGGTCTCCTCCACAAGGGTTGAACAAACCAAAGTTGTGTTCTTGGGTTGCAAAAGGATTCACAAAGGTTTGGAAGAATTGTGTGAATCAAAACATGAGTCTTGGGACTCAAAAATATGAAGACTAGGTGTATTTGGACTCTCAAATTCGTCTCCTAAAGTCTTGCAAAACAACTCCCCCGAAGTTGGTATTTATAGGAAAAAATATGAAGAATCCCGCTTTGTTAAAACTCTTAAAAACTTATCAGCGTACAGGTACACCGAACCCCATCTGGGGTACACCGAACCGGTTTGGTGTTCCCATTCTGGTATGAGGTTAAAAAAAAACAGCATTCTTCAAGGAATTTTCTCCAACTTCAAAAGGTCATAACTTCTTCACCGTAGCTCGGATTGAGGTGCCGTTTCTTCCAGTATCTTCGTTGCGGCGAGCTCTTCAACTTTCCAGTTGACCAGACCTCCTAACTATGGATGTGAAATTACGAAAATGCCCTTGAACTTCCCTATCAAGCCTTTTTTCACTGTTTTGACTTCCCTTGCGTACCACTTGCATTAAGTCCCTAAAATCGTGGAACGTGATGTCGTTGAGGCATATGTAGGACACATTAATGGAGATGTTGAATGCTTGATTCCCGGAATTCGGATAGAGGCCGTCATGTGCGATCTTGAGGTGACGTGCCAAATGTAGCGGCGTACGACATACATAAATGAAACATATTGGACATGAGAAAAATGTCCTTACAGATTCATTGATAACTAATCTATAATTCCTATATTTTGATAGACCTAATAAGAAGTTAAGGTGGTTCATTCATACAAATAAATTACAACGAAGAACAAGCATGAAACATTCTAATATGTAGTAATGGATCAAAAGCAAACAAAATAAAATTTTTAAATTCAAATATGTGATGAACAATGAAGATGCACTACATAAAATTGATATGTACTTACGTGTTTTGAATGAGGAAAGGGAACAGAATCAAAAAATACGAAAAATTGTTGTTACCCGTGGCAAAGAGGCAATCCTTTTTCTTTTTATTATATTGAGCTCTTGTCTTGTGTTATATATATAGGGCACAATTTTGTTTTAGGGGAAAGAGGAAACGTTTTGATTCATTTATTAAAGTAACCTTTGATATATCCTCGAAATAAAATTGGAAATCAACTAATCTCTATAATCTGTGCAAGTCCAACTCATATTGGGTATCCACGTAGATGAAAATTGATATTCTTGTATCCACGTACGCTCAACATTGAAAGCCCGTGTTTATTAGACCCAGTTGTTGCCCCTTGGTCTCCAATCGCTTCCTTCACCTCGACAGCTAGTATAATATCCCCTTCCCTTCGTCTCCAACAAATTAATGGAATACGTAGAGAGAGTCCTAATATTTATGTTGGTGTAATTCATGATTCCGAATTTTTTTTGTTGATTTCGTGAAATTCATGATGGAGCGGTTGCTAGTTACAAGGGTTCTGATGGTAACGCCGTACAGTACAACCATTGGATGCTCATGGCCATGTGTAATAACCTGCGTAATTTTTGGGGTATTTTCAAAATAAAGAGGAAAATAAAGTTTTTGATAAAATTATTTTTATTGCTCAAATATGTTGGTTATTATTTTTAAAGGTGAGAATTTCAAACGGTTTCGAAAACGGAGTTAAAACGGATTTTTAAATGATTTTTAAATGTTTTTAACTCTTGGAATTCTAAGTCGGCGAACATTAAGTAGTTTTCAAGAGTTGTTTTGACTTCCAACTCTTCATTTATTTGCCTTATTTAAAGGAGTCTTTTGGATTCCAACTCTTCCTTTCTTTGCACTATAAAAGTAAGTCATGGGCAAGCCTTTTAACATACTTTTGGCACAAATTTTGGCAGCAAATATATTTTATATTCCTCTTTTTTTTATATACACATTGGCCCTTGAGATTTGTGAGTTCCAACCTTAGACTAGAGGTGTTCTTGGGGCTATTTTGTTGGAGGTTCTTGGAGAAGCTTTTGTAGATCTTTTGTGTTGATCTTGAGGATGTGATCGTTGGTTTCTCATCATGGTTTGAGGTATGGGGTTTTACACAATATGCTCCTTAAATCTCGCGAGTGTCATTCTCTTTGAATTCTTGTTTAATTGAACTCATATTTGAATTGATAAATTCATTGAAATCTGGAAAATAATTATTGAAATTATTTTGATTCATGTGGTATCATTATATTATTGATGAACATGTTGTCAGGAGATTTTAATATGGCACAGATGTTATGAACCCGCCAAAATACCTATTCCCAGCTATGGCTTGATAAAGCATATGCGAATGGGGTGAGGCCTCGTGACCCATTGACGTGTTGTTGAGAAATTATATTGATAAATGCTTTGAGATTTGCATTTTGATTTGAATATTCGTACTAGTGTTATTACGTTTTATTCATCGCTAACATATATTTATTGAGCATCTTTCTTGTCGTATTGTGTACTTCCCCATATTTTCTTTTAGTGGCAGATTAACGCGGATTTTGGGGCGCTATGGAGATTGATTTTAGCGAGGATTTTTGGGAAAGATTTGTATTATTTTGATGTATAGAGCTTTGGAGATTTGTATTTTATTTTCGAGTTAGTTGTTGTATGTAATTCGAGAGATTTGGTATTTAATTTGAAGAGATTGAGATTTATAATTTCTCTTTTGTTGTTGTGGGATTTAGATGCTCTATACCTTGTTATATTGTGGATTTAGTTTAGTTTTATCGCATTAGCACTCCGTTCGCTCTCTCCGGGCGGACGGGGTGTTACACCATGGTGCTACAACCCATCCCAAGTGTGGGAATTTCAACCTGCTCGCAAATTTAAATGATGTAGAGTTTTATGCCATTCAAGACTTCAATAATAGAGACTATGAGGATTACTTTGGGATCAAAGACCTCTATGTTTTTGCTGAGGCTAAATCTTTGGTTAAAGGTCTAAATCTATGTAAATAATTAAATATTCAAAATATGTTGATTTAATCTGAATCCAAATGCCTTGTTGACATAACTTTAAAGAAGAGTAAACCCCACGAGTATTAAAGGCATTATTGATGAGTATTGTTTTCCTGTTTCTTCCTAAATCATTCACATATGGGAAATCAATGCTGTAGCTGATTGTTTGGCTTCTTGTGCTGCTGCTTCTTCTCAAGTTTTATCTTACTACTAGTCATTTGATTCTCTTCCTACTATTATCAAAGAGTTCCTTAACATGGATAGGAAAAATCTCTCTTAAATTGTACGGACTTTTTAAGTGTAATGGGTTAATTGATAAAATCCCAAGTTTATTTTTATTCTTCTATTTTTTCTCTCATTGTAATGGCGTTCGATCGGGGCCATCTAATCTTTGTGTGCCTACGGGGGGATTTAGATTGGTACCTCGAAGACATAGGTCAGAGAAGGTCTTATTGAGAAGTTAATAAGTCTGCTAATCATGGGAGCGTAGGTATGTGCGTGACCCATGTGATGTGAACTATGTTCTCCTCCGTTATATATGTTTGTTATTTGTCGAAACGGTTCTTGAGAGATTCGGAATGCATGATCCTTATGTACGTGATGTACCGGGATTTGATAGCAGAGTATGTGTGCACTGCAGCTTAGTCTAGGGGTGCCATTATTGTATATTATGATGAGATTGATATACTGAATTATTGAAATGAACTGTTTATATAAGTACAAGTGTGAATTAATGTAATATCTTTGTAGAGTTAAAAAGGGGAAAGCACTTAGTAATTATTGAAACTAATTTCGAGGAATGAAGGTAAAACTCTCAATTTATAGTAAGGCATCGGGAATTAAACCATGATTAGTATAGTAAAAGTCATATATTGAATTGGACTAGTTTGATAATAGAATATATAGAACGGGTACGGGTACGATAGGTGTGCACGATTAGTTGAGAGGGGAGGAACTCATGTGAGTGCACGCACTATCATGTATTTTATATTCACTGTTTAATGATATTAAACACTTGCTGTATTTTAAACTGTTTTCATAATTGGGCTCTGACCCGTTTCCTTTCAAATCTATATTCTTGTAAAACCTTTTAGGTGCCCAGCCACAAGGACACCAAGCGTAGGAGTTCCATTCTGGTGACGTGCTGTAGCTGCTATGGAAGTTACAGGACCTCGATAGTAGACGCCTCCACTTTATACTTTGACACTATTTTACTCATCTGTAGGGCATGTCGCCCCTTTTCGTTTAGAGACATCTTACTTACTCAGTTTTATTTTCAGATTCTGGGTTGTAATTAATTAGTGATTCAGACTTTGTATTCGGTTGTATTCAGTATTCAGATTATTTAGAGGAGTATTCCTCCAGACCCATTATTATTCCATGGTTATTCTATTGTGACTATGTTGTGGTTGTTATATTGGCATTTCATAATCTAAATTGGTTGTATGTTAATCGGATTTAATTGAAATTGACATCTCACTTTTTAAATATTAGGTGGTTAGAAATTATTAAAACATTTTCGATAGTGATGCTATGAACTGAACCAACTTGACATTTTGTATTAATTTGAATAAAGGAGTAGCTACCCGGTATTTAATTAGTCGGGGTGTCACATATAGGAACTCTCTTTCTCTTTTCTAGGCTCACCGCCAGGTGACACATGTTCGGTCCGCACTTTAAAAATGCGGAATGGTCCACACAAGTGCAGTACTGTGTGTGTGTATATATATATAAGAATCTCATATGCATCGATGTTTCTCATTACATAATGATTGATTTTGCAGTAAGAATGAAGCTCGATTCAAGGTTAATTATTAATTTCAATGACAAGGCACAAAAATTCACTTTAAGGCACGTAAAAATAAAATTAAAACCGTACTTTATTTAAACTTATATTTGGTTGTAATGCTTTAGGCACTACAATATCTGAGAAAACAAGACTTCAAAAGTTTATTCAAGTGCCAAAATAAAACTAGAGATAACATTACAAAGTTCAAAACCAAATATAGACCCAAATTACCAAGCCATTAGAGAAGAAGCAGTATCAATAGTCATCAAGGAGCCTTCTCTTTTTGTACTTGGACTTGAAGCAAGCTTGTCTCAGTTTTTTTATTTTTTCTGTCATTTCTAAATCGGGTAGCTTCTCCATCATCTTTTTGGTCTCTTCAAGCATCTCTACCTGGTTGGTTAATCCCATCTCCTAAAATTGCAATTTAAAACAAAATAATTATACTAATAAAACAGGTCGTACAATAATGCTATAATTAGATATTACCCCTCTATTTTTCATAAATTAGACTTGACCACCCACATGTGTATTGACTTTCTTATACCTTATGCATACGAGGTTTAGGTCTATTTTTTTAAAAAGCGGATGGTTATGTCTGATTGCTGCATTTCTCAGGGGGTAAAGTAAAAAAAATAATAAATTAAGATGACTTCCAAAAACATATATTTGGTAAACTTTTATTAGAGAGAAATGAAATGAATGAAAAATAATAAAGTATCTAATGACATTTCGAAATAATCTTAACATGCAGGCAGGATAATACCTTAACATTATCAATGAGAGACTTCATACTCTTGAGCTTCCTCTGAGGCCACCTCATAATATTCAATTTTCTACATCTTTTCTTCAACTCGGTCAATCCCACCTTCAATTCTTTGGCTGCTTCAGTTATTGGAACATTAAAATACTTTTGGATCTCATGCAGTTCTAATGGAGACGTTCTCGATCTTTTGTTTTGTCGAATTTGATTTCCGTTTGTGTTTGAAATCATAAAATTTTTAGGATCAATCATATAAGTTCCTTCATCAGTGAAATAGCCCAAATTTTCAGTATCCATCAACAGTTCTTGCTTGGTATCAAAAATAAGGTCTTGACTAATAGATGAAAAATTGCCATCCCACAAGCTCCACAAATCACCCGTGCCGATATTCTCAAAATCAGTAAATTCCAATTGGGGAATGAAATTGTCTTGTTGTGAAAGTTGGTACTGATTTTGATTATTTTGGTTCAAAAATTTGTATTGATCATAATCAACAGGAATTTGATGATTTAGTTGTGAAAATTGATGTTGATCATAATCAAAGGGAATTTGATTATTTTGTTGTGGAAATAGGTATTGATCAGAGTTGAAAGGATCACCGAAAGGACTATAATCCAAGTTATTAGTGACTGTTGAGTACTCCTCCAATTTTCTGTATAAAAGAAAAAATGTACACAACATATAAGGTTAGTTTGTACAGAATAGAGACAAAACTAAAGAACTTTAGTAAGTATGAGATTACCCTTGGGACTTTTCTTCTAAATATAACCAGTCAAAGTCATACTGATTCTCCATCCCTGAAAAGGGAATTTGATTATTTTGTTGTGGAAATAGGTATTGATCAGAGTTGAAAGGATCACCGAAAGGACTATAATCCAAGTTATTAGTGACTGTTGAGTACTCCTCCAATTTTCTGTATAAAAGAAAAAATGTACACAACATATAAGGTTAGTTTGTACAAAATAGAGACAAAACTAAAGAACTTTAGGAAGTATGAGATTACCCTTGGGACTTTTCTTCTAAATATAACCAGTCAAAGTCATACTGATTCTCCATCCCTGAAAAGGGAATTTGATTATTTTGTTGTGGAAATAGGTATTGATCAGAGTTGAAAGGATCACCGAAAGGACTATAATCCAAGTTATTAGTGACTGTTGAGTACTCCTCCAATTTTCTGTATAAAAGAAAAAATGTACACAACATATAAAGTTAGTTTGTACAGAATAGAGACAAAACTAAAGAACTTTAGTAAGTATGAGATTACCCTTGAGACTTTTCTTCTAAATATAACCAGTCAAAGTCATACTGATTCTCCATCCCTGAAAAGGTAAGTTGGTCATAATCCATTCTTGAAAAAAAAAGGAATTGGATGAAGAAAAGAGGGGATGAAACAACATATAAGTTTGGATAAGGTTCGTTCATAAGCTTTGGAGTTACAAAACATTGTGGCACATTTAATTGTATTTAACATTCAGAAAATGACAACTAAGACGGGAATTACATCTTGGATGCTAGATATCTAGGGAGAAATTACAAAGGTCAGATAAATAACAGCTATTCACACACTAGTTGATGCACACGCGAATTGCATGTGTAACCAACGTGAGAAGTTTATGTATAAGGCATATTTACAAACATTAATTTAATTAAGGGCATATAGTAATAAACTCCGAAAATTGAACATGTATAATCATCCCCACAAATTTGTAGTTGAGGTCTTAAAATTTATTGTTGAATAATGTGAAGTCCGTAATGTCATAGTAAAGCAACGTTATATAACAAGGGAATAACCCAAGGGGCTTGCCCCAATGGTTACCACCAATCCTTGCTTTGCAAGAGGTTGGGGGTTCAAGTCTCACCCCCTCCCCCTCCCTCTCCCCAAGACTTGAACTAAATATATATATATATAAAACAAGGGATTGTCATATTATAATTTTTGTCATATTAAAAAACATTCCCATCATATTTGTTACACACATGTCAAAACTTAATGTTTGATAAGGGATTAAAATATTAGAGAACATAAAATCTAATATCAAATATACACGCGCGCGCATGCACACACGCATATATATATATATAACTCTTACTGATAGTACTCACTTTTTTTCAATGAAAATGAGGGGTTTAATTTTTCACACTCCGCACATTATTACAACACCAATATATAGTAAATGATTGGAATGAGAGAAGTGTTCAAATTAAACATCATATAAAAGATAATTTAATACTCGTCAAGATACAAAGTTTTAATGGTGAAACTATCAATATGACAGTTAAAATGACCATTAATTTAGAGGAATATTTAAAAAGAAATTGCATTTAATAAATAAATTTAAAATAGTAGATATTAAAAGTCATTTTTTAATATCCAAATTATTATGAAACTAATTCCCATAAAGTACATTTGGATTGTCAAGTTCAAATTATAAATAATTATTTTGGGCCTCTTTGATATCCAAACCCTATTGCATAAATAAAAATAATAATTTTAATTTTGGGTGTATTATGTTAGATATTCTAGTACAAATATAGTTAAATAACATGAGAGATTCGGGCATTTTCAATTGTACATATAAGAAACTATATCCCATTTACAACTAATAATTTGTGAACATTTGAGCGCAATAATCATTATGGATCTTCCTATCGTAAATTAATACAAAATTATGTAATTTTCGATTTATGCACTGTCAATTAAAACTCTAGGTTTGATTGTGATATATTTTCTTTGAAATTTAGGTGCAAATAATTTAAAAACTTAAAATACTAAAATTAGAACATAGAAAAGTACAAGTTCCAAAGTTGAATACTTATTGTGTCGGTCTTAATATTGTATGATTTGGTAACTCCAAGTTGCAACTAAAAATGGGTGTACGAGAATTTTCGACCTCAAAATTTAAACAGTAAAATTTGTAAGCTTATAAGACCAAACAAAAATATAGTTCTTTTCAAATTTTGAGGCATGCAATTTTCATATAACTTAAAACTTGACGAGAAAAAAACAAACTAGAATAATACCTTAAAATTATAGCAAGAAGAAAAAATAATATCATAGGATGTAGTTTAATAATGGGGCATATACCAAATAGTCCCTCGAACTTTTTTTAATACACGTTTAGTTCAAGCCTTTTTATTTTGCACCAAAAAGTCTTTCACCATGCGAAAAAAGTTTTACCATGCGAAGTGTGTATTAAAAAATGTTTGAATGATTTTTTGGTATTTGATCCTTTGATTAATTGATAATTAATCTATAATTCCTATATTTTGATAAACCTAATAAGAAGTTAAGGTGGTTCATTCATACATATAAATTACAACGAAGAACAAGCATGAAACATTCTAATATGTAGTAAAGGACCAAAAGCAAACAAAATAAAAATTTTAAATTCAAATATGTGATGAACAATGAAGATGCAGTACATGAAATTGACATGTACTTACGTGTTTTGAATGAGAAAAGGGAACATAACCAAGAAATACGAAAAATTGTTGTTACCCGTGGCAAGGAGACAATCCTCTTTCTTTTTATTATATTGAGCTCTTGTCTTGTGTTATATATAGGGCACAATTTTTTTTAGGGAAAAAAGCAAACGTTTTGATACATTTATTAAAGTAACCTTTGATTTATCCTCGAAATAAAATTGGACATCAACTAATCAACTAATCTCTATAATCTGTGTAAGTCCAACTCATATAGGGTATCCACGTAGGATGAAAGCCCGTGTTTATTACACCCAGTTGTTAGATATTCTAGTCCAAATATAGTTAAATAACACGAGAGATTCGGGCATTTTCAATTGTACATATAAGAAACTATATCCCATTTACAACTAATAATTTGTGAACATTTGACTATAATAATCATTATGGATCTTCCTATCGTAAATTAATACAAAATTATGTAATTTTCGATTTATGCACTTTCAATTAAAACTCCAGGTTTGATTGTGATATATTTTCTTTGAAATTTAGGTGCAAATAATTTAAAAACTTAAAATACTAAAATTAGAACATAGAAAAGTACAAGTTCCAAAGTTAAATACTTATTGTGTCGGTCTTAATATTGTATGATTTGGTAACTCCAGGTTGCAACTAAAAATGGGTATACGAGAATTTTCGACCTCAAAATTTAAACAGTAAAATTTGTAAGCTTATAAGACCAAACAAAAATATAGTTATTTTCAAATTTTGAGGCATGAAATTTTCATATAACTTAAAACTTGATGAGAAAAAAACAAACTAGAATAATTTGTAAGTTTATAAGACCAAACTAAAATACCTTAAAATTACAGCAAGAAGAAAAAATAATATCATAGGATGTAGTTTAATAATGGGGTATATACAAAATAGTCCCTCGAACTTTTTTTAATACACGTTTCGTCCAAGCCTTTTTATTTTGCACCAAAAAGTCTTTCACCATGCGGAAAAAGTTTTACCATGCTGCTAGCGCGGACCTTTAAAGATAAGAGAATAAGGGACTTTTTGGTACAAAATAAAAGGCTGGACGAAGTGTGTATTAAAAAGTGTTTGAATGATTTTTTGGTATTTGATCCTTTAATTAATTGATAACTAATCTATAATTCCTATATTTTGATAGACCTAATAAGAAGTTAAGGTGGTTCATTCATACATATAAATTACAACGAAGAACAAGAATGAAACATTCTAATATGAAACACCAAGAGTCGAACCTTTAACCTTCCACCACCATCAAATCAACCTTTCATATCAAATCAACTTCTAGTCCAAATTTTATGAATTTTATATCGTTGGAATCGTAATGAAACGAGAATATTTTTTAATCCAAATTTTTTCTAAAATATTAAACCTTTTTGAAAAAATATTTGTAGCGGAAAATTAATATCAATACCTTCCTAATATATTCTCAACAATTCAACATGAAATAACTCTGATACCACATGATGGATTAATTTCTATTTTGTGAAAACTATCACACAAACAGGAACATTCATATTGAATTATCAAGAAATATAAATATTGATTTTGCGGAAGCGTACCTGAATCCATGACAGAAAGTTAAAATATCTGAGTCTGAGGTCTTATGCTCTTCCAGATCAACACTTATATTTCCTCTCTAAATTTCTCTCTCACAATGGAAATCAGAAGATTGGTGTTGTGTGATCTGGAGACCATGACCTCTATTTATAACACAATCGTGTCTTTTCATATTTCGTATATTTCTATTTTAACCCATCATAAAAATAGAAATTACGCTTGTCTCTACACAATAAAACCCATACTTTAATAATACATTAGTAACGCTCCAAAACATAAATTAATTACTTTAATTGGCCTACTTTTATTTGATATCCTATAATTCATATTTATTTTATATATAAGCCCATATATTAAATTTTACTCTTAATACCAAAAGCAAACAAAATAAAAATTTTAAATTCAAATATGTGATGAACAATGAAGATGCAGTACATGAAATTGACATGTACTTACGTGTTTTGGGTGAGGAAAAGAAACAGAACCAAGAAATATGAAAAATTGTTGTTCCCGTGGCAAGGAGGCAATCCTCTTTCTTTTTATTATATTGAGCTCTTGTCTTGTGTTATATATATAGGGCACAATTTTGTTTTAGGGGAAAGAGGAAAGGTTTTGATTCATTTATTAAAGTAACCTTTGATTATCCTCGAAATAAAATTGGAAATCAACTAATCTCTATAATCTGTGCAAGTCCAACTCATATTGGGTATCCACGTAGATGAAAATTGATATTCTTGTATCCACGTACGCTGAACATTGAAAGCCCGTGTTTATTACACCCAGTTGTTGCCCCTTGGTCTCCAATCGCTTCCTTCACCTCGACAGCTAGTATAGTATCCCCTTCCCTTCGTCTCCAACAAATTAATAGAATACGTAGAGAGAGTCCTAATATTTATGTTGGTGTAATTCATTGTTGAGATTCCAACCACAGCCACAACCATCGTGCCAGATAGAAAGTCCAGCATAAATATTTACGAGGCAGTGGGTTTTGACTATCAGTAGATCCACCATGGAGCGGTTGTTAGTTACTGATGGTTATGCCGTACAGTACTTACAGTGGCTGTCGACGCAGAGTTGGAGGGTGGCAGTGGGTTTTGAGTGGTGCGATATTTGATGTCATTAGACCCACCATGGAGGGGTTGTTAGTTACAAGGCTTCCGATGGTTACGCCGTACAAACTTAACCCAACCCAAGTGGTAGTATGGAACTTATTTTGGATGGTTTGGTCTGAGGTTGAAGAAAGTGGGTCGCTCTGTTTGTAATTGCTGAGAATGATATTTGTGGCTCACAATCAATTTCTGCCTTCGTTTGTTTTGGTTTTGTGAGTGGGTTTTTTGAGCTTTGGGGATAGTTTAGTTTGTCTTCTTGTGGATCATAGGGTATGTTTGTATTATTGAGAGCAATTCTTATGGGCAGTCGGTATATATGTCGTAGATATGTATTTGTATATATGTCCTAGATATGTATGTTATGAGCAGGGTAAAAGGGCAAATTTAAACATTGTTAGGTTAGAAAAAACAAATATAGAATTGCACTAGTATGGTTTTTGTGGGACCCAGCGTAAACGGACAATGTTGTTTCGGGCAAGAAATGAAAAAAAAAAAAAAAAAAACTTAACCTATGCCCCTTTTCCTTATTTCTATTTTCACCCCCTGAATTTGCAACGGCTTTTTTATTTTTTGTTTCTAATCCCAACGGCTATTTTTTATTTTTATTATTAAAAAATATCGCGATTAGTTAGTGCCGCTGGCGCAGACCTACATTTCCGGATCCAAATCATTTGTTGAATGTGGGTACGCGCCATCGGTACTAATTAATCGCGATATTTTATGGCTCCGCGCTAGCGGCAATAATCAATCGCGATATCATGTCAAAAACATAATTTTTTTTTATTTATAAAAAAATATTAACTTTAACAAAAAAAATTACTTTCAATAAAAAAAATTGTTTTTTTATAATAATAGAAAAACTATTTTTCTATATAAAAAAATTATTTTTTTTTATATAAAAACTATTTTTATATCAATTGTTAAACACAAAAGAATAAGAAAGTAAGAAAAAGGGGGGGGGGGGGGGGGTGAAAGTTGTTCCCAGGCGAGCAATGTAGAATCACTCTTTAGAGATTGATGTTTTTTTAATCGAAATTTACAGATTTTTTTTTAAATGTTGGATGACTTTTTTTTGTTTTGTTTTTTCCTGTGATTTGTTGATAGTTTTTTTTATCAATTAGAAAACAATTTTTCGGATAAAATTTATTTTTTTGGAAATCATTTTATTTTCCTACAAAATATTTTTTTTTATGAAAACAATTTTTTTTGCTGGAAATCTTTTATCAATATTATTTTGTATGTTTTTTTAATCAATGTTAGAACTTTTATTTTTGAAGTTGTTTTTCTTTTCTTTTTTTCTGTAATTATTGAATATTTTTCATGATGTTAGTAGAAATTTGCTTTTTTTTTTATTGGAAATCTATTTTGTTATTGGAAATTCATTTTTTGTAGTATTTTTATCGAACTTTTTACCATATTTATTTAGTTCACAAATTTTTCAAAAAAAAATATTTTTTGGGTGTATTGAATATTTTTTTCTATTTTGTTTATGTATCTTCCATATTTTGTTTTTGTATTTTCCAGATTTTCAGTAATTATTGAATATTTTTTCTCTATTTTACTAGAAATTTGTTTTTAATTGGAAATCTACTTTGTTATCGGAAATCGTTTTTTTCGCAATATTTTTTCAAACTCTTCAAAATATTTATTCAGTTTTTTTGTAGAATTTTTAAAAATATTTTCGAGATTTTTATGTAGATTTTTTTAGTATTTTCCAGATTTTAATAGGAAATCTATTTTTTAATTGAAATATTTTTTTTGTTTGAAATTTGTTTTTTTTATCAATTATAAATTATTATTTAATTTTTATTGGAAATATGTTTTTTGAGAATATTTTTTCTTATTTTTTCTTACATGTTTTTCTTTAATTGCCAGATTTTTAAATATTTTAAAAATAATTATTATTCAATTTTCTTTTACTCAGAATTTTATATTGATTTTGTCCAAAATACCCTCAAATGTAATCAGATGCTGCGCATGTGACGATAGCTTTTTTTGCAAAAATTAATAGAGTTGGAGAGGAGGTGTTAATTGAAAGTCGTGCTGAAATGATGACAAGACAAAGGTTTTAGAAGGGAAAATATGAGGCTCATTTTAATTTTGTCTTCCTGTCAATTAGTGTCTGTAGGTCTCATTTTAATTAAAAGTTTACTATGCTTTTCGATGACACCCTATGTACTTTTTCATCTTTTTTTATTAAGGTTTAGTATTTGTAATGGCAAAATATTAAGTTACGGATTGATGGAGTATATTAGACCGGTGTGCTTAATTTCATTAAATGAGATTGAATCTTTTGGGTTCAATCTTACTTTTATGTACTTAATATTCTATTTATATGTTGTTATCGTTTTCTTCTGATATAACAATTTGTGTAATCACTTAAGTTAGGAACAATATATATATATATATATATATATATATAGAGAGAGAGAGAGAGAGAGGTTCTTAAGTGAACCAAGATAATAAACTTTTTAATAAACCAAATAAGATATTAAAAAACAACCCTTAATTCCGTGTTGTAATTGAACACGTGTCACTTGTCGGTAAGCACAAAAGAGAGAGAGAGAGAGAGAGAGAGAGAGACGACCTATAATTTATGGGTCCACTGCCACGTGATATATGTCCGGTTCACATCGTTAAAATGCGGAACATTCCGCACAAGAGCAGTACAATATATATATATATATACACACACATATATGAGTCAGACTCTCCAACATACTTCCTAACAACATACCTAGCAACATACCCATTTTTTTTAAATAGTGAAAAAAACAATTTTGAGTTGATATTTTTTATATGGGTTCATGATATTTCAATGTACCCCTATAAAAATATTCAACTCAAAATAATGTTTTTTGTTATTTTTAAAAGATAGGTAAAAAATAAATAATGCATGTTTTATTCATACTAATAATATTCTATAATACTTTACAAAATGATTAAAAAATAAAGAAGGGGGATAAAATAAAATAAATATATATATCTGGCCAGACCCGAGACCCGAAGACCCGAACGGATCCGGGTGTGGATCTAATATTGTAGTCCCGATGAAGACCCGAACCTGAACCCGATGAAGACCCGATTACACGGATCGGGATCTCCCTAAACCCGACCCGCCTCCGACCCATTGACAGGCCTACCTTCGGCGAATCACGCGGCTTACAACTAGTATACATATTTTATAACAAAAAACTATTTTGTATGGTTTAAAAAAGGGTAGAAGAAGGTTTATGGATGTTGTCACTTGTCACATCGATTTATACAAACAATTTATATATATATATATATATATATATATATATATATATATATATATTTTACTAAAAATATGTGTTTTTGTTTGTTTGAGTGGCCAACCGTATGCACATAATAACATAAGAAAATGCATTAAATTTTTCATTATATGATTTTACTGAGTTGCATTTTCATACCCTTATTTGTGATAAATTTGACAAATTTTCGTGTACAAATATTTAATTATTTTTTGCTAAAATTTGCATGAAATGTTGGTGAACAAATACAAATGAAGATATACGGATACGATTTTTACAAACAATATGAAATTCAAGAGAATCCACTTGTATCATAAATATTGTACAAACTAGATTTTAATCTCGCGCGATGCGTCGACGTTATACAAATCTCGTATAGAAAGACTAAAAGAAACACGTTATTCAAATATTATAGAAATATGTATCCAAATATTTTTAGTCTCGTAATCACTTTTTTATTTGATATATTACAGATTTGGCTTGTTTGTCTTTCTTCTTTGGACGCCATTGACAAGGTTTACGCGCGCGCGCGTGTGTGTGTGTGTGTGTGTGAGAGAGAGAGAGAGAGAGTGTATGTGTGTGTGTGTGAGAGAGAGAGAGAGAGAGAGAGAGAGAGTAATCTTTTTGTTTTTGTTTTATTAATTAGCTCGTCATATTTCTTGAGAAAATTATAAGGTAGAGCTTTTTTGGGGAATTAGTTGGTTTATTTCCTTATCTAGTTTCCTTGTCAATCAGGAGGTATAAGGGGTATTAAACTCGTATAAATAAAGAACCTATACAGGGAAATATTATTATGAACGTTCTGTCAATGGAGAAATTGAGATTATCATCTTAATTTTTGAATTACTCTTTTACAATCCCTAGTTTACATCAGAAGTACCTGAAAATTATTAGTGACATGTTAGAATAAAACAGTATAAGAAAGTAATATCGTATTTATATTTCAGTTGACCTTCAACCCTGCATCTCATCCAGATGGAGAGTGGTTTGCTTTTCAATACATTGCATATGTCCAAAAATCCTTTGTTTTTTCTAGACAGGTTGTCAAGGTTGCTGATTTTGGAGTTTCCAGAGTGCAGGCTCAATCTGGAGTGATGACTGCAGAAACAGGAACCTATTGTTGGATGGCTCCCGAGGTACTATGGTTAGATGTTATGTTTGAGGGTTTTAATATTCTACTTTTACCTAATGTCCGAAGAAAGATAACTTTCCATTTGTGTTTTACAATGGTTCAATGTCTTAACCAAACATAGAATGTGATAAAGAAATATGTAATTAAGTATTTGTGTGGATATACCTACGTTCATGGATGATCCTATCGGTTGAGGTTACGCGTATTCGAAACCGTAGCACACGTCGGCACAAGTTCGCTGGGCGTTGTTCAGGTCATAATTTAGGTACTACGTAGGAGCACCGCTTAAGAGAGATAGGCGTAGATGATGAAATCCTTTGTCACCTCTGGGTATGGACGGTGCAACGGTGTATTGCATAGGGACGGGCACTTGTGCATTTTGTGATGTACAATTTGGATAAGGGATTCCTCCGGACTTATATATATATATATATATATATATATATATATATATATATATATGTGTGTGTGTGTGTGTGTGTGTGTGTGTGTGTACATACTTATACATATATAACCCTGCGAATGTAATGAAATTAGTTATCTAAGTCTAAGGGTGGAGCCAATTGATTATAAATTCAATACTACGTAGGATACATAGGGAATGGTGGGTCACTATTGTAAGTAATATGACTAAAGAACTAGAAAAAAGGATAAGGGTGTAGACAATGATATGTCCAATACATGATTTATCACTACAAGAAAGTTGCCAATTGGTGGCAAAACGATTTTCTGCCATGAAATATAATAATTGGTGGCAAAAATTTTCATTGCCACGAAAAATAATTGCAGAGGAAGTATTAGTAGCAAAAATGTGAGATTGTCACAAAAATTGCCATTAAAAGTTTGGCACAAAAAATTTTAGCTGGCGGGAAGTAAATTGTAGGGAAGTGTAATACCCCGTACTTTTGGCTATATTTATTTTTGGGATTAATTAATTAAATGTGTATTAATTGGAAATTAATCCGGGTTAAAAATACTAACGAGATGCGAGTTGGTATTTGATTATGTGCATATATGATTATATATGAATTTGGAATTATGAAATTTGTCTTGAGATTAATATACGGCAATTTGAGAATTTTGTTGAGACGCGTGTGACTGCCGCGTCATGGTATATTATTTTGATTATAAAAGTGAATTTAAAATCTATAAACCGTATGGTCGTTTTGAGTGAGCCAAAGCGTCCGGAAGGGTCGAGATAGTCAGAAAACACTAGCCGGGGGTGTAGTTTGGGTCCCGGGGTATTTTTAGGCCATACCGGCATCATAAAGGGTATTTTGGTAATTTCTTATTTTGGGAAATTAAAAGTGACGAAAATTGGTTAATTACATCTGATGTGGATTTGACCCACTAAGCCCCTAACCTACCCATATTAACCTAGAAGGCTACGTAGGTTATTAGAAGAGTTTTCTAAGTTCCCCAAATCAAACCCTAGCCACCTTAAGCCACCATTGGAGAAGAAGCTTGGAGAGAAGAAATTCTGCAGAAAAGCTTCATCAAACCATCATCCAAACTCAGAGACAACCCAGGCAAGTGACTTTATTCCATTTAATTTCAGAGAATGTCCTTTCCATGTTAGAAATTGAAGAATTTTAATTGTTCTTGAAAGTTGAATGAAAACCCATGTTAATTGGATTTAGAACTTGAATATTGAGGACAAATCGCATGTAGAATTACATAGAGATGATTATTCTGGTATTAATGTATGTTGGTTGTATCAAAAACGGATTTAATTCGGGGATTTGATGATGATAAAGATCTAGGGTTCATGTTCTTATAAAAAATTGGGGAAAAATATGGAATCTTGTGATTTAATGATGTATAGGGTGCAATAAATCCTTAAAAGATGTTAGTTATGACCTTAGCATGTTTTAGGATGATTAGAGAACTTAAAACATTGTTGGGACGAACTTTGGAGAAGATTTGAGGAGTAGAAATGGTGAAAAATGAGATTTAGGAAAATCTGGGACGAAGCTGGCAGGTCGTTAGAAGCCCCTCCCCAGGTCGTTCGAACGAACTCGTTCGAACGAGCTTCTAACGAGTTGACCAGTCGGTGCTAACGAGAAGGGATTTCGTTCGATATCTCGTTCGAACGAGATATCGTTAGAAGGTACAGTTCGTTCGAACGAACTGGAATCTCGTTCGAACAGTCTCGTTCGAACGAGACTTCTAACGAGTTGACAGAGGAATCTCGTTCGAACAGTCTCGTTCGAACGAGACTTCTAACGAGTTGACAGTTTGGTCCTTTTTGGACTGTTTTGATTTTTGGAGTCCCGTAAACTTGTTCGAGGGGATAGATAACATTCCGATGATGATATAATGATATAATTGGGACTTTTGGGTATTTATGAGAAGGAAATTATATACGAGAGTTAGATTAAATGGACGGTTTGGGTTGAGACGTGAGTGTCTACTACGACGTGAGAAAGAATTATGGTGCGTATGATTATAAACCGGAATAGTATAAATTGTGATAATTATAAGTTGGTACGAGAATGAGAATATGTACTACGGTTAAACTACGGGATTACTAAGACGTGTGTTTACTTAGTATTGATATATGAATTGTGTGTATGACATACCTACCATACTTGCTATCACGGGAGGTTTGCGTTCGCTTAGGGCCCTCTAATCCTTGTGTTGCCCGGATTTAGACTGGTTACCTTGATGAACATAGGTCATAGAAAGACTTATTGGGATATTAATAAGTCCGCTGATCGTAGGAGCGTAGGTATGTGCGTGACCTATGTGATGTGACTGTGTTCGCCTCCATTATTTGTGATGTTGTTATCTGTGAACTATTCCTGAGAGATTCGGAATATGTAATCCTTATATACGTGATGTACCGGGATGGATAGCAGAGTATGTGTGCACCGCAGCTTAGTTCTCGGGGTGCTTATATTGTATATTTTTGATGTGAATAATATACACTTAATTAATGGGAACCTTCATGTTAATGTTGTGAATGTAATTACGGTATTGTTCGAGAAACATAACGGGTTAGCTGATAGTGAAATATGTTGCATATTGAGCATCTGAGTTTACGTTATATCCATATTTATTACGAGCGTTATAATGTTAATAGAACCGAGTAATAAGGGTAGGACCTATGATAGTCTAGCTAGAGATGATGTCACTTAGCTAGTGGTTTATGTCGTTGTAGATGGGTGCTTACGTTAGGAGTGCACAGTTAGACGAGAGGTGAGGATACCATGTGAGTGCACGTCCTAACATGTATTTTGCATTTAATGTTTTAAATGTTTTTAAAGCACTTGCAGGTTTTTAAAATATAACTCCACATTCGGGCTCTGACCCGTTTGCTTTTCAAATCTATTTTTCTTTGTAAAACCATTTTAGGTGCCCAGCCACAAGGACACCATGCATAGGATATTCATTCAGGTGACGAGCTGTAGTTGTTTGTGGAAGCTACAAGGATTTGCTTGTAGACGCTTCTATCACTTGGATTCCAGATTCTTCATCTATCAGTTGTAGGGCATGTTGCCCATTTCTATTAAAGTTACATTTACATTTCAGTTTTCAGACTTTGGCATGTAATGTTTTAGTATTCAGTTTACTTTCCAGTTGTGGGATTGTAGTGAGGAGTTTTTCCTCCATACTTTATTTACGCTATATGATGGTCATTCTATTTACTTCATTATGGTGAATGGTGTTATTATTCTTTATTACTTGTTGCATGTTAATCAGACTTTAATTAAAATTTGGCACTTACTTTTTAAATACTAGGTGGTTAGTAATCATTAAAACGTTTTCGACAGTGATGCTATTAACTGGACCAACTTGGCATTTTGAATTAATTTAATAAAGGAGTAGCTACCCGGTATTTAATTAGTCGGGGTGTCACAGGTGGTATCAGAGCATCAGGTTCTAGTGTCCTTTAGGATCTGACGGCTTATTATGTTTTCGCTAAATTTCTTTGATATAGAGCCCTATATTTTAGGACTGTTGTACTCTTTTTGTGTATGCTTCGTTCTTCAGCTATTTTAAGTTTATAAACAGCGAACTTATAAACTTTGCTCTCATTTCAGATGCCTCCACGATGTGCACGACGAGTTCCCGGGGATGCAACGCCCGAACCCCAGCCCGCTCCAGTTCAGGGCATGATGAACGCCGCTGAGGTTGCAGCTATAGTAGCCCAAGCGATAAATGCCGCCATCGCCATTGTTCAGCAGGCACCACCTCAGGCGCCGGTTGTCGCGCCAGTACAGGCTAATGCATTCCCGTCTGCTTGGGAGCGTGTACGTGACACTTTTCAGAAAGCACATCCGCCAAAGTTTACTGGTAGCTCAGATGTGGTAGTCTCGAGCCAGTGGAGGAAGGATATGCAGAGGCACTTAAGGATGTATGAGTGCACGGACATCCAGAAGCAGGTGCTAGCTACTTTCAAGCTATTCGAATCTGCGCTTCAGTGGTGGGAGTCTATTACCACCATGGAAGAGAGGGATACTCTCACGATTCAGGAGTTCTGGGTGCGGTTCGACCGCGAGTACTTTCCGTCAGCTGTTCATACGGAAATGAGGAGGAGATTGATGAGTCTGAAGCAGGAAGGTAAGACTGTGGCCGAGTATGAGGCCGAGTTCACGAATCTGTTGAATATCATTCCAGATGAGATACCAACAGAGAAGAAGAAGATTGAGAAGTTCACGGACGGTTAACTTGGAGGATCCATCAGCATCTGCTAGGGAACCTATCGTTGGCCACCTATTCTGATGTGGTTAACGCTGCATTGTTACACTGCCAGGACCACCGTTTTCATATGGCCGAGGGTAAGAGGTCGGGGGAGTCTAGCCATCAGGGCAGGACTGGAGGACATGGTGCCAGCGGGGCACAATCTGGTCAGCGGCAGAGACAGAATGAGCAGGGCTCCCAGCAGGGGGATAATAAGAGGTTCCGGTCAGGGAACTATAAACAGGGACAGGGAGGTTTCCGTCAGGGCCATCAGGGTCCAAACGGCCATCAGGGCCAACAGGGGCAGAATGGGCAGCAGTTTCACCAGGGCCAGCAGGGCCAAGGGAGGAACAGTAACGGCCACCAGGGCCGGGGACAGCAGGGACAGAGAGGAGGGAACTTCCCAGGGAAGTGCTTTGTTTGTGGCAAGACTGTCCATAAGCGACAGGATTGTCCTGATAGGGGCAGGGCCCCACAGCAGCAGCAGTAGGGTGCTCGCCAGGAGCCACAGAGGCCTATATTTCCCGCCGCTCTTCTCGCACCGCCATAGATGGCAGCATTGCCACCCATTCCAGCAGTCCCAGCTCAGCAGGGGCAGCTACAGTATGGACGTGTCTACAACGTCCACCAGGCTGCAGTTCCACAGGCACCGCCCGCGATTGAGGGTACGTTTCCTATCCATGGCACTATGGGTCGGGTATTATTTGATACGGGTGCTACACATTATTTTATAGCTACACACTTCGCGAAAGCTTTAGGATTGTTAGCTACGGCAGAGAGCACAGTGACGTGTGTCGACTCACCATTGGGGAGTGGGTCAATTATTTTCTTTATATGCCGGGGAGTGGGGGTAGAGATTGGTGGTTTGGTATTACCTGCAGATATGTTGGTATTAGATATGCATGTTCACGATGTGATAATCGGTATGGACTGGCTCGTAGCTTATAGGGCCATGATTGATTGCTTCAGCGGGAGCATTATTTTTTCCATTCCGGGGCAAGAGATGTTTGTAGTGGCGATGCCTCGCCCAGAGGGAGGATCGACCGCTCATCTGTATTACATTGAGGAGGATACCTCTAAGGAGGTAGTGATTCCTTTAGATTCTATCCCAGTAGTCAGGGAGTATTCAGATGTGTTTCAGGAGATACCAGGCTTACCCCCCAGTCGAGAGATAGACTTTGTTATAGATTTGCTACCGGGTACGAGACCTATAGCACGCGCACCGTACCGTATGGCTCCAGCTGAGATGAGGGAGTTACGGGATCAGATAGAGCAGCTGTTAGGTCAGGGCTTTATTCGCAGGAGTACCTCACCTTGGGGCGCTCCGGTTTTGTTTGTGAAGAAAAGGGATGGTGCACTGAGATTGTGTGTGGACTACCGAGAGTTGAATAAGGTCACGATACGGAATAAGTATCCGTTGCCTTGAATCGATGACTTATTCGACCAGTTGAGAGGAGCTTCTTTCTTCTCGAAGATTGACTTGAGATCGGGATACCATCAGTTGCGTATCAGGGAGGAGGATGTCTCGAAGACTGCGTTCTTGTCGAGATATGGTTCTTACGAGTTTCGGGTTATGCCTTTCGGCTTGACCAACGCTCCAGCTGTGTTTATGGACTTGATGAACAGAGTGTTCAGGGATTTCCTAGATCAGTTTGTCATTGTCTTCATCGATGATATTCTGGTTTACTCTCAGACAGAGGAGGAGCACGCCGAGCATTTGAGGCAGGTTTTGCAGACACTTCGTCAGAACGAATTGTATGCAAAATATGAGAAGTGCAGGTTTTGGCTGAAGGAAGTCCAGTTTTTGGGACATATCATTTCCGACCGGGGAATATCTGTTGATCCGAGGAAAGTATCAGCGGTGAGGGAGTGGGGACAGCCCACGACACCGACTGAGATTCGTAGTTTCTTGGGTCTAGCAGGATACTACAGGAGGTTTATTCGGGGCTTCTCAGAGATAGCAGGTCCTTTGATACATCTGACTCGTAAGGGTGTGCCATACATCTGGAGTGATGCCTGTCAGTTGGCATTCGATTAATTGAAGGACAAATTGACCTCAGCACCTGTGTTAGCATTGCCAAGACCGGGAGTTGAGTATTTGGTTTACACCGATGCGTCTTTGCAAGGACTGGGAGGTGTATTGCAGCAGGAGAGACAGGCCATAACTTATGCTTCCCGTAAGCTTAAGCCTCATGAGAAGAATTACCCCACGCATGATTTGGAGTTGGCGACAGTGGTATTTGCCCTACGGATTTGGAGGCACTATCTTTTGGGGGAGAAGTTCCAACTGTTCACGGACCACAAGTCCCTACAGTACCTATTCACGCAGAAGGAATTGAATATGCGGCAGCGTAGGTGGCTTGAGTTTGTGAAGGACTACCAGTTCGACATCCAGTATCACCCAGGTAAGGCTAACGTGGTAGCAGACGAGGTGGCAGAGGTGTGGAAGGCTAAGTGGAAGGAATTGGGACACCAGGATGCAGTGGCCCGATCTTTCATGTCTGTGATGACCGTTACACCGCAGATTGTCACGAAGGTAGTACGGGCACAGGCCAATGACTCGTTCTGTCAGGAGCAGATAGTTCGATTACTAGCAGAGGGAGCCGAGTCCTATACCGTTAGCTCAGACGGGGGATTACGCTTCAATGGGAGATTGGTAGTTTCGGAAGGGGATGAATTACGACACGATGTGATGGCAGAGTCGCACGGCTCACGGTTCGCGGTACATACCGGAGGGGACAAAATGTACCAGGACATGAGACGACAGTATTGGTGGAGCGGTATGAAGAGAGATATCGCTGAGTTTGTTTCGAAATGCGCCACTTGTCAGCTTGTAAAAGTGGATCATCAGAGACCGGCAGGATTGCTACATCCATTGGAGGTCCCAGTGTGGATGTGGGAGAGCATATCCATGGACTTTATTACGGGGTTGCCTACGTCGCAGAGGGGTCACGACTCCGTTTGGGTAATTGTGGACAGGTTGTCCAAGGTCGCTCACTTTTTACCCGTTAGGACTGACTACACTACGGGACAGTATGCCCAGCTCTTCATTTCAGAGATTGTGAGACTTCACGGTGTGCCCCTAAATATCGTGTCTGACAGAGACAAGATATTTGTTTCGAGGTTTTGGGAGGGTTTCCAGGAGGCCATGGGCACGGAATTGCGGTTGAGTACGGCTTATCATCCGCAGACCGATGGGCAGACCGAGCGCACAAATCAGATATTGGAGGACATGCTACGCATGTGCATTATTGACTTCGGGGGTGGATGGGAGCAGTACCTTCCACTGGTGGAGTTTGCTTACAACAACTCCTATCAGTTCACTATTGGCATGGCTCCGTTTGAGGCATTGTACGGTAGGCCTTGTCGTTCCCCAGCATGTTGGTTAGAGGTGGGGGACAACAAACTGCTTGGGCCGGAAGTGATTCAGGATACTTCGGCAAGGATTGAGTTGATTCGGAGTCGCATTCGGGTAGCTCAAGACAGGCAGAAGAGTTATGCTGATGCGAAGAGATTTTTCAGGGAGTTCCAAGTAGGGGACCAGGTTTTGCTCAGGGTATCTCCTATGAAGGGGATTATGCGTTTCGGGAAGAAGGGGAAGTTGGCACCAAGGTATGTGGGGCCGTTTCCTATTATTGAGCGAATCGGACCGGTTGCGTATAGACTTGGACTACCGGAGCATTTGCATCGGATTCACGATGTGTTCCATATTTCCTCATTGAGGAAATACCTTAGAGATAATCTGGCTCATTCTCACATTGCTGTGGAGGACATCGATCTCCAGCCGGATAGCTCCTACGAGGAGGGGCCGATTGCTATTTTGGACCGAAGCGAGAGGAAACTGCGGTCAAAGATAGTTCCGTTGGTGCGTGTTCAGTGGCGACATCACAATGTCGAGGAGTCCACATGGGAGCGCGAGGATGAGATGCGCGAACGTTATCCAGAGTTGTTTTTAGCAGGTACTTTCTAGTTTCGAATTTCGGGACGAAATTCAGTTATTAGGGGGGAAGTATGTAATACCCCGTACTTTTGGCTATATTTATTTTTGGGATTAATTAATTAAATGTGTATTAATTGGAAATTAATCCGGGTTAAAAATACTAACGAGATGCGAGTTGGTATTTGATTATGTGCATATATGATTATATATGAATTTGGAATTATGAAATTTGTCGTGAGATTAATATACGGCAATTTGAGAATTTTGTTGAGACGCGTGTGACCGCCGCGTCATGGTATATTATTTTGATTATAAAAGTGAATTTAAAATCTATAAACCATATGGTCATTTTGAGAGCGCCAACGCGTCCGGAAGGGTCGAGATAGTCAGAAAACACTAGCCGGGGGTGTAGTTTGGGTCCCGGGGTATTTTTAGGCCATACCGGCATCATAAAGGGTATTTTGGTAATTTCGTATTTTGGGAAATTAAAAGTGACGAAAATTGGTTAATTACATCTGATGTGGATTTGACCCACTAAGCCCCTAACCTACCCATATTAACCTAGAAGGCTACGTAGGTTATTAGAAGAGTTTTCTAAGTTCCCCAAATCAAACCCTAGCCACCTTAAGCCACCATTGGAGAAGAAGCTTGGAGAGAAGAAATTCTGCAGAAAAGCTTCATCAAACCATCATCCAAACTCAGAGACAACCAAGGCAAGTGACTTTATTCCATTTAATTTCAGAGAATGTCCTTTCCATGTTAGAAATTGAAGAATTTTAATTGTTCTTGAAAGTTGAATGAAAACCCATGTTAATTGGATTTAGAACTTGAATATTGAGGACAAATCGCATGTAGAATTACATAGAGATGATTATTCTGGTATTAATGTATGTTGGTTGTATCAAAAACGGATTTAATTCGGGGATTTGATGATGATAAAGATCTAGGGTTCATGTTCTTATAAAAAATTGGGGAAAAATATAGAATCTTGTGATTTAATGATGTATAGGGTGCAATAAAGCCTTAAAAGATGTTAGTTATGACCTTAGCATGTTTTAGGATGATTAGAGAACTTAAAACATTGTTGGGACGAACTTTGGAGAAGATTTGAGGAGTAGAAATGGTGAAAAATGAGATTTAGGAAAATCTGGGACGAAGCTGGCAGGTCGTTAGAAGCCCCTCCCCAGGTCGTTCGAACGAACTCGTTCGAACGAGCTTCTAACGAGTTGACCAGTCGCTGCTAACGAGAAGGGATTTCGTTCGATATCTCGTTCGAACGAGATATCGTTAGAAGGTACAATTCGTTCGAACGAACTGGAATCTCGTTCGAACAGTCTCGTTCGAACGAGACTTCTAACGAGTTGACAGAGGAATCTCGTTCGAACAGTCTCATTCGAACGAGACTTCTAACGAGTTGACAGTTTGGTCCTTTTTGGACTGTTTTGATTTTTAGAGTCCCGTAAACTTGTTCGAGGGGATAGATAACATTCCGATGATGATATAATGATAGAATTGGGACTTTTGGGTATTTATGAGAAGGAAATTATATACGAGAGTTAGATTAAATGGACGGTTTGGGTTGAGACGTGAGTGTCTACTACGACGTGAGAAAGAATTATGGCGCGTATGATTATAAACCGGAATAGTATAAATTGTGATAATTATAAGTTGGTACGAGAATGAGAATATGTACTACGGTTAAACTACGGGATTACTAAGACGTGTGTTTACTTAGTATTGATATATGAATTGTGTGTATGACATACCTACCATACTTGCTATCACGGGAGGTTTGCGTTCGCTTAGGTCCCTCTAATCCTTGTGTTGCCCGGATTTAGACTGGTTACCTTGATGAACATAGGTCATAGAAAGACTTATTGGGATATTAATAAGTCCGTTGATCATAGGAGCGTAGGTATGTGCGTGACCTATGTGATGTGACTGTGTTCGCCTCCATTATTTGTGATGTTGTTATCTGTGAACTATTCCTGAGAGATTCGGAATATATAATCCTTATGTACGTGATGTACCGGGATGGATAGCAGAGTATGTGTGCACCGCAGCTTAGTTCTCGGGGTGCTTATATTGTATATTTTTTATGTGAATAATATACACTTAATTAATGGGAACCTTCATGTTAATGTTGTGAATATAATTACGGTATTGTTCGAGAAACATAACGGGTTAGCTGATAGTGAAATATGTTGCATATTGAGCATCTGAGTTTACGTTATATCCATATTTATTACGAGCGTTATAATGTTAATAGAACCGAGTAATAAGGGTAGGACCTATGATAGTCTAGCTAGAGATGATGTCACTTAGCTAGTGGTTTATGTCGTTGTAGATGGGTGCTTACGTTAGGAGTGCACAGTTAGACGAGAGGTGAGGATACCATGTGAGTGCACGTCCTAACATGTATTTTGCATTTAATGTTTTAAATGTTTTTAAAGCACTTGCAGGTTTTTAAAATATAACTCCACATTCGGGCTCTGACCCGTTTGCTTTTCAAATCTATTTTTCTTTGTAAAACCATTTTAGATGCCCAGCCACAAGGACACCATGCATAGGATATTCATTCAGGTGACGAGCTGTAGCTGTTTGTGGAAGCTACAGGGATTTGCTTGTAGACGCTTTTATCACTTGGATTCCAGATTCTTCATTTATCAGTTGTAGGGCATGTTGCCCATTTCTATTAGAGTTACATTTCCATTTCAGTTTTCAGACTTTGGCATGTAATGTTTTAGTATTCAGTTTACTTTCCCGTTGTGGGATTGTAGTGAGGAGTTCTTCCTCCATACTTTATTTACGCTATATGATGGTCATTCTATTTACTTCATTATGGTGAATGGTGTTATTATTCTTTATTACTTGTTGCATGTTAATCAGACTTTAATTAAAATTTGGCACTTACTTTTTAAATACTAGGTGGTTAGTAATCATTAAAATGTTTTCGACAGTGATGCTATTAACTGGACCAACTTGGCATTTTGAATTAATTTAATAAAGGAGTAGCTACCCGGTATTTAATTAGTCGGGGTGTCACAGGAAGTAGGTGGCAAATTAAAAATATTGCCACTAAAAATCAACATTTAGTGGCGATTTTGAAATTTTACAACAAAATATTTTGTAAATTAAATTTAATTAAGCATTTACTTTTTCCTCCAATTACTAAATTAGAAAAAAAAAGTAAAAACTTGTTTGGAGTCCCGCTCAAATCAGAACTCGTTGCCACGAAATACCCAAATACACCAAACGTAACAAACCTCACAACCGCTCAAACCCGCATATCCACCGCTCGCGTTTCTCTATTCTTTATTCTCTTCTCCGTAAAAACAACTGAGGGTTTCTCTCTCTCTCATTGAAGGTCGGCTTTGAAAGTTTCATTGAATGTTGGCTTTCAAATCTTTGCTTATTTGAATTAGCTATGTATCACTATATATGTATATATATGTATCATAGGTTTGATTTGAATCTAGCTTTAAATGGGTATTATGAAATCTTTACCTATTTTCTTGACGGGTTGATTTGAATCAAAGATACACATAGCTACATTTGTTTACATATGTATTATACATCTGATTTTAATCAAGTTTCAAATGAGTATTATAAAATCTTTGATTTTTTTTTCGGTTTCATTGCTTTTGCTAAATTTTATTACCTTTCTTGTAATTTTATGGTAACATCTCTTATTTTTCTGTTTTTTCATAAAATTCAGTACGTGATTGGTGGCAAAAAATTTCTTCCTAATTCAGTTGGTTGCCAGAGATCTTAGGGAGGTTCATTTATGTAATTTTTTTTATTTTAAATTCAAGGTCATACCATGTATTTTCTTATGTGTACACATACATATATATACCCATTACTCAATTTGTGGTTGTGTGAACTTCGATTCAGTCCATGTTAAATGGATTTTAATAAAAAAAATGATGTATGTAGAGTTTTTTTTATAGCTGAAATATTTTTTTTTTCTAATAGATGAAACATTTCTTTTAGCTGAAATATTTATTTTTTTAATAGCTGAAATAGGGGTTATTTTTTATAGCTGAAACAGTTTTTTTTTTGGTTCAATCTAATTGTTTTTGTATGGTAGTATTTATTACGTGTTTGAGATATGAATCTCATTGTCCATTATGGGTTTATATCCATATTGGATATATGACCCCCAATCGTATTTCCAACAAAAATTTATTGTTTGTTTTTTATTTTGAGTTTTCGTTTCTATTTTTTATTTTCATTTTCGATAGAACATTTAGAGAACGAGGGAAGCACATTCATTTGTTAGAAAGAGACCATTATTTTTAAAATATAATTTATAGATATTTAAAAGGACAAAATATAACTTAGAGAAAGCTTGATGTCTAAAATGTAGTTTACCAATAGTGTAATGGCTAAAATGTAATTTATAGAAAGTTTAGGGACAATAATATAACCACGGAGATTTCATGGGCCAAATCGTAATTCACCGATAATTTTTTACTTGTTTTTTTTTCCTTAATATTTAGGAATAAAATGATTTTTTTTTAATTTTAGGGGCCAAAATATAATTTGTAAAATTAGTTGTGTGAATGTAATTATGAACGTTTCGAAAATTTATTGAAAATATCGTAAAATAGTTTATGGAAATTTGGAAAATCATAAAAGTATTTTCCAACTTTTTTTGAAAAAATAAATTTGAATATATTTTCATTTTTATGGAAATTTTTCAGAATTTTCTTTTGGAAAACAACGTTATTTTATACAACTAAACACACCCTTAGCGTTTTAAGATATTGATTTGCATTTCTAAATGTTAAAAAAAGGGAAAAATGAAGAAAGGAACAAAACGACATAGTTTTGTAATTTATGCATTAAAATGACTTATGCCCGAATGGCTCCCAAATAACACTAAATATGGTCAATCACGCAAATAGCGTGAAAAAGCGTCAAAATCGCGTGCTACGTCATCAACCGCGCACACTATTTGGGCTTCTCGCAAATCAGAGTGGGCAATGTCGCGTTATCACACACAAAAGCGCAATCGCGCACTACATCGCGCACAATTGCGTGCTTTTTAAAGCATTGAATAATGCTATACCCATCATCACCAATAATATTAACAAGGCATATGGAAAATAGTCCCTCAAACACTTTTTAATACACGTTTAGTCCAAGCCTTTTTATTTTGTTCCAAAAATTCCCTCACCATATAAAAACACTAAAAAATGAGCTCCGGTGAGGATCGAGGAAGTTCCGGCAATGGGGGGTGGGGGTGGGGGAGGTGGAGGAAGAATGTCGCGAGCACGGCCCTTTAAAAATAAGAGAATATTAGTTAAATGGGAGTTTGGGGGGCTTTTTGTAACAAAATATAAAGGCTCGAACTAAATGTATATTAAAAAATATTTGAGGGACTTTTTGGTAATTGATCATAATATTAATGGAGGGGGTGGGAATTGCATTATTCAATATAGTTTGCTTAATGCTGCGCTCTTGTCTTTATTGTTTTCTGATGCAACGAATCATTATTCAAACTTATAAAACAGACCTTCGAATGACTATATATATATATATATATATATATATATATATATATATATATATATATCACCCACATTATTGATTGAAACAAAATGTGTTGGCTTGGATAAAAATATATGAATGTATGGCCTTAATATGAGTTGCCGAGTACGCAACATTACTTGGTGCAAAATGTTTTTGGGCTCTTTTTATATATAACTACTGTTCATTATTTCTAAATATCTCGTGACTTTATTGTTATTTGTTTATCATTGATATTTTTGAATGTTCTCTCAAGTTGTAGGGTTTTGAAATGGATAAGAGTTGGATGCATCATCCAAATAGAATTAGTAGTGCATATCGAGATGGGGTTAAAGAATTTCTTGATTTTGCATTTGCTAATGTTGAGCAAAATGGCAAGATTAAGTGCCCGTGTAAGAAATGTAATAACTTTTATTGGAAAAATCGTCAAGATGTTCAAAGTCATTTGCTTATACATGGCATAGTGAAGAGTTATACTAGGTGGATATATCACGGTGAACCATTGGAATCAAAGAACGATAATGCTTATGATTACGATGAGTATGAGTTTGAAGTTGGAGATAATGATAATATAGGGCAAGAAGAACACACTACAATCGAGTTTTAGCAAGATGACATGGAGGTAATGTTACATGATATGTTTGTCGGACCTTACAACAATGATGTTTTAGAGATTGAATCTGATGGCCATGCTACTAAAATGCCCGAGGGTGAAGGAGAAAAATTTGCTAGATTAGCTAGGGATACGCAACAACAACTGTATTCGGGTTGTCAGAAGCTATCTAAATTATCTTTCATTGTTGAGCTAATGCATCTAAAGTCAATGAACAACTGGAGTGAGAAATTTGTTGACTCGCTTCTTGAACTTTTTAAGAAAGCGCTTCCAGATGATTCCCACATTCCAAAGTCATTTTACAAGGTGAAGAAAATAGTTCGGGGCCCGGGGTTAGACTATGTGAAGATTGATGTTTGCATAAATGATTGTGTTCTCTTTTGGGGACCAAATAAGGAAAAAACTAAATGTCCAACATGTGGAGAATCTAGATGGAAAATTGAAAAATCCAATGGTGTGAAGATACCTCAAAAAGTATTCCATTACTTACCACTTAAACCGAGGTTGCGACGTCTATTTATAAATAAGGATATAGCTTCAGAGATGAGGTGGCATAAAGATAAGCGCGTTGAAGAGGCCAGTGTATTAAGACATCCAGTGGATGGGGAAGCATGGAAAGAATTTGAGAAGGTTCATGAGTCATTTTCTAGAGATGCTCGCAATATTAGGCTTGGACTCTCCAGTGATGGATTCAATCCATTTCCAAATATGAGTAGCAAGCACAGCGCATGGATGGTTGTTCTAGTGATATGTAATTTACCTCCATGGAAATGTATGAAACAACCATTTTTCATCTTATCAATGCTTATACCGGGTCCTAAGGCTCCTGGAACTGACATAGATGTGTTTTTTCAACCATTGATAAAAGAGTTGAAAGAGTTGTGGGATATTGGGGTGCAAACATATTGACACGACTCAGAATGTGTCTCTAAAGTGTGTACTCTCTAGGCTCAAGTGCAAGCCTGTCGTTCAAGTAATAATCCAACAAGTCGGGTATCGATCCTCAGGGAAAAAGGACAACGAAGTTGTGACGACGGGATAAGGCGGAGGAATCCTAACGTTGACTCTAAGAAGAGAAATGAAAAGATTGATTTTTGGGATCGATTAAACTAAATGCAATTATGAAATTATGAAAATGTGCAATTACACTAAATTACCTAAAATGTGAATGAAAATTTTGATTTGAACTTTTAAATGAGATGATGGAAATAAATAGGACGGGAATACAATCCCCCAACCCTAGTGTACTGCAGTTATAATATTAATCGTAAATTTATTTAATTAATTTGACCCAGTCTTTAGTTCTCCCAAGCATTACGTATACGAGGTTCAAGCCCGCGTCATACTTAATCAAAGGATGAGTAAATCGGTATCACGATAGCGACACTCGAATTATATTCTCAATCATCCCGGTTACCCAGGGGCAAACGAGATATTTAGACCTACAATTGTTGTGTTCCTACGCAATACGGTCACAATTAATTACTAAATTCAGAGGATTAACTTTATACATGCAATGACCACATCAGGTTGGGTTCATGTATCCCGGCCTTAGAAAATCTAGCCTAACATGATGAAAGTGATGAAAACAGTGTTTAATATGCAAGTGTTCATGATTAATCTAAGGACAATTGATGGAATACTGTAGAATAGAATCACAAAGAAGAAATAACTTACTAAAATTACCCAAGGAATAATCACAGCAATAAATAAAATTGGTGATCACACAACTTTTAATAAACCTTCAATCCTTGAATAAAACTGGAAATTGTATCTACAACCAGGGTTTATGGAAGAATAAGAGAGATTAAACTAATCCCCTCCGTTCTTGCCTACTTTACAATGAAAATAATTCGGGTTTTTATACCCTACGTGAAATTACAAGAAGTTGAGTACAAATCGGAGTCTTTAGAGGAGAATCAGAAAACAAAATCTCCATGGGCGGACCGGTCCGGCCCTTAGGCGGATCGGTCTGCCTCTACAGCGGATCGGTTCTTTTATTTTTCAGGCGGACCGGTCCGGGGGCGGATCGGTTCTTTTAATTTTTTCCTTCTTCGGTTTGCCTTCGGTTCGCAGTTCTCTGGGTTTGTAAACATCGGTCCGGTCCGGGTCTTAGGCGGACCGGTCCGCCTATTTGACTTTTCCTTCAAACTTTGACTGCCCATATCTTTTGCTCCTGGTATCCGATTGAGGTGCCGTTTCTTCCTAGGTTCTTGTGAGGATGATACCTTCAACTTCTCTTTAGGTACCTCATCCGAATTCTGGGTAGAAATGACTCTTTTGCCCTTTTGACTTTTCTTGTTGACTTTTTCTATTCTTCCGGTTTCCTTCTTCCATTTCTTGACATTAGACACCTGTAAAATCATAACGAAATACCAGAAACTCGGTGTACTTGTTAGGATAAGTCAGTAGCAAGATTATGAGATAAAGTCAATCCAATTACGTTGTTCGGGGTGATTAAAGTACCGAAATTAAGGGATAAATTAGGAAGAATTTATGCCTAATCAAACCCCCCTAACTTAGAACTTTGCGCGTCCCGAGCAATGTAAAAGAATTCTAGTAAGGCTCAACTTCTTGAAAAACATTTTATTGGGATAAAATACCTCTTTCGCGGGCACACGATTGCATTTAGCGTATGCAACAAGCCTTTAAACCCCTAGGTTACCCTAGTGGGACGAGTTGTGTCTCGTGAGGGTTTGCAGAGAATATACCCACAAAATTCGACTCAAGGAACTTCAAAATAACCAAAAATTGTATAATTCAAACTCTTCCAGAAAATAGTCATCATTAAGTCATGTTTATAAGTCTCAAACTGTAGTGCGTGTGTGTGAAGCCAGAAATATAACCGTCGATTTCCACCGATTAATCATTACGTTACTTATCCGAAAATTCGTTTTGATTTCAAATTCTCACGGGAAGCTCTCTCAAACGAACCACTCGGAATATGGCTTTTCTCTCGGTATGCGTGATATAAAGAGTAAATATAATGGACGCAAAATCACGCATACATTTAGAAAGACAGAAATTTCATGGTGAAAGGATCTCATCAACGGATTACGGTTTTAAAAACGGGAATATTGCCTCTTATTCGCGCACTTAATCTCCTTTATTGCCTTTTGGTGTATTAGCTCTCTACGCGGTAATCAATTTTCGCAATTTGGACTCGGTTAGGACTTTTTCGGGATTTAAGGTATATTGGGTAAAATGAAAATGGTAGGGAAGGTTGGAATTGGAAAAGTTATCTATGATGTCCGTTGGTGCTTTTTCTGGGCTATTGCTCATTTTTCTATTCTTTTTCTCTATTTTTTCTGTTTTTCACTTCTTTTCTTTTCTCACTATTTTTGTTGAGCATATTTAATTTTTTTCTCTTGCCCCTTTTTATGCACTCTCCGGACTCAAATTCTGGGATTTTTTAACTTTCACAATTCCGGGCCATTTTGGGTTTTTCGGGTTGTCAAACGAAAGGAAAAATTATTCGGCTCAATTTGGGTTGCAAAGGGTAATTTTTCGCTACTTTTTCTGGCCAATATTTTTGGGTGACAAATGAGGGACTACTTCATTGTCCAAAATGCCAATTGCGTTACCATATGCGTTTCGAGGTGAATTTAATTTTAAAGACTAATTTGGCACGTTTTTCAAGGCAATATTGCACACATTTTTCAAAACCGATCAAAATGAAAGAATTAAGATCCTTGACAACTTATTACGCGCTAAAAAGAACTTTGAGTTAACAATTAACTCGGATTGATTTAATATCTCGCAAAACGTGATAGGCTCGAATCTCACCGGGTTTGTTAATCTCCACATTTATTCGTTAAGTCGTCAATTTTTGCACAATTTCCATCTTTGGTCAATTTCGGCTTTGTGTATGTTGATTTTTTACACTTTGAGACTTCAATTTGACTTTTAATGATATTTTTGAAAAATTTGAATCCCAACTTTTATTTATTTTGAACAAAAATATTTTTGGATTTTTCAAAATTTTATGATTTTTTTTTTTTTTTGGAATTTTGGGCATTTTTGAAAATTTGTGAAGTTTTAGAAATATGCACTTGTGACCCCACCTAACTTAGACTTTTGCATTGTCCTCAAGCAAAAAGGACTAAAATCTAAATAAGGCAAAATAAGAAGTGCAATAATTAAAACAAACAAATATAGAAAATGCAGCTTTTTATATCATAAGACTGTGGTACAAACAGGAATACAGCATATGTGCGACATGAGGGGGAATACATCAAAATAGTCCATTACTAACAATACATCACGGGGAAGGGAAATGGGATGAGCTGGGCGCGTCGGGGCCATAGGGGTCATGAAAATGTGATGGGAGTGGCTCATAAGGGTCCCCTAGGCGTCGATAGATATCTGTTTGCCTTCGAGCCGCCCGATTTTGATCTCGACGGTAGTCGATCATAAAGGTCTCGAATCGGTTCTCAAGGGTGGACAACCGGGTCGAGATATCGGTACCCGCCCACTCAAAATCCGGGTCGTCTTCCTCGTCCGCCGACTCATCGTCGGCGCCGACGCCACCCATCTCAACGTCCGCTTCGGCTGCCTCCTCCCCCGCGCTCTCTCCCGAGTCGGCCTCTTCTTCGCTATCATGCCCCTGCCGTGCCCGGATTATGGCTAGCTGTTTGGCACTCTTAGTGCGAGTGCCCTGTCCAAAGGGACCGGGAATCCGGGTGCGGTCGAGCGGGGCCTCAATGCCGGCGTCTTGGAGGATAGACGTGATCAAACGGGCATAGGGCAAAGGGGCGGCACCCTTCTCATTCAAAGAGGCGGTGATGATGTCGGCATACAATGTGCGGGCCAAATGGATGGACGTTTGGGGATCGAAGAGGTGATAGGTCAAGGTGGCTTGCCGAGGCCTCATGGCGGAATCGTTGGACGTTTGAAGAATGTTAGCGCATACAATTTGGAAAGTGAGGCGCGCTGTTTCGTTGAGTCGTCCAACAGCGACGGTTTGACCCGCCCAAGCCACGTTTGGAGCAATGCGTTCCATTATGACGTCTTTAGCGACCGGAGGAAAGTTCCTAGGATATGTGAAGTCTTGGGGGTCCGGAACACCAAAGGTGGCCAATTTGGCCGTGAGGATGGCTAAGGAAAACGGAACGACCGTCCCATCGACGTAAGCTTGGGCCTCATATTGTCTCGTCCGCACGAGTGTGCCATAGAATAACCGGACCTCGGAAGCCCACACGGCGTCATGGGGTTCGTTGAGGAAACGACACCACCCCCGGGCCATGAATAGGGCCGTGACAGAATTGGGCAGCGCGTTCCATTGAACCGCGCTCTCCATATGGAGTTTGCGGCTTGTCCCGAAGAATAGTGTGCACCATCGCTCCTCTTGGCGGGAGCGGAACTCGTTGCCCCCGGAGGGTAGGATGTCGGTGGACGCGTATTTGGTGGGGGCAGCACGGGGGGGCATGGAGACAGAGAGGATGGAACTCACAAAAATCTGGAGAGGGAGAGGAGAGAAATTTTGTTTGAGGTGTGAAGAGAAGAGGAGGGGTAGGGTTGAATTTATAGTGGAGGGAAGGGATTTGGAGGGAAAAGGTGGTTGGAGGGAAAGGTATTTGGAGGGAAAGGGTGTATGGGGATGTGGGAAACCGAATGGGAGGGAAGGATGGTAATTGGGGGGAAGGGGGGGTGAATCGGAGGAAGGGATTCAACGAATCTGCAGAAGGCGGACCGGTCCGGTCCAGGGGCGGACCGGTCTGGGTTTTTAATTTCCAGAAAATTCGACAGGCGGACCGGTCCGGCTTAAAATTAAAGGAACCGGTCCGATGACGGACCGGTCCGGCCTTAATTTAAAGGAACCGGTCCGGCCTGGGGATTTTTGGCTGGAGTTTCCCCGAAACTGGATTTCAACCTCTCTTCCTCGAAATATTGCACTTTTAAAATGCGCTCCTCACCAACTATAGACTAAGGACCTCTCAACATCACCGGTCACCCGAGTTGACCCAATTCCCGAACATGCACATGCTAAACCCGAATGTACTAAAATCCTAACGACACTCACTAACGCACACAACACACACGACTCTCACCCCATACGCGTCGGGGGTGCGACGACCTAACTGAAACCGTTCACTCTACCCCGTAAACGGGGTCCGACAACCAGACGGTGTCGACTTCCTCCCCGCACGCCTCAAGATATGGCTTTAGGCGTTGTCCATTCACTTTAAATGTATTTCCCCCTTTTAAATCTTCTACTTCGACAACTCCGTGGGGGAAAAAATTCTTGACAACAAACGGGCCAGACCATCGCGACCGCAACTTGTCCGGAAAGAGATGAAGCCGAGAGTTATAGAGAAGAACTTTTTTCCCGGGAAGAAACTCTTTGCGTCGAATGAGGCTATCGTGAGCGAGTTTCATCCTTTCTTTGGCAATTTTGGCATTCTCATACGCATCATTGCGTATCTCCTCTAACTCATTTATTTGAAGCTTGCGAGCTTCACCGGCTTTATCCATGGCATAATTGAGCTCCTTAATTGCCCAATACGCTTTGTGTTCTAACTCCACGGGGAGATGGCAAGGCTTGCCATACACAAAGCGGAAAGGGGACATGCCAAGCGGATTTTTGTATGCGGTGCGATAGGCCCATAGCGAATCGTTCAGTCTAAGTGACCAATCTTTCCGGTTAGGATTGACAGTCTTCTTGAGAATGTTCTTGATCTCACGATTCGCTAGTTCGGTCTGCCCATTTGTTTGTGGGTGATACGTCGTTCCAACCTTGTGAACGACGCCATACTTTCTCATAAGCTTCCCGAATGGCCAATTGCAAAAGTGCTTGCCATTATCACTAATTATCGCTTTCGGAGCACCGAAGCAGGAAAGTATGTGTTCCTGTAGGAACTTTATCACCACCTTGTTGTCATTTGTTTTGGTAGCTATAGCTTCTACCCATTTAGAAACGTAATCTACCGCAACAAGGATGTATAGGAAACCAAAGGACGGGGGAAAGGGACCCATGAAGTCGATACCCCAACAGTCGAAGATCTCAATGATGAGTATGGGGGTAAGAGGCATCATGTCTCGTCGAGTAATGGCTCCCATCCGTTGGCACCTATTGCAAGATTTGCAAGCATTGTTCACATCGCGGAATAATGTGGGCCAATATAGACCGCATTGCAGAATTTTAGCGGCCGTCTTTTTCGTGGAAAAATGGCCTCCACACGCTTCCAAATGACAAAACTGGATGACTTTCGGGATCTCATCATCCGGTACGCATCGTCGGATGATTTGGTCGGCGCAATATTTAAACAAGAATGGATCATCGTAGAAGAACATGCGCGACCACGTAAGAAACCTCTTCTTATCTTGCGGTGTCCAGTCGGGAGGGACGGCTCCCGTGACAAGGTAGTTTACTATATCCGCAAACCAAGGTAAAGAAGAGGTAGCAAAAAGTTGCTCATCCGGAAAGTATTCGTCTATGGGAATGGGATCACTAGGTACGTCGGACGAAAGCCGGGACAAATGGTCGGCAACGACGTTTTCTACTCCTTTCTTATCCTTGATAGAGAGATTGAACTCTTGCAGGAGTAGGATCCACCTTATGAGGCGCGGCTTGGCGTCTTTCTTCGCAAGTAGATACTTTAAAGCCGCGTGGTCGGTGAAGACAATTATAGGAGAACCAATGAGATACGATCTGAACTTATCAAGGGCAAAGACTACCGCTAGCAACTCCTTCTCCGTGGTAGAGTAGTTGAGTTGAGGTCCGGTAAGGGTCCGACTAGCGTAGTAGATGACATGAGCTTGTTTATCTTTACGTTGGCCCAAAACGGCCCCAATCGCGTAATCGCTAGCATCACACATAAGTTCGAATGGTAGGGACCAATCCGGAACTTGCATGATGGGAGCGGACACGAGCATGTTCTTTAATTTGTCAAAGGAGCTTTGGCATGCCTCGGTCCATTCAAACGGGTTGTCCTTCATGAGAAGGTTGCTTAAGGGTCTAGCGATAGCGCTAAAGTCCTTAATGAACCTTCGATAAAACCCGGTGTGACCCAAGAATGAGCGCACGTCTTTAAGCGATCTCGGTGGGGGAAGGTCAGCTATGACATCTATCTTAGCCCTATCAACCTCTATGCCTTTAGATGATACTATGTGGCCAAGAACTATGCCTTCAGTGACCATGAAATGGCATTTCTCACAATTCAGCACTAAGTTCTTCTCCACACACCGAGCAAGTACTTGTTCTAATTTTTCTAGACAAAGATCGAAAGAGGTGCCAAAAACGCTGAAATCGTCCATGAACACCTCAAGTCCTCTTTTGACCATGTCACTAAATAAGCTCAACATGCACCTTTGAAAGGTCGCGGGTGCATTACACAAGCCGAATGGCATACGTTTGTAGGCAAACGTACCAAAAGGGCAAGTGAAGGTTGTCTTCTCTTGGTCAAGTACATCTACCTCAATTTGGTTATATCCGGAATAACCATCAAGGAAGCAATAATAAGGGTGGCCCGCTACTCTTTCAAGCATTTGATCAATGAATGGTAAGGGGAAATGGTCTTTTCTTGTTCCCGCATTGAGTTTCCGGTAATCAATGCACACACGCCAACCGGTGGTGGTGCATTGGGGAACAAGCTCTCCCTTAGCATTCTCAATCACAGTCATACCCGACTTCTTCGGGATGACTTGAATAGGGCTCACCCATTTGCTATCCGAGATTGGGTAGATAATCCCGGCATCCAATAGTTTAATGATCTCGGTTCTCACAACTTCTTTCATGTTGGGGTTCAGTCTTCTTTGCATTTCTCTAAAGGGCTTGACATCCTCTTCGAGGTGAATCTTGTGAGTGCAAATCAGAGGACTTATCCCCTTCAAATCAGCTACACCAACCAAAAGCACCTTGGTGCTTCCTCAGAATTCTCAACAATTTGCCCTCCTGCCCTTCATCTAGGCAAGAGAAGATAACAACAGGGAATGTTTCATCCTCTCCTAAGTATGCATATTTGATATGGGAGGGGAGTTTCTTTAATTCAAGGGTTGGAAACTTTTCGTCGGAGGGAACAACGCGTGTATCCCATAGTGGTAACTCCTCGAATCTAGAAACCCAATTCACATCTCTCGCGTCCTCGTCCGACGCTCTCTCATCGAGCAACTCTCTTAACTCCTCAATCTCCCTCTCGTACTCAGTATACGTCCCCTCACTCTCATTGCTCGAAACCAGACAGGATTCTAAGGCATCGCCACAACAATTCTCCTCAAAGTACTCCTCTACTATCTCATCTATGAGACTCACCGCGTGAATATCATCTTCCTCTCCCGTATGTTGGGCTATGTTGAAGATGTTGGTCTCTAATGTCATATTCCCAAAAGTTAGCTGCATTCGCCCATTCCTTGTGTTAATAATAGCATTAGATGTCGCTAAAAATGGGCGCCCGAGAATGATGGGAACATGATTGGTCGAGGTTAAGGAAGGCTCCGTGTCCCAAATGACAAAGTCTACCGGGAAGTAGAAAGTGTCAACTTGAACGATCACATCCTCTACTACACCTCGTGGGACCTTCACAGTTCGATCCGCTAATTGGAGAGTGATTCTTGTGGGCTTGAGGTCGCCCAAATCAAGTTGCCTATAGATGGAATAAGGGAGGATATTGACACTTGCTCCCAAGTCAAGTAAGGCTTTTTCAATTTTGTTCTCTCCAATGATGCAGGAAATGGTGGGTGCACCGGGATCTTTGAATTTAGGAGGGAGCTCATTGAGTAGGATGGAGCTCACGTTCTGTGCTAGGAAGACATTCTTCTTTACTTTCATCTTCCTTTTTACTGTCAATAAATCTTTGATGACTTTTGCATAAGCTGGAATTTGTTTGATGGCATCGAGGAATGGTAAATTCAGCTTTACCTGCTTTAGTATTTCTAGCACGTCATCACGTGGGTTTCCTTTCTGGGAAGGAATCAACCTTTGAGGAAATGGTGCTGCGGAGGGTGGTTTCACTACCACCTCAGGCTCACTAGTGTCTTCCTTATCACTCTCGTTCAAGGGGACATCTTCGACCTCTTTCGTGCCGGGCAAAATCACCTTGTCTTTGATTGTGTCGTGTGGGGGAGGTGATAAATCAATGACTCTCCCACTACGAAGAGTGGTCACAGCTTGACATTGCTCCTGATGATCAGTAGAAGTGGAGCTAACACTAGTTTGACCTTGGGGAGGTCTTTGGCCCTGGGCAGGAAACTTTCCCTTCTCTTGTACGCTCAACGAGGATTGAATTTTGGACAGGTTCGCATTTATGTCGCCAATTAGACGATCATATTTGGCGTTGTTTGCGGTCTGGCTAGTGATGAATTGATTCATCGTATCCTCGAAAGTTCTCCTCTGTGGCGGGATATAATTTTAGTGAGGTGGTGGTGCTTGCACATGTCCTTGCATGTGTGGAGCTTGTTGAAATTGTTGTGGAGGAGGAGGGGCAACATGCGAAGGAGGGTTCATTGCGGCCTGTTGTTGCCCGTAGCTAAAGCCGGGATGATTTTTCCACGAAGGGTTGTATGAATTCCCGTGCGGGGCACCGAAATTACCCTTAAAGCCTCCTATACCGCTAACTTGCTCCTGCAACATTACTTTGCAGGCGGGTATCGTCGGGCATTCCTCAGTTGAATGTCCCGCCTCACAAATTGCACACACCTTTTCGACGGGATTCTTGATAGATCCAACTACCTCGCATAAATCTCGAATCCTTTCTCAAGGGTGTCAAACCGACAGTCCGACATAGAGGTCTTATCTACATGGTATAGGTCGGACGCCGATGGAGTGGTGGTCGCTTGACGATTTCGATTCTGAGCATTAGGATCAGAAATATCCCATGACTGGGTAGTCTCGGCGACATACCTCAGGTGAAGCTCAGCATCATGGCAATCTAGATCGATAAACGGACCACTACCCATGGTTTCAATGAGTTGCTTGGAGTTAAGGTTCAACCCATTATAGAGGAAGGAAATGATTTGAGCTGTATCAAATCCATGATGGGGGCACGAAGCAGTTAACTCATTGAAACGCTCATAACATCGATGAAATGGCTCATTATCCAATTGCCTGAACGATTGAATCTGAGCCTTTATGGAGATTGTTCGATGTGGTGGAAAGAACTTCTTGAGAAATCTGGATTGTAACTCGTTCCAAGATGGAATCGAGCTCGGAGGTAAAGACCATAGCCAGGTCTTAGCTTTATCTTTTAACAAGAATGGGAAGAGTTTGAGGCGAATCACCTCTTGTGTGCAAGTTTGATCGTTGAGAGTATCACACACGTCCTCAAATTCCCTTATATGCAGGTATGCCTTTTCAGAATCCATACCGTGATAGTGTGGTAGCATCTGGATCATCCCATTTTTGAATCGGAACTGCCCGGCATTATACGGGAGTATAATGCATCCCGGAGTGACAGTGCGCTCGGGATATAAGAATTCTCTCAACGGGCGATACGGAGGCTCTTCCTCACCGGTAGATGCATTACTATGTTGCGACATCTCTCTCTCACTTGACGATTCGGCGCTCTCACTGGGTGTGCACGACGTGTGTCCTACGAAGGAGAAGGGAGTGTTTCTAGAGATTGAGTGTGATGGTGTGGGAGGTAGGATCCAGAACTGTGGGGCTTGTGGAGTGTGGGTACTATCAGGATTATACTCAACAAGTGGATTTTCGTGAATGCTGGTTGGAGTATTTTGGGGTGTGGGAGTGGTTTCAGAATTTTGCATTAAAGCTTAGGAGAGATGGTGGTGAATCTGTTTGTGCTTTTTATATTTTTTTTTTTTATATATTTTTTTTTTTTTGGATTTTTGAATTTTTGGTCAAAGCTTTGGATTAACTCGATCTAATCCTAAGTCTACCTAGTTCCCCGGCAACGGCGCCAAAAACTTGACACGACTCAGAATGTGTCTCTAAAGTGTGTACTCTCTAGGCTCAAGTGCAAGCCTGTCGTTCAAGTAATAATCCGACAAGTCGGGTATCGATCCTCAGGGAAAAAGGACAATGAAGTTGTGACGACGGGATAAGACGGAGGAATCCTAACGTTGACTCTAAGAAGAGAAATGAAAAGATTGATTTTTGGTTTTTGGGATCGATTAAACTAAATGCAATTATGAAATTATGAAAATGTGCAATTACACTAAATTACCTAAAATGTGAATGAAAATTTTGATTTGAACTTTTAAATGAGATGATGGAAATAAATAGGACGGGAATACAATCCCCCAACCCTAGTGTACTGCAGTTATAATATTAATCGTAAATTTATTTAATTAATTTGACCCAGTCTTTAGTACTCCCAAGCGTTACGTATACGAGGTTCAAGCCCGCGTCATACTTAATCAAAGGATGAGTAAATCGGTATCACGATAGCGACACTCGAATTATATTCTCAATCATCCCGGTTACCCAGGGGCAAACGAGATATTTAGACCTACAATTGTTGTGTTCCTACGCAATACGGTCACAATTAATTATTAAATTCAGAGGATTAACTTTATACGTGCAATGACCACATCAGGTTGGGTTCATGTATCCCGGCCTTAGAAAATCTAGCCTAACATGATGAAAGTGATGAAAACAGTGTTTAATATGCAAGTGTTCATGATTAATCTAAGGACAATTGATGGAATACTGTAGAATAGAATCACAAAGAAGAAATAACTTACTAAAATTACCCAAGGAATAATCGCAGCAATAAATAAAATTGGTGATCACACAACTTTGAATAAACCTTCAATCCTTGAATAAAACTGGAAATTGTATCTACAACCAGGGTTTATGGAAGAATAAGAGAAATTAAACTAATCCCCTCCGTTCTTGCCTACTTTACAATGAAAATAATTCGGGTTTTTATACCCTACGTGAAATTACAAGAAGTTGAGTACAAATCGGAGTCTTTAGAGGAGAATCAGAAAACAAAATCTCGATGGGCGGACCGGTCCGGCCCTTAGGCGGATCGGTCTGCCTCTACAGCGGATCGGTTCTTTTATTTTTCAGGCGGACCGGTCCGGGGGCGGATCGGTTCTTTTAATTTTTGCCTTCTTCGGTTTGCCTTCGGTTCGCAGTTCTCTGGGTTTGTAAACATCGGTCCGGTCCGGGTCTTAGGCGGACCGGTCCGCCTATTTGACTTTTCCTTCAAACTTTGACTTCCCATATCTTTTGCTCCGGGTATCCAATTGAGGTGCCGTTTCTTCTTGGGTGCTTGTGAGGATGATACCTTCAACTTCTCTTTAGGTACCTCATCCGGATTCTGGATAGAAATGACTCTTTTGCCCTTTTGACTTTTCTTGTTGACTTTTTCTATTCTTCCGGTTTCCTTCTTCCATTTCTTGACATTAGACACCTGTAAAATCATAACGAAATACCAGAAACTCGGTGTACTTGTTAGGATAAGTCAGTAGCAAGATTATGAGATAAAGTCAATCCAATTACGTTGTTCGGGGTGATTAAAATACCGAAATTAAGGGATAAATTAGGAAGAATTTATGCCTAATCACATATGATGCCATCGCAGAGACTACATTTATGTTACATGCAGCAATGATGTGGACTATTATTGATTTTCCAGCTTATGCTAACTTGACAGGTTGGAGCACAAAGGGGAAGTTGGCTTGCTCAGTATGCAATAAGGAGACTCATTCCATGTATATGAAGAATGGACATAAGACATGCTACATGGGGCATCGTCATTTTCTACAGATGAATCATAATTGGCGAGAAAATATGTCTTCCTTTGATGGTAAGAAAGAGCATTGAGAACGACCAAAAGAGCTTAGTAATGATGAAATACTTACTCAACTTAAGAGGGTTCGACCTAAGGTATTTAGGAAAGCATGCAAAAAGAGGAGACGCGCGGCGTATGAGTTGCAGTGGGATAAAATAAGTATATTCTATGATTTTCCATACTGGAAAGATCTTAGATTGTGTCACAATTTAGATGTCATGTATATTGAGAAAAATGTATGTGAAAGCATTTTAGGAACATTGATAGACATTGATGGGAAAACCAAAGACACCTTTAACTCTCGGTTAGATTTAAAGAAAATGCGTATGCATAAAGATTTGCATCCATATAAAAAGGGAGACACATGGGTGATTCCTCCTGCTTGATACAGTTTGTCAAAAGCACAGAAGATGGTTTTATGAGAATTTTGGCAATCACTGAAGTTGCTTGACGGGTATGCGTCCAACATTTCTCGATGTGTGAGTGCTACCGATGGCAAGATTTCAGGGATGAAAAGTCATGACTACCACAGTTTTTTACAAGGTTTACTACCGCTTGCAATTTGTGGTCATCTTTTGAAGGAAGTGTGTCAACTGTTAATTGAACTTGGGTTATTCTTTAAGGAGTTATGTTACAAAACATTAAGATTGGATATCTTGGAGAGACTTGAGAAGAGACTTGCTATAGCTATGTGTAACTTGAAAGGATATTCCCACCGTCATTCTTTAATGTTATGGTTCACTTACCAATTCACCTTACACGAGAAGCCATTCTCGGTGGACCAGTTCAGTATCGATGGATGTATCCATTTGAAAGGTAAATGTAATAAGTGATATCTTATTTTATTTATAATTTAATGTTTTCATTGCATTTTTTGACCATCTTACTTCTCGACAAATATATGCACATCTTAAAACTTATCGTGGGAAACAAAAGCACGTCCGGAGGGCTCAATTGCCGAGGCTTACATTCTTAATGAATGCCTAACATTTTGTTCGATGCATCTACGTGGTGTTGAGACAAAATTCAATCAACCCGGGCGAAATTATGATGGTGCTGATTTTCAAGTAGGTTTATTCGTTTTCGATACAACGGTTGTTTGCTTGGAAAAGCGGATTACCAATTCCTCACACAAAGTGAATGGGAAAATGCTCGTTTGTATGTGTTGGATAACTGTGATGAAATACAAGAATTTGTGAAGTATATTAAGCTATACTACTTCTTTTCCTTATACACACACACAAACACACATACACACACATATATATACACATTTTTTTTCTAACACACACACATATATATACACATTATTTTTTCTAATTAAATTCATTTATATATGTTTAGTGAGCACAAGAATTTGTTAAAAGCCGAAAGGAACACAAATATTGACCGAAGACATGCAGAGAGATTCCCCAAATGGTTTAAAGACTGCGTAAGTAGTTGAATATAATATTTTTTGGTGTAAACCGATTAAGCTTGTTATTTCTTACTAAGCATTTATATATAAACAATAAACATGTTAGCATATTAGAGCGTGAGTCCCCCGATCGTTCTAGTAAGCAACTTCGCTCTGTATCTTGGGTCCCTATCGAAGAGTGAAACATTATAAGGGTTGTTTAATCAACGGTTATAGGTTTCACACCCAAGATCATGACAAGTACAAAAAAACTCAAAATAGTGGAATCGCTGTAGTGTACGAACATGAACAAAAAGATATTAATTTTTATGGTGAGTTGATTGACATTATCGAATTGGAATACCCCTAAAATAATCGTGTTGTTATATTCAAGTGGGACTGGTGGGACTTTGAAAAAAAGAAGGGGGTATGTGGATTACGTAAAGATGAGTATGATTTCATTAGTTTGATTACCGCTAATACATGGTACAAAGACCAACCATTTGTGTTATCTTATCAAACAAAGCAAGTCTTCTATGTGCCAGACATCAAGTTAGGAAATGATTGGAAAGTTGTAGTGAAGAATACTCCATGAGACAAGTATGTCTTTCCTGAAACTGTAGCAGAGGAGGATGAGGAAATGGGTGATGAGGAACCGTACAAACAACTTGAGAATAATATTGTAGATGATGAAATAGTGAAAATAGAAGACGAATGTCTTCCATTACGAAGGGATGATATCCCATAAATAGAGGTTAGTATGGCTAATGTGCAAGGAGAAAACCGGATACATGATATTGATGATAACATCTTGTCGTCCGAGGATGACAATGTTGATATTAACGAGGATAATGGAGATGAAGATGATGAGGAATTTTGACAGTTTATGTTAGTTATTTTTTCTTCTTAGTAAATATTTTAATTTATTTTAATTATGACACTTCGATCTATAGGAACGTTTTAATAAATTACACTTGTGAAATGTTTTTACTGAACTAAATTGCATGTTTATGTATACCTTTAATAGGTATAACAATGACGATGTCAAACTATGAGAAACAAAGGATGAATAGGATTTAAGATAACATAGTAACAGTGAAGGCAATGGGGTTGCATAAAGGGGATAAATTCTATATGGGTTCTTGTAAGAGGAATAATAATAATAATAATAAGAGTGAGACAAGGGAAAAAAAAAGAAGTTGACAAGGATGAAGAGTATATCCCATCGAAAAGAGAGGAGGGGTTAAGTTATTTTAGCGAAGGTGAAGATGATGGCGACGACTATTTGTTAGGTTTGTCAATTATACTTGTCACTTTTTATAAACTACTTTGAATGATGTGATGTTACTGCTACTGTTGATGTTATATCAATTATTTGATATGATTTCATGCTCGATAATTTTCATTACTGATGTGATTTTGCTCCATGTTTTCATTGGTATTATGCTAAAATGTTAAAAGTGTATTGATGTTTTACATAATTTTTGCATGCATATCTCCTCTGCTAATGTTATTGGTTTCTTATTTAGTTATGCCTGGTTCCTGTCATGGTCGTGTTCCAAAATTATCTATGCGGCAAAGAATCATGGGAGATTTCACAGGCCCCCCTTCTTCTCAATCAAAGGACCTAAATGTTGGCTACTCCACCAACACTATTGCATCTGATGATAACAACAATGAGGGTATGATCGTTGTATTCTAAATAAAATTACTTGTATAAATATCTAATAAAGTAGGAAATATACCAATGTATAGTTAAATCTAATTACAATAGTAATGTGTTAATCCATTTCGTACCTATTATAGGTCATAAAGTAGCTCACGTGCAACAGTTTATGGTATAGAGAAATCATCATTCTTCAGGACGTAGTCATCCAAATGTAGCTGAATCTACGGACATTATATCATTGGGTTTTAATACCAATGAGGGTATGATTTACTTCTAATTAGAAACAAAATAATTAATGATTTTTTTTATTTCTTGTTTGCTCATCGTGGTAGTTGCCAAAACATCCACAACAGAGGATATTGTCAAATTGGTGTCTAATCCTCTGTTTTCTGCTTGATTTGAAATGGTGTTTATCGCCAGTCTGAAAATCCACTCCAACGAATTTTTGTTCCACAAGGTAATCCATAGATACTGCTCGAACAGAGTGGTGAGGTTTAAAACCAATTCGTATAATTCTAGGATTGTATCCACGATCATTTTCATCTCGTATGCCAGTGTTTAGGAGGCGCAACACACTGCCTGGACAGAGTAGTGAGGTTTAATGCCAGTATTGACTCGTTTGACTTCTTCGCTTAAATGCATTATGAGTCTTTTGTCCGGTTGACGATGCTCAACCATTGCAAACGCATACGTAGTTGGGAGTTCTTTACCTCCATCAAACTTGTTTTTTAAATGCACATGTGTTTATAAATAAGGAAGTTTAGTACTAATGATATTTCTAATAATGAATTGATAGTCCATTGCATAAACTTGATTTGGAACTCAAAAGTTTTCTAAGATGAAAGTGTTCTGTATTTATGTCTTTTTTCGAAAAGCAATTTCAATTGTGCCTCTTAACCAATTTTAGGACTGTGGTGGTATGATTGTATCTTAATCACTAAAATAAGAACAAAAACACCAGTAACTAAAAAGTAATTAAGAAAGGAGTACTATTTTGATCTCTCTATGAGAAACATTGTCATTGCAATTAAGAGCAATCACCTTTACCCTAAACTTACAAACCAATTGTAAAACAAAATCACACTCACAATATATGAAACTATGATACCAATAAATAGGTTCATAGTAAAAATCATCCTTCAAAGAAAAATACTCACAAAATACATATATATCTACTGTAAATGAATCAAAACATGGTATATGTAAGTAAATAACTATAAAACAAATTCGTAACTACAGTTGATAAACTGAATACAAAAGAAGAAGAAACAAACTATCTTTTAACGGAAAGCTCATGAACTATGATAATGAAAAGGATCCCACAATGCAAATAACAACTCTTGCAATTCACTCGGGCAGGGTAATTAAGGTTGAGCTCAATTAACTGCTTGTCGAAAATGGTCCTACTGACCTGTTATTTCTTCCTGACTGAATCCTCCAGTTTCTAACCTGGTACAAAATTAGATTTTGGATCCATTGAGAAAATAATGGAATGGATCTCATCATAAGATGGAATAGAAGACGACACCAAATTTTCTTAAGAAGTCACCATGTTAGGGATCACATATTCAATAAGACCATTGTCACATACATTAGAATTGTGGGCACGCATAGAAGAAAAGAAGTCAACAATATGATATTTGATTTGGGAAGGATCAATCAGAATTACATCATCTTTTTTTATCATAAAGATAGGATTTATTGTTCTCCTGTGCTTGACATATTTGTTGAAGAATGCAGTGCACCTATCCCTATATTGATTCCACTTAAATCTAGCTTTGTCTCTCCAGAAAGATTCTTCAAAATTCAAAGCCTCTACTAAATTATCTTTGGCTTGAATTTTTAAAGACTAACATGATTATGGACATATTTGTCAATTTCATATTGCACTTTTAGTAATTCAACTTTGTATTTAATAAATTTGCTATGAATATTCCCAAAACTTTTATAATCCACTTTTTGATAGCTCCTTTCAAAGTTTTTAACTTTTATTGAAGAACAAAAATAGGGTAGCCAACTCGAGAAGTCTGATTCCAAACTTGCTTAACCAAATCAAGAAATTGGTTTTGATAAAAAAAAGTATAAAGGAATTTCAAAGGTCTAGGACCACTGAGATGCATTTTGAAAGATTGAAATAGAAGATGGTGGTGATCAAAACCACATTTGGGAAGACCAAAGCATGAAATATTAGTCTAAGAGGAGATTCATTCTTGGTTACATAGATCTCTATTTAAACTTCGCTCCACCATAGATGTAGGAATTTTCTTCCAAGTAAAAAATATACCAAAAGTATCTATATTAAAGAATTGACAGTCACCAATCATCTTTCTAAAGTCAATACATGGTATGTAGTATGGAATTCTAACTTTCCTGCATTCATGAGCTCCGAGAACACTATTAAAATCACCTATAATTATCCAAGGTCCATAAATTAAGGATATAATATTAGTCATTTCGTTCCATAAAGTTCTCCTTTAAATGTAGTCTGTTGAAGCATGGAATATAGTGTAGGACGCATCATATTTAGCAGAAAATTATACTTGTTTGCTGGAAATTTTAAGTCACTATGACTTTGTTCACCACTTCTCGCTGAATTTTAAGTCAGGATGACTTTGTTCAGCATTTGTCGCTGAATTTTTTAGTACAAGAGAATAAGTTGGTAGTAATTTTTACCCGAAAAACAAAAATATTAAAAAAATGCAGTAAGAATTTTCAGTGCTTAATGATAGTTTTATAAGATAGGATCCCAATGTAAAATCTTAGTTGATCTCTCCTTTAATCATTGTTGTGCTCTTAAATGAATCACTTTTCTACACAAAAACCTTGTCTATAGACCTACAAGGCTAAACGATAATTTAACATATAGTCCGGTTCAATTCATCCTACTGTCCGGTTCTGCGGCAGCTAGAGTCTGCTGCCATGAAAGAGTACTATTTTAAGGCATCAGTGCAGCATTATTGTTTTTATTTGACTAGTCTAAGACAAGAATTTATTTATGATTTATTTTGTTTTCATCCTTTGATATTAATGTGCATCGCATACACATTGGGTGTGCACTGATAGATATTGCATACATATCTCCATAGCTAATATAAGTTTTTGTTTTATTGTATTAGGTTCCGATCTTGCACGCTCCTCAAGATCTTTTAAGCGGCAAGGATTCACAAGGGAATTCATGCGTCTTCGTTCTAGTTCAACTAATCCAAACATCAACGACTCTTCCGATGATATCCCTTTTGATGTTAACAACTATGAGGGTACGATCTTCATATTTGAAACATATTAATTGAAAACATACAAATGATTTTTATTAAGTAGGGATATCAATGTTTTTTTTAAGTATATATTTAATTAGTATTATGTTGATCCATTTCATGCATGTTATAGGTTAAAGAGTAACACGTGTACAACGATTTGTGAGAGAGTCCAATCACCCTCCATCACACCCTAGTCATTAAAATGTTGTCGATTTTGCAGACACTGTTTCATCGGGTTCTAATACCAATGAGGGTATTATTGTGATCTTAGTAGCTTTACGCATTGATTTTATTCTACATTTCTTGTCATATATTTATTTTTGGGGTCAGTGTAGATGAAAGTGATATGTGTGACTGTGATTATGCTTTTGATGACTTCAAACTTATGGGTTTATTTAATTTTGTCTTTATATATCAATTCAAGAGAGGAGATCTAGCCGATCCGATGCCTTTTCACTCATTGAACTAATATCATTCATTATAGGAAAATTTAGTGTTAGAAGAGCTTTTATATTCCATTGATTAATTATCAAATCAATTTTTTCATATCTAAAGCAGTTGGTGACTTGTATAGATCTTTGGTTTTGTAGGCTATTTGCTGATCAACTTCAATTGCAAGGATTTGGGTCCCAAAGCATGGATTGAGATTCTAAATGTGTTGGATTCTCATAAAATCTATTTGTGTTAGTATTCATGGGTATTGTGGAATATCTTGATGGTCCATCCATATCATATTGGTTCACATTTATTGTCAAAGAAAGGCCAGTGATCGGGTGTGTCCTTTGTTTCTCAAGTTGAATTAAAGGAGGTATAATCCACTATCAAGATGCAAATCTACTTGTAATGTGAGTTCTAGAATCCGTAAGATTTAGATTTTTTCCTGGGTGTGTCAAGATCAAGGGAAATCCTATGAAATGCATATATTAACATTGTTTATAACAACAGTTTTACTATTGTTCATTGTCAATGAGCATTGATTAGAGTCGAATAAGTGATGCATTGACCAAGGCGTTGAATGCATGGATGGATATTGTTCCATTTGTGGGAAATGTTTATTTTGATGCTTTAGAGGTCATTTTGTAAAGGCCATTACTAGATCTTTAATCAAGAATCCATTGTTAGTTTAGGTTATACAAACCCTTAATGTTAGTGAGATTGGTTTAGCATATACATGAACGTAATTCTATAGATACTTTTTTACAACAGTTTTATATATACTTTGAAAAGTATAGTTCATGTCATGTGGACTATTGGGTGTTCTTTTTGGCATTGGTTTGAAATTTTGTTTTTCATGTTCATATGTTATTCTTTGGGTATTTGATTTGGTTACTACATAGATGTCTTGTTCTGGTTAGATTTTAAACTTATGAATGGTTGGTCGACTTCATCACTTCTCCACTTAAATGCATTTTGAGTCTAATTTTGTCCGGTTAACGGATGATTGTTTTTTAATCCAAGTTTACATTCAAGCTTGGTTGGTTCCTTTACATGTGTGTATTTAATATTTATATAGTTTAATGATTATGTTTCAGTCTTATGGGTGGATACATGACGTATAAAAAGAAAATGGAAAATGGAATTTGAACTATTTTGCAAAATATATTAGCCTATATAAAATTATTAATTTGCTCGATTATTTTCAAGAATGCTAATTCGTTTTTATCATTTCATATTGTCACATTAAAATTTGTATTTTCACTTGATTCTTTGCCTCTCTTATGAAATATGTCCAATGGGTCCGTTATTCGCTATTAGCGGGTTGTGTTATATTTCCTTTGGAACAAACTCTTACTCACATTATTTACAGGTTATCTAATATGTCCCCATTGAGAACACTTGAAAATAAAGTTGGTCTCCAATTCAAAATTACTAAGTACACATGGATGAGTTTTTTTTATCCCATTTCATTTCTTAAGTTACACCACAAAAAAATCTCAATAAAATTCCATTTGGTGTGATCACTTTATAATAACAACTTATTGGGAAAACAAATCTTATTGAAATTGTTTTGATTGTCTTCCATATCTTTATTAGAATTATGCTATAATTTTAAATGTATACCCATGTTTGACATAATTCTTGCATACATACGCTTAGCTAATGGTTTTAGTTTCTTGTGTAGTTATGCTTGGTTCCGCGCGTGCACATGTCTCAAGATCTTCTTCGCATCAAGGATTCCAGGGGGAATCCACACATCCTTCTCATTCAACTGACCCAAATGTCGCCTACTCTCCGAGCATTGTTAACAGCAATCACTACACCAAAATGGGTAAATTGGCACCCTTTCAGCAGTTATCCTTGTCACAATCATTGACCGTGACAAAAAAACAAGCGTTTTTGTCACGTTCATTGACCGTGACACGTCCGTGATAAATGTCCCAGTAAAAAAAACCTTTCCCCTTCTTTTTTTCCCCCGCCGAATCTTCCCTCCTTTTTTCTCTCTCTCTCTCTATGTTGCTCTCCCTCTCTCTTTACTTTCAGGTTACTCTCTCTCTCTCTCTGTCTCTCTCTTCCATTTATATATATGTGTGTGTGTGTGTGTGTGTGTGTGTATATGTGTGTATGTGTGTGTATATGTGCATGTATGTGTGTGTGTGCATGTGTGTGGTGGGGAGGGGGGTGGGGCAGGGTGGGGGGCTATTGTGTGTGTGTGTGTGTGGTGTGTGTGTAGTGTTGTGTGCGCATGTGTGTGGTGGGGAAGGGGGTGGGGCAGGGTTGGGGGGCAGGGATGGGTGGGTGGGTGGTGGGGTAGGGGGCTGCGTGTGTGTGTATGTGCACGTGTGTGTAGTGTGTGTGTATGTGCGTAATGTCCCTTGTAAACGAATTGATTGGTTATTAATTTTTTTAGTAAATTAATATATGATTGCCCCTCATTGTAAATTAGTAAATTAATATATGATTAATTATGAAAGTAGGATTGACCCTTATTGTAAATTAGTAAATTAATAATTTAATACTTTAATTGTTAGTTTAATTGATGAAAATAATTAATTGAGTAGATTAATTAGAAGGAGTACGGGATACACATTTGTTGTTGACATTGCTATTGGATTATAGTGTATCGATGTTGGGTTGATTAGTTTTAAAAGTGGCATGACCACTGAATTATTATCCATATGGGGGTGGGATTTTTCAACTTTTTTTGAAAATTACTTTGTATATCGAACAATATATATGTAGTATGATAATTAAATGAAACATACTTGAAATTACATGTGTGTGTGTGTGTGTGTGTGTGTGTGTGTGTATGTGTGTGTGCGTGCGTGTGTGTGGTGGGTGGGTAGGGGAGTGGGGCAGGGTGGGGGAAGGGGGTGAGGTAGGGTGGAAGGGGGGGTTATTGTGTGTGTGTGTGTGTAGTGTTGTGTGTGTGTGTGTGTGGTGGGGGAAGGGGGTGGGGCAGGGTGGGGGGAGGGGTAAGGGGTGGGGAAGGGTTGAGGGGGGAGGGGACAGCGATGGGTGGGTGGGTGGTGGGGTAGGGGGTTGCGTGTGTGTGTGTGGTGTTTGAATGTAACAATTCATTTTTATTTGTAGTAATTGTACATATTTGCATCTCTTCTTTTAATTCATTTTGATATGTTTTAATAACATTTTTTTATAGCAAATGTCTCCTTCAGGTATTAAGGCGAGGATTATGATGCTTGTTCTGATGATGTCGTCTGGGCTCAGTGGTAGAGGAGGTGACGAGGGCTCCTCAGCCCCTAGGCTCCCCAAATATGGCAAATTGGGGATGGCCATCGAGAACAAGTTGGGGCTATTAGCGAGATCCCTCGAGCTGGTAAAGACGATCATCGACCCGGGGTACATTAGTTGGAAGGAGGTGCCATATGAGCTCAAGTTAGCTATTTGGGTGGCACTACAGGTAATGCATTTATATTTATATTTATATTCATATGAATATTTGAATTTCGATTTCAATTTCATTTTATATTTATATTTATTTGCAACTAACATTGTATTTGTTGGACATGAACAATTCAGCCTGGATCCAAAGCGACGCGATTCCGTCTTGGAGCAGTTGAGAGAGCAACACAAGACGTGGAAAAAAAATATGCGGACCCGGTAGTTTGGGAAGACACGAGAGTCCATTATCCAAAGGTGTGAATCTGTCCCGTCGAAGGAGCCGATCTCATTGGCACAATGGCAAAAGTTCGTTGACAATGAGATCGGGGAGCGACAATTGGCATCTCGCCAATCAGGGAGGGAAAACCGGGCAAAAAAGACGGACGTGCACTATTTCGGCCGGACGTCTTACGCCAAGGTGGAGCATTGGATGATGGTAAGATTTAATTTTTCTATAACTACAGAAATACATTATTCTGCATTATTTTACTTTGCGGGGCCGATAATAATTTTACTTTATTTTATTTCAGGGGACAGGGATTTGCCCCGGGGGTAGGCCACATAGGCTCGATAATTATGTGGCTCTTCAGATGAATAAGGGGAAGGACAATGAGGTGTCCCCGAGAGTCGCGTCCACGATTGTAAGTAATACTACAGTTTACTTTTTGTTAATTACGTTATAATTTTTTAATTTACGTATTTTACTTATCATGTGCTTTTTGTCGTTTCAGGCAAAGCATAAGGAAGTGCATGAGTCGCAGTCTGATGCCAACAAGGCCTCTTTGTCCACAGACGTACTCAGCCAAGTGCTTGGATCTGATCGCAAGGGGAGGACAAGGGGGTGAGCTCTCAGGTGGCCAAATCTAGGATCATCGGATTGGAGATGAGCGACACCGGGTTGGCTCGAATGGTGGACTCGCATGACACGAAGTTGTCCCGTTTGGAGGCGACGATCCAAGATATGTTCTCATTCATGAAGCATTCGTTGGGCGGCGAAAAATGCAAGGGGAAAGGGAAGGACACTACAAGAAAATTGATTTTTTCCGGCACTTTTTTCTCAGTATTTTTTAAAAATGCTGAGAATTTTCTTTTTCCCGGCATTTATTTATAAGTATTGAAAATTCACATCATTTATGTTGACGTGCCGCATAAATAGAGTGTTTTTTAATTAATGCCGAAGTAAATAATGTATTTTTAAGGCATTTAGTAACTAATGCCATTTAAATTAGGAAAATACTATGTGTCCCAAACAACTCCCCCAAATCATCCCCCAAATAGCTTTAAGTGTTATACCTTATGGTATGGGTCCCTCCAGGACACAACTCATCAATGCTATTTGGGGGAGATTTGGGGGAGTTATTTGGTACCCATAGCACCACTCTTTAAATTAAGGGGGAAAGTGGCATAACCTCTTTATTTTTGGCGGAAGCCCTTTAAAAAAAAAAAATGGCGGGTCTTCATTTTTGGCAACACGCTTCCTTATCTCAAGCTACCTCTCCTCTATCATCTCCTCAATCCCCTCTTTCCCAAGAATATTATACACGTTTTTTTTATCTCCCTAAATTTCAGAATGTAACCCCCTCCTCACTCCCCTCTCTCTCCCTAAATTTACACGTTTTTTACCTAACCCCATCATCCCTAGTTGGCATACTCGGACTGTGTTGATACCAGGTAATTTGTTATTGTCTAATCTTTCTTTTGTTATAATGTGTGTTTGTGTGAGATAACGATTGCTTTTCCATTCTTTAATTGATATGTACCATTCGTTTTCTTCTTGTAGTTGTTGTTGCTATTGTTAAAGTAAGAGTTTCTAAGAATGTAGTTTTAGATATTTGACCTATATCATGTTTATCAGTGTGTTTTGGTTTCATTTGTTCATTGTTGATTTAAATTTAAAAAAAAACATATGTACCATTGTTTAATTGATATGTGTGTGAGCGAGAGATTTTTTTGTCAGTATTCTGCTGAATTTTTTTGTTTAGTTTCTAAAGAATTGTAATTAGGTAGTTTCAAATCAATATATATATCTCGTATGCTTAGATATAATCTCCTGATAAATAATTATTATTGTTTGTGTGTTTATTTTTGTTTGAAACTTTAGCCCTAGCCTCGCCGCCCTAGTCACCAGCCATTGCCATTGCTCTAGGTAAGTCATATATTACTTTATATGTTTTTTTATTACTCGAGTTACATATAGATCCATTTTGGGTGAAATTTGTGATTATTTTTGTTGATTTGTAGTGGTGATAGGAGGTTGAGGGTGAGCCAATTGAAAACCCGGATTGTCAATTTGTTGTTGTAGTATAGTTTTAAGATTAATTTATGAAAATAGTTGTATACTTGTTTGTGTGAATTTTAATTAGAATTATTGATATGTTTGTTTGTGTTAATTAGTTCATGTCCTTTGCAAGTATTTCATACCATTAATTTGATATACTATTCGATTATAATTTTAATTTGTAATATATGTGATGGACCCAAATTAATTCAAACATGCATCATCGTTGAAAAAATTCAACGGTTTATGATAACATTTCGCCTCATATATCTCATCGTCCTCTCTCATTTTATAGTCTTGGTCCAACATATTGTCGAAAAACAAAAGTGTATGTTTAACATTGCACCCATTGACAAAATATGAAGATTATCATTGTCATCCTTTACTGCCATATTCAAGAATTTCGGACTCACTGTAGTGAGGAAGAAATTTCACTCTTTTAAAAATGTTATCAAGTTCTTTATTATTCTTTTTTCCCCTTTTAGAAAGATTATAACATCATCTACAAACTAAGGTGTGAAATAAGCACACTACCAATAGGAGTTGAATATGGTTTCGCACTGTTCTACATAATAAGGAAACATTGAAGTAACCAAACAGTGAAGGAATTATTAAATTGTATCGTCATTTTTCTAGGTTTTGATTGATTTGGAGATCACAGACAGCATGCCAACTCAAGTCTTAGTTAAACATAAAGGCATGAGTTTTAGCCGTAACCCATAATAGGGTCTCAAGAAATCATCTTTAGTTTGTTGGATTTCAATATGTACTCGAAATTTGGTTCTAGGGTTAGTAATCTGTTTGACACTGCTTACTTTAATTCTTTCTCCTCGTATGTTTGATTTATATGTATGTATGTGATATTTGTATGTATAATATTTGTTCAAATAAAGGTTTAAAATTTCAGATATGTATGCATATATACTTATTGCCAAATTGTTTTCTCAAATCTGTGTAATAATATAATAGTTAGGGTTGTAATCAAATTTGTTCAAACTTGATTCTTATGGCAGTAGTGTATTCTTGAAATCGATTATAGTTAATCTCATTCATTCAAAATCACGCGCTCATGATATTTTGTGAGTCCATTGAGTATCGGGCCATTTTGTGCTATATATAAAAATCTCAACTTGTTGTGTGTAAACCCCTTGATTGTTTATTTGTTAGAATGGAATTTATTCCTAGTTTTGTTGTGCAAAATCTTAATTAACTAATCTTGTGCTCTGTTATATGTGTTTTAATATTGGTTCTTATGAAATATATAACAGAATATCCAATTGTGTGTGTAGGCACATATCTATGGTTGCACACATAGACACACACACACACACACACACACACACACACACACACACACACACACACACATATATATATATATATATATATTCCCCCCTTCCTCGTTTGGGCTACTACATTTGTTTTAGTAATTCGATTCAGGTGTGAACCAAAATATGTATCGTCCTCCCCTTCCTCGTAGGAAATGTGGTAGTTTACTAATGGTTAAAATGGTTGAAAAAATCGGTTGACCAACGCCTCACATTGGTCAACCGACATCTGATAAATAACTTGCGTCGTTTAATCGACATTTGATCCTAAACGTCGGTCAGCCGACCTTTGATCCTAAACGTCGGTCAGCCGACCTTTGATAAACAAATCTCACATCGGTCAGCCGGCATTTTATCCTAAACATCTATTGATCCTAAATGTCAATCAACCGACATCTGATAAAGAATCACACGTCGGTTAGGCGACATTTGATCCTAAACGTTGGTTGATCCTAAACGTCGGTCAACTGATATTTGATCCTAAACGTTGATTGACCCACGCCTCGCGTCGGTCAGCCGACATATGATAAATAATCTCATGTCGTTCAACCAACATTCGATGTGTGTCTGTGTAATGATTTGGATATCAAAATTACTGTATAAGTAATTGAACACAGTTAATACATACCCTGAACATAGTATGTAATTGTGTTCATCCTAGTTTATAAATCAGAACAGATTATGCCAAGTATATCTAAGAACAAATCAAAGGGATGCTCATAGTAGGTTCTCCATTTCTCAACGGCATAGACTATAGCCCATAATTCCTTATCCTAAGTGGAATGCCCCTTTTTTCTAGCGAGAATTATTGCTTTGGAAAATAATAGGCCTCCATTCCTGCATAGGAACAACTCCCTTTCCCTCATTACTATCATCTCTTTCTAGTGCAACTGTGCAAGTGTTTTTTTAAAGTTGGGTAGAGCTAATACATGTATTGGTAAGGGCTGCCTTGAGTGAATCAAAAGCCTCCCAAGATAGGGGAGTCCAAGTGAACTGATTTTTCTTCAACATATTGGTTAAAGGCCACCTAATTACCTCACAACCTCTTAGAAATCATTTATAGTAACTAGTGAGTCCTAGGAACACTTTAAATAGAAAAAATTTAGTTCAGGGAAAATGAACATCTTTCTAAGTATGGAGATATTAAGACGGCAAGGACTATAATGCTTAATGAGCTTAAAATGTTGATTAAGGCAAATCCTCTCATCCGTGATAAGATTTACTTTCCCACCTTGAAGAACTCAAGGCTACGGACACTAATCAGTCAGAGGTAATTTGAGTGAGAGATGACCAGGTTTTTATTGATGAAACTGTAACACATCTTGTTACCTTCATTTGTTTATTAAATCTTTTGGGATTACAGCTTAAATTGGCATCACCACTTTTGCAAGAATCCAAAGTCTAACCCTGAGATAAAAACCTTATTTGTGGACCATGCTTGTGTGAAGACAAATGGTGCGCGGGCTTCATCCCCTATCACTAATCAGCTACTGGGTTCCATGCCTAAAGTAGGTGGTTTTCCACCACTAGGTGCTCATGGCGTAAGTCACTAAGAATTCCTCTTATACTTGCAAGTTATTGCAGGAATTTTGGTATGGTCATTCAATCTTATTTTTTTTCTTTTTCCTTTTGCTTCTTTTAGCAATTTCAAACTCCATCATCACCTCTTAAAACATCTCTTGGAGGATGGATGGCTAACCCACGACAGGCTATTTCTGGAGGGCTTTTAGGCTTAGGTGCTCCTAATAATGCAGGTAAGTTCGCTAATAGGTAGTTCTAATAGGCTTATAATTAGATGTGTATTGAAATGTTTCCTTAAGAAACTAGTAAATAAAAATAAAAATCGAATGGTAAAAGATATATTGACATACTCTTCATTTAAAGAACATACACCACTTTGTTTTTCTTCCTTAAGAATATATTTGAAGTGTCACACGGAATAAAAAATGAAGTCGGAAGGGGGAGGAGGATCTAATGAGTATAGATGTGTATTGAAATGTTTTCTAGAGTAACTAGTAAATGAAAAGAAAGAATAACCCTAACTCTTTGACGTCGGCCATCAATCTTCTCCCACCGGCCATAAACCCTAACTCTTTGATGTCCTTATACAACCATGTGGTAAACTTGATATGAATACAAAGTGCCAGTTGATTTCTGAACATCTGTCAAAGATTTCACCTGCATTTCTTGAGGAAGCATTGTGCTCTCTTGGTGAGGAAGGCAATGAACAAATTAAAAATGCTGGACTACTTTATTGTGACGATAAGCCATGTTTTGGTACACTGCAATATAATAATGAAGAAACGGCTATGATTGGGCTGGACTCAATGAACCAAGCAAATTCTACCTTAGAAGATATTTGTAGATCTTATTTTATGTTTCACGGAAATATTCAGACACCTACCCTTGCTTTTATTCATAGAAAGTTATATTTATCAGATGGACCGATTAAATGAGAAACTAATGCAATTACCAACTAGTGAAGTTCCAGTTTTAGATAGAGGATCTGATGTGGTTCAGGAGGCAAATTGGAGCTGGATGCTTAAGTTCAAGGATCAATTTAGAACTGATCCATTTAGGCCTCTTGTTCTTCTTCTTGAGCATCGTGGACTTCTATCGGAGCGGATAAGAGAAGAATTCAAATGTGGAGAAGAGTACTGGGCTCTTGAAAGAAAACTCTGTTGCACCCTGGTGAGCAAGATAGAGATTTCAATTGCAGACGTGATGAGGGCAATCCATCTGAAATTATTTGATTACAGAGTGCTGAATGACCTGTTGTATCAGTTGAGGGGAGAAAAGGTTAATGAAATACATATGGAATTCCTATCAATCTCAGAATTTCTCGTAGAGATATCTGATGACTTGTTTGACTACGAGGATGATGTGTTAGAGAACAATTTCAATATTCTGCGTATGTTTGTCAGAATATATGGATGGAGCTTCCACCGCACCAACCATGCTGGAAAAATTCATAGCTGAAGATGAAGAGAAGTATGATTGCTTACTGAAAGCTTTGGATCCCAAATTATCGATGAATTATCAAAAAAGATGCGAAGAATCCACTAAATAAGGTGGGAAGATAATAGGCCCTCCCCTAGGAACATGGAGTATACCACCAGTAATTGAAGATGAGGATTTTTATTATTCTCAAATTTTGAATTCTAGACCATCAGTTGTACCTCAGAGCTGACCTTGTACAGTTATATCGTTGGAGTACTAATGCTGATGAATGTATTTGATTCCCGTACGTACATCTTTCTTGTTTAACATTAATTTAGTAAAGTTGTTTTCTAGATTGAACCCTTAAAAAAATCATACAAGATATACTGACATATTCTTCATTTAAAGAACAAACGCCACTTTCCTTTTCTTATTTGAGAATGTCTGAAATGTCTCCTAGAAGAAAAAATGAAGTCGTGCCCTTGGGATTTGTTATAGTAGTTTACACGTATAGTCATTGTAATAAAATACTTAGTAAACAATGCTCTGAGCTATTTAAAATTTATTGTTATTTTGTGTCATCCTCAAAATGTATGACAACTTCAACCTAAATATATGATAATGTTGATATAAATAGCAAATTGCACAAATAAAATTAAAATCGGTTTTGTTCTTTTATTAATTGTTAAACATCAATGACCATAAAAAAATTGAACTAGTTTTAGTTTTAGCTTTAGCTTAAAAAATATGCAGAACATAGATTGCACATGTATATTGGACTCTCCTGTTCCTTCGATTCTTAATCTGTGGGATTTTCCTTTGAGTTTTTTTTTTTGCCCTACGAACTTTTTGCTTAATAGATTTTATAATTTCAACTCTTAAATTTCTAAGAGAGTTATTAAACCCGAGTTTATACTCGTCCCGATACCAAACCACACTTCGAGTAATTAAAAGGGGAGAAGGATTTATACCAGGCCATAAAGATGGACTTCTAATAGTAAATGATCAAGGAGGCTTACTCCACCAACTGATCTTAGTAATCCTAACATCGGTTAGCCGACATTTGATAAAGAATATCATGTCGGCCAGCCGACATTTGATCCTAAACACCTGTTGATCCTAAACGTCGGTCAACCGACATTTGATAAAGAATCAAGTGTCGATCAGATACGTCACATTCATGACTTCTGTGAATTTTTCTAAAAATCCGAATGAATTCATGACTTCTCTGAACTTTTCATGACTTCTATCCACTTTAGTGGCATTCACGATTGTGAGCTATGTTTAGTACTTGCATTGATTACTTTATATAGATATCATGTTTTCAAATATTTAGTTAGAAACGTTTTTAAATGTGTCAAGTTGTTACTTCTATAGTATTTCATATGCAATCATATTGCTTCCGTGCTCGAAAGGAATTGAGAAATAAGGGGGTAAGCCAAGAAAAAATCGTTCGAGTGGATATGAAATTGATATTTTCTTTCTTAGGATAGGGACATTTTATATAGATGATTTCTATCAGATGATGAGTGTGCCCTCCTGATTTCTTTGGTAAAACTTTCTTTCCTCTCCCCATTCACAATCTAATAGTTGTACACAGAGGCATATGTTTGTCTCTATTTATTTAGAAGATGAGGTTTGTTTGGAATAGTAATTTATGGGATTTTCAGAATGCATTTTGAGAACTTCTGTGTATCTTTTAATGGAAATATTATTTATTAAATCTAATTTGTTGCTATGGAACTCTATAGATTATGTATTTAGACTATTCTACTACTAATATGACTATAATTTTACATATTTATTTCATTGTTGGTCATCTTATCAGAGATATAAAACATAATTGAGGAATTATCATATACATGCAAATAATGAGCTGAAGTTACACTGTTAATTGACTATACACAGGTTTCCTTCTACATCTTAGTTAAGACCCTATATAAATTTTTTAAACGCATCCAGACAAACTCCTATAATTTATCTACAAACATAAATAAGAAATGACCACAACAAGTTAAGTACCATAACAGGTTATAATTTTTTGAACATAGTTACTGTCTAAAATTTATTAAAAAGTATTAACACATTTATGATTTATATACAAACCTCTTTGTATATTAACAAGCACTAGATGATTGTGTGATAACATAGATAAATATGGTGTAATAAATGCCCGTCTAGACAGGGGCTTGATTAATGTTTAGTAGTCTTCCCTATTTCCAAATTCTACCATCCAACACCTAGACAAGTCTACCGCAGATCATGCCACTTTCTACTGAATGTGAAAACATATTGGAACATTATTAAATAACCCGTGTCCCCGGCGAGTACGTGTCACTGTATCCGGATCAAGTACTCGAGCCCCTCAGCTAACACACCTGGGGACAGGTTCGTTTAGCCCCTCGGAAAATGTTCAACAGGGTGACCATCCAGAGTATGGTTCTGCTTTCGCTGCTTGCAGATCGTTAGTTTGTCTTTCTAGGTTTAGGGAAATTGTACCAGAGCATCTGCACGCCATCCATTCAGTATGTGCTAATCTTACCTCGTTGAATTTTAGCTAAGCCAACATCAACACTGAACAACTCAAACCAGTCATTCGCCAATGCCATAAGCTCCAGATTTTTAGGGTACTTGATTCAATATGTGATGAAGGACTCCAGGCAGTGGCTGCAACATGCAAGGATCTTCGCGAGCTTCAGGTTTTCCCTATTGACACCCTTGAGAATAACGAGGGCCCCATTTCTGACGTGGGTCTCCTTGCGATTTCTGAGGGGTGCAAAAAATTACGGTCCATTCTATATTTTTGTTAGCAGATGACCAATGCAGCTGTGATAGCCATGTCGAAGAACTGCCCCGATCTTATGGTGTTTCGTCTCTGCATAATTGGGCGATATCGATATGACCGTATTACTGGAGAACCAATGGATGAGGGTTTCGGAGCCATCATGAAGAACTGTAAGAAGTTCACACACCCTGCTATCTCTGGTTTTCTTACTGACAGGGCTTTCAGTCATATTAGACAATATGGGAAAGTGGTGCGAACATTGTCAGTTGCTTTTGTCGGAGACAGTGACTTGGGGTTGAAATATGTGCTTGAGGGGTGCTCTAAGTTGACGAAACTTGAGATTAGAGATATCCCTTTTGGAGATTCAGCCTTGTATGCTGGTTTGCATCACTATTACAATATGAGGTTTGTTTGGATGCCAACTTGTAAAGTTACTCGCCAGGGTTGCAAAGAGATTGCGCGGAAAATGCCCCGTTTGGTAATGGAGGTTTTTAGTAGGGATAAGGTTGTAGATGGAGTGGAGAACGATGATTTTGTTGATACATTGTATATGTATCGATCTCTTGAAGGGCCGAGGGCTGATGTGCCAAATTTTGTGAAGATCCTGTGATTGGTAAGAGGGAAAGATATTCAACTGCTTTTATGGTGAGCTTATAAGCAAATGATAAAACACTTTTCGGTGGGCAAAGTGAAATACGCTGGGTAGCTTTATCTGGCCTATGGGAAGGCCTTTAGCAAAGATGTGTGTACCACGCCTCATGGCACATTCGATTCGAGATTTTGTGCTTTTCTTGGACCTCATATTGGTAAATTCACACAAAAAATTTGAGCTTTAAGAAAGAATTTGGTATCTTGTGATTCAAACTCTTAACAAGATTTTTACGTGTCATTGTATGTGAAGTTACCAATGTGAGATTCAGGAAAGTGCAAAAAAATCTAGTTGTACCAGAATTCAAAGCAAAACCAGTTTGCTTGAGTGGCTTGGTTATTTGAGGTGGTTACTAGAAGTCGGGTTAATTTAAAGGATGGGTATCTTGAAATGGTATGGGACCATCCACCATTGTTATATTGGTAGGAATTGAGAATTTATGTTTATATCTGCTTTCATATTCATTTCATAAGAGGGCTTCGAAGACAGTAAAGGAGCTGTCGAGGTGCATTGTTTCAGTGATGAAGAAACGAGGGAATTTGGATCTTTTCTTCTTCGATGCCCAAGGGTAGAGGTTCAGATTATATTTTGTTTTCTATAGAGTTGAGTAATGCTTATTTTTATTCAAATGTTAGTTTTAATAAATTTAAGTTGTAGAAGGTGAGGACTAATGCCCATAATGATACATAATTCTTCTCTTAATCTTTATTTTTTCTTCATCTTTTCAATTTCTAGAAATGTTTGTGTTTCTTTGCAAAAAAAAAAAATAGCCTCTTTGCAGGTCATGGCCTTCCTAAGAGCTGGTCCAATATTGCCTGGGGCATTTTGACCAAAAATATCCCCCCAACAAGGCAGCCTATCTCAAATAGGCCTCGGGCATTTTGACCCAAAATAATCCTTGGACATTGCATACCATTGTGACATTGCATACCAACTTCACTGTATACACTTATGACATTTCATACCAACTTCGGTTTTCTAACTTTTCTAAAAAAAATTACTCTCTAAATTTTCGCTCTAAATGGGCTTGCAGCTCCCGACCCTGATGGATTTATGGCCAGATTTTCACTAGTTGTTGGAATTTGTTTATTTGCACTGTTTTCTTGGGGATTTTAGGTATACTTGACATTGGGTTGTTGGTTTATTTGGTTGTATATAGTCTTAAAATTTTTGGGATGTCTTAAAAACAAATAAAATTCTGTCGATTTTTTTTCAGAAATATATGGTTGATGACATTCATTTTTTTTGTAGAAAGAATCATCAAAGAAGAAGAAGCTCCATCAACTGCGACAAAGGGTCTCGAATAATGCACTCCTAAAATTGTAGACTTTATTACTTTCGAACTTTCAAAAGTGGTTATGGCACGTGAATTCATTGTGAGCAAGGACCCTTCAACAAAAGTAGGGGGTACGCCAGTGGGTGAAGACTTTTGGGAAGTATATATTGAAAAAACATTTGTAACAAATGAACCATTGCCTAGACCTTATGGAAACAAGTCCACAATTGGAGATGCATATCATTCAACCGTAGCGTGACATATTGATAATGTACTAATTTTTAATTTTATTTTTTAAAGTAAAATACTAAAGAATAAGTATCAATGACTAACGATTGACCTTTTTTATTTGTAGGTCGAAGATGATGTTTGACTTTGATGGACAAGGATCGTACATTATAAATTTTTTTGTTTCGCTTCATGTTTCCTCGCTTTTTCTTATTGGACATGTAGTGCATTTTATTTTGTGGATGGATAATTGTTCCAAGCACAATTATGTTTATTTATGATGAATGCTATTGGTTTTAATTTAATCACGTTTTAATTTTATTATTGTCCTCTTAATTTAATGTTCTGGTAGTGTATTTGCACATAAATACGATTCATCTTATAAATGATTTTTTTAACACTTGTTCCCAGTCATATATTGCAAAATAATATCAACATTTTGTTTAATGCCGCTATTACCATTCTCGGTATTTTTTTAGTGCCGCTAAAAGCGTGTTTTACATTTAATAGGTGTTGCAAAAGGTTATTCTCAACATTTTTTTACTGCCGCAAAAATGTTATTACCAGCATTAATATAAATGCTTAAAAATGCTGCTAACTTTTTGCGGCATTTTTTAAAATGCCGTTATTCTTTTACCACATTGGCTACCGCACTTGTGGAAATTTCGTCAAAAGTGCCACTAACTTTTCGTGGCATTTTTTAAAATGCCGTTATTCTTTTACCACATTGGCTATTACCGCACTTGTGGAAATGCCGCAAAAAGTGCCGTAAAAAGTGTTAGTGGCATTTTTAGTGCTTTTCTCGGCATATAATTTATGCCGGGAAAAATCATTATTCTTGTAGTGGGATAAGGTTGTGGGGGAGGAGGAGGTGCGGGAGGACGAGGTGAAGGATGACGAGGATGTGGACCTCGCTGCTTCATCGCCGACACGTGCGGACTTTGATGATCCACTTCCCTATTTGGCTCCCTTCGATCGACCGATGTCGACACTTAGTTGGCCGAGCGTGTTTATACTGGACATATTTGATGTCCAGCGGATAGGGCGGGGGTTGAGGGACCCGAATATCATCCAGGGTGGACTAGTTCATGGACGTGAGCTTCAAGACATGGAGTCTAAGGTGCTCGTCATGCATGTGATACCCGGGAAGGATAACTCCCCATTGTGGTTACGCGAACAATGCGGCACGATGTATATCAGTGGGTTTGTCAATTCGTATATCGTGTGGCCTACTCACCTCCTCGGATTTAACTTTACCTAAGACATGTAGTGACATTATTTGAATTGAATTGTATTATTTTTAAGTTGGTACATTTGAATTATATTTGGATTATATCGTGATGCATATTATTTTTATTTTGAATGTATATTTGCATTATTTCTAGTTTATTTGGATATATGATGTTTGAACAGGTACAACGTTGCTATAACAGGTACAAATATACTACTGGGCAGTGGCAGTGGCCATACTGCCCAGCAGATTTTTTTTCAATTCTGCCCAGAAAATGATATGTGTGACTGTGATTATGCTTTTGATGACTTCAAACTTATGGGTTTATTTTTAATTCTGTCTTTAAAGTTGAATTGACCATTTTTTTTAATTACTTTAGCTATTTTTTTATAATAGGTTCTAGTTCCAGGAAACGAGTTAGGGGACCAACACGAGGGATTGGTTTCCAGAAGAAGCTAGAGAGGGGGGAGAACATTCAAATCCTAATCTCGGAGAGTCATCTAGTAGGGTTCTCTTCTTCGAATTTAAAATCTTAGGCAGGCATTGTTATCCGAGAAAATGCTCCATTCAATTTCAGGTATTGGAATGAAGTTCCAAAGGAGAACAAAAATCATATGTGGATACTTATGCGGGTAAGCTACCTATAAGCTCATATATGAAACATGGTCCACATTTAGAGTTATGAGTTATTTTTTAAAAAAAATATTTAATAGGACAATTTTTAATTGCCAAATGATGATTACATGAAGTCTGTAGTAATGGCACAACTCAATAATCAATTTCGTAACTTTCGCTCGAAAATACATCGTGAACACTTCAAGCCACACGGCTCTTTGGAACGGGCGTCATCCTCCGGAATTAAGTAAGGCTAAATGGCATGATCTTTGTTTAACACTTACGGATGAAAATTTTCAGGTTATATACGACTTCTAATTTTTTTATTATTTATGCGAAGTGCTGAATATTATCCCTTTTTTACCTTGATAACCAATTTTAGTGGGGAGAGACCAGTTAAGATCCAATGCTCTATTTGAGTTTGTTATACCGAGACCGTTAATTAGGGGTTTGCATTTAGTTATCTATTTTTAAATTTATTTGGACATGAATATCTACAGAAAAGACGTGAAATAAACTCGAATAATCGAACGAAGCAGACGATTCTCCATTGCAGTGGAAGCAAAGGATTTCGTCAAGTGGAGTTTGAGATGGTAAATATCTCTAAAAATATTTTGTCTAAACTAATCATTTTAATATGTTTCAGCAATTTATTTTGTATCAAAATCTTTATAGGTTGATAAGGAGACTGGAACTCCGGCGTCCATGAGTAAGGTATCACATACGACTTATTGGAGGAAAAAAAAGGAAATTGGGTGACTATAACTGCTAAAAATGTCTATGTAAGATGTGTTTCAATAGTAGTTTGTTAATAACTTTTTTACCTATATCGTATGTTATACTTATAATATCTTCGTTGTTATTAATAGGATGATGTACAAGCAATACTCAATTCATAATCTGAACTTGCATACGGTGTGGTGATGAATGATGCTGATGAATTTAAAGAAATTCTAGGTTATCGCTCAGGATATGTATGTGGTCGTGTGGTTGGTCTTAAACCCACATCTTCTGCAGCTACTGCTATGCAAAAGGAGAAATGCATTGAGAGAGAGAGACAAGTTACTGAGGTGAGGAAGGACGCTGATGAGGCAAGGAGGGAAGCAAATGAAGAAAGAATGGAGAACACGATAATGAAAGGACGAATGGATAAGCTTAATAGGAAACTTGAGGCATTAAGTGACCTCGTAACACGATAATATAACTCTTAGTGGTAAGCACATAGCCATAAACTTGTTTTAGATTTGACATGCACGACTTTAGCTTTCTTTTATTATCTGTTAAAAATAATCCTAATACACAAGGAAGATTTTTTTAGGGGGGAGGGTGGGTGGGGTATAATTGGGAAACGAATTCAATGTTAATGAATGTGATTTATTATATTTTTATTATTATTTTGCAAGACTTGTAAGTGAAATTTATAAATGTACTTTGATTAATCTTCCAAAATCTGTTGTCGTTATTTTTCAAAGTGATAACTCTAAACAAATTCTTCGTATTTTTTTGCAGATTCAGTGAAAGATTTTGTAGAGGGGAGTAACAATAAAGAAGAATGACGGATTAGACTTGTTTTATTTATTTTTTTCAATGGTAGCACATTTCTTATAAATAATTTGTTTGAAATAGTGTTTAGCGTAGGAACTTTTGAGACAAAAATTTATTTTCCAAAGATTGCTATCTTTATGAGCTATATAACTGTCAATGGCTTTATTAGCATTGTGTATACGAGTTATTTTGAGTATTTGGATGACAAGTAACACTACAAGAAAAATATCAATTCGTGGCAATTTTATTAGTGGTTAATCATTTATTGCCACTAAGACGTATATTTTAAGTTTACTAGATCGAGTATGGAGTTTAAAATCTTTCTTGGCTTTATCAATTTATGAATTGTTATAGGTTTGGATTATTGGTGTTGAGATATCTCAGGTATACCGCTAATTTGGGAAAATGAATTTTGTTCATATATAACTAACTGCCATTTCTCAGTTTCTTTCGTCGCCTACAATTATTGTTGTTATTATGTAAATCCATCCCTTGCTTGTTATAGCTTATAGAGTAAAACACATGCCAAAATCTACGACATAGTCTAATCTTGCTCCTTTTCAATCTAATCATCCATTGGCAAGCAACTCTCTCGACACCATTCCATCGAGTGTTAACATTGGCGAAGGTATGAAACCATTATTTTGTAACTTTACTTAAACACTTGTTTAATCGAAATAGTTATGTTTGATCTGATCGTGGAACCCCGAGATATTCCATGCGTCAAGGATACACACAGGAACCCATGCGTCCTTCCCTATCAATTCTTTCACTTTACTAACATTCTCCAACTTTCTTGATTGATGGAGAAGGAATAAGTCACCGTCTTTTAATAATTTTTCTGGTGTCAGAGCACAGGTTGGAGTGACGCCTGAAGGAATTGGAGCTCCCTACATTCTGGTTGATGTAGAAATGCAAGAGAAGCTGAGAGCAATGCCGAAAGAGCATCGACCTTCCACTCCAACAGGCCCAGATCATAAGTGGCCATACATGTGGAGAGTTGGTCCTCGCCCATCAAACACCTGCTTTCAAGTTTACATATTTCTCTTCTTTTTCTAACATCACCATGGTTTTATAACTATTATTAATGATCATCATCAATGTGTAGGAATTGAATTCGGATCCAGTCATACCTCAAGGATTTCTTGAATGGAAAGACACCATGGACTCATGGGATTCAAAATGATATCTGCAGTAAAGACGGTTACTGAAATGGAAGCAATTGGGTTTTGACTGCCAAAAGATTCATTCACTTGTCTTATGAATCAGGTGAAAGTTGTTTCTTATAATAACTTTTCTTTCTATATATTTCAGAGTAATTGTAGAGGGATTTTTTAATGGGACTCCTTGATGTGGAAGCCCTGTATTGAATATTATATGCCATGTCGAGTGTCCTTGTAATTTATAAAATGGATCAATATGGTGATTCCAAGTCAAGGATATTCGTGTTGAGAATCTCATTGAAGAGTTTTTAGAATACCTCATATTTCTTTCCAAATTGTATTTTGTGAGCACTTGAAAGATCAAAAGCAGAAAATGGTGACAAAGAAGTGATGATTGAAATTGGTCTGCTTTAATTGGATTACTGATATTTTTTATGCAAAATTATAAAATGTATATGAAATTGGTCTGCTTTAATTGGTATATTATTTTACCCAACGGATAGTTGCAATCTCTTGTCCTATTCATCATGATATGAGTTCAAATTAGTCCCATTTTTATTGCATTGCTACTTCAATCCTTTGGTTTTGTAGTATCTGTTCATGTGGGGTTATGTGATGTTGACCATATATGTGTTGAATGTTTAATATGAAATACACCTCATTGTAACTTCACAAGTAGGCTTTACATTCTAAAAGATGCTTGATGACTAAGAAATTTTTGAATCTGAGTATTGGATGTATATATATATATAATCATACCAGTAGCGTTTGTGAGTATGTGTCATGGTACCACCAGCAATTTTTGGCCAAGGCAGGAAAGATGAAGGGTATGTGCCTCTGATGATGGAAAATGAAGACCAAAGTAGAACCTTTGTCCCCAATTTCCAGTAAGTTGATGGGATGATGCTTAGGTTGAAGGCCTTTCTTTCTGGATAAGATTGGTTTGATTGCTTCCACTCCAATTAGGACTTGAAGTCCTAAGTCGGCTTCGACAGTTGTGGAGTCACATTCACCAAATCCCTATCTCCCAGACTCCTTATTCAATAGGATAGGGTTAAATCTATGCCTATTATAGAATAGAAGGATAGGACTACATGCAAAGAGGGATAAAAAATATAGATACTAAGAGAGAGTTACAAGGAGCATTGTATCCACTTCTTCCATTACAACAATGAATTTGGACCCCCCACTCCCTGTCGATGTAGGTTTCATTTTAGGCTAATTCACTTAAATTACTTTGTGTGCTTGTGTTCTTTTTACTAGTCTATGCTTTCCATTATAAATCTTAAGAGGGGTTTTTTCCCGTCAACAATATATATACACAAATGCACGTGTATGCTTTCTCCCCAGTCTCGATATTTCCAAAATTTGATGATTTTTGTCATATGGATGTCACATGGTAATCGTATTTGATTTTCCTCTTCTTTGACATGACTTGTGCTGTCTTAATTTCCACAAGGAATTTGTTATGTTTCAATTGCTTGTAGTTTTTAATGAGTGCCTTTTTCCAAACCACAGGGATCACATCTGCTTGCTCCAACAGGGAGTGACCTTCGACGTTATGGTCCGGAGGGCATTGTGTTTGCGGAATATCATTATGACCTTAACTTTCCATGATTTATGACAGAAGTAGATTCGCTGGCCTAAACATTTGGCTAAGAAATGGGCAGAAAGTTGAAGTGAAGGTTCTTATAGGGTGTCTTCTTGTTCAAACAGCGAAGCAGGTAAGAGCATATATAGATTAACCGAAATGCTTGATATTATGAGTTTCTCAAGTCCCCTAATCAAGTAATTTGTCAATTGCCTCACATCCAGATGTTCAATAATTTTAAGAAATAATATTCCTCAAGTCCCCTAAGTCCCCATATCTCAGTTAGTTTCATGCATCCACGAGCTTTTATTTCATCTAAATCTCTAAGTTTTGACAAATCAGGTAATCTTTCAAGTGACTCGCATCCAGAGATGTCCAGCGATTTTAAGTATATTAGTTTCTCAAGTCCCGAGATCTCAGCTAGTTGCACACAACCAAGAGCTTTTATTTCTTCTATATCTTGAAAGTTTGCAAATCAGGTAATTTTTCAATTGCCTCGCATCCAGAAATATCCATTAATTCTAAGAATTTCATTTTCTCAAGTTCCTCGATCTTTGTTAGCTTCACACAATCACCATCTTGTAGTTTTTTAAAATCAATAAGGTTTGTCAAATCAGGTAATTGAGTATCTCTCCGGTAGCCATGTGGGGTCTCTTTGCAAAGTTGAGTGCTTGCTAAAGTCTGGATATCAATCAAGATGGTATGTTTGTAATTGGTGTTGTTGTAGTTGAGTATCTCTCTAGTAGTCATGTGAGTATATCAATCAAGTCTGGAGTATTTTAATAAATATGGCCTCGAGTGCTTGTTAGTCGCCGGTTAATTGAAGTCATGAACATCAAATTCTTTAAGTATTGTATATATGTAAGATAACATGATTGGTATTCAGAGTTTAGTACCAATCATTTTATCTTAGAGATAATTAAATTTACCTTACAATCGATATTAAAGAGTCCATGGCCATGACTAGCATCATTTTAGAATTTCTCTATAGCTTTAATAATATATTTAGGAGTTTATTCTATTAAGTAGATGATTGAACACAGTTTAAATTGTATATTTATAATTGAAATTAAGAACTGGAATTAAGAGCAAACAAATGTTCTTCTTTGTAACTATGCTCAAGAAAAGGTGAATTGTTAATATGTTTGGAAGAATATGATTATTAGATAGAGCCTATCCTACATCGTTATTTTGAATCTCTACACGCACTTGTCATACGCTAGATCAAAGAATGCTCCATTTTTTAAACCTTTCAGCTGCACTGGACCAGTAATCCCAGCACTCGCTAGATCAGTGGTGTGCCCTTAGCAGTCACCCAAAGGGTTACATGTCATTGTCAACTTAGATTTGAATTCATTTTATAGCTCATAGTGTTGTTGTGTTGAAGGCTAAGAGTATGGCAGATAAGGGTGAGTGGTTAAACAAGCTGAGAAATGTAATTGGAATAAAATGAGGTCTAGTGAAGGCTGAATCCGGTCTTCCCATGTGGCAAAGTCTCTCTAATGGTTCTCTTGTGAGTAACTGCGTTATGTCTATGTAAGAAGTGTTTCAATAGTAGTTAGTTAATAACTTTTTTACATATATCGTATGATATAATTATAATATCTTCACTATTATTAATAGGATGATGTGCAAGCAATACTCAATTCACAATCTGAACTTGAAGACGGTGGTGATGAATGATGTTGATGCATTTCAAGAAATTCTAGGACATCGCTCGGGATATGTATGTGATCTTGGGGTTGGTCTTAAATCCACATCATCCACAGTTGCTGCTATGCAAAAGGAGAAAAACATTGAGAGAGATAGACAAGTTGTTGAGGCAAGGAAGGACGCTGATGAGGCAAGGAGGGAAGCAGATGAAGCAAGGAAAGAAGCTAATGAAGCAAGAAGGGAGAATGAAATAATGAAAGGACGAATGGATGAGCATAATGGAAAACTTGAGGCATTAAGTAACCGCGTAACACAACAATATAACTCTTCGTGGTAAGCACATAACCCCAAACTTGTTTTATATTTGACATGCATAATTTTTGCTTGCTCTTGTTATTCGCTAATTATAATCCTAATACATAGAGAAGAAAAAATATTTTTTTTTTGTGGGTGGGTGGGTGGGATATAATTGGGAAACAAATTTGATGTTAATGAATGTGATTTATCATATTTTTATTATTATTTTGCAAGACTTGTAAGTGAAATTTATAAATGTACTTTGATTAATCTTCCAAAATTTATTGTCATTATTTTTCAAACTGATAATTCTAAACAAATTCTTTGTGTTTTTTGCAGATTCACTGGAAGCTTTTGTAGAGGAGAGTAACAATAAAGAAGAATGATGGATTAGACCTTCTTTTTTTTTTTTGAATGGTAGCACGTTTCTTGTAAATAATTTGTTTGAAATTGTGTTTAGCGTCGAAACTTTTAAGACAAAGATTTGTTTTTCAAAGATTGATATCTTTATGAGCTATATAAATGTCAATGACTTTATTAGAATTGTGTATACGAGTTATTTTGAGTATTATATGAAATTGGATGACAAGTAATAAAAACGTGCGGCGAAATTAAGTTGTTACCAAAGCAACGTGTTATATGTATTGTGAAAAATATTGCATCAATTTATGGATATTTTTTTGCAATAAAAAATGTCATTTAGTGGCGAATTTAAATTGCTAAGAAAGATGTTCCATAAAAATTTAAGATCAAATGTGACAATTTTTTGCCACGAAATAGCCCTTTGGTTGGCGATTCTTTGGTTTGCTACAAAAAATAGTCTTTTGGTGGCAAACTATCAACTATGGGTGGCAATTTAATATTTAAAAAATCGTTCCATACAAATTTAAGTTCAATTGTGGCGATTTATTTTGCCACGAAAGGTTCCTTTTGGTGCTGAATTTTAAGTTTGTTACAAAAAAAAAACTTTTAGTGTCAAACTATCAACTATTAGTGGCAATTTAATCTTTATTAGATGCAAAAAAAAATTGCCACATAAAGCGATGTTTTGGTGGCGAAGTGATTTTGTCACTAAAAAGTCAACTTTTAGTGGCGATTTAATAAATTGCCACGATTAAAATCTGCGGCACACCTTTAGTGGCAATAGCATGACGAATTTTTTTTTTCCACAAAAAGATTTGGTGGCGAATTTTTTATAATTAGGTGCAAAAAATTATGTCACTAAAAATTATTTTTCTTGTAGTGTATGCTAGACGCATCATCACATATTTCCCAATCATCTTGTTATCTATATTGCATTTGGTTTCTGGGGATAGGATACGGTTAATATTGCACCTAGGTGAGAGGTGAGGAGATTATCCTATGCGAGTGCCGATGGAAGACACCTACTTAAATTTTCTGTAATCTTATATTTCAATTTCAGTAAGTTAATTCTTACACACTCTAGGGCGCTGACCCATATTACAAGGTTTGTGTAGACAAGGATAGCGGGACTAAAGGAATATCAAACTTGTTATCACGTATTACTTCTTGAAGATCGATTTATTGATTCTAGTTAAGGCTGCTACTTCTTCCTATCTTTATTTATTTTGGATTACTTTATGGGCATAAGCCCGAAGTCATTTTGTTTTATTAGCCGAGATGTTATAATTATGTTAGATTTTATTTTGTTGAACGTGGATGTTGGATTTATTATTATCTCTTGTTTATTAATTCAATTCAGTTTTAATTTAAAATGTGGTTTAAAATATAAATGTTTATTCTCGGTCGATGCTAAGAATGATATAAATTGACAAGCAAGCCCCATTCTCGGCGTATCATGTCTGGCCAATCTTTACGTGAGAAAATGGGGGTTGCTACTTTTGGATACTCTAATCCAAATATCGTTAAATAACAGGAGAGATTTGGGCATTTTTAATAGTACGTCTAAGAAACTGTATCCCATTTATAAGTAATAATTTGTGAACATTTGATCACAATAATCACTATGGATCTTCATGTCACAAATTAATATAAATTATATGACTTTCAGTTTGTACACTTTCAATTAAAACTCCATGTTTGATTGTGATATATTTTCTTTGAAACTTTAGGTCCAAATAATTTAGGGACTTCAAATACTAAAATTAGAACATAGAAAAGTACAAGTTCCAAAGTTGAATAATTACGGTGTAGGTCTTAATATCGTATGATTGGGTAACTTCAGGTCGCAGCTAAAAATGGTTATATGAGAACATGCCTCAAAATTTAAATGTAATAATTTGTAAGCTTATAAGATCAAACTAAAATATTGCCATTTTTATATTTCAAGGTAAGTAGTTGCCATATAGCTTAAAACTTAGGGAGGAAAAAAAAGTAAAATAATTTGTAAGCTTATAAGACCAAACTAAAATACCTTAAAACACGGCGAAAAGAAAAAGTAATATTATAGGATGTAGTTTAATTATTGATTAATAATCAATAATTCTTATATTTTTATAGACCTGATCAGAAGCTAAGCTGATTCATTCTTATATATAAACTACAATGAAGAAGAAGCATAAAACTTTCTAATATGTAGAGCCGATTTTGAGGGGAGGCCAGGGAGGCGGTCGCCTCGGTCTCGATATTCAACGCATTTTAGGCGCTCCAAAATTTTATCTGTGTATTTATATTTATAGCGTCATTTTTCAATTGTCACACAAATAATTTGTTAAAAACTGAAGGGACAAACATTTAAACTTGTAAACTCCTGAAAATCAAGTCGGCATCTTTTCGATTAAAGCAACCACAAGTTATAAATTAATTAAAAACCTCTTGTTTAATATAGATCCCAGTTCAAGAATTCTCCGCCACGCTAAAATCTCGAGACCGACCCTGCTAATATGTATTAAAGGAGCAAAATAAAAAAATTGATGCTTTATAAATAGAGAGGAACAAAATAAGTATCAACTATGCTGACTTTTAAATTTTCAAATTCAAATATGTGAGGGACAACGAAGATGTAGTCCATGAAATTGACGGTAGAAAAGGTAACAATCATGTACTTACTTGTCTTCAGTGAAGAAAATAAGAGAACCAAAAATTACCATCACTTGTTGTTACCCATGGCGAGGAGGCAATCCTCTTTCTTTTTATTATATTAAGCTCTTGTGTTATAACATGTTGTGAAAAATAAAGGATTTTTTTTTAGAGAGAGAGCAAACGTTTCATTCAATTAGTATATCTATGCTTGTATTTTATTTATTTATAGTATGAAGTCGGGTATCTTGAAATGCTTTTCCATTCATATGCTAGATAAAAGTTAACATCCACCCATATACATATTTTATAACCAAAAAAATTATTTTTGTATGGTCTAAAAAAGGCAGAAGAAGGTTTATGGTTGTGTCACTTGTCACATTGATTTATACAAACAATTTATATATTTTGTTCATTTAAAAATGTGTATTTTTGTGTTTTTGTTTGAATAACAAAAGAAGATGCATTGAAGTTTTTATTATATGATTTTACAGAGGTTGAAATTCCATACACTTATTTGTGATAAATTTGATAAATTGTCATTTACAAATATTTATATAGTTTTTGCTAAACTTTGCATGAAATGTTTGTGAACAAATACAAAAGAAGATATACAAATACGATATTTTCCAACAAGATAAAAGCCAAGAGAAACTATTTATATCATAAATATTGTACAAATATAAGAGAGAGAGAAAGGGGAATAAAGGGTATAAATTTATGGGGAGATAAATAGGATTTCGTACAAAAGATTGTTAGAATATAAATTAAGGGGAGATGAATAGATGGATGCATTTTACAATGGTCTTTAATGCTAACACGAGTGTATATATATTTATATATATAATGAACAGATGAATATAAAAAATTAAATTCTAATTATGTTGTAATGAGTTACAAACGTATATATTAACATGCATAACAACACATAAAGACATTTCTTGTCATGCAAGTCATATTCATGCATTAAAAAAAAGAGTAATGCTGTAATTTCATCAAATCTATGGAAATAAAAAATAAAAACAAAAATAGAAAAATTTCCCCACTGCTTAAGACTTTAAAAATAAAAAGTTCTAATATCACTTACCACATCAATTTGTACAAGAAATCGTATAAAAATGGTAAGAGTGCATTTTTTTGTGTGTTTTTGTTTCGCCTTAACAGTTATGTTCCTTATTATTATATTTTAGAATTTTCTCCCCATGGTGTCAGCACGGTCTTTAATTGGCTAACATTAATGTCAATTTCTATATAAGCCAGAGAAGCTTTAATCTTTGACGATCCAGCTGGACATATTTTACAGTTACCTATAGATATAATATATATTGAATGCTTTATGTATAACTTACCGATGTTTTACTAATGTAATGATTCTATTATATAAGTCGGAGAAGCTATAATCTTGGATGATCCCGCTTACCGTATTTTACATACAATACATATTGAATGATTTATTTAGAATTTACACTGTTTTGCTAAAGTAATGATTTAACGTATATGTTATTTTATATAGATTATTGAAAATTTTTGTTTATTTTTTTTACCAGAATTTATGTTTTAAATTATTTTCTTATCTTGTCAAATATATATATATATATATGCATAGGCTCAAGTGAGGTCCTTAAATGAGGTCCTTATGTGAGGTCCATAATAAGACAAAAGTAAGACCTTTAGTAATATTCTATTTTAGACCCCAATACCTTTAGATAACAGTTTTGCATTTTAAGCTGTAAGACTTTAGAAATAAAAAACTCACTGAATTCCAACCAAACCCCAATTCTGGTATCAGAGCCATAAGACGCACCTTTTAGACTTATAGTAAAAAGACTTTAATGCCCTTGGGATTTATCCCCCGCATTTACCAAGATATTTTTTGATCCAACCCAGACTACCAACCTATACCCATAACTGATTTATACTCAGAAGGTTGTTTAACCTCACACATAGACGGTTGTTCACACATTGAACAGATCCCAGCCAAACACGCAGACAGTAGACAAGTTACTGCTAGTTCTATTAATTGCATAATAGACCAAAATAAGTGTATACTCCTTATATTAAGACAATTAATAAAAGACACTCAAACCCTAGAAACAGAGATAAAAAATATCTCTAAAAGACTTTTAGAAATAGATAATCAAATCCCAATAGACTTAGTACACATTTTACAAGAAATAAATATTAAGACTAATCATATAGAAGTCCTTAACAAAGACATTTTAGAAATTAAAACCTTAATTAAAAATCAAGACAGTGAGTTAATTAAACTTACTAAAGAACAAGCTAAGCTTATTCCTAGATTAGATAGTTATCTTCCAAATGGAGATAGTTAGATCGAACTGGAATGAGGTACCAAGAGACCTCTCCATTCAGACTTTATCATAATTTTATCAAAGAATTTTAGAAAAGATAAATGATGATAGATTTTATTATAAGATAAACGAAAATGAGATTGCCAACGCGGCTAAAGCAACTAGACTTATATTAGAAAGATTGAATTTAATTTCTACATCCATAGCAGCTACCCAAGACTATAACAGTAGCTTTGTTAAAGACTTTCATTTAGACTTAAAGGCTAAGACAGAAGGATTAACCACCTTCTATACAGACTTTGTTAAATTCCAACAAAATTTAGCAAATTACCTTAATAATAGGGAAAGCCATAACCTATCCAAAATGGATAGTATTATTAATGAACTTAGACTAGACATGGCCCAAGTAGAAGAAAAATACAAAGAAATTATAAATGGAATTAAGGCTATATATAATAAGCCTTCCCAAGCAGAAATAGACTGTAGAAGCCATAGAAATTAGATCTATGCAACAACAAGAAAAAGATAATGAAGTAAAAGACTATATTACTAATGTTGGTAAAACCATAGTTAATTCTCTAGCTAGACATAGTGAAGAAAATTCTGAGAAGACAAGAAAAGAGAATTAGAATTTTAAAGAAGAAATCCTTAACCAGATAAAAAGACAAAAAGATTATTCAGACTTCTTAGAAACAATTGAAAAAAGACTTGAACAAAAACAGGTAACCACCTGTAAATTTAGAGAAACCCCTCCCATAGAAACTAGAGAAAAGAATACCATAGTTAGACGAGTCATAAATGATGGATTAGATAAGACTAGCAAGATAGTTAGCTCTGTCCCAAATATTGGACAGAGTAATCATATGCTTCAAAAACTTAAGGATTCATCCTCCAATGTAAGGACATGGTGGAAAGAGAGAAATTTCACTAATCCTCTCCAATGGAAAGAGTGGGGTGAAGTTTACTGGAAGATTGCTGAAGATTCCATCCATAATGGACAACTGTTAGCCGTTAGATACATAGACTTGTTTAAGGAAGGTGCCACTCCTAAGACTCCTAATTATAACATGACCTGTCATTGTAGAAATCATGTGTTAAACAAATCATATACTAAGCTTCAAGTATTTGACTCAAAATGGCTTAGATCTAGAGGAACTGATAGGAAGTTCCAATTCCTAACCTTTGGACTCTTTCAAGCAAGAATCCAAGGATTACATAGACCATAAAATAATATTAACATATTATGTTGCTTAGTAGACAAAAGATGAAAATATTTTGAGAAAAGCCTTATTGGGATAGCCCAATTAGAAATATCAGACAGCATAGGATACTTTAATGCCATTTCGGTATTTACAGTAACCGTAAACACAGCCAAACATTTTAAGTTAATCTTATATGATAGTGGCTATGAAGACTATATTATCCCAGACGCTAATATAAATATAGAATTCCAAAGCTATGTGAAGTTCTCCCAATTTCCTTATGAAGGAATGCAACCGAGAATTCCTAGCGGTAGACTTAATGAAGAAATCTTAGTTAGAACCAATGTGTCAGACTATAATCATACTTACAGTATTAGGAATACTGGACTTATGAGAGAAAAAGCTAAGACTCTCTGGCAATTTCCAGAATTTCAAGAAACTAAAACTATACAAAATAAACCTTTGTTTATTAATCAAGACGACGTCAATGGAAATGTTACCATCCAGTTTGGTCCTCCTAAGATTGTTAATAAGAATATCCAGACCGAAGAAATTAGATTTAGGAATATGGGAGAAGCCATAATCAATGATCCTTCAGAAGGAGAATGTAGTAGTAAGACTAGTGCTAGTTTACTAAGACAAGCCCCGATAATTAGACCTAGAAGATCATTTGAACAAAAAGACTTAATTAAAGAAAAAGCTAGGATCCAAAACTTTGGACATGAACCCTCAGAATTGGATATAAATACATTTAAAGATAACCTTGAGAAAAGTCATTCTGTTAGGTTTCAAGAAAGAGAAAGATTTAATATGATAGCCCAAGACCGCATATTAAAATTAAAAGAATCTAAGAATACTAAGGAACTTCTTAGAAACTTAAGACTAATAGAAGAAGGAGAACAAAGATTGATGCCAGTTACACAAAATGAACCTAGTAAACAAGAGATAGGAAGTAGTAGTAGGCTAGAAGATGCTCCTAGACTTTTCAGTAAGCTAATAGGAATAAATATTCCTATATACTCAAGCACTGTAGTTAAGACTAAACCTGATTATATAAAAGACTTTCCAACTAGTGACATGAGTTTCACTCCTATTAAGACTATGACAAGCCAAGCCATAAATCCAGTAGGTATATATCTTAACCTAGGCAATGTTCAAGATAGGAAGAAGGCCTTAGATGAATGGCGTAATCAGATGAACATGTGTTTTGCATCTAATGAACAATGGGATGCAAGTTCATGTAAGCAGTATGCTGAGCAATCCATTAGAGGTATTGCAAAAGATTACTTAGATAGTTTAAGAAAGGCTACAGATGAAGACTCCTTAGCTAAGGTTGAAAAGATGAAAGAATTCATTAGAGCTGGACATCTAGCTCAAATCAATGAACAAGACCTAGCAAAAACTAAGTTAGCCCTCCTTAGCATTTGCAAATTAGATAAGATAAATGAATATAGCAATAATTATGAGCAGCTATATTACCAAATTAAAGAATTTGGAGAGACCTTAAAAGATGAATACTTTAGAAAGATACCAGTCATAGGACAAATCCTAATGAATGAATATAGGAATTGGCTAGAAGTAGATGGAGTTAAGAATAACTCCCTTGGTGAAAGAATCAATTTTGCTAAGGACTATATCATATCTAAGAGACGTGATATAACCCAAGGAAAGTTAATAGAAGAAACTTTCAAGCAGATCCCTCCAATCAAAGACGAAAGAGACATCGCTCCAATCTAATGGGGATGTGGAAGTGAATCTAAGAAATTCAAAAAGAAATTAGAATGGAAACATAGGAAGTTTAAGACTAAACCTTTAGGATTTCCAAAAAAGTATAAATTTAGACAATCTACTACCTTTAGGGAAAAGAATCCTAAGACTAAGAAAAATAGATTTAACCAAAGAAGATATTTTAAGAAGAATACTAGTAAGTATAAGAAGGTTCCTAGAAAAAGATGTAGCTCAATCTAAGACTGCCACCAAAGAATGTTGGACTTGCGGCAAAGAAGGACATTTTGCTAAAGACTGCCCTAATAAGAAAGATAAAGAAAGCATTAAGATTATTAATACAATATTAGATTATGCAGATCAAGAAGAGTTAGATATCCTATATGCTATAGAAATATCAGACATACAAGATGACGAAAATACTAGTATCTATAGTGTATACACAGACAGTGATTCAGAAGACTATAGTGATACTGATGAGTATGAAGACTCTCAGGATACTCTAGACTTGTATATGATGCAAACTAATTAAGACGATCTAGATGATGAATACATAGACTTTGAAGATACTTGGTATAAATGTATATTAAGCCCCTTTTTAAAGAAAAGATGGACAGTTAGTAATCCTGAATTACTAACCTATATACCTAGATGCTATTTTGATGAAAGACATTATTGTACATTTGAAATGAAATATTGCAAGAAAGACTTTAGATGTGTAGAATGCTTTGAGACTATACAAACAGAATTATTCATGGTTTGTATTATTTGTCAATTACACTACCATGAAGACTGTTGGAGAACTAGGTTTAGAGCAATTTATACTAACCAGTATGACGCTCAAATAGACTTAGATATTAAAACATATTATCAAGACATTGATAGAAATATAGCCAAAAGATTGCAAGAAAATGAAGACCTTAAAGGAAAAGGAATTTCCTATGATTTAGAAGAATACCATTCTGATAGTAGTTCAGAAAACTAAATACCCTTAGATTTTATAGATAAACCTCATAAAGGAATATCTATTTTAGAAAAGAACAATTTAGGAATTTTTACTAAACCACATGCTTGTTTTGTAGAATTATTTGTTCAACATAAAGACTATCCTAAAAGACTTTCAGCTTTTATAGATACAGGGTGCTCTCAGAGTATTTGAAAGGCTAATGCCTTCCCTGAAGACTATTTTCTAGAAAGTACTCAAGAAATCTATGGTAAAGTGGCTAATGGAGATCCATTTACCTTATATTTCCATACTATTCCTATTTATTTTAAATTAGGAAACCAGACCAACAAAACCGTTAATCATCGATTTTGGATAATGGATCCTCGTCCTAGTTTCACAGGAAACATTATTTTAGGACAAGACTTTATTAGTAAATATCATCCTTATACTCAGTATAACGATAAGATATTAATTAGTTATCAAGAGGAATTTAACATTAAAGCCCTTCTAAGTTCTAATAGATCATAAGACTGCCTTTGACCTTATGCAGGTCAAGCCCAATTATAGACCCATAAAACATCAGAGTTCTTCAGCTGAGCATGGTGGACCTAGACCTACAACCCAACAAGAAGCCCTAGAAATTACTAAACCCTTACAAAAAGAGTGTAAATGTCCAGACCAAAAGTGTTATAAGCAAATAGCGCTTATACAACAAGACATTTTAGATCAAGCCCAGCATACTTTATTACAGGTGCAAGCTATATCCAAACAGAAGAAAATGGATATAGAAGTAGAAAAAGAAAAGATTAGGCAACTAGCTGAGCCTACTTTAGGAGAAAATCCCATCGCTAAGTGGGATAAAGACCAAAGCTATTGTGAAATCATCCCTATTAACCCAGACGCCACTATTAATGGTGGAACCTATAAGAAAGGATACTCACAAGAAGATAGGGAAGAATTCAAGAAAGACATAGATGAAATGCTTAAGTTAGGCATTATTAGAGAAAGTAAAAGTAGACATACTAGCTTAGCCTTCTATGTTCAAAATGAATCTGAACGTAAAAGAGGAAAAAGACGCGTGGTTATAGATTATAGACAATTAAATAAGAATTGTGAATTTGATTATTATAAGATACCAGACAAGAATAATTTAATCAATTTGATTGAAGATAGAATTATATTCAGTAAGTTTGATTGCAAATCAGGCTTCTAGCAAATTAAGATGCATCCAGACAGTATTACTTGGACAGCCTTTAGTGTGCCCCAAGGAAAATACTAATGGCTAGTCATGCCATTTGGATACTTGAATGCTCCTCAAGTTTTCCAAAGAAGAATGGATAATATATTTAGACCTTATTCGAAATTTTGTCTTGTTTACAGAGATGATATTCTTATAGCCAGTAAGACTGAGATAGAGCATGTAGACCATCTTAAAAAGATTATTTTAGAATTAGACAAACATGGTATTGTTATTTTCGAAAGGAAAATGCAATTATTTCATACTGAAATAGACTTTGTGGGAATGCATATTAATAAAGGAAAATTATCCTTAGCAGAACACATAACTAAAAAGATTCTTGAGTTTCCAGACCAACTCAAAGATAGAAAACAATTACAATCATTTTTAGGATTGCTTAATTGTGCTACAGACTTTATTAAAAACCTTGCTTCGAAAAGACAAAGCTTAACATTCAAATTAAAAGGAACAGACAAAACTAATCCCTTTTATTGGACCAAAGATGTATTTGAAGTAATAAGGAAAATTAAAGACGCACTCAAGAACATTCCTTTACTTGAACTGCCTAATGCAGAAGACCAATTCATAGTAGAAACAGATGCCTCTGATAAGCAATGGGGAGTAGTATACTTTGCCATTGATCATCAGACAAAAAAGAAGAAACTCTGTAGACATAGTTCTAGAACCTTTACAGGCCCAGAAACAAGATACACTGCCCATGAAAAAGAAGTTTTAACCATAGTAAGGGCAATAGAAAAATATATGTTATTTTTTAGACCTAAACATTTTACTGTTTATACTGACTCTTCTTATGCAGTAAAATTTAGAGATTTAGACTTGTCCAAATCAAGGACTAATAGACTAATTAGATGGCAACAATTGCTTAATGGTTATGACTTCTCTGTTATACATATTAAAGGAAGAAAAAATACCAATCCAGACATTATATTAAGAGAGCCAATGTTTTCTAACACTAATATAATTTCATGTTTTATGTTACAAATAGAAGACCTAGAAGATATGAGTTCCTCTGGAATGAATAAACTGAACAGGGAAGACGTTGCAGACTATCTTAGAGGCGTAAGACCAAATGCTAGTGTAACGCAAGGACCGACTCATATTCAAGACTCTCAAGAAAGACCAATCCTAGAGAACTTTGATGATATCTTAGTTCCTCCTGCAAAATCTAGACAAGAGATTATTGCTCAAAATAGACACATTGGAAAAATGTACTTTCCCCAATATAGACCCGATCAAAGATACCCAGACTTGATCAAATTTAGAAAAGAATTTTTAGAAGATAAAAATACCCTTATAGACACCATATGGTGGAATGTGAAGAATAGACTATGGATCGAGTTCAAATAAAATTTAGTAGCCATTGCCAGATTCATGAAAACTCAAAGACTTGCAGTTACCCAACTCAGTGGTATTGCTATACCTAGACCACAAACTCAAACCTATGCTCAGACTCTTGGAGAATCCTCCAAAGCTAGACCCACTGATAATTTTTGTTATCAGAAAAAGACTTTTAAGACTAAGATTGTTATACCATTCGGTCATAATAATCTTCCATTAACAGAAGACTATAATAAAGAATCTAATAGCATTCTTGAACATTTCAATATGTTATTATCTGAGACTAATGGAGATGCTTTAATAATGAAAGGTTTCTTCAAAGACGTTCCGAAGATTTATCTTGCTGGGAAAGCAGAAATTGCCCAGATAACCTTAGCAGACTATGGGTTCATTGGACTCATCCAAATTGAGACTATAGAAGACTCTGTTGCTCTTGGAAAAATAGTCCATGAGTATGTTAAAAGGGTAGAAGATTTCCTTCCTTTATTTGCTAGAATCTATCAGATTTCTCCAAGTTCCTGCAAAGGAATGAGAGTGGAAGGATTTAGACTTGTTAGATTTTCTAATTATACATTTGAAGATGTTGAGATCCTATCAGAAGACGAGACTAAAGATTTAATTATTGATAAGTCCAAGCTCCAGATCGCTCAAGCCATGGAGACAATTGAAATCATGGAGTTATTAACAAGAGAAGACAGGTGGTACACTGCCTACCATAAAGAAGACCTGATAATCCAAGCTGATGAGCCATTCAACGGAAGGCTTAAGAAAGAATCCAAGGAACTGGTAGAGATAGCTTTGCCAGCTAGCCTTAGAACTATAGGCCTCATTGATGAATTTTTCAACAATGCCCTACCAAATCAAGACAAGGAAGAAGAAGGCACGAATGGGATAAAAATGGGATCCTCGTTAGCAGAGTAATTATTAAAGACAGAAGATGCTCTGCACTAGACCCCTACATTATTGCAAGAAGACAACAAGACTCCATTATTTAGACTGATGATGCCCTTGCAGAATAAAGCAGCTCAGACCTGCCCCATACGGGCCCAGACATCCTCCTTTTATAAAGTTTAAGGAAGACGATGAAAGACGTTAGGTGCAAGATGATTGCAAAACGCCAAGATTGCTTTTGAAAAAGCAGAAAGGTAGAGACTCGAAAGATTCCAATACTGAAGACCTTTAATAATTATGCTTTTAACTGGATCGCTTTTGATAGCCGGTTACCAGTCATTGTAAGTGCTCTTGTGCTATAAAAGGGAGCGTCCATTTGCGTTTAAGGAATCAGGAATTAGAGAGTAATCAACTGTTAGACTTTTAGAGACAGTATGCTTGTAGAGAGTAATATGTATATGGTTAGGGGAGAGCTGTATTTACTTATGCAATGCAATAAAAGTATTTTCTTTTCCATAAATCTCTTATGCTAAGTTGTTATTATTTTCCAAATTGTCTCCAACTTTCTGTTCATAGATGACTATTGTGTGGAATCTCTGGTGTAGCACACAAGGTGTTATACTGGTGAACCGCCGTCAGGTGCCGATTAGCCATGAGCCATTAGCCAGGTGGGTGTTAGGCGTGAAGGCGTACAGGCAGGAAACGGGTCAACCGCCAAAGTAGTGGATTGAGGTGCGACACATAAAGAGAGAGTTGCAGGAGGCCGAGATTTGAGAAGAATAGTAGCAAGGCTGAAGAGAAGAAGGGAGGAAGGTAAAGATATTGCATACCAGAAGGAAGCTATAACTCGAACCAAACCCTTAACTATTTTACATATTATTGTTTTAAAAAGAAACTTATATGAGCTTACAAATCACTAAAGACTTTTTAGAATTTGTTAATCAAACGAATTTAGACTTAACTAGAGAAATTCAAGACTGGACTTTTACTGACCCTAAAGATAAAGAACTGATAGAATCCGCTTTAATATATGCAGGTGGTACATTTAAATAGATAGACCAGATTATTGAGTGGTTAGGAAGAGAAGTACCTAGAATAGAAATAATTAGAACATGGATCCGTGATCTCTTTAGACGAAAAATAAGAACTGGAGATTTTACAGAAGAACTATCTAGACCTGAAAAATACCAAGAATACACTGGAATACTTGAAGATAGTATAGACGTATTAAAATTTATTAGACGAAAAAGATTAGCTGAAACAAAGGCTACTTTAATTAGGGCCGGAGGAATCCGCCCTCTTATTAAAAACGTAGAGACGGCTGCCCCTAGAACATACCGTAGATTTTTGTCATCTTGTGGTGATAATAATTTAGACGAATTAATAGACAGAGATATAATTGATATTGTTGATCAAATATATAAAGAAACTAGACAGATAAACCCAAGATACCGTATAAGGTATTTAAGACTAGAATATTTTCCATTAAAACCTCTTCTAATTTTTAGACTCCCTGAAGAAACAATTTATATAGATAATCCTCGTTATTCAGAACTCCAGTACGATAGTGACGAAAGAAGCTTAAGAAGTAGCAGTATCCCTGAAACTTGTACAATTAGACTTCCAAATTAATTAAGTTTTAAAATAAGCTTAAAAGACTTTAGAAATCATTGGGGTAGAAAATCCTATTCCCAAAAACTTTAGAAAAAGACGAAAACATATAAAGACAAAGGTGGTCCCTAGGTAAGTTTTGGACTGTAGCCAGTCCGCATACTTAGTCTGCAAACTAGGTTCGCACTAAATCCACTCTCTCTCTCTCTCTCTCTCTCTCTCTCTCTCTTTATATATATATATATATATATATATATATATACGTGTCGGCTAAGTGTCCGGGTTGTGTCCGCAAAGTGTGTTGACTTTTTCAAGCTACATGATGCAAACACCACCAATTGGGTCCAAAGAAGAGAGAAAACAAGCACAAATCTGAAAATTATATTATCAACCAAAGAAGAAGTACATTTATCATTATATCATCATCTATTTATACTACTAGGAATCCTACTCTAACTAGGAAAGCATTAAAAGTCTAAAATACCCTTCCTTTATTCTAATATTTGCTAAAGAGGACTAATAACCCTTTTATTGCAATTAATACTAACAATTAACAAACAAAATATAAAAACCCTATTTTACATCATTCTCCCCTCCTTTTGAAAGGGTTCATCCTTGAACTCAAAGGGGTTCTCCTTCGGTGTCGGGGTCAAGGTGGATGACAAGTCCCATATGAATCTCTCATGTTTTTTAGGCATTTCCTCCTATCCCATGTCCTCAATGGTGACTAAAATAGGCTTCTTCTTGTGCTTAGGACAATCGGTCATCTTGTGGCCAAATTGGCCGCATTCATAGCACTTCATGAGGAATGGAGGGGCTGAAATGTCACTTGTTTTGGTTGGGGAAGTAGTGTTGGACGAAGAATTTTCAACCTAGAGATGAGCTTCCACACGCATGGCATACTCCACGACCCTTTGGAAGGTGGGAATCTCCCGCAAGGTTAGTTCAGTTTGATTGAGGCTTGCAAACCATGCATGAATATAACGCTCAATTTTATGCCACGTACTTTATTTAAACTTATATTTGGTTGTAATGCTTTAGGCACTACAATATCTGAGAAAACAAGATTCCAAAAGGTTATTAAAGTGCCAAAATAAAACTAGAAATAACATTACAAAGTTCAAAACCAAATATAAACCCAAATTACCAAGCCATTAGAGAAGAAGCAGTATCAATAGTCAGCAAGGAGACTTCTCTTTTTATAGTTGACCTTGATGAGTATTAAATTACCAATAGTCAGCAAGGAGCCTTCTCTTTGTATCTTGACGAGTATTAAATTATCTTTTATATGATGTTTAATTTGAACACTTTTCTCATTCCAATCATTTACTATATATTGGAGTTGTAATAATGTGCGGAGAGTGAAAAATTAAACCCCTCATTTTCATTGAAAAAAAGTTAGTAATATCAGTAAGAGTTGAAATATATATATATATATGTGTGTGTGTGTGTGTGTGTGTGTGTGTGTGTGTGTGTGTGTACATACTTATACATATTTAACCCTGCGAATGTAATGAAATTAGTGGGTCACTATTGTAAGTAATATGACTAAAGAACTCGAAAAAAGGATAAGGGTGTAGACAATGATATGTCCAATACACGATTTATCACTACAAGAAAGTTGCCAATTGGTGGCAATTTTTTTGGTGGCAAAACGATTTTTTGCCATGAAATATAATAATTGGTGGCAAAAAATTTCATTGCCACTAAAAGTTTGGCTAAAAAAAATTTAGTTGCCGGGAAGTAAATTGTAGTGAAGTAGGTGGCAAATAAAAATATTGCCACTAAAAATCAACATTTAGTGGCGATTTTGAAATTTTGCAACAAAATATTTCGTAAATTAAATTTAATTAAGAATTTACTTTTGCCTCTAAATACTAAATTAGAAAAAAAAACGTAAAAACTTGTTAGGAGTCCCGCTCAAATCAGAACTCGTTGCCACGAAATACTCAAATACATCAAACGTAACAAATCCCGCAACCACTCAAACCCGCATATCCACCTCTCACGTTTCTCTATTCTTTGTTCTCTTCTCCGTAAAAACAACCTAGGCTTTATCTCTCTCCCATTGAAGGTGGGCTTTGAAAGTTGCATTGAAGGTGGGCTTTCATATCTTTGCTTATTTGAATTAGCTATGTATCACTATATATGTATATATATATCTATCATAAGTTTGATTTGAATATAGTTTTAAATGGGTATTATGAAATATTTACCTATTTTATTGACGGGTTGATTTGAATCACAGATACATATAGCTACATATGTATTATACATCTGATTTGAATCAAGTTTCAAATGAGTATTATAAAATCTTTGATTTTTTTTTTCGGTTTCATTGCTTTTGCTAAATTTTATTACCTTTCTTGCATTTTTATGGTAACATATCTTATTTTTCTATTTTTTTTCATGAAATTCAGTACGTGATTGGTGGCAAAAGTTTTCTTTCTAATTCAGTTGGTTGCCAGAGATCTTAGGTAAGTTCATGTATGTAATTTTTTTATTTTAAATTCAAGGTCATACCATGTATTTTCTTAAATGTACACATACATATATATACCCATTACTCAATTTGTGGTTGTGTGAACTTCGACCCGGTCCATGTTAAATGGATTTTAATAAAAAAAAAATTGATGTATGTAGAGTTTTTTTTATAGCTGAAATAGTTTTTTTTTCTAATTGCTGAAACATTGCTTTTAGCTGAAATATTTATTTTTTAATAGCTGAAATAGGGGTTATTTTTTATAGCTGAAACATTTTTTTTTATTCAAGGTAATTATTTTTGTATGGTAGTATTTATTTCGTGTTTGAGATATGAATCTCATTGTCCATTATGGGTTTATATCCATATTGGATATATGACCCCCAATCATATTTCCAACAAAAAAAAAATTTTTGTTTTTTATTTTGAGTTTTCGTTTCTATTTTTTATTTTCATTTTCAATAGAACATTTAGAGAACGAGGGAAGGACATTCATTTTTTAGAAATAGACCATTATTTTTATAATGTAATTTATAGATATTTGAAAGGACGAAAAATAACTTAGAGAAAGTTTGATGTCTAAAATGTAGTTTAACAATAATGTAATGGCTAAAATATAATTTATAGAAAGTTTAGGGACAATAATATAACCACGGAGATATCATGGGCCAAATCGTAATTCATCAATAGTTTTCGACTTGTTATTTTTTTTCTTAATATTTAGGAATAAAATGATTTTTTTTTAATTTTAGGGGCCAAAATGTAATTTTTAAAAAAATTAGGGGTGTAAATGTAATTGTGAACGTTTCGAAAATTTATTGAAAATATTGTAAAGTCGTTTATGGAAATTTGGAAAATCATAAAACTATTTTCCAACTTTTTTCGAAAAAATAAATTTGAATATATTTTCATTTTTATGGAAATTTTTTGAATTTTCTTTTGGAAAACAACGTTATTTTATACAACTAAACACACCCTTAGCGTTTTAAGATATTAATTTGCATTTTTAAAGTGTAAAAAAAGGGGAAAAAATGAAGAAAGGAACAAAACGACGTAGTTTTGTAATTGATGCATTAAAATGACTTATGCCCGAATTGCTCCCAATTAGCACTAAATAGGGTCAATGGCGCAAATAGCGTGAAAAAGCGTCAAAATCGCGTGCTACGTCATCAACCGCGCACACTATTTGGGCTTCTCGCAAATCAGAGTGGGCAATGTCGCGTTATCACACACAAAAGCGCAATCGCGCACTACATCGCGCACAATTGCGTGCTTTTTAAAATATTGAATAATGTTATACCCATCATCACCAATAATATTAACAAGGTATATGGAATATAGTCCCTCAAACACTTTTTAATACACATTTAGTCCAAGCCTTTTTATTTTGTTCCAAAAAGTCCCTCACCACATAAAAACACTAAAAAAGGACCTCCGGTGAGGATCGAGGAAGTTCCGGCAGTGGGGGGTGGGGGAGGTGGAGTAGGAATGCCGCTAGTGCAGCCCTTTAAAAATAAGAGAATATTAGTTAAATGGGTGTTTTAGGGACTTTTCCTAACAAAATAAAAAGGCTCGAACTAAATGTATATTAAAAATTGTTTGAGGGACTTTTTGATAATTGATCATAATATTAATGGAGAGGGTGGGAATTGCATTATTCAATGTAGTTTGCTTAATGCTTCGCTCTTGTCTTTATTTTTTCTAATGCAACGAATCACTATTCAAACTTATAAAAGAGACCTTCGAATGACTATATATATATATATATATATATATATATATATATATATATATATATATATATATATCACCCACATTATTGATTGAAACAAAATGTGTTGGCTTGGATAAAAATATATGAATGTATGACCTTAATATGAGTTGCCGAGTACGCAACATTACTTGGTGCAAAATGTTGTTTGGATCTTTTTATATATAACTACTGTTCATTATTTCTAAATATCTCGTGACTTTATTGTTATTTGTTTATCATTGATATTTTTTAATGTTCTCTCAAGTTGTTGGGTTTTGAAATGGATAAGAGTTGGATGCATCATCCAAATAGAATTAGTAGTGCATATCGAGATGGGGTTAAAGAATTTCTTGATTTTGCATTTGTTAATGTTGAGCAAAATGGCAAGATCAAGTGCCCGTGTAAGAAATGTAATAACTTTTATTGGAAAAATCATCAAGATGTCCAAAGTCATTTTCTTATACATGGCATAGTGAAGAGTTATACTAGGCGGATATATCACGGTGAACCATTAGAATCAGAGAACGATAATGCTTATGATTACGATGAGTATGAGTTTGAAGTTGGAGATAATGATAGTATAGGGCAGGAAGAACACACTACAAACGAGTTTGAGCAAGATGACATGGAGGGAATGTTATATGATATGTTTGTCGGACCTTACAAAAATGATGTTTTAGAGGATGAATCTGATGGCCATGCTACTCAAATGCCCGAGGGTAAAGGAGAAAATATTGCTAGATTAGCTAGGGATACGCAACAACAACTGTATTCGGGTTGTCAGAATCTATCTAAATTATCTTTCATTGTTGAGCTAATGCATCTAAAGTCTGAACAATTGGAGTGAGAAATCTGTTGACTCGCTTCTTGAACTTTTTAAGAAAGCACTTCCAGATGATTCCCACATTCCAAAGTCATTTTACGAGGTGAAGAAAATAGTTCGTGGCCTAGGGTTAGACTATGTGAAGATTGATGTTTGCATAAATGATTGTGTTCTCTTTTGGGGACCAAATAAGGAAAAAACTAAATGTCCAACATGTGGAGAATCTAGATGGAAAATCAAAAAATCCAATGGTGTGAAGATCCCTTATAAAGTCTTCCGTTACTTTCCACTTAAACCGAGGTTACGACGTCTATTTATAAATAAGGATATAGCTTCAGAGATGAGGTGGCATAAAGATAAGCACGTTGAAGAGGCCAATGTATTAAGACATCCAGAGGATGGGGAAACATGGAAAGAATTTGATAAGTTCATGAGTCATTTGCTAGAGATGCTCGCAATATTAGGCTTGGACTCTCTAGTGATGGATTCAATCCATTTTCAAATATGAGTAGCAAGCACAGCACATGGCCGATTGTTCTAGTGATATATAATTTAGCTCCATGGAAATGTATGAAACAACCATTTTTCATCCTATCAATGCTTATACCGGGTCCTAAGGCTCCTGGAACTGACATAGACGTGTTTCTTCAACCATTGATAAAAGAGTTGAAAGAGTTGTGGGATGTTGGGGTGCATACATATGATGCCATCATGGAGACTACATTTATGTTACTTGCAGCAGTGATGTGGCTATTAATGATTTTCCAGCTTATGCTAACTTGTCAGGTTGGAGCACAAAGGGAAAGTTGGCTTGCCCAGTATGCAATAAGGAGACTCATTCCATGTATCTGAAGAATGGACATGAGATATGCTACATGGGGCATCGTCATTTTCTACAGATGAATCATAAATGGCGAGAAAGTATATCTTCCTTTTATGGTAAGAAAGAGCATCGAGAACGACCAAAAGAGCTTAGTAATGATGAAATACTTGCTCAACTTGAGAGGGTTCGACCTAAGGTATTTAGGAAATCATGCAAAAAGAGGATACACACGACGCGTTTGTATTGGTTGAGCATCGTCAACCGGACAAAATTAGACTCATAATGCATTTAAGCAGAGAAGTCAAACGAGTCAATAGTGGCATTAAGTCTTGCTACTCTGTCCAGGCAGTGTGTTGCGCCTCCTAAACACTGGCATACGGGATGAAAATGACCGTGGATACAATCCTAAAATTATACGAATCGGTCTTAAACCTCACCACTCTGTCCGGGTAGTATCTATGGATTACATTGTGGAACAAAAATTCGTTGGTGTGGTCTTTCAGACTGGCGATAAACACCATTTCAAATCAAGCAGAAAACAGAGGATCAGACACCAATTTGACAATATCCTCTGTTGCCATCGGTATCACTCACACATCGATAAATGTTGGACGGATACCCGTCGAGCAACTTCAGTGATTGCCAAAATTCGCATAAAACCATCTTCTCTCCTTTTGACAAAATGTAGCAAGCAGAAGGAATCACCCATTTGTCTCCTTTTTTGTATGGTTGCAAATCTTTGCGTATACGCATTTTCTTGAAATCTAACCGAGAGTTAAAGGTGTCTTTTGTTTTCCCATCAATGTCTAGCAATGTTCCTAAAATGCTTTCACATACATTTTTCTCATTATGCATGACAACTAAATTGTGAAGCAATCTAAGATCTTTCCAGTATGAAAAATCATAGAATATACTTATTTTGTCCCATTGCAACTCATATTGAGAAAAATGTACATGTGTTTATAAATAAGGAAGTTTAGTACTAATGATATTTCCAATAATGAATTGATAGTCCATTGCATATACTCGATTTGGAACTCAAAAGTTTTCTAAGATGAAAGTGTTCTGTATTTATGTCTTTTTTTGACAAGCAATTTCAATTATGCCTATTAACCAATTTTAGAACTGTGGTGATATGATTATGTCTTAATCACTAAAATAAGAACAAAAACACCAGTAACTAAAAATTAATTAAGAAATGAGTGCTATTTTTATGTTTATGAGAAACATTGTCATTGCAACTAAGAGCAATAACCCTTACCCCAAACTTACAAAACAATTGTAAAACAAAATCACACTCACAATATATGAAACTATGATCCCACCAAATAGGTTCATAGTACAAATCATCCTCCAAAGAAAAATACTCACATAATACATATATATCTACTGTCAATGAATCAAAACATGGTATATCTAAGTAAATGACTATAAAATAAATTTGTAACTACAGTTGATATATGTAGGAAAACTGAATACGAAAGAAGAAGAAACAAACTATCTTTTAACGGAAAACTCATGAACTATGATAATGAAAAGGATCCCATAATGCAAATCACAACTCTTGCAATTCACATGGACAGGGGAATTAAGGTTGAGCTCAATTAATCGCTTGTCGAAAATGGTCCTACTGACCTGCTATTTCTTCCTGACTGAATCCTCTAGTTTTTAACCTGGTACAAAATCAAATTTTGGATCCATTGAGAAAATAGTGGAATGAATCTCATCATAAGATGGAATAGAAGACGGCACCAAATTTTCTTAAGAAGTCACCATGTTAGGGATCACATATTCAATAAGACCATTATCAGATACATTAGAATTGTGGACACACATAGAAGAAAAGAAGTCAACAATATGATATTTGATTTGGGAAGGATCAATCAGAATTACATCATCTTTTTTTATCATAAAGATAGGATTTATTGTTCTCCTGTGCTTGACATATTTGTTGAAGAATGCAGTGCACCTATCCCTATATTGATTCCACTTAAATCTAGCTTTGTCTCTCCAGAAAGATTCTTTAAAATTCAAAGCCTCTGCTAAATTATCTTTGGCTTGAATTTTTAAAGACTAACATGATTATGGACATATTTGTCAAAGTTCTCCTTTAAATGTAGTCTATTGAAGCATATAATATAGTGTCGGATGCATCATATTTAGCAGAAAATTATACTTGTTTGCTGGAAAATTTAAGTCAGTATGACTTTGTTCAGCACTTCTCGCTGAATTTTAAGTCAGGATGACTTTGTTCAGCACTTGTCGCTGAATTTTTTAGTACAAGAGAATAAGTTGGTAGTAATTTTTACCCAAAAAACAAAAATATTAAAAAAAAAATGCAGTAAGAATTTTCAGTGCTTAATGATAGTTTTATAAGATAGGATCCCAATGTAAAATCTTAGTTGATCTCTCCTTTAATCATTTTATGCTCTTAAATGAATCAATTTTCTACACAAAAACCTTGTCTATAGACCTACAAGGCTAAACGATAATTTAACATACAATCCGGTTCAATTCATCCTACTGTCCGGTTCTGCGGCAGCTAGAGTCTGCTGCCATGAAAGAGTACTATTTCAGGCATCAGTGCAGTATTATTATTTTTATTTGACTAGTCTAAGACAAGATTTTGTTTATGATTTTTTTTTCATCCTTTTGATATTAATATGCATCGCATACACATTGGGTGTGCACTGATAGATATTGCATACATATCTCCATAGCTGATGTAAGTTTTTGTTCTATTGTATTAGGTTCCGATCGTGCACGCTCCCCAAGATCTTTTAAGCGGCAAGGATTGACGAGGGAATTCACCCGTCTTCGTTCGAGTTCAACTAATCCAAATGTCAACGACTCTTCCGACGATATCCCTTTTGATGTTAATAACTATGAGGGTACGATCTTCATATTTGGAAACATATTAATTGACAACATACAAATAATTTTTGTTTAGTAGGGATATCAATGTTTTTTTAGTATAGATTTAATTAGTATTATGTTGATCCATTTAATGCATGTTATAGGTGAAAGAGTAACGCATGCACAATGATTTGGGAGAGAGTCCAATCACCCTCTTTCACACCCTAGTCATCAAAATGTTATCGATTTTGCAGACACTGTTTCATCGGGTGCTAATACTAGTGAGGGTATTATTGTGATCTTAGTAGCTTTACGCATTGATTTTATTCTACATTTCTTATCATAAATTTCTTTTGGGGGTCAGTGTGGATGAAAGTGATATGTGTGACTGTGATTATGCTTTTGATGACTTCAAACTTATGGGTTTATTTTAATTTTGTCTTTATGTATCCATTCAAGAGACGAGATCTAGCTGATCCGATCCCTTTTCACTCATTGAACTAATATCATTCATTACAGGAAAATTTAGTGTTATAAGAGCTTTTATATTCCATTGATTAATTCTCAAATCAATTTTTTCATATCTAAAGCAGTTGGTAACTTGTGTAGATCTTTGGTTTTGTTGGCTATTTGTTGATCAAATTCAATTGCAAGGATTTGGGTCCCAAAATATGGATTGAGATTTTAAATGTGTTGGATTCTCAAAAAATCTATTTGTGTTAGTATTCATGGGTATTATGGAATATCTTGATGGTCCATCCATATCATATTGGTTCACATTTATTGTCAAAGAAAGGCCAGTGATCGGGTGTGTCCTTTGTTTCTCATGTTGAATTAAAGGAGGTATAATCCACTATCAAGATGAAAATCTACTTGTAATGTTGGTTCCAGAATCCGTAAGATTTAGATTTTTTCCTGGGTGTGTCAAGATTAAGGGAAATGCTATGAAATGCATATATTAACATTGTTTATAACATCAATTTTACTATTGTCCGTTGTCAATGAGCATTGATTAGAGTCGAATAAGTGATGCATTGACCAAGGCGTGGAATGCATGGATGGATGTTTTATTTATGGGAAAATGTTTATTTTGATGCTTTAGAGGTCATTTTGTAAAGGCCATTACTAGAGCTCTAATCAAGAATCCATTGTTAGTCTAGGTCATACAATCCCTTAATGTTAGTGAGATTGGTTTAGCATATACATGAACGTAATTCTATAGATATTTTTTTACAGCAGTTTTATATATACTTTGAAAAGTATAGTTCATGTCATGTGGACTATTGGGGGTTCTTTTTGGCATTGGTTTGAAATTTTGTTTCTCATGTTCATATATTATTCTTTGGGTATTTGATTTGGTTACTACATAGATGTCTTGTTCTGGTTAGATTTTAAACTTATGAATGGTTGGTCGGCTTCATCACTATTGAGTCGTTTGACTTCTCCACTTAAATGCATTTTGAGTCTAATTTTGTCCGGTTAACGGATGATTATTTTTTACATTCATCCATGCTTGATTGGTTCCTTTACATGTGTGTCTTTAATATTTATGTAGTTTAATGATTACGTTTCAGTCTTTTGGGTGGATACATGACATATAAAAAGAAAATGGAAAATGGAAAGTGAACTATTTTGCAAAATATATTAGCCTATATAAAATTAATAATTTTCTCGATTATTTTCAAGAATGCTAATTCGTTTTTATCATTTCATATTGTCACATTAAAATTTGTATTTTCACTTGATTTTTTGCCTCTCTTATGAAATATGTCTAACTTCGCTATTAGCGGGTTGTGTTATATTTCCTTTGGAAAAAACTCTTACTCACATTATTTACAGGTTATCTAATATGTCCCCAACGAGAACACTTGAAAATAAAGTTGGTCTCCAATTTGGAATTACTAAGTACACATGGATGAGTTTTTTTATCCCTTTTCATTTCTTAAGTTACACCACTAAAAAATCTCAATAAAATTCCATTTGGTGTGATCACTTTATAATAACAGCTTATTGGGAAAACAAATCTTATTGAAATTCTTTTGATTGTCTTCCATATCTTTATTAGAATTATGCTATAATTTTAAATGTATACCCATGTTTGACAAAATTCCTGTATACATATCCTTAGCTAATGGTTTTGGTTTCTTGTGTAGTTATGCTTAGTTCCGCGCATGAACATGTCCCAAGATCTTCTTCGCATCAAGGATTCCAGGGAGAATCCACACGTTCTTATCATTCAACTGACCCAAATGTCGCCTACTCTCCGAACACTATTTCATATGTTGTTAACAACAACGAGGGTATGGTCTTTGTATTTTAAGTCAAATTACTTGACAATTACACATATATAATTAAGTAGGAAATATACCAACGTTAAGTTAAGTCTAATTATAAAAATTTTGTGTTAATCCATTTTATGCCTGTTATAGGTCATAGAATAGCTCCTGGGCAACGATTTGTGGCAGAGTCGAATCATCCTTTTTCACAAAATAGCCATCAAAATGTAGCCAACTCTCCCAACACTTTATCATCGGGTTTTAATACCACACTAGGTATGATTTACTTTCCAAACTAGTTTTTAAATTTATGTTAATGTATAACAAAACTTAAACTTTAAACCATCACATAGAATCCATCATGGGAACCTTGTGAGTAGAAAATTTTGGATATTGCAATCATGCTACTAATCTTGAATTATACATGAGATCATGTATTGTTAATTCATAATTTTAAATTTATGTTAATATAGAAGATAATTTTTTATTTTCGTTTAGTGACTATTGATTTGATATAAATTTTAAGGGTTTTATTGAAAGAATCACTAGGGAAAAAATGACGACGACGACTATGTTAGATTTGCTAATTGTCCTTATCACTGCTGATGTTATCTCAGTTATATGATATGATTTCATGCTTACTAATTTTCATTAGTGATGTGAATTTCCTCCATGTTTTCATTGTAATTATGCTAAAATGTTAAAAGTGTATTAATGTTTTACATAATTTCTGAATCAATATATACTCAACTAATGTTGTTGGTTTCTGGTTTAGTTATCCCTGGTTTTCGGTCGTGCTGGTGTCCCAAAATTTTCTACACGCCAAAGATTAATGGGAGAATCCACACGCCCCCCTTCTGCTCAATCAAAGGACCTAAATGTTGACTACTCCACCAACACTATTGAATCAAATGATAACAACAATAAGGGTATGATCTTTGTATTTTAAATCAAATTACTTAGACAATAGTGGTATTGACTACACCACCAACACTAGTTACAATAGTATTGTGTTAATCCATTTCATACCTGTTATAGGTCATAGAGTAGCTCCAGTGCAACGGTTTGTGGTAGAGCCGAATCATCATTCTTCAGGACATAGTCATCCAAATGTTGTTGAATCTTCGGGCATTATTTCACATACCAATGAGGGTATGATTTACTTCTAATTAGAAATAAAATATTTAATGATTTTTTTTTGTTTCTTATATGCTCATCGTGGTAGTTGCCAAAACATCCACATCAGTGGATATTGTCTGATTATTGTCTAATCCCCTGTTTTCTGCTTGATTTGAAACAAAAATTGAATATCGGTGCTTAGTTCCAAGAACGCTGCCTTTCATTGGCCGTTTGAGCATATTATGCTCTGGCATTTTGCACCTTCTCTACCCCCTTAAAACTTCTAAAGAACCAATTACACTACACCAAAATGCGCCTTTATGTGAGGGAATGTCGATTAACTTACCAAATGCTTGACAACTTCTCCTCTTCTGTGAGGGAATGCAGAAAGTGGCAGTTATGGTCATAGGGACATAGATCACCATTAAGGACTGGATGGAGGAATAATAGCTCGAGATGATGCACATGCGCATAGTCATTCCCTCTTTAATCTAAAATTAAATTTAACACAATAAGAAAAAGTTAATCGTAGGTAATATTACCAGCAGCAAGACGATGTTTGATACCCTTCAGATAGTCAAGAGGTATACCTGACCAGTTTTAGTATAATAATCAGTAAAGCATAACATCATGAACTACAATCGCATTTTGTTTTCTCGGAAACAAAGAACATTTACGGGGAAAAAATGAAATAAAAGATAACAATAACAAAACAAACAAAGAATGAAGGAACAAGCTTTCTTGCTTTGGTGTTGGACCAGACCTTCCTATAACCCTAACTTCTAACCGCAGAGAAAAAGAAAATCAAGAAGAAACCTGTATTTCGAGACTACTGTAGGTTTTGCTTTCTATAATTTTCCCCAGTAACAAGGAGTATACCAACAAATGCTCCAGATCGAGTGCACAAGAAATTGCAAAAGAAAATTAAATACATTAAATATGACAAATGTTTTCAATTATATTACACACAACATAAGACTTCAAAGATATTCGGCATATCAAAATAGCACACACTCCTAAAGAGACACGTATATATACATAGCATCTTCATAACTTAGTCCTAGGACTGTGTTTCGGCCGGATCGGATCGGAAAATGACCTTTCGGAAAAAATTCCAATTTTTTCGGAAATAAAATAATTGTTCCAATTTCCTATCCAATTTTTTCGGAAAATCAAAAAAGTTTCCGAATTCGGAAAAATCGGTATATCGGAAAAAATTCGGAAAAATTCGAAAATTCAAAACATATAATAAAAATTCAGAAATTTTGGAATTCCGAAATTTCAAAAAAATTAATATAGGATTTTCGATTACTCGAAATTCTCATTTTAAAGAAATCGAAAAAAAGATTTAACCCAACATGTAAATATGTAAGGATTTAACCATTTTTTCATTTGTGTAGACTCTACAATTAACCCAACATGTAAATAGGTATAGAAACATGTATAGAAACACGTATAAAACAGGTATAGAAACAACAAGTGTAAGTCAACAATTAATATTTGATCTTAGTATAAATCAGCAATTAATATTTGATCTCAATATAATACAGATATAAAACAGATATAGAAACATGTAATTAAACGGTCGTTACACAATATATAATCTTACAGATCCTATAAACATGTATAATCTTATAGAAACAAAAAAACCATGTATAAACAGATCCTATAACAATCCTATAGAAACAAAAAACATTTATAATCTTACAGATCCTATAAACCGCTCGTTACACAATATAAAGTTTATCCCATAACGAGGATATGAAAGCTTACTGATCAAAAATTTATATTATAAACAGATCAGATCCTATAACAATCCTATCGTTACATATCCCATCCTATAACAATATAAACAGATCAGATCGTTACAGATCCGAACGTTACAGATAAGGGAAACAAATAAAAGGGCTTAATGATCCTTCGTTCGACTTGGATATGAAGAGATGCATTCTAATCGTTACAGATCCGTATCTGAGAAGCGTAGAAACCAGAGAGAGAGGTGAGTAGATGGACGAGAGTTGAAAGAAAGAGAGGGGACTCGATGGTATGCGCCGTATTGAGAGAGAGAGAGAGAGAGAGAGAGACAGAGAGAGAGAGAGAGGATATGTCTAACCCTAAAACTAACAACATATATATATGGGTAAGGTAAAAAATAAGGGAAATATAAATGTAAACATTCTTATTATTAGACAATGAAAATCCAAGGTAAAAAATATATATAAAATATTTGGAATATTAATCGGAAAAAATATTCGGAAAATTAATCGAAAATTATATCGGAAAATCGGATCGGCTAAAATATCGGAAAATCGGATCGGAAAAATCGGAAAATCGGAATTTAAAACATAGTTCCAATTTCCTATCCAATTTAATTCGGAAAAATCGGAAATCGTAAAATCGGAAATCGGAAATCGGAAACCTTATATATGTTCCAAAATCGGAAAATATCGGATCGGACATCGGAAAAATCGGAATGTTCGGAAAAAAAGCACAGCCCTACTTAGTCCTATGAGATGCATCCTCGTACATGTTATCGGGTTCCAGACACATCTCGCGTCACCGCTGGTCACCGGGTCGGAATCTCACCACCGATCACAAATCGTAAACAAATAATGGAGACGGTTATAAATGCATAGGCCTCAGGATTTTTTTATACACCTTCTTAAATACCTGCGTGACATCCCCCTCTCATCACGGTAGGAGCCACCCGAGCACTACAACCTGGAGCACAATCCAGACCCTACTGGAATCGTCAGGGTGGGACCTCCCACTACGCGCAACCTCCTAGATAGCATCCTCAAGTAACAAATAAATAAACACAAATTTCATTCACCTCACGTGCATACATTTATATATATAATTCACACACACACACACACACACACACACACACACACACACACACACATATATATATATATATATATATATATATATATATATATATATATACACACACACACCAAATATTCACGAGTACCAAATATTCACGAGTCCGTTCGTAATTTCATGTCCCGCATTAATTAGCTTACCCCGATATTTATTATAAATTATAGGATTATACTTCTCGCCTCCTATATACTCGAATAGGTTCCTATTATTCTCACAAGGTCCCTACAATATTATGTTTCAATTTTGGGAACATTTCGTCACTATTTACAACTTCAAGGGTATTTTATACCTTTCACTTTTTAAGTCTAACTAATAATATTCCAAGGACTCCGTACTCCTTTCAACTAGCTACGCGTGTTCGCGATGGGCACGCAATTTCGAGTTCGTATGCCAAAGTTATGCCCCTTTAAAGTTGCAAAATAAATAAATATAAACGATTTTTGACCCCCTTGCTGCCACGCGTCACAGGCGAATGCCACCCCCGATCGATCGGCCCTGGGACCCCGATCTACCGGTCTCCACAGGTCGGATGAAATATGCTGCTTACCCAGGTGCATTTTTTTCCTCAAATTTCTAAAGCTTCTTCTCATCAATTTGTCCAAATCTTCGTTATCATTATTATTTCCAACAACCCTCATTAAGGAGGTTTCATAAACCAATTATAATCATGTTAATAACTTCTCCAATTAAATTCTTTTCTTAACTTTTAAACCCAATTTCTCACAGATTCTTATGTCCACCATTAATAGTTTATTCTATCTTCCACATCTAAAACTCATAAATTTATTATTCAATTTCATACACAATAATTTCTTTAATTCCCAGATCTAGTAACAAGATCTCAATTATTAACACTACTAACTACAACTCAAATAAAGAAAGAAAATACTTTCCTCGGTGGATTAAATCCGACGATCTCTTCTCAGAATTTTTCCCGGAATGTCCATTTCCTTCTTCATTCCTTCTTCTTCTTTCTCCTTTCTCTCCTCTCTTGAACTTAGGGTTTAGAATTGTATTAGCTGCTGCCCAACTCTCTTAGACTTAGGTTTTAAAGTTCTAATCCCATTTTTAGGCTAATGGGCCAAGCTCAATTTACACAAACACCCCCGTGTGGGCCCGGTTATGCCTAAAAATGCTCCGAGATCTAATTACTACCCTTGGGTACTCTTTTTCGACTATCTCGACCCTTTTGAAATCAACCGTGCACTCAGAATCGTCGTTCGAGTCACTTTATAGACCTCAAAATACAACACGTGTGAAATTTAAAAATAATTCGAATTAATTACAAATCTAAATTATCAAAATTAAATAAATTCTCTAAATTAAAAATTCTATTTCACCAAAAATAATTAAATTCCTATATCCTAAAAAATACGGGGTTTTACATACTTCTCCCCTTACAAAGGAATTTCGTCCTCAAAATTAAGCTGAGTCTAGTACTCCAAGTCTCGAAGATTTCCCCAATCACATACCCTTAAGATCGCTATTATTTTTTTTCTACCCCTTCTAATCCTGAATTACATTAAAATTAATTTAATTACCCAAGGCGCCCATACACCCTGTACTCGTGCTTATCTGCACAAATGTTACTCGGCACTAGCCTCAAATTTTTAACATAGTTATCATCTTTCAGATATAACTGCATAAATGAACAATAAATAAGGTACTAACTCATGTCCCAAATGACCAAACATCTCCCCACTTCCAACGTTGCACTAAGTTTTATGGGTGGGACATCTCGCAAAGTGAAATTGAAACACGGAACCCCCCTGATACACTACTATTTACCATTGTCAGTCGTCAAGATCCGTTAGGCCCTCAGCCCATAGCACGTACCCCTAAATCCTCGTCTCATGACATAAAAGTATACTCTTCCACTTCCATGTTACAAAAGACAACACACATCGCATCACTCTTACTATCACAAGTTTCTTAGTGCAAATAAATTTTACGAGTCCTCAGCCCATAGCACGTACCCCTAAATCCTCATCTCTTGACATAAAAGTATACTCTTCCACTTCCATGTTACAAAAGACAACACACATCTCAACACTCTTACTATAACAAGTTTCTTAGCGCAAATAAATTTTACGAGTTATATCTCTCCACTTGATAATTAGCCAATCTACCATGAATCACATCAGTAAACATCCCTACTCACCGAGATAAAATATCAATACAAACATATTCTCATAAGTTCAATATGCAACACACTATAAGATATATACACATATATAGGTTATATCCTCTTTCAGTTGATACCAAAAATAAACCATGTCCTCGAACGATGAATACAAAGTCTTAGTATAATATTCTACTCTATTCTCATAACTCTCGAAAGCGGTAAACTGACATGTAATGTAAACATCCTCTTAATGTACACACCCGCTCTCTCCTAGGCGACACCAAAGAGCCCTGCTACCCCACGATAATTAATTACATATATACTTAATAAAGTTATTACGGCCAACGCACCCATTAAATCCAACTCACTCACGAATTCTAGTGGTCACAATCTTATTTGCAACGCCCCCATATCATAAAAATTTCCCCCATACTTATAGTATAATAAAAATATTTTACCTCCGTACTCTAACTGCTTTGCCTGGTCAATGGGTCCCTGATCAAAGTTCTCTCGTCTGAACTGGCCTATGAACTGTGGTAGTGATTGTACATCCATAACCTCGTCTTGTAGTTGTCCTCTGCCTTTCTTGGGATAATCTCTCCTCCTATATCCTATTTCTCCACAAATAAAACATTTTCCAGTAAATCCTCCCGGCCCCTGATTATGTCCTGACTGGCCTCCCCTACCATTCCCTTGACCCAGGTCGGCCCTGAGGAATGAAATATTGTTATTACTGCTGAGGGCCCCATTGACCCTGCCTGGACTCAATACCCTCAGACCGATAACCCCCAGACGTGAACCTATTGGTCTGGTTCCCTTGCTGCAAATTCCATTCCTGCTGTTATTGCGCCCCACTGGCACTATTCCCAACTACCTTTCCAGTCTGGCTGGACCCACTCACTCTGTTGCTATTCTTCATATGAAAACGTTGATCCTGGCAATGAAGTAGCATTGCATTGACAACCTCCACGTATGTCACTAACGCCTGATTACCCAATAAGCACTGTCAAAGTTTCCAGGCAAGTCCATCCATGAACTTATGCATCCTCTTCTCTTTCGTGTTTACTTCATCTTTCACAAAATTTGCAAACCGAATGAACTCTTCTTCGTATTCTGTCATCGTCCTATCTCCCTGAGAAATGTTAAGAAACTGTCATCGCATCTCTGTCTGAATGGCGAACGAAAAATACCTGCGATCAAAATGCTCCCAGAACTCCTCAATGCCCATCTTATCTTTATCTTCTACGGAGGTCACAGACTCCCACCACTGCAAAGTTGCGCCCGCTAGCTTGAATGTCGACAAGAACTATTTTTTAGTGTCACTGCACTCAATCATACGCAGGTGGCGTTGCATGTCCCTCTTCCACTGACTGGACACTATCACATCGGAATTACCCTAAAATTCGAGTGGGTGCCCCTTCTGAAATGCTTCTCTTTCTCTCTGCCAATCTAACGGCCCCGAGTGGGCCTGAACGTCAGGTGCCACTAACGGTTGTGGCTGATTCTATGGAAAATATTGTGCCATTGCGGTCATCGCCACGTTAACTGCTTGTGCTACAATCTTGTCCACCTATGTAGTCGTCATCATCCCTGGTCGTGGTTGTGGTTGCGAAACTACTGGCTCCTGGCGAGCCTCTCTCTCCTCATCTCTCGTTGCTTCTCTAGCCGGTCTACCTCTCTTAGGCGACATCTGAAAATTTTAAAAAACGAGTTGTATGAGTTCACAGTTCATACATCTATAATAGCGGAAGAACGTAAATGCGCGTACGTAAAAGAATGCAATAATCCTATCATAAGGCTCTACATCAAAAAATGTTAAGTTAAAACGTGAAAGGTCGCACAGATCCAAAGGACACTAGAACCTGATGCTCTGATACCATCGGTGACACCCTGCCCAATTAAATATTGGGTGATCAATCCTTTATTAAATTAAAACATGAATCTCATTTGGTTCATTCTTAGCACCACTGTCGAAAACTTTTTAAAATCTTTATAACCACCTAATATTCAAAAAGGTTGATGTCAAATTTTATCTTCTTAATTATACAATCAACAATAACATGCGAAATAGAAATAAACTTAAACCATACCAAATCACTAAGTCTAAAATAATACTGAATGAATAAATAACCTGCCGAATAAACTATCGGCTAAAACCCCAAAATAACAATCCAACAAATGAATAAATAATCCAAATACTGAGTCTGAAAGTAAATGGGCAATATTCCCTAAACGAAACTGTAACTGAAATGAAATCTTTAATCTAGAATTGAAGGAAAGATGCGTCTAATCCAATCTCTTGCGTGCATCCACATATGTCGCAACTGCATAACCCTGGAACAGATAATAAGTCAAGTATGGCGTCCCTGTGGCTGGACACCTGGAAAGGTTTATAAGAAAAGACATATATTTTGCAAAAAGGTCAGAGCCCAATTTATAAAAATGTTTAGTAAGCATTTTATTGCAATAAATGAAATGCGTAGTATATAACGTTCATGATTGATTTTACGGTCTCACTCCCTTGAAGACTATCTCACCTCTCATCTATAGTGCACACTTATGGCATTAATTTATTTCATCTAGATATTATTCAATCCAACTAAACCATAATAGCTATCTTAACTAGCCCGCTTATCATCCCGTCATGAATTAAGTACATTAACTCGATTAGTATAACATATGTAATTCTCATCTATATGAATATACTAAATGTCACACCGATACTATTAATAGATAGTCACACATTATCTATAGATATATGTCCATATCACTCAATATACTAAATAAACCATCGATATCATCAATAGATAGTCACATGTTATCTAGATATATATACACACATCACTCAATATACTAAATATCACATCGATATTGTCAATACATAGTCACACATTATCTATATATATATACACATACCACTCATTACCCGTATATATACACATATCACTCACTACGCGTATATATACACATATCACTCACTATGCGTATATATACATAGTATCTACATAGCTTGGTCCTATAAGATGCATCCCTCGTACATGCTATCGGGTGCTAGGCACATCTCGTGTCACCGCTGGTCACCAGGTCAGAATCTTACCACCAAATCGTAAACAAATAATGGAGGCAGTTATAAATACATAGGCCTTAGGATTTATACACCTTCCCTACAGAGCTGCGTGATATCCCCCTCTCATTACAGTAGGAGCCACCCGAGCATTATAACCTGGAGCACAATCTAGACCCTGCTGTAATCGCTAGGGTGGGACTGCCCACTACGCGCAACCTCCTAAATATCATCTTCGAGTAACTAATAAATAAACACAATTTCCATTCAGCTCACATGCATATATTTATATAAATAATTCTCTCTCTCACACACACACACACACACACACACACCAAATATTCACTAGTCCGTTCGTAATTTCCATGTCCCGCATTAATTAGCTACCCCCGCTATTTATTTTAAACTATAGAATTATATGTCTCGCCTCCTATATACTCGAATAGGTTCTTATTATTCTCACAAGGTTCCTACAATTTTATGTTTCAATTTTGGAAACTTTTCGTCACTATTTACAACTTCAAGGGTATTCTAGACCTTTCACTTTTTAAGTCTAAATTAAAATATTCATTGGACTGCGTACTCCTTTCAACTAGCTACGCGTGGTCATGAACGACATGTAATTCCGAGTTCGAATGCCAAAGTTATGCCCCTTTAAAGTTGCACCAAAAATTTTAAAAAATAAAAACAATTTTGGCCCCCCTTGGTGCCGCGCATCCCAGGCGAAGGCCACCCCCGGTCGACCGGCTCTGGGACCCTGATCGACCGGTCCCCCTAGGTTGGTTGAAATACGCTGCTTACTTAGGTGCATTTTTTCCCCAAATTTCTAAAGTTTCTTCTCATCAATTTGTCTAAATCTTCATCATCATTATTATTTCCAACAACCCTCATTAAGGAGGTTTCATAAACCAATTATAATCATGTTAATAACTTCTCCAATTAAGTTATTTTCTTAACTTTTTAACCCAAATTCTTAAAGATTCTTAAGTCCACCATTAATAGTTTTTTCCATCCTCCACATCTAAAACTCATAAATTTATGATTCAATTTCATACACAATAATTTCTCTAATTTCCAGATTTAGTAACAAGATCTCAGTTATTAACACTACTAACTACAACTCAAATAAAGCAAGAAAATACTCGGTGGATTAAATCCGACGATCTCTTCTCCGAATTTTGCCCGGAATGTCCCTTTCCTTCCTCTTCTTTCTCCTTTATATCCTCTATCAAACTTAGGGTTTAAAATTGTATTAGTCGTTGCCTATCTCTCTTAAACCAAGGTTTTAAAGTGCTAATCCCATTTTTTGACTAACTAGATTTTATCCCCGCGCGATGTGCGGGCAGTTAATTTTTTTTTTTATAATTGTACTTACAAAAAAATAAATATTCATTACAACTAAATTAACACAAACAATTTCCACAATCATTTCGCAATCAATATTAAATCCCTGAAATCTACATTGTATGACTAATTTATGGACAAAATCCTCGTGATCATGTTATGATTTTCGCACAAAATATTTCCAATATACAAATGGTCATATTAAAATACTAACTTAATCCTACATTACGAAAAATTGGCTACTGATATATTTGTCTAATATTACACATGTTATTGGCAATGACTTCTGGAGTTAAGAAAAAAATATTTGAAAGATACATGCTAACTTCTTAGGTAAAGAATACAAACATCAAGTAGGAAGATAAACTCATCAACATCCACACAAATCTTAATATTACACTACTAAGTTGAAATTTTATATTTTGGTAAAAATTATATCTATTGATAGAGTTTATTTTATTTTATACCGTGGACAAATAATTTTAATCAGACTTCTAACTCCCAAATGAAAGTTGTGAGGCTTAAAAAAAGAGACTACATGACACCAACTTTAAATGATCACAAACCCACATTAAAAAAATGAGAATGGTGTTATAATTTTAGGATAAAATCCAAATCCAAATAAAATTGTGTAAGCCCTAAATTAAAATACAAATGAGAGTAAAAAATACACATACAACAAAAGGAACAAAAGGGGGATCCAAACCCAACCAAATTAAAAAGGAAATCCTTATTTAAAATAAATTAGACAATGAAGAAAACCTATGGTGTCGTCTTGTGCTGGAGTGGGCAATGTGATGGTTCTAGTGGAAGAGGATCAATAAGAAGAGACAGATGACCATGGAAATAAATGGGGTGGGATGGGGGATGATTTGGGATGAGAAAAGATTTAAAAATGAATGAAAATCAAAGACAGATATCTAATGAAATGGTAACCGAATGGTTCATAGAGAGACCCATTCATCTTCCCTCAAAAGGTGCCTTCTCCTTTCTTATTTCACAAACCTCGGTTTGGAGATCTGTATTATATTAATTGAGTGGACATGTGTCAATCTACCCTAGGATACACCATTTTTATATTTTTATATTAGATGGGCCAAGCCCAATTTACCCGAACACCCCCGTGTGGGACCAGTTATGCCTAAAAATGCCCTGAGACCCAATTACTATCCCCGGATACTCTTTATCGACTATCTTGATCCTTTTGGAATCAACCGTGCACTCGAAATCGTCGTCCGAGTCACTTTATAAAATTTTCCAATTTCGACCTCAAAATATGAGACGTGTGAAATTTAAAAATAATCCGAATTTATGAAAATTATAAATTCTCCAAATTAAAAATTCTACTTCACCAAAAATAATTAAATACCTATATCCTAAAAAATACAGGGTGTTACATCAAATTCTTCTTCACTGGATTCATATCCATGTTGGGGGAAGAGTGAGGAATAAAGTTGACGAAATAACAAGTCCGATAAAATAGTGACCAATATTACTAATTGGATCATCTTCAATATATTAATTTTCTTTTCAGAAAAGCGGCTTGTAGTAAAATCGTGATTGTTTCTCGTTGAAAAATCATCAAAGATTTCAAAACAAAAATCCATTTCTACTAAATCTGAGGCTTGACTCTGATAGTTGTTGTTAAAACGTTTGTGTGTATCGTATGGGACTAAGGAAAAGTGGAAAAAATGATACATACGAGAAACTACCCAAATTAAACTTATTACCAAAGTTTATGTAATATTTTTATGTAATTCAAATTTGAAAAAAAGTTTAATCATAATGTCTAAGTGACAAAACGTGATTTATGAAATGAATATTTTGTTAACATATGTTAATTAATAATAAAAATGAATCGAATTGTGGAAAGGTAAATCATACACTTGAGAAGGGAATTTATAAGAGGAAAAATCCACAACAGAAAAAAATCTCGGGCCAAACTGACACTTGCACTAGTATAGGTAAAGTATTAAAAGAAGGGAGAGTGACTTACAAACTTAAACCTCTATAGATTCACTAATATAAAACCTCCATAACCAACCTTTTCCACATTGTAGTAGCAAGAGAAAGCATGAATAGCTCTCCGACCACTTGCTATATCGCAGGTGTCAACCTTATTGTTAATCTCGTGTTGGATCAATCCACAAATCTTCTTATAAGGTTTGAAGAAAACTTTTGATTTCCAATAGAACAAGTGAGAAACCACAAATGTATTTATTACTTCACATGGTGTGATATTCCTAAAGGTTGACGAAGGTGTTTGACTACTAAAAAATAAACTCATTTTAAGTGTAATTAAGGCCCAGAAGTTATTAGTTTTTCAACCCGAGTAGTGATGAGTTTACTCTTGAATTAATAGGTTGGTAATTTCATACATTATGTAATTTGCTCATCTTTATCCTCGTCGGGAAACCTTTCGTTAGTCTGGTAGTAACTTCGGGGCTTTTGAGATATCAAAATTTCTAAGTCTCTTAATAACAAAGTTGGACAGTATTTCTTCAAGTCTTGAGAAGAAATAATCAAACTTCAAATAACTTTAAATCAAATTTTAAAACACAAATATTTAAAAAATTTAAGAAGGTTTTTGCTCTCCAAAAATATAAATATGAAAAAATTGAGGCCACAAATTTCAAATAAAATCTTGAAATCCCTTTACTTGTTTGTCAAGAGAAGAGTTACATTAATAGCCCAAAAAAATGTGTGTACATGAGCTTTCTAAGCCTAGGTCATGTAGCGCAAGTAACTCTATGTCTAGGGAGTATGTGCAAATATAACACATCACTGCGTTCCCACTACCTTATAGCGGGACACCCGAAAGATCCATATAATGATACCCAAACACACACACACACACGTGTTGTATTGTAATAAACTGACTTTTCATAGATTTTATGAGCATTGAATTTTTATTAAATCCGTATGCATTGAATGATTTGAGAATGCAATTTTGAACTTTAGTGGATAAAGTGACAGTTTCTTAATTTGTTTGAGATGGTTACTGAGTTAAATGTATATTGAGTATGACTTAAATTGGAGTGAACATTATCTATCTTCGACTTAATAAAATAGTTAATTTAGTTATGTTGTGATTTGGAGAGTGTCATTAAAATATAATTCTTAATTTTACTTTTAGACCAAAAAGGAATTTAAATATGATAAGAATATTATGGTACAAAATCCTTCTAATATTGATGAAGCCTTAAGGACATATATGTCCTCACCTAATTGTCCTTGTTGCAATGAGTTGGCGTGAGGAAATAAAAATGTCAGTCCATAAATCAATTAGGGTCCGTTTGATACATATTGGGCAAAAGTGTTGGCATGGCAAAATTTGCCAGGACAAATTTTGCCTAGGCAAATTTTACTTAGACAAATATTTTTTTCTCACATTAGAGTATCAAACACCAAACAAGGTAAAACAAGTTTTTTAGGCAAAACATTTTAATAACACATTTTTCGTCCATATTAACATATATAATAATAAAAAATATGTTTTTTTTTAATTTTCGTCCCAAGTCTTATTTAATAAAAAAACAGTTTTTTCTTTTCTTTTTAACTTCCCGTTTTTATCTATTAAAAAAGTAACAAACTATATAAAAAAAAAAGTTTTTTACGCCAAAACTACTTACTAAAAACAGTTTTTACATTAAAACAGTTTTTAATTTTTACATTAAAACAGTTTTTACGTTAAAACAGTTTTTAATTTTTTTTACATTAAAACAGTAATTTTTTGCATTAAAACAGTTTTTACATTAAAACATTTTTAAATTTTTTACATTAAAACAATTTTTACATTAAAACAATTTTTTACATTAAAACAGTTTTTACGAAAAAACAGTTTTTACATTAAAATAATTTTTTACATTAAAACTGTTTTTACATTAAAACAATTTTTTATATTAAAACAGTTTTCACATCAAAACAATTTTTAATTTTTTACATTAAAACTTTTTTTACATTAAAACAATTTTTACATTAAAACAGTTTTTTACATTAAAACAGTTTTACGAAAAAACAGTTTTTAAACAGATTTTAATTTAAAACAGTTTTTTAACTATTTAAAACAATTTTTAAAATATTCATAACAGTTTTTTTTTAATTATTTAAAATAGTTTTAAAATTGTTTTTTAAAATATTAAAAGCGTTTAAGAAGTTAGCAAATTTGTTGGCAAATATTTCTTACCCATATAGCAAAGCAAATTTTGCCAACATGTTATGCATAAGAGGTGTTGTACATTGGCAAATAGCTTGTAGGCAAATTTTGCTATCAAACATACCAAATTATAGGCAAATGTCATATTTGCCAACTTATTTGCCATTTGCCATGGCAAATAATGCTATCAAGCGGACCCTTAGATTGAAAACCCCAAAGCACTAAGGAGAACTGTGGAAGGACTGTGATAGCAGATCCCAAGACCACGAGTGCGGTAAAGAGAATCGCTATAGAGGTTGAGATGCTGCAACTGCGGTAAGAACTAGCCGGTACGGTGAATTGTGGCTGCAAATCAGACTTCAGTCGAAACGTGGCATTTATTTTTTTATCAAACCGTCTAAATGAAGAAACACGTTTAGTCATGTGTTGCACTCTTCCCTTGTTAAATAAGGAGTTTAAATTCCTATTAGGCTCATCCGATAAAAAATAATAGAGAGGAAATACGTTGCAATGCAACTCAAACACCATCTACCAACATTATATCATGAGGAAATCAATCGAATAAAGGATTTAAAGTGAGTATAAAGGTGTATTTATTGTGGGCTTTCGGAGGATAAATGCAATAAAAAAGTTTATTTGGGGTGCACATTTAAACATGGAATGCTTGACACCCCCATAAGGCCACTTTTGGAGGCGGGAGCTACCTCTCTTTACCAATAATATATCATGTTTTGGACTCCAAATAGGTAGGAATATTAGTTCATTTTCATATTTTAATGTGTTTAAGAAAATATCTATGTGTCTTTATATATGTATGAATATAATATGGACATTGACAAATTTTCAGCATATATTATGCTTGGAAAATAATATATATTGGTTGTAAATATATGTTGGGTATCGGCTGTTTGTGCCTTTATTAATTCAATATTGAAATTTGTCAAAAAGGGAATTAATGTTTGAGGGTTGTAAGCTTTAAATAATATTCTAAAAATATTACTTAACCCTAGAGTTTTAAGAAATTATGATTTTGTACTAAAGGATGTTATAAATTGTAATTTTTACCCTATGTATCTTATAATACAGATTTTTAACCCAAACTTTCATGAAATTATAGTTTGGACCCCAACCTTGTTAAAAATGTACTGATGTTAACACTACAAGGGTATCTTTATAAATATTTACAAAATAATTCTCGAACTTTGGTTATTTGTATCACAACCTCTGAAAGTTTGTTATTTTTAAAACCCCCGAACTTTGGTAATTTACGAAATAACCCCTGTGGATTAAAATATTACGAAATAAACCCCAATTTTTTAAATATTACAAATGAGCCCCTAAATTAGTGATCAATTGGGAATTATCCCTAATATTCAATGTTATTAGAGTACAATTTTGTAAAGGAATTATAAAGTAATCTCGACATTTATGAAATTAAAATAGACCATAAATGTTGTATTAAACAAGTTCAATACTAAAGAGGTTCAAAAAGGGCATATGTACATGTTTAATTATAAAATAAGGATAAAAGTGTAAATTACACGTAAAGTGTTAAACGTGGTTTGGCCCGTGAGCCGGTATAAAATGTTAAAGTATAAAAGTAATTGAAAAGAGTTTATACAAGTAATATACAATGGTATGCCGACTATTTTGCTAAAAATGACGGTCGGACCACAAATGAATGAACTTAATGAAAAGTGAGAGTTTTCACAAATTAGTTACCGGGGTAAATTTAATAAGGTCGGAGCCCTATGGTGTGACTTCAACTTTGACCCAAAATAACTGGCTAGTAAAGCAATTGGCTATGGCATTTATGGCAGAAGGTGCAAGCCTACGAACATAGATGGAATTTGGTGTACTTTAGGATAAATGGTAAATATGAAAAGGGAATATATTTGATAAATTCCAAGAAAAAAAGATAATTGATTGATAAATGATAACATAGTTGTCATTTCAAGTTAAATAATTCAGCCCTTAATCATGGATAATAGTGAAAATAAATGGAATTCATGAATTCCGGAATATGAGACAAAATGAGAATTTAGTATATGTAAATTAAAGGAATAAAAGGTTATGACTGGGTGGGATACAACCCAAGTTTGATACATGTATGCTGTGTGGACAATTTAGTATGATATTAAGGAGTAAAAAGATGATAACTATGTATTTTAAATGACCACATGAAGGGGCATAATATCAGGTTCGATACAACTGTGTGTGTGTGGATAGTTTGATATAGAAAGATAATGATTGGATATGTGTGAGTGACCCCATGGTGGGACACAATCTTAGACTGTCACACCCTGCCTAATTAAATACCGGGTGATCAGTCATTTATTAAATTAAATCAGAATATCCAGTTGGTTCAGATTATGCATCACTGACGAAAACTTTATTATTAAATACTAACCACCTAATATATAAAAGGTTGACGTCAAAATTTTATCTTTTGATTAATATAAAACTAGGTTACCGAATAAATAAACATTCACCATTCACACCAATTTCATATGATAGGAAATAACTGCAATAATAAATGTAACTGGAGTAAACACTTCCAGTCTAAGTCCCAAGTACAATAATCCAACCGAAATAAACAAACAACTGAAAGAAGTAAATAACTAAATCCAATATCTCTGAATATTTGAATAGAAAAGGGGCAACATGCCCTGACCGATGAAATAGCTCAAAAGGAATAAATGATGGACATAGAGGCATCAACTACCAAGGTCCTGTAACTTCCACAGCAGCTACAGCTAGTCGAGTGAATGGAACTCCTATGCTTAGTATCCCTGTGGCTGGGCACCTAAAATAATTTGACAAGAAAAGAGATTTGCAGAAAACGGGTCAGAGCCCGAGTTGAAAACAATTTTATAAATCAACAAGTGCTTAAAATGAGTTAATAACACATATATTAGTCATGTTAGATTATCGAACTCACTTGAGATGCTCACCTCTCATCCAGTGTGCACGCCCAATGTACCATCAAACCCTACTAGTTCTATTCCCATGCTAACTAGTTATTTCCCGTCTAACATCTAATCATAGCCCAATATCGTTCCTGTGTATTTCGCTCGCAATATACATAATACCTATAAGCAAATTCTCTTTAGCATGGATAAGTGCCTTTTCAATTTAATATAATTAAAGTGTTCACCAACTTAATTCATTTCAGATTTTATTATTATTCACGTCTACTTAATTCACCCAGTAGATAGTATCACAAGTATATATATACATACACTCTATTATATATATACAATATTGTACCCCGAGATACAACTGCGATGCATGCATACTCTGTTATCATGTCCTGGTGCATCGCTTATTGCATAAAGGACTATAGGTTCAATCTCTTGCGAACCTTCAAAACAAACACACATATTGGATGCGAACATAGTTCTAAGCGAATGGGCTACGCACATACATACGCACCCATATGATCGTCGTCACTATCATTCTCACAAATAGCCCGTACCTAGGTTCTATGCTCTAGTGGTACAAATCAAAATCCCACCCGAAGGCTCCTCAAGGCATGATTGTCCACAATGCGCAACCTCCACCTGATAGCAAGCAGCGTAGGTATGTTATACACATAATAGTTCAATTAATAACTATACACACAACTTCTTATATTCATTAGGTATTCACGCAACCTAAGTCCCTAAATTTATATGTAGTATTATCGTCTCTACTATTCACAATACTTTAACCGTACGATTTATCTCTCTATCGTATATACTCTTTAAGGCCCCCTCTCCAATACATTTCCTTAGTAGTTACACAAATCTTCACACTACTAAATTATGAAATGAAGCTACTCCAGAACAACGTAGGTCCTATTCTTTCACTTGAAATAACCTAGAAGGATTTTTAACTCGTCCAGGAAAAATTAGAGTTTCTGAAATCTCATTAGAACCTGGAAAATCTCACTTCGAACGAACTCTAAAAACTCGTTGGAATTCTCATTCGAACGACTTAGGCAGGTCTTCGAACGAATATTCCGAGTTCGTCTTCTACCTTCCAAACTTCGAATTTCGCCCTCTTTCATCATCCAACACCCATGCTAATTTATCTCAATACCAAGTTAAAGGTTCTATATCTTCTCCCTACATGATTAGGCACTCTTTACCCTATTTTTAATATCAAATCCGTAGAATTACAATAGGGATTACGATAAATTCCTCAAATCTTTAAAAGCTCTAAATTCATATAGCCTCCATTAACAACAATTTAAAACCCATATTTAATTTCGTGAAATCAACATATAAAACCCAGATTTATCATACCCAGAACATGGTTATTCAACTACATGCAAACCTATACTCCCAATTAAAAATTAATACCCAATTTCAGTCCCAAATTCATAATATCATGATTAAAACATCAATTAATCTAACATGGACATTATATGCTCTAAAATCAAGAAAGATAAACACTTGCCTTTTGTGAACTTCTGATTCGCTGAATGGAACTGGTATAGGGGTGATCCTCTCTTCACGATCTGCGCGTTGGTGTGATTTTTGGTGTGAGAGCTTGAGTCTATCCCAGGGCACCTATGGAGTTCTTTTTCTTCCTCTTTGGTTCTCTCTCTCTCTTACTTAGGTTTAGAAACTGACAGATAACCTACTACCCTCGTACAATTACCTTTTGATTTTTCTATTTTCGTCCATTTTAATTCCCCAAAATCTCAAAAGACCAAAATACTCCTCTGGGGTGTCGATTTGGCCTAAATTGTCCCGAAATCCAAATAAAACACCCGGGTAGAGTTTTCTGACTATCTCGACCCTTCCGGACTCATCATCGCACTCGAAATGATCATACGAGTTACTTAAAAAATAATTTATCTTTTAACCCAATAAAGAAATACCGACACGACTCACACACGCGTCCTAACTAAGTGTATTTCAACTGTTGTATTTTTTACTCCCGGCCATAATAATATTTTCGTAATCATATATTACTTTACTCGCTATATAATATTCAACATAATTATCACCAATAAATACTAACTCTCGTTACGCTAGTAATTTTAAATTTAAATCCGGATTAATCATAAATAAATTTCTCCACTTAAATTAATTAATCTTAATTCCATAATAAAAATAAAATCCCTAAAAAATACGGGGTATTACATAGACTTGGTGCATTTGTGAATAATTCTTTCTAAACACCTTGTGTGTGTTGAAATGCTATTTTAAGAAACACCATGCATGTGTTAATTTTGAAGTTTAAGCTGATTTTTTCAAAGGAAAGTGGGTAATTTAAAGATATACTAGGGATGGAATAAAATGAAAACTTCGAGAAAACAAGGGCTAATGATACTTAACCTAAATTAAGAAAAATATTTTAAAATAAATCGCGGTTAGTTCATACACTGCATAGTAATTGCATGCATAATTGAGATATAAGTATATGGTTTATTGTATTTCATTCGTTCATTTTATCGTTCGTTTATATATTATATTATGTTGGGAACCCTTATAGGTTAATTGATGTTCCGTCTATGGAGACGTTTTAGAGGTAAGTAATTCTTTTTTCTTACGTTAGCAACTATTTATTCCACACTTGTTATTATTATGCTTATATACCCTTAAAATGGAATTGCATGCTCACCTCACAATTTTAATAAATTAAAATTGACAAATAACCTCATTTAGGTTACCTCACATCACTTTACACTCAACGCAGTCGAACCGAATCGTATTGACCTACGAGTAACTCCTAAATCCGAGTCGGGACGTTACACGTGTGTCAAATCAATATAGGATCAGGCTGACCACACCCAAGCTACCTTGACCTAATTACGCAGGCGAATTAAGTAAGGATGTAGTTGGCGTGGACCACACAGGTAGGACACGTGACAAGCGTATCCAAAATACTCCTAAGCTTAGTCGACCTGGACCACACAGGTAGGATACATGATAAGAGTATCTAAAATACTCCTAAGCTTAGTCGTCCTGGACCACACAGGTAGGACACATGACAGGATTATCCAAAACACCCCTAAGCTTAGTCGACCACTGATCACATGCAACATGGGCGACTAGAGATGAATCATTTCAAATCCCTACAACTTTGTCAAATCATAACACATAAGTTCCCCAACACTTGCACTCCGATTACAACTCAAATGCAACAGTAAATATTTAGTCAAATTAAAGCTATCTATCGATCGATCGATCTATTTACCTACCTACTTAGTACCTACCTACCTATCTACCTACCTACCTAGTACCTACCTATACCTATCTATTTACCTAGCTACCTATTTATGTATGTATTTGTTTATCCATCCATCCATCTATTTATCTATAGATACATGGTTCAACAGATCGTCCTTGCATATGTCCATGGGAGAAAGAGGGCGAGATGATTTTATTATTATGGAAACTTGAGTGCTAGAATGCTAATGGAGGGCTAAGCCTAACAAGGGGTCTTTTATACACAAAATTAGAGTCCTATGTATCTTGAAGCTCCATATATTCTCATTGATACGTTTGATGGATGCTTATCATATTCTAATAGTTAAGTTATTTACAAATTGTGCTCTTTGTGTCGTTTATCCCTAAATATTCACCTATATTTTAGGGATTGATTGTGATCTAGTTAAGGTTGTTGGAATTCCTTACCATATTAACCACTCGACGAGCTCATATTGATTCATTCTCCTTCACTATCTACCTACCTATTTATCAATTTATACATCAAAGGGTAAATTACACTGACCCCCCAAACTATATTGAGTTTATGCATAAAAAAATCCGAGAAACACCTTCCTAAACTTTTGACTTGTTTCAACTAACCCCCAAATTCGGGATTTTAACACAAGCTATTGAATAGTTTATTTTTCACTTGAATTCACTTATTAATTGTTTTTTGGACAATTTACTATTAAATCCATTATTAATAATTTTTAAATGTTTAAGAACAATTTAGTATTAGGTCCACTGTGATAAAATAAAATATAGGGTAATTTACAGATATGTCCCTTGGTAACAATAAACATTTAAGGATAATTTACTATTAGGTCCACTTGTTATGCCACTAGTATGAAATTCGACTACTACAAGAAGAGAATTAATTGACCTAAGTGTTTAAAATTTATTAATTTTTTTTAATATTTAAAATTTATTTGTAAGAACGCTAAAAGTACTTTTCCGAAATTATATGACACGGTTGATGAAAGTCGTAATAAAAAATCGCTTATTAGTTTTGAAATTACATAGTTGTCCAAAAGCATTGCAAAAGCTGCAATACCCCATTCAAGTCTGGTTTACTTTCCCCCTCAACTCGACCCTCGGCTCAAATCTCTAAGTTTTGCAGTCCAGGTAAAACTTCTTTATCCCTCTCTGGCTTAATCAGTCTGTAGGTTTATTTTCTCTTAGTTCTATCTACAATTGCAACTGAACAGAGGAAGTTGGGGTTTTTGTTCTCCACTTTGATTTTTTTTCCTCATTATTGTAATTGTTTTTACAAAATGCTTAGTGAGTTCTGCCTTAACGGCTACGAGGACAAAGTGTTTGAGCTTTTGCCTTAATGAGAAACTCGATCTTCACTTGAGAATACAAAATCAATGGACTCATGTTTTTATCAAATACAGAATTTTCTAAAACCTATCAAATGAGGGGTTATTTTGTGCGAGGTTCAATATTTTAAGTGTTTTTACAAATTGTGTAATGCTGAATGCTGAATGCTGAATGCTGAATTCTTTTAATGAATTTTATTCTAATTTATCCTTATTTTATTTTTAAGATGACACTTATACAAAACAGATTAGTAAATATTCTAGTAACGGCGAAATGGTCAAATTTCCTATATTCAGCATTCATTCTGAACAAACAAGATTCATTCCGATGAAAAATAAATACACTTTTCAGCATTTAGAGTTAAGTAGGTTAAGTATGTATACGACCTCTACCACAGGCAGTGGCGGAGTTGTTTGGTTATTGGGTGCAGGGCCGGTCCTAAGATTGATAAAAATTGAGAAGGCCAATGTTTAAAAAGGAGCGAGGCGAGGCGTAAGCCTCGTTGAAAAGAAAAAAAAGAGCAAAATAATATTAAAAAAATACTAATAAAACCATAAAAATAAAATAACAAAGAAATATAAAACAAAACTAAAAAAAAACATCTTTTAGGACTTTCTCACATAATTTGACCTTTTTTTGTTCCCCCGAGATAACTTTAAAAAAAAAAGTAATGTGACAAAATCAAATTAAACATACTGGTTATTTTACAATATGAAAATAAATTAATCAATGTAAAATCAAATTGTTAAATTCATTTTTTTAGCCTCATTATCATAATATGATAATAAATTAATCAATGCATAACCAAATTGATAAAATCATTTTTTTTAGTTGCATTTAAAAAACAACAACCTTATTGAAAAAACATTGATTAGTTTCATCAAAAATATATTAGTTTCTTAAAATATATTCAGTTTAGTTAAAGAAAACATATTAATCTAAGTTTAAAACAAACAAAAAAACTTATAAAGTTAAGTTGAAAAAAAGAAATAAGATAAGTTATAAAACAACAACCTTTCTTGGTCGGAATGAAAAAAAGGGGTAGAAATTTATAATATTGAAGTTTTACAAAAAAAAAGAAAATAAAAAACAAAAACCTTTTTAAAAAAAAGTCATATTGAAGTTAATTTATAATATAGAACATTTTTTTTAATCAAACAGTGAATAAAACAAAGTTTTTACAAAATAAAAAAACTAAAAAGGTTTCTACCTAGGGCCGGAACCAAAAAAACTAAAAAAAACAAAGTTTTTTTTAACCAAATAAAGGCCGCAGAAGTTAAAAGAGTAGAAACAAAGGCCGAAGTTCTTACCTAGGGCCGGAACGAAGGCCGAAATAGGAGAAATAGGAGAACCGAAGGCTGGAATGGAAGAACCAAAGGCCGAAATGGAGAAACGAAGGCCGGAATCCACTTTCGGAGCAGAGAAGAGAAGGTATAGGGAGCCGGGGCTTACGGTTTTTAAACTTGAGGCTGATTTTTTTACGCCGGCGTACGCCTCAACCACCAAAGGCGTAAGCCTCACTTTCCACCCTCGAGGCTTTTTCCCTGCCTCTCCTTGAGGCGAATGCCTCATTCGCTTTTTTAAACATTGGATAAGGTCCCTGCAAAAATTATAAAATAGGCCCCTTTTATGTGTATTCATATAAAAATGGACCCTCAACATATAAGTAATTACATATTGACCGGAGCCCCCCTGTGCAAGCGCTCACTTGGCACATGCTCAGGGCCACCCCTGATTGGGTGGGTGGGTGGGTGGGGGGTGGGGGCAAGTACCCACCCCAGCATTCCCCCCCCCCCCCCCCCCCCAAAAAAAAATATTATAATAAAAATAAGGGTGAATATGTTTAGTTTTAAAGCTGAGGACACAAATATGTAATTTTTACTTTTAAACTTTCAAAACATATGCATACTTTATACACTCTCACTCACTTCACAATTCACTTTTCATTTTTCTCTCATCCCTCTCCCGTTCTCTTCTCTCAAAGATCATCTCCATTCTTAAACCCTCATTTAGAAGGTAATATTTTATACATTTAGGCTTTTAGGGTGGTTAATTTTATTCTTTTGTAATTTATTATTTTAGGCTTGTAAGTTGTAAATTGTTTTATTTATTACTTAATTTACTTGGATGAGATGGCATATTGACATTAAATTTGATTACGTATTTGGATTAATTTTGTTGATGTTTAGGTTAGGGTTTAAATTAATTTTGTTGTTATTTATTTTGGGGGTTCGATATATTTAATGGTTTGAGTTAATTTGATTTGTGTTTTTAGTCTTCAAAATTTTGCAACTTGAAGTGGTGAATTGCTAATTTTAACGATTTTGGTTCTTGTTTCAATACAATATCTCAAATACAAGACGGAGCCTTGAATTTGTGCTATTTTAACCGTTGTTATTTTTTTTGAGCTATAATTGTCGAAAAATACAAATTATCAATTAAATATATGTAAAAATATAAAAATAACCCTAATTTTTTTTTTCGAGGGCAGGAGCCCTCGACCCCCCGCAATGGTTTGTACCCTAGAATAAATTCCTGGCTCTGCCACTGGCCACAATTCAACTAGCTAAGTTGGAGCCCAACGGTAGAATCTGGTTGAGAAAGCTCCATAAATAAGGGATCTTCAGTCCCTCTATGAAAACCACAAAAAGTCGTCTTAAGCATTTAGCATTCAGTGTTGAACATTAAGCCTTCAACATTCAACACGTGTGTGTATGAAGCACGTTATATGAGTTTGATTTGAGTTACAAACTTAGTTCACGGCCTGTGCTAATTTTAAAGATCTCAGTACAATGCTCTAGTAAGGGTGGTGTAATAGTTTAGATTATTGGTTAGTATTTACATGTAATTTTGTCTAGTAAAATTGCAATACTACGCGGGATATTACAGTAAAAAAAACCTGCAACCCTTCATAAGAAATACTCCATCCGTCCTAAATTAAGAGTTCACTATTCCTTTTTGAGTTGTCCCAAATTAAGGGTCCACTTTCCTTTGTTGAACATAATCAATGAACCAAGTTCCACAATGGTGATATAGAGTTAATCTTGGACGTTGATTGAGTGTATCCTTAATATCTACAAAATAAAAACATGAACTCTTAATTTGGTACGGAGGGACCATAATAAATTGATGCACACACACACACACATGTATATATATATATATACAGAGAGAGAGAGGTTCTCATGCATACCCACTTTGGACTGATTTTTTTATGGTATTTAAACATTTCAGGCGACTCATAAAAAAAAATCAACTAAGAACGATTTTTTTTGATATTTTAAAAAAATTGGTCGAACTATGCAGTTTTTAACAGCTTAAAAACAGGCATAGTTGATTGATTTTTTAAAAATATCATAAAAAAATTAGCCCAAAAATATTTTTTTTACTATTTAAAAAAATGGTTCGCATACTAGGACCTCCTACTGGGTACGTAAGAGATCCATTCCTTATATATATATATATATATATATATATATATAAAATTCTGCTTATGTTCGGACTTTCCCGCGCATTAAGTCTGGATTGGACATGTGGCAAAAAATACGAAAGTTCAGCAATTTTTTCTCTCACCCCTTTTCTGTTTTTCACTCTATCACCTTAATACATATTTTATCTCTAAATTTGAAGAGACAATGTTTTTTTGGTACAACACTTGTTGATGGATAATGATTACTTTTCCTTTTTGGTCAAGATGGTTTGGTGGTCTTTGTAGTTTATATATACTTTTGCAGATAATGGAGGTTAACAGAGACGTGGGGTGATAGATAGATAGGGACGTGAGGCGAGAGAGAAAATATATATTAAGGTTATAGAGAGAAAAGCGCTAAAGGAGAGAATTTTTTTTCTCAACTTTCGTATTGTTGCCACTGTCTAGTACGGACTGTTGATGTGCGGGACAATACACACATGAATAGTATATATGACCCCTCCTTTTAATATAGAAAAATCCAAGGTTCTAAAAAACGCGGGGCGTGATCGAGGCGTGGAGGCCAAGCCTTAAGCCTTAGAAGCCTAGGCGGGCCTTAGGTGTAAAAAGGCGTGAAAAGGCGTGAAAAGGCGTTTAGGCCTTTTTTAATACATTTTAATATTTTTTGACTATGACAAGGCTATTAAAAATACTAAAATGGTACATACCTTAAAAATATGTCTAAATATTTGTAAATTAGAATACTATTTTTTTAAAATACAAAAAAAAAACAAAAAAAAATCATTTTTTCACGCCTTACTTCTAAAAAACTAGCGTTTTTTCACGCCTTACCCCCCAAAACGAGCGTTTTTTCACGCCTTACCCCAAAAAACGTTGACCACGCATTGATCCATGCCTAAGGCCAAAACTTGGTGTATTTAAAAAGCCTCGCGCCTAGGCGCGTTTTTTAGAACTGGAAAAATCCAAAAACTTGTATTTTCTTCATTATAATTTGTAAGTTTCTGATGGTTGAACTGCACTCTGAACATTTTCTTTGTGCTTTGGGAATCTTCATTATTTCTCATTATTCATGGCACTTGCAAGTCATTTGATTGATTCCCAAGAACCAAATTTTACCCTGGTGTATGGGAATGATGAGATTTGTGCAACTCAGTCCAATGTTAGAATCACAAATAGAGTACTCTCAACATAATAAGCAGTGATTTACAGGATGGCATTCTATA